>OZ016490.1:8670844-9400115 GCA_963966615.1 Tenthredo amoena
CCGTTAGACATTTTCCCGACCTAGACTAACCCACCTGTCACAGCGTGCCGCCATCTTGACTAAGCAATTAGTTCCGAAGGCACGGTTCGTGTACAGGCAAGGGCTACGTCTTCCCTTCCTAAAACGCACTCTTGAGAGCCATTAACGTCGATTCATAATTTGACCCCGTAAAACGGGTCCGGCGAGCCGCGTTAACGGTGACTCGAGCTAAGTGTAAGTCTCGCAGCGAAGATTAGCTGAGCTGCGGGATCCCGTCCGTCATCGCGTCCGTCCAAGGCAGAGGTCTAGAACATTCTGATTCTAGAATTCTCACAAGTCCTGACGGACACGGTGCTGCCATCCTGCGGCGAGCGGTCGAAGCTGGTAGCGAAAACTATTACCTTCGACGCAGCGAACCAACGGTCATCCGCCCCCTCTGGTCGGTAACTCTCTCGCCGCTCCAGAGGTAACACCGACTGTCGCTATTTCTCTTCTTATCTTTCGATCCCTCTTTACTCACCCGCTATCTGCTCTCTTACCCTCTTTCTTCTCTTCTCTCTATATACCACTTGCCGGTGGAGCCACCGCAAGGCAGCACCATGGCAAACGACGACAACAACAATAATATAATCATAATTATAGAATACCCGTTTCCGGAGGAGTTCCGTTGCCCGCGATGCTACACGAATAATCAGGGCCGGAGAACCGGAGGGGTGTACAAGTCGCACTCGGACCTGCTAAAACACGCGAAAAAATACCATCCGGGACACAAAGTTACCCACCGATGCGGCGTGTGCGGCGAAGCCGGCGAAGGAGCTTACCCTCTGAAGCAGGTGAAGCTGCACTACGCCGCACGGCATAAAGATCATGCGGCAGGACCGGGTGCGGCTGTACCTCCCGCGTCGCAACCGCCTAATTTTAATCATAGTTGTAGGAACAATTCTAATGCCTCGAGCCGAGGGAGGCTCGATAACTTTATTTTAAATAGATTGCCTGGACCGGAGCGGGGGACAGCCACCACTTCTACAGGCCCATCACCAGCCACCAGGACCCACCGGACGGCGGCAACGACGGCTGCAGCGGCTACGCCATCCCCAGGAGCTGCAGCCAGACGCGGGGACGACTCCACCTTGAGCCCCGCAGTGACGACGACCTCTACGCCAGGATCCCGGGTGTCAACACCAACCACGACACCCGAAGTGCCACGGCGAGACATGGCCACCCCTACGACGACGGGGAGCGGATCAAGCTCCCCACGAGAGGCCCTGCCCTCGTTCTACTCTGGACCCACGACGAGGAGCCGGAGGGCCTCCAGCCTCCCGGTGGACGACCGGCTAGCGACTCTCCGTACCAACACCTCCAGGCGAGTCGCGGTGCCAAGCAGGACTGCAGCGACGACGAAGAGGACAGCCCCGGCGACGACGAAGGGGCGCTCGCCTGCCGCCACGCCATCCCCAACAGCGGCAGGCCCCACCAAGCGTCTCCTGACGACCACCTCCACCGCAAGGCCAATTCCGCCGGGGCCGAAAAGGACGTCTATCTCCCCCACCTACGCTGCAGTGACAGCAGCGGGCACCAGCCGGTCCTCTCAGGCCGCGGGGGGTGCCACGACAGCACGCAGAGGGCTGCGCTCAGCTACGAGAGCCAATTCTCTACCGCCACAGGGGACTACCACCACGCGCAGCCCTCTAACAAAGGGAAGTCGGGGTCCCACGTTACTCCCAACGATCACCGAGGACCTCTGGACCCCGGCTGGCGGACTGTCGAGCCCCCTCACCTTGCCTGAGACTACGACGACGACCACCATCACCACCACCGTATCTGGAAGGCCCATTATGTCATCCCGGCTCTTCAGGGCAGGGCAGGAGGAGACGAGGGCTGCGACTCCACTTCCAGCAGCCCCAGCGCTCTCCCCGGTGGCCATAGTCGGGGTAGCCGGACCATCCAGGGCTACCCCAGGAGGGGAAACATCAACTACGCCGTGGCAGGCAGCAACGAGGAGGGCCCGCAGACAACACCGGAGCGGGCCCGAGCCATCAGGAGGGTCGTCGTCCGAAGAGGACCCGCCGTCCCCACCGAGGGCTCCAGCGAGGACGAGGCTGTCTCCGGCTACGGCCCAGGCAAGGCGCTCCAAAGAGCAAAACCTTAACTTAACCCCGAATTCATCCCGGCACGGCCTCGGGGCTGGTCCCCGTGCGTCTGCGGGGAGCGATATTCTTTTTAATACTTTGACCGATTGCTCTAGCAACAGATTCAATATCCTTGCATATAACAATGTGATAGAGCCAATTTTAAATTCTGCAGGTACGCCTGAGACGTGCTCCGCGGAGGAGGAGCCAGGTCGCAGGGAGAAGGGGGGATCACCATTAAGGGGAGGGTTTTCCAATCAGTCCAGGGGGGTGGGAACAAGGGGAGGAAGAGGATCTCGGCGGGGTGCATCCGGATCTGGTGGAGCGGGGGGGGTGCCCGCGTCTTCGGGGCGGGCGACCCGTCCTGCGAGCAGTCAAGGATCGGCTGCCGGCTCTCGACACCCACCAGCCCCAGAGCGGCGGTCGCCAACGGCTGCCGATCGGCCCCTCCGTCGCCAGCGAAGTCCCCGGCCTCGCGCCGGAGACGAACTGACGACCGCGAGGGACGCGCTGATTGGTATGGCGGAAGCGGCCGTCACAATCGAAGACCTGGAGGAGACGGCGACGCAAGTCGCGGCCTTCCTCCAAGGCTCTGGGGAAGCGGTGGGGGTCCAGAGGAGCGGCATTGCACAGCCGGGCGGTGGCCGAGGGGGAGGGGGACGTGGTGCGGGGCGTGGGCGCGGCCCGAGGGATCGCCGCGATGGCCCACAAGCCGGAAACAATCAGCACCGGCGCAGGCAGCAGCCACGGCCGGCCCTTCCGGCCAGAGGTGACCGGGTGGGGGAGGCGACGAGAATCCAGAGGCTGTTCCGGGCAAACAGGCGGCGCGCGGTTCAAGAGGTGCTCCTGGGTCCTTCCCAGCACTGTCAAGTGCCTCGGGAACGGGTCCGGGCGCACTTTGAGAATATGTACGCTCCGTCTGCGCCACTCGGAGCACCGCCTCCTCCGCCTCCGTACGGACCTCCAGACGAGGGGAGCAGCGCTGCTCTGGTTCGGCCCTTCGCGGAGAGCGAGATAGACCTGAGGCTCCGGCGGATGTCAAACTCCGCGCCAGGACCCGACGGTCTAACTTACGTTGACCTGCGGAGGGCGGACCCGGAGTGCCGGCTGCTCACTGCTCTCTTCAACACCTGTCTACGTCTGGAGAGGGTCCCCTCTGGGTGGAAGGAGTCGAACACCGTGCTGGTGCATAAGAAGGGCGATCGCGACGATCTCTCGAACTGGCGACCGCTCGCGCTCGGCGACACGACCCCCAAACTCTTTGCTGCTGTCCTGGCGGACCGCCTGCTTTGGTGGTCGACCCTAAATAAGCGTCTTAGCAGCTCACAGAAGGGCTTTCTGCCGTGCGAGGGGTGCTACGAGCACAACTTCGTGCTGCAGGAGGTCCTCAACGACGCTCGCAGGGGGGGCCGTCAGGTGGTGGTGGCTTGGTTGGATTTGACCAACGCGTTTGGTTCCGTCCCCCATGCCGCTATCTACCGTGCCTTGCGGGAGGCGGGCGCTCCCTCCGCTCTCCAAAACATCGTGGAGAGTATGTATGACAGCTGCACCACCCGGGTGCGCACCGCCGACGGACTCACCGACCCAATATTAATTAAATCAGGGGTTAAACAAGGGTGCCCGATGAGCCCTGTGGCGTTTAGCCTCGCGCTTGAGCCGGTGCTGCGCGCAGTAGTCGGCTCGCCCGCGGGTTACACGCTGCATGGCCATCGGCACCAAATATTAGCATATGCTGACGACCTGGCTCTTATTTCAGATTCCACTCAGGGGATGGGCGAACTATTAAGAAAAGTGGAGGCTGCAGCCGGTGGGATCGGACTTCGGTTCAACCCTGCGAAGTGCGCCACTCTCCATCAGGACTGCAGGGGCACTCGCAGGGTCTTGCCCACCCGCTTCACCCTCCAAGGCGAAGAAATCAGGGCCCTGGCAGCCGGCGAGCCTTACCAGCACCTCGGAGTCCCCACCGGCTTCCAAATTAGGCAGACTCCACTCTTAACCATCGACGATCTTCTCCGGGATCTCCGGGCCGTTGACGAGTCCCTTCTCACCCCCTGGCAGAAGGCAGAGACCGTGGCTACCTTTCTGGTGCCACGCCTCGAATTCCTGCTACGGGGTGCGCTGGTGGAGAAAGGTCCCCTCAAAGAAGCCGACAAGCTTATCAAAAAACTGGCAAAGTCTTGGCTCCACCTGCCTCAGCGTGCCAGCGCCGAGCTAGTCTTCCTCCCCCCCAGCAGGGGGGGATGCGGACTGCTCCCGCTCGCGGACATGGCTGACGCGCTGTCCATCGCCCACGCCTACCGCCTTTTGACGGTGGACGACGCGGTGGTCAGGGCGTTAGCCTGGGCATCGCTGCGGCATGCGGTAGCCAAGAAGATAGGTAGAGCCGCGAACAACCACGACCTGGCGACTTACCTCTCCGGCTCGCTGGAGGGGGAGTTTGCACGCGATGGAGGGGACATTTCTTCGCTGTGGACGAGGGCTCGGAATGCGAGCCGGAGATCCAAGGACAGGATCGCAGCAAGGTGGAGATGGTCGGAGCCTAAGGAGGAGCTGGTGCTGACGATGAGGGGCTCGGGCGAACGGGAGACGACGGTGTCGCCTGAATCACGCGGACAAGTCATCCGTCGATTGCGGGCGGCGGTGACCGAATTCTACGCGACGCGTCTCAAAAGAAAACCGGACCAGGGGAAGGTATTCCAGGCATCGGCACGGTCAAACGTGTCGAATCACTTCCTTCGTAGCGGCAGTTTCACTCGCTTCGCTGATTGGCGTTTTGTCCACCGTGCGCGCCTCGACGTCCTGCCCCTCAACGGGGCTAGACGTTGGGGTGACGGGGACAGGCGTTGCCGGCGTTGCGGTGAACCCCTGGAGTCCCTTCCCCACGTCCTTTGCCACTGCCGGCCGCACTCGGCGGCCTGGCAGCTTCGACACGACGCCGTCGTCAAGCGAATAGCCAAGGCTTGTCGCCTTCCAGGGGAAATGAGGGTTAATAGGCGGGTCGAGGGGGTAGACGGCGGTCTGGGGGCTCTCCGCCCTGACATTGTGGTCAGGCACGAGCCCTCAAAGAGCATCGTCATCGTGGACGTGACCGTGCCTTTTGAAAACACATACACCGCTTTTGAGGAGGCCAGGGCACGTAAAGTGTCAAAGTACAAACCCCTGGCCGACGCGCTGCACGGTCTCGGCTACGCGGTGATGGTCTCTGCGATCGTCGTCGGCGCCCTCGGCTCATGGGATCCGGCCAATGAGCCTGTCTTAAAACACCTAAACGTCAGCGCAAAATATGCAAAACTTATGCGAAGACTCATTGTGTCGGAGACCATAAGATGGGGTAGGGACATCTACGTGGAGCATGTCTCCGGCGTACGCCAGTATAGACTTCCTGACGAGCTCCCCGCAGACAACCCGGGACGGGCCCCGGACCGAAGCCCCTACGGAAGGCCTCCCTCGCTCGCTAGCTAATTGGAAGAATTTTAATCCTAAACTAGTATTACTCGAGTACCTGACTTAGGACCAGTACTGGTCCTCACTCTATATCAAACGATACCAAACTCAATAAGCCGTACCTGACACAGGACCAGTACTGGTCCTATATATATCTTAACTCTAGTCGCGAGGGCCCAGGGCCTGGCTTTTATCCACTGACTTCTACTTTTGTATGCACCTCATCCGCTCATCCCATCTTCACTCTATGTTCATTCACCCATTTATTCATACTCGACTGTACTTTATTCTTTTATTTTTATTTTTACTCTTTATTTTTATTTTTATCTTTATTTTACTTTATTTTTTCATTTTTTATACTATTTATTACTGTATACGTCTGTTTTTATACTCTGATAATTTTTATACTTTATACTTTCTGTCCATCATTCTATTTTTAACTACTGACTTCCATCTCGCTACATGTTTTCATCCCACGCCATCGCTCTACGCTCTCATCTATCGACGCCATCCATCTCATCACCCAACACCAGGCCCTGGCAACCCGACATTACTGATTCTAAAAAGACTGAGTCTAATTGACTATAAAAAAGTATTATATATACAATAGCCCTCGCCTAAAGGCGAAATACAATGTACTGATACCCCCGGGTGCACTTTTGTAAACCCGGGGGAACATGTGATGGAAAAATAAACGTCTTTATCTGTTCTTATCAGCTTAATATCTGATACGCTCCGCATTGCGGAGCCAGAATATTAAACTGATTTTTGAAAATTGGCGGAGTGTCTGGGGCTTGCTCCGGCTCTGCCGCGGGTTGGCCTAGCATTGCAGTGCCGCTAGGTTCGGCCCATTTGATCAATACAAACAAAATATCTTTCTACTGTTATAGACGAGAAATTAAAATTTGATTATGTCATGCAAAGTCGACATGAACGATTAGTATACACCGGGGAGCGCGGCGCGCGCGAACAACTAATGCAGAATGCTACGGGTAAATAATGCGCCTTATTATTGTTTTCAGGCATTACTTATTGAAAACGTTGCAATTTGATATATGAGTCCATTCCACTTGAAGCGGGACACCTTTTTGACCGGATGTGCTCGAAAATTGTCGTGACTTTTTTCACATATTCTCTGGGTATAATAAATACATGAAAATTTTTTTCTTCAACTTCAAAACACTCCTTCCCTTTGTCGATTTGCACATCTATTTTAACACAATGCATCAGATATGAAGTTTACAGGTGTAGTATGAACATTATGCTGTCTCTTAACTCTAGACTTTCTCTGAAATTAAAATGGGTATTAGAGTGTTGCTGATCGTGTATAGCTCTCAGGTTCCGTTCTAACGCATCTACATCATCATTTTGTCTCTAAGGTATTTGTGCGCATCTAATATTAGGGGTTTCGTCATACAATCTCTCTCTCTCTGAGGCTTTCCTCAATCTTCTCTAGACCATAATCGAACATTTTGAGTTTATGGCTTTCATCCTTCTTCGTACAGTCACCTGCGGCTCTATTGTCGCACCAGATTATTGCAGCATAAAGTGTTTTACCGATTACATGTCTAATGGCTTTATCGAGTCATATAAATTCGGTAAAAAGAATAATAAAAACCTTGTATAAAAAGTATCAGTATATTAGAAAAAAAAGGAAAATTTGAGAAAACATTAATACCCTCAATAGATGGACAAAACATCCAATAAATGAACGGCTATCCCCCAATAGATGGACGTTTGTTAAAAATATTATTTTTTTCTTATTATTTATGTTAAAAAGAATCAAACTTTTAGATTAAATGGCGAATAGTTCAAATTCTATAGAAATAAGCGGTAAACAAATCAACGGATGTGATAATAATTGACAAAAAATATATGAAAAAGTAATTTTATTGACTTTTTTATAAATCTCAATAACAAACAACATTGTTATTTGACTTATCAACTTAATAATATTAATATATTAGTTATCAACTAAAAAATTTAAAAAACATACGATATAATATATTTTTTCCAATTTTACGCTTTTTTGTCCGTCTATGTTTTTTTATTTTAGAATTTTTTTCTTTGCTTTGCGTTTTAGCCAGCTTTTTCTTTTTGTAATTTTAACTTTACTCTAATTTTTTTTTTTTTTTTTTTTCTCTTCATTACTAACAAACAATTTGATACAAATATAAAAAATACAAATTCAAAACTTGACAGATAAATTTACCGTCCATTTATTGGATTGAGGTTAGAAATTTCACACCAATAGATAGACGACGAATTTTCTCATATTTCTCCATTTTTATTATTGAATCAATTAATTTATTACATTCCTTATTATACTATTGTTTAATTCTCTTAATAACTACGAAACAATAAACACGTGCTCTGCCGTACGCTTATTAGCGGTCGCGCTACTAAAGCAAAACGTAGTAACGTCGAATGATAATAACTTCAAAAAAATACTAATACAAAATATACAACAAAAAAGATAATTTTTACATAATCATAAATATGTAGGTATATTTAGAAGAAAAAAATAACTTTTTACAATATTATTTTCAGATTCAATGTAATTATTTATTAAAATAATATTTGTCCATCTATTGGTGGGGTTATCCTATCTAGAAAACTCTTTGGTTCTCCTAGATTTGTCATCTCAACTACTTTGCTCAAATGCTCTTTAATTTCATCTAATTTTTCTTCATCGTTGCCAGCCAGCAAGATGTCATTCACGTATAACACTAGTACATCAACCATTTTTCCTTCTTTCCTCCATGTCTACAGGCATGGCTCGTGTAAGTCATTTTCTAATCCAATCTTTCGTACTTCTTCCATAAATCTCTTATTCCATTTCTTAGGACTCATTTTTCAACCATAAAGAGCTTTCTCTAATTTGCATACTTTATTTCTCTTTGTATGTTCATCTACCTCCAAGCCATCTGTAATGTCCATGTAAATTTCTTCCTCTATTAATCCATTCAAAAATGCTATCTTAACATCCAATTGGCAGGCTTGCAAGTCATATTTATCGATTATTGCAAGCGTTGCTCGAATAACAGGCAATCTGGATATCGGTACATATGTCTCACTTAGGTCATATTCATTGTTGTCTTTGAATCCTTTAGTGACTAATCTTGCCTTGAATCGTGCGGATCTATCAGCCTCTGATTTTCTCTTGAAGACTCATTTTGAGTCTCTGATATTATATTAGATTTGTCTATCAGTGTCCGCACATTGTTTTCAGTCAGAGACTTAAGTTCCTCTTTTACTGTATATGTTTCCATTTTTCTTTTTCTCTAGTCTCCATTGCCTCTTCATAGGAACTCGGTTCTTTATTCAATGCTGCTATGAAGCATTAAATAAATTCATATGTAAGGAATAAGTCAAATTCAATAAAACTCGAATAGTCTACTTCCATATTTGATAAAAACAAGTATTCGAACCTAACCTATATCAACGGGCTGGCATAGCCTGGTTATAGCGGTCATTTCCGCTGTATGACGTCATAAGGATAAAGTCCAAATATCTGTTATCCTGCATAATTTAAGTACAAACCATAAGATATTATTGGAAAATTTATCAGGGGCTCATTGTACTACCATACGAGTTTATTATCGGTTCAGTAGCTCCTTTACCAAAGGTCAATATCGGTTCCCCTTTAGTATCGTAGGGTTAGATACGGTATGTCGTGGTTATCGGTGTTGAGATTCAATCGAAATTGAAGATTACCACGTTATCGACAAAACAGCTGATCGTTGATACGCCAGGACAGATACTAACCAACGGATTCCATGGCGCTAGAGTTAGGACGAAAAGTGCTACGATAGAGCTTCGTAGACCCGGTCGCTGAGCGCTGCAGTAGTAAGAGTCAAGCTGTAGTCAGCCAAGGCGGACCATCACACTTGTGTTGCTAGTCACCGTTCGCCAGGCGTTCAGTTGGTGTCGGCCTCGAGTCGCGTTGACAACAGAATTCCCGGAAGGGTGTATCTAATATCTTATAATGGAGACGATCGTGTCTCTTTCAAAAAAAAATTATTTCAATATAAATACTTGAGTTATACTACGAATATTGTTAAGAAGATAATTCCAATTTTTAGTCTCTGTAGTATAGGTATAGCTAGTAACGTATTCCTCGGAATAGTGTACCGGGCTCGATAAAACCATTCGATTAGGATAGTTTCAGGTAATACATATCGCGTTTGATCCGGACTAAAGTACAATCAAATTATCTGCAGTTTCCCGACAGAAACCGGGTGGTAAACAATTGAGAAATGAGCCGGTAAGTCGACTTTGAATTCAGGAAATAACCGCATGACTCAGGGAAAAATCCAAACGGGAAATTATTCGCAAATTTATAACAACAAGCATGTGCGATTGAATTCTGAATCGTAAGAACTTTTTTTTTCATTGGCTGTAAATTGGCTTTAAAAATTTACAATTTTTTTTCTACCAGTGTGAACCAACCCTATGAAATTGATTCATACTTCAATTAATGATCAGTTTCTTCATCCGTAAAAACATCAGGCCGATATTCTGGAGTTAAAGCGATATTCTCTAAACTATTTGAAGTAGAAATACCCGGTCGAAACTACGCGTCAAGTGTACTTCATTCTCGTTTTTGTCCCAATCAAAACTGAGGGAAGGGAACTTGTTCCGCAGATATTTTTCAAGCCAGGAGATTGAGGTCGGAAAGTCCTTCGTAGAATTCTTGCCACTCAAATCAGGAATTATTTTGACTTCAACTAGATAGAGTCATAAATTTGATACTAATGTCTGTCAAGGATTATAATCTCTGTTGAATAAAAAAAGAAGGGAAAGTAACACCGTGGAAAATTTTCACGGCAATATAATCTTGTAGAAAGACAATAGGTGGTTCGGATTAATTAATTGATTCCCACGGGATATGCTCGGCTATTCCCAAGAGTACCTTCGCTGATATTATTATTATCATCAGTGCCGTAGCCCGAAGGGGTGACGAGACGTGGTTAGACTGCGTGTCCTATGATTTTATCACCGGAAACGCCAAAGTAAGATTCGTATAACAACCTAAGTTTCCATATTAACTAGAATTAGGCATTAGAAGTCGAGTTACCTTCTCGTAAATCGGCCCGCATTGAAGGCGAGACACTTGGCTATAATCAAAGCATGAATACTGCATTAGGTTCAGAGGGGAAAAACGCTGAATTAAGAAGAGGTTTTGAATTTTCCGCCGATCTCATACGTTGATTGTACTGCCGGTACCTGAACACGGTTTGGTCGTTCAATTTTGCTCGTCTAATTTTTTTTTCGGCAGGCATAGGTACTCGACGAAGAAGAGGATCTCGTGGAAAATGACGAGTGAATACTTGACTGGGTTATTGAATGTTAATAGAATTTATAACGATGATCTGGGTAAATTTTGGGCTAATCTTACGTCAGAAGTATACCCACCTAATTCTAATCAGATTTCGGGACTGCGATGTATTCTTGTGAAATAGGATCAACATAAATTTTACGCCTAGGGACTCTAACTGTTTATAAACTTTAAGGGTTCTGTAGGGGGTAGGTTCGAAGGGTAAGTTTTTTCGGGTGCGTAGATCTACAGACCCACTGAGAAGAGCTGTTTATACATCCAATAAAATCATGGTGTGTGTGTGTCTGTGTGTGTAGTAGAAGGGAAATTGCACGTGTAGCTTTGTTCAGGATATGAAATTACACGCTTCTATAGGTGGATGAGTTTTATAGTCCGGGGACGTACGGTCCAGAACCAATATTTTCTCGGCATATTTCTAGGCTCTGTTAACAACCCTCCGTGACTAGGCTTATGCAAATACGCGACTTTTTCTAATCTGTAGCCACTAGCCATCAATATTTAAACACGTTGCAAACGAATAAAAAAGGTGATTTTCGAGAATTTTTGTCAGCGAAATTATTGGAATTATCGGATCGAGGTTTTTTCTAGTTGAAAATATACACTTTCAAGAATGTTTGCAATTTTTTTTATTTTTAAATGTTGCAAATTCACGGACTACTGGAGTCGTCTACGTAGTGCTGTAAAAAAATCTGCCACCACGGTACCGAGTGGCGATTCGTGAAAAAACATGTGAAACGAAAAAATCAAAAAGGATATTAAAATAGATACTACTATCTTGTCTTTGTCATAGCGGATCTGAGAAATATCGATTTTTGACAAAATGGCGTACGCTTGAACTCAACGTAGCGATTTTCAAGAAAAAATTCGTTCATATTTTGCCAAAAAAAAAAACTAAGAATCAGAACAAAAAATTCCTATGACAAGTACTAGATAATTATGTATAGAATAACCACCAAAGATTTCAAGTTAATCGGTTCACTGGTTTTCGAGATATTTTGACTACCAGTTTGAAAAACGTTGTTTTGAGAAACAGGCGTTTGAAAATTTTAGGCTAAATAAATCATGAAATTTGTTCAACTTACACAGAGTCATCGATACCAGCTTCATGATATAGGTTCCCTGGAATTTGTGAAATTTTCAAACTTTGAGAAAATCTAAAACTTGAAAAACTTGAAATGTGAATAAATTGTATTCAAATATTGATCAAGATGCTGTGTAATTGCTTAAGATCTTGCGTCAGAAACGTAAATTATTAGGAGAGATGTGAGCGTGCGCTGTTACAGGTAAACGTATAATCTGACCTCCGTGTCTTGGTAATTGAATACCAATATTTGCATAAAAGATGGACCCCAAAATATTCCGTCAATCTTAATAACCGTTCCGTTATCAGAGATAGTGATCAAATTTTTGGACTCGACAAAAGCGTTAAAATTCATTGGGGATGTATAGTGGGGGTCAGTTAGTTCATTTATTCAATCTCTTGGTTCCTGCGATCCAATTAAGTGATCGTTCTAGGGTAACAGGTAAAAAAATAGCTGATTTTCGGGAATTTTTTTCAGCGGAACAATGAAATGAATCGAAATTCTGAAAAAGGTCCTTTGTTGTATATATCATAAACTAAATAAATTATTTTTTTCAAAGTAATATCAAAGAAAATGACGGCTGCACAGCTTTTCTTTGGCGAAGCCTTTTTCTTTCAAAGGCGCGCGGCCGGACCAACTGCACTTGCAATTTTCAATTTACGGTGAATGAAAAA
This sequence comes from Tenthredo amoena, assembly GCA_963966615.1. Lineage (NCBI taxonomy): Eukaryota > Metazoa > Arthropoda > Insecta > Hymenoptera > Tenthredinidae > Tenthredo > Tenthredo amoena. Next base: position 8,683,494 of record OZ016490.1, read on the forward strand.
ATTTCTTCCGATTATACATGTGAATAGCTACAGAAGTATGTAGGATTTTTATGATATATCGATTTTTGCAAAAACGGCGCGTTCTTGAAATAAAAGTTAAAAATTCTGAAAAAAAAAATCGTCCGAAAATTGTGTATAAATAAAAAAACTACGTAATATATCGAGAAAATCCTACGTACTTCTATGCAGAATGTAATTGTGAATATATAGTTCAAATTTCAAGTCCATCGGTCAAGATTTGTTCGAGTTATGAGTCCGTCCGACTTGAAAAATGTAATTTCGAGAAAAACGCGTTTGAAGTTTTCGGTAGGGAAAACTCATTGATAAATTTTATATCCCTTTAGTCAGCGATGCTCGCGCCATACAATCGGCCTTCCAAATTAACGTCCTCCTCGAGCTCTTCTTTTCTGCACGATTTTAAAGCGATCCGTGCGTTTGGAAATTTCTACAGTGGCCTAACCCCTTAAGAAAATGTGAAATAACAAATTTCGAAAAACGACAAATGGATCAGGAAATAGAAAATAGAACCGATCATCCTATAGACCTTCGAGCCAGGCAACTTTTTGACCCTCACTCGGCTATTCCTTCTAATTTATTATAATCGTTTTCTATACGTTGGGGTATGAGTATGATTCATCATTTCGTCCATCGTGTAATGGACTTAAGCGAACCCAGCAGACCAGGGCCTGGGCATATCTTATTGTTAGTGTTTCATCCAAGGCAGCCATAAAGTTAAAGCGCGCGCACGCGATTCTTTCGTGCTTAGCCTGGACCAAGGCTTTCTCCTTATTTTGCCCGAGAGAGTTCTTTTTCTTTACTCTGTGGATACAGCGACAAGGGTGGTATATAGTAGGTAGAGACAAAAAGGAAAAGGAAAGAGTTGGATAGATTCACACACACACATACATATATATATATATATATATATATATATATATATATATAGTAAGCTTGCGTGTGTACCTTTGTCGCGAATAAAATGCGTGGTACTAGTACGTGCGAGAGATACAGATAAAGAGCGAGGGGAGGGTTGGCCGCCTCCTTTAGGGATCAGAATTTCATTACGGTTGGAACGCTGGATCTTAAGAATAGTTTTTTGGGCGCAGGGAATCTGGTCCGGAGCAATCATCAGTAGGAATTTTGTCTTCAGAGCACGGTCATTCTATACGACTAATATCTACCCCGCAGGGTATCAGACCGGATATAGTACAAAGGAACGCGTTTGCCTCATATTTTAAACGCAATCGAAATGCTTCCAATCGAGGCAAGGAAACGGGTTTCAACATTTTCGATTTTTACCCACTATTTAGGAGGCTATATGCACATTTCGAATGATTTTATTTCAAATCACTGTTACGCCCAAGTCAACATGGATGAAGTTAGCTAGTTTGATCCTCTGAAGGCCCAATTCGTTTGTTCTTCAATCTTGTTGGCAGTAATATAATTCTATTTTAGTAGCATCATATGTCAGAGGTATAAATCAGAATTAGTGTTTGGACTGGAAATTCTGATCAGCGTCTCAAAGTTTGATTAAATTTTCGAATTATACTCAAGACCTGAAAAAATCTGTGGGAAATCAACTCGATGATCGATTCTATTTTGGACTTGGAATTTATTCCTCGATCAGTCTTCAGAGCGTATTGTTTAGGATTGAGGAGCCATTATAGATCCAGATCCTGCAAAAAAAAAATCTACAAACATATTTTTGTAGGGAATTGAATGCTCTGCAAAAAAGGTCTCTTACACTTTTTTGATAAACTTAGCCATTCAAATGATATTCGAGTTCAAAGAACCAACTTCCTGACAAAAAATGAGTTTCTAAAATAAGTTTATCAAAAAAGTGCAAGAGACCTTTTTTTTAGAGCATTTAATTCTCTACAAAAATATGTTTGTAGATTTTCTGTATGACGTATCGTTAGCTAGTTATAAAAATGACAAGGAGCAAAAACAAATTTTCCCGCGTGTTATTTAAATGGGAAATAGAAAAGTGCGATGAGGAGCATCTCAATATTAAAATCAAGAGCTCAACTTTTGACAGGCTCATTCTTATACTTAAAGAAAACTTTTGAGCCTGTGTGCGAGAAAAGAAAAAGAAAAAAAAAAATATTTTCAACGGCTTAGAACTATTGCATGTCTTCAAGTGCGCGGATGGAGTAGGGCGAAGGTGTAGTACGTAATACAGAATAATAGTCCTTTCCAGAAGACAGGTTAGCTGCAACCAGCTGCTGTGACACTATCGAGAATTTCACAATTTCCGTTTGAATTCAACCATTTCCCGAACATTCAATGGGCGTTTCGTTCGATTCGACGACCGTTTCACAATTCTGTGCCAGGCTCGGTGACACCAACTTGCACTTCAGATGAAACCCCCTTCCCAGCTATTGTGCCAGTAAGAATTTTAAACTGAAGATATTAACGTTCATGGAAATAAGCGATCTTTATCTCACCTCGCGGAGTTTCGATTCACTGACTCGGCGACCAACCCTTGCGCCAATATTACCTAACGTAAGTTAGGGCCTCTAAAAAAAGTTCTAGAGTTGCTCGTAGATTTAAAGCTTGTCGACAAAAAATGGGTTCAACCTTTTCCTAATTGTTTTTTCTCAACTGCCATTAAATCACGCGATTACATGTACAACTTTTACTTCCTATGAAGAAAGTTTCAAAAATCACTACCAGCCCCTATAGGAGCTTTTCTCCTGATCAAGTCTCGGTCGAATATGAAAGCGACCAGCTCATACCTCCAAAAAAAAAAAAAAAAAACAGAAGGCTGCCACTGTATAAAGCTTTGACACAATTTTCAAAAATTTGTTCAATTTTTGAATTCAAAGCAACATCGATGTTGGAAAAGGTTGATATTTCCAATCGTTTGCGAACATCATGCGAACGGTGATGGTGAACGTACGGAGGCAGCGAATTGTAAGTATATAGGACACAGCGTTCGATGTCCAGCCATCAATCTCTCGATATAAAAGCTTTTAAAAGGTTTGTTAGTCGCTGGACCTACCCAAACACTTGGTCTCATCTCGTCGTTTCGCGGTAGTCAGAGAAAACCGATAGGGCATGAAAGTCGTAGAAGAGAACAAAACGAGGAGCAGGGATGCTGTGTCGACTGAAGGATGGGTATGGGTCAATTTTTATCTGGCCCACTATCTGCCTGCTGGTCGAAATGCTGCGTTGAATTATTTATACGATCTCATCTCTCATCCCACGAATATAGTTACGTATACCTATATAATATATATTAGGGTGGACGTTAAATACCATCTTGAGGAGTGAGGCCCTAAAGTTTATAGACAAAAAATAGGAAAAAATTTAGGCCCCAGTGCGAGATTTTTAAATTGAAACTAACCCGTGCCGGTAAGGTCGCAAAGTTTCCCATATAAAACACATACACTTTTACGGATCTCAATTCAAAAATTCACTGTGAAGCTAATTTTGATTAAAAAAATTTTAAACTACGTGAAAGTATCAGGTATGTGTATTACTACATGCAGAAAAATCGAGGATGTCATACCGTTGAATCTGCTCATGATTTCACTCCAAACTAAAATTCTCTTTATCGATGTTACGGCCTAAAATTCAAATTTTCAGTAAGTATTACTTACTTACGGTATGATATCCTCGATTTTTCTCCATGTAGTAGTACACATACCTGATACTTTCACATAGTTTAGAATTTTTTGAATTAAAATTAGCCCAACAGTGAATTTTTGAATTGAGATCCGTAAGAATGCATGTGTTTTACGTGGGAAACTTTGCGACCTCACCGGCACGGGTTAATTTCATTTCAAAAATCTCGCACTAGGGCCAAAAGTTTTTTCTATTTTTTGTCTATAAACTGTGGGGCTTCACTCCTCAAGATAGTATTTAACGTCCATCCTAATATATATGTATGGAACACTTCCACGCCACTTTAGCACCAAAAATTTGTCTGCTTATCAGACAATTTTTCAAATAATTAATATCGAAGTATTATATAACGTATGGTTCTTTCACCAAGTTTGATCGAGTTTTTTTCGATTTCTCCGCAACGGTGCTTCGAATTTGTATACACTTAGGGAACACAAAGCTTATTATTATTTTTTTTTTATACTGTACACTTTCGAATGTTAATTTCTTCCATTAAAGGCTAAATCTTTCTTTAATTTCTCAATTAAACCGCTGGAAACAATTTTTTTTTCCTAGAATTGAAAAAGAAAAAAAAAAAAAATATTGAACTTCATTTTTTGAAAGTCTCAAATTCGTTGTTTAAAGAAAAATTTACTAACTTTTCACAGCTTACTAACATCTGATTTCATAAAACGAGATAACTTTTAAACTAAAAGCATATATATATATATATATACACTTTCAGTTCATTAAATCATGAGAACTGAATACATTGACGCAATTGTCATCCAATTGAACGAAGCAAACATCTTCTGATTCCGAAATAATTTGGTAAAGCTAACTACAGACCGAGATACATTTAACTACTAAATCCGTTTGCTTAATTCAAGAAACCCCTGTCCGCAGCATTAGCAATTGTGATTTTTCTCGTCGTCTGTAGGTATAGTTTTGTTGTAAAAGAACTCGACTTATGAAATAGAATAGGACCGATGCTAGGGGTAGATTTATTTATATGTATAGGTATGGTATACATACGTATAGATTTATCGTCGCCCCCTATATTTCATCTCGTGATAATAATTCGTAGTGATAGAATCACAGAGTCCCCAAGATTAGGGGTAAAAATGAATTATTAATCGAAAAGTCGGGTACAGGGCGGTCGTTTTCATAAATATAGTTTCAGTTTCAGATGAAGCAATGAATACGCAATAAGGAAGTGGCAAGACCAAGACGGGAATAAAACATGGGAAAAGGAGACAAGAGAAGTATAGCGCAGCGCTCGGACGGTGAGTAGTACCTATATACGTACAAGTAAACTGCAATTTTTACTCATAAAAAAGTTTCGTCCGTAAGACATGGCGAGTGAAGCGCCTGAACTAGAATTACGTTTACCTCTGAGTAATCGCCAATTGTTTTCTAGATGGAAAAAAATTTGGCATAGAATTTTTTTAGCAAAGAAATTGCGGTAAAAAAAATTAATTGTAATAATCGAATCATCTCGTCCCTCGGAAAAAAAGCGGCGAAATCGAACCAGTGACCGTATCGCATTTTCAGCAGTACTAACCGTTTCGCAAGCGACTCGATACCTTATCGCGGTCTATCGCACTAAATCTCTATGAAGATTTTGCTTTTTATTCAAGCTTTTGCGAAATTAGCTTGAATTAAAATTAGCGGATTGCCTGGCTCGAATTATTTCGGATTATCTTAAAGCTGCGGTAAAATTATTGATCGACCTAATTCTCATCTTTTACGACATTATAACCGTTGATATTAAATTTTTAACGTGTTGAAAAACGTTGCTACTATATTAGTGCCTCTATAGATATTAAATAATGTGCGAATAGGACTGGGAAAAAAAAAATACTCGCAAATATATATTCCGCCTGCAGGGTGGAGTTATAATTGAAACTGACATTTCTTACATGTCGTTCGAAAAAAAAAAAAAAAAAAAACACAAAGCAAACACGTTCTCTGCTGTGGCGAAAATTTTTTGTAAATTATTGTGGAAAATAAAGAGGTCGCCCAGAATTTAGTTTATCCGATTTTTCAAAATGATTTGCGGATTTAATCATAGCTTTTACGAAAATGCGTCACAGAATCCAATCTGATTAAGATACCTGAACAATCCGCTTCACTATATTGTGTACAGAATTTATTACGTACACCAACTGGTGGCTTGAAATTTGAACACAAGTATCCATGGTTCAAGCTCACCCAACTTGAGCCGAGGCGTCTTGGGTTTTCAAGATTCAACAATGTTTCGTGGGCCTCTTTACACTTGCCTTTTAGCCAGACAATGCGACGTGTTTAACAAAAGACGAAGCTTTTGCCAGGTTTGGAGTCCGCGTGCCCTTATAGATATAACTACGGTCGACACACATCGCCAACATTTCGTCACAACCTTCTAGCTCACGTCTACAACGTTGAAGAAAATAATATGGAAATCTTTTATGAATATGATCGAAGCACTCCGTTGGAAAATTGATTATTGGTAGTAATAGCTCCTTTTTCTTTTGGGAGAGCTATTGCAATATTCATATTCAGATTCAACCATTCAATGATAAGCTCTGGCGTGAAATGAGACGTTATTATCTTCGCTTGAGATTGTCCCATTCACACAATATGCTTTTGCGATCGTCGAAGCAAACGATCAAAGATATCGACGTTACACGTTTTGTTGTAAAATTGTATATCAGGGAGATCTGAAGTCAAAAGACAAAAATTCAAAATGGCGGGTCCAACATCGCGGACCGAAAATGTAAATAGTAGCCAGTGTTGCATCCGAATTAGTGCCTCAGCCTAGTACTCTCTACAATATCAATTCACCATTCGAAATTTTCGTAGGCCCCAAAGATCGTTGAGTAATATTTTTCATGTAAATCAGTCCACTTTTTTTGTTTCGCCATAATGGGACCACTATTTTGAATTTTCGTCTTCTTACTTCACATCCGCAATGAGGACCTGGCCAGAAAACACCTTCTGAAGAATTTTCAATAGAGTATGGCACATAGTCGAACTGTGATTTAAACGACACAGTAAATGCAATTCACCCTGCAGTAGGTATGTTTGTACAGGAATTTCCGGAGAGAGAGAGATATATCGGGAAAATGAAGAGCCGTGACTACTTGTAGGTGATAGTAAATAGAGATGAAATTGAAAACAATGTGGCTTTGAGCATCTGCCAACAAGGTCAGTTAGCGTTTACCGTTGTCTACGCTATGACGGACCCTACGAAAATGCACATATGTGGAGAGAGACATGCGGATAAGTTCATTCACTGTATAGTATAGAGTAAAGGCTAGTTTCTCTATTTTCAGAAGTGACCGAGGGTGAAACCGATGAATATTATTTCACCCTCAGTTCGAGCCTCTTTCAAGGCGCGATGGCAACTGCTAAACAAATTCTAAAACGTCAAATTCATGGCCCAAAATAATCGCGGAGGTAGATTAAAGACACGTTATTGTTCGTTGTTAAGTTTGCAGACAAGCCGAATACCCAATAACGAAATAATGACGAGGGATTATGATGTTCTCCTACAATTGTGTCCCAAAACTGTTGTGAAGGGTTTGATTTGGCCAGGCGTATATATATGTATAGTAGTACGTAACATAGATTATGATTCATAATAGTCAGGAAATTTTTGCCCAGGATTATGTCGTACGACCATGTTATTAGGGTAACTAATTCCCAGGAATACTGTCCGCGTTATATGAAAAGGATTACAACGTTATTGTATATAGTTAACGTGCCTATGGCTGAGGTACCACACCCAATTTGTAGGTCTAATCTTTCCACTTTGAAATCGAACAAAGATTGAAGGACAAACTTAGTTTCTGTAGAAAAACGCAATTCAAACTTCTCTCTCTCTCATTTCTCGGATATTCTACTGGAGAATTGATTTTTGAACATTTGGAAGAACCGAAGCAAGTAGATATACTTAGATGCAATCGCAATAGTGATAGTGATAATAATAATAATAATAATAATAATAATAGTCATCAGCTGAGTTTAGAAAGTTCGCCAATTTTCATCGGTTGTGATTCCGACGTAACGATGCTATTCATCGTCACAGTCGTGATCTGGCTTTAAGGGTCTACAAATGTTTTTTACGCAATCAACGCTATTGTCTTCTTTTCGAAGTATCCGTTTCCAAATTGCTTCTGTGCCATTTGTTCCAACGCCTCAGTTCTCTCGCTATCGCCTCAGTCACTATAGTTTGAATAAAAAAATACAATATGCAGCTACGAATTTATTACAGCTATCTTTAACTGTATTCATTCCATTATTTTTTTTTATTTTTTCAAGATAAAATGAAATTTGAAGAAAAGAAATGCGACTCCAGCTCCTTACTCATCAGAATGTAATTGTGGAGGTTGAAATTCTTCCTTCAGACTTAAAGCACGGTTCATACCAAGAGGAAATCTTGATACTATATAGTCGGCTGCGCATGCGCGTGTTTCGACGTCTGCTGAAACAGGCTGGCCATCCTGAGTTTTAGCTGTCAAATTTTGTTTTTGGCACCGACGCAATTGATACGAACTTTTGAGGTTAAGATCTCAATGAATTACGGTAGTGATTCGGAAAGGCTTGGAAAGCTTGTATTGTTGAGATTGAAACTTGATGTTCTGAAAGAACCGTTGAGATTTATTCCGAACAGCTGATTGCTTGTTACGATTCGATGTATCGGTTTATTTAGAGGATTTGTTTTTTCCAATTACAATTAAAAACCCAAGGTCTAATTGTAAATGATGGATGCTTGGAAGAAACAAAGCAGCTAAGTGGGAACGAACAGTTTATTCAATCGTGTTAATTTAATACAGTAGAAATTGAATTAAAATCAAAACAACATAACCTCGATTGACTACTTTACGCGCGAGAGTTTGACAGCTTCGCTTCATTTCTTGCAAGTTGGCACCCGTGCCTCGTAGGTTAGAATATCATCGCGGGACGATCTCACCGACCAATAAAATTGAATTATTTGACGCATGCGCAGTCGACTGTATAGTTTCAAGATTTCCTCTCGGATAGTCTGAATAAATCCAAATGTAGGTATAAGGTATTGTGAATGGTAAGTCAGGATCCATAAGCCCTCGTCTCTGATACTTACCATTAGATGCAATACAATTGCACAAGTAACAAGCAAAAGAAGCAGTTATACTGTAAGATCAATGGTTCTAATTATTTGGAAAATAAATCTTGCTATCGGATGAACAGCCAGCTATGAATTTCGGTTCAAAGAAGTGAAAGAGAAAGCAAGAAAGAAGTTCCAAGTGTTGATGTCATAATTTGGTATCTATGAGAAAGAATTAATTGCTCAAGTCATTCTTCCAGTAGAAAGAAATTATTTGCTTATCTGATGAACGTTTGTATTCCGAAAAATTATAGATCAAAGAATCTGAAGTCTTAAGGGCTTAGATCACTCTCACATCTAAAAAAAATCGGTTTAATGTTCGTTGCACTTTCTTAAAATTCTTTCTTCTTTTTGCTGTTTTCTCGAAACTCCATTTTTCAACCTGATGGCAACTAGATCTTGGAATTTATTGCACTAATTCACTTGAAACTCGGACACAATACTTCTAGATACATCGCCTACAATATAGCGTACGATTTTGGCGATAAGTTGTTCAGTTCTGCATCAATCCGGAGATCTACTAGTGAGCACCGATGAACCTCTTAGCGGAGGTTCCCCTATGACATTGGCTGCAATGTCTCCATTTTGGAATATTTTTTGACATTTTTTAGACTGAGCAAAGACTGAATTATGAACTATCGTGTGGCCTAAAATAGCAAACTTTCGCCCAATGCTTTCGAGCTTATGCATTTTAGAAAATGAACCTATTTTCAGGCGGTAAGGTTGTCTGAACGCCTTAATGACGTTCTTTGAGTACATCGAACCGTGGCAGGCCTTATTCAATTACATAGGTACTTTGAATGACTAGGAACCAATTGACTGTTCGGTTCAGTTTGGGTGAAAATCTGGGAATAAAAGAATAAAGAAATTGTGGAAACGGACTGTACTAGCCTCTTAAAGAGTGCGTGACTCTGCTGCGACTCGACTAACGTCTTCATTCGCAGACTAATAAGATAGTCATTTAGCTTCGTGTCTTTTTAGTGCTTGCGCAAGTGGCCAGACGAAACAAATCATAATAACTTTGTATACTATATCGCTGATTATAATTATAACGATGACAAACAGCGGGTGGGATATTCAGGTGCTTCTGTAATACAGGGTCGCCCAAAAGAACCGACCCAATCTAAAGCCTGAATAAAATCCGAACGCGTTAATCGATCTTCAATATTTTACTTTTGCTGGAAACTAGCAAAATGAGGCTTTCATTTCACGTTAGAAAATCTGCGAAATCTTTATCCGTTTTAGAGATACAGGTACTTGGATACACGTCCTGGTATGAAACGTAACGTAATGTAACGGAAATTCAGAAACGAGTATTAAACCGAAAGGAATGGGATTTCGAATCATGAGTAGAGATGGAAATTAATTAGCTGCTCATTTATGAATGATGTTGTCATCCAACCCCCAGTGTCTTTTCAAGAGCTCGTTGTTCAAGTGCATGTATCTCTACAACGGATAAACATTTCTCGAATTTTCCAGCGCGAAATCAAAGCTTCATTCTCTTAGTTTACAGCAAAAGTAAAATCTTGAAGTTCGATTAACGCGTTCAGATTTCATTCAGGTTTTAAATTAGGTCAGTTTTGTAGTACGCCACCTGGCGGAAGCGTCCCGAAAATGTTGAAGAGCCAAATAATAAAGGATTACGAAGCCATGGCGAGCGGATATCCTTTCATTTTTCTTCCCTTTTTTTTAGGTTAAACTTACCGCCTGTAGTATTACGTACACGTCACACGACATCAGGTCGAAACTCGAATAAAAACTTCCAGTGTTTTTATTTGTCGTCAGCAATTGCCCCGAAGGGTTTCCGGTCAGAATGAGAGAAGTATAGGTTAGATATAGGTACACACGTGTATCTCTCATCGTTTTATTAAGCTCGATCGACGGTCGATCAACTGCTTTATTCTGGGCTTCATGTATTATTTATTTCTTTATTTTTTGTCTCTTTTTTTTTCTTCTGAATGAAATAAAAGATTTATTAGCTTAGTTTTACTTTTGTTATCGCAATGTGTTCCGCTATAGTATCTATACTACATACCTACTTTGATCCGCGATGATTTGCGAGGGGATCATCGAGTTATTTGTTCAGCGTTGTGTATATTAGCTTTCACAATTTACGACTAGCTGAGTTGAAATTTATTTATTTACTGATTCGATAAGAGATGCGAGAATCATATTAATATCCAAATTAAACCTCATAATTTATTGAGGGGTGATACATACTATGTAGATTGAAGTCAGCTCTGTAAAAATGACATGGATTAACTGTTGACTTAATAACTACCTGACTATTCACTACGAATGAAGTAAATCGGTGCTTATTGTCTCGAACTCTCTGAGAAGACGAAAGAAAAGAGATCGAGATACCTACCTGGAGTTAAAAGTATAGGATATACAGTGTCGTTTACTAGGTTTCTTTATTCAAGTATAATATGGTAGCAAATTGTATACACTAATTAGAATGATTCATAATTGTTATGTTAGGTAAATTATTTTTATTCAGACGTGTTATAGGTACGATAGAGATATTCGTATTAGATGTTACAGAAGCTGTAGAGCCTGCAGTGGCTAAAAAATACGATACAGTAAATGATAACTAATATTATAATATTTAGTTTAATACATTGTTTGATTTTCAAAACGGGTTCTGCGACATCCAAATTTTCGCGATAGCTGGACGACGACATTTGATCGAAAAAACGAAAATTAACCTAATAGCTGCACTATGGAATTTCGTAGCTTAAATATGTGATATTCCCAGTTTAGAAAAGTCCTTGAATATATTTTCGAAATTTTTTTTTGATAACGATCGCGATTTTCAGACTCAACATCAGCCTTTGCCATATTACTAAATATATTTATATTCGCGAGAGAATTGCGTTTGTAAAAAAGTTATACAACAAAATTAACACCTAATTTTTACTTGTTAAAATCAATTAAAGATATGAGAGTGATTAGAAAAATCTAAATGATCTTTGAAGCATAATATGAAGATTATATGCACGGTGTAGGTATAATAAAAGTTTATGGCCTCAAGCTGGAAAAGTGAATCGAAATAAACTATGAAATATGAAAGCACTAGGCTAGTATAATAGACATATATATCTATATAAAATAATAAACGAACCGTTCAAACCCACAAGAGCTTCGGGCCGATACGTTCTCCTCGTATTTCACAAAAACAAAGTATTCATAGCAACTTACGTACCGCTACTACGATCTTTTCGAATAAAAAAAGTCTCGGCAAAAGCTCGTTTTCGGTCTTAATTTCGAAGGTCTTATTTTCTATACTGGTATAGGCCCTCTGTCATAGTGACTGAAATTTCGGCTACCTGTACACGTTGGAACGTTAGTGATCCAGTCCTTATATACATTTGGAAATGCAAATGAACCGAGAAGGCTAGTTTTCAGATATTTTGTAGGGAAGGCTTAGAAAAGCTTAACCTGAAATTGTCGACCAAGATTTCCTATGAGCTTTCGCCGCCATCTTGAAAAAAGGGGGAAAATCTTGTTTTTTTTACGATAACTCGGCTCCCCGTCGTGATACGAAAATTGCGATCGTAAATTTTTTGTTGCTTTTTTTACGCTCTATAATTTAGGTCATATGCATTTTTCACTTACCATTCATCGTTGTTGAGATATCGAACGAGATAGAGAAAAAAAGTTAAGAAATTGAAACTGGCATTTCATTGTTTTCTCCTATCTCGTGACACATATAGAAAAATGTCTATTATCAAACTTGTAGAGCATGCTATTACCTACAATGTAATTTTTTTGTGTTTTTTTTTTCAGCCAAAATTATTACGGTGTTCGAATTCTCAAAACTTTAGATCTTGAACAAAATTAGATTATTATTTAGTTACTTTAGGCATAACAGCAGACAACAATGAGGGCAGACAACCTTACGTCATATTATCTTTGCTTGTCAAGGTAACGCAGGGTGTTTGAAACGTAGTTATTGTGAACATGAGAATGAAATTATTGAAGAAATATAAATCAGAGCTAAATGAGCTAATTTGAAAAAAAAAAAAAAACAGTCCTCTGATTGAAGTAAAATTCCTCAAGCGATATATTCTATACTCGCATCAAAGAACGAATATTTCTTTATTAAATTAGCCTAACTTTCATTTATATTAGTCATTAGTCACCTTCGCGTTTAAAAAAAAATAAAAAAAAAAATAAAAAAAAAAAATGTCATACTTTCGACTCTATATGAATAAATTAAAACAACAAATCGATAACAAACGGTTTAATAGGGAGTCACTTAACCTCCGTACAACTTACTGACCAACTGCAAAGCCGCTAATCTATTTTGTTGGGTGCATGGCTGGTCCCAATACCCGTGATAGCATCCTGTCGCTTCGAAACATGTTGCTAACCGATTTTTGTTCGGGCAACAGTTTATTATGGCCCAAACACAGGGCGACGGTCCCGTAACTGGGGGTTTCGCTGTGGACGGGGACGGGAAATCCGGGACTTTTCGGCCATCGGTCGACGGATTGAGTCCCTGAAATAAAAAAGGGTTGGTTTATAGTAAAATTTCGAAATTTATATCAATCGGATTGAAATATTGGTCAGATTTGGAAAAAAACGAGACACGTTTACTCACCGGAAAGGTAATTTCGTTCTCTGCACCGAAGCGGCTATCTATTTTTGGTTTTTCTTGATTGATAACGATGAAGGCGGTGACCGGCAGTGATTTAAGTCTTTGTATTTCCTGTTGACTTCTCGGCTGGTACACGCCTTTACCTTGTCTTTGCTCTTGAGGTCTGTAAGCCGAAAACAGATTTTGCCATATACAGTATTAGAAAGTTGGCTCAATAGTCTCTGAGAGTAACAGAGGAGGAGAGCCTCTATTCAAATAATTATTGTTTCGAACCATCTCGACTCATGACAGTTGTAGGGGTAAAAGAGAGCCTAACTTTACTTCAATTTCGGTCTTTATTATGAAAATCTACTGAAAATTATATGGAAAACTTTGAAAAGAGCAATTACAGGAAGCGTTGTGACAGTAGGCTTATACACAAAGAGATTGTAATTCATTGCAAGTTGTATCGCTGTTTCAACTTCAATTTGGAAAACATTCTCTGAGTGGGTTTGAGCCTGTGTCGTGAACCATGTGACAATAGGGTGGTCCTTAATTTGATCATCATCGAATTTCAAAGCTCCCATGGACCAAGACGTCTCGAAGTATATTATATAGAGAGGTTATCTTGAAACTGAATACAGTCGACTGCGCATGCGCCGAATAATTCAATTTTGTTGGTCAGTGAGATCGTCCTGCGATGATATTTTAACCTACGAGGCACGGGTGCCAACTGGCAAGAAATAAAGCGAAGCTGTAAAATTCTCGCGCGTAAAGTAGTCAATCGAGGTTATGTTGTCTTTTATTTTAATTCAATTTCTACTGTATCAAATTAACGCGATTTAATAAACTGTTCGTTCCCATCTAGCTGCTTCGTTTCTTCCAAGCACCCATCATTCACAATTAGACCTCTGATTTTCAATTGTAATTGGAAAAAACAAATCCTCTAAATAAACCGATACATCGAGTCGTAGCTAGCAATCAGCTGTTCGGAATAAATCTCAACGGTTCTTTCAGAACATCAAGTTTCAATCTCAACAATAGAAGCTTTCCAAGCCTTTCCGAATCGCTACCGCAATTCATTGAGATCTTAACCTCAAAAGTTCGTATCAATTGCGTCGGTGCCAAAAACAAAATTTTACAGCTGAAACTCAGGATGGCCAGCCTGCTTCAGCAGACGACGAAACACGCGCATGCGCAGCCGACTGTATAGCTTCAAGATTTCCTCTCGGTATACACAAAAATGTAGCCAAAATCCAGGTTCCTATTTCTTCCTATTGTTCCTACTTATCAGAAAAAATACATATACAGAGAGGTTCACTGGAAACTTGCCTCGTCCTATGGTAGGCAATTCATGGTTTAGCGAAATTGATAACGCCGTGGTACAACCATACCTACAGACAATGTAGCGGCAGCTGTCATTCTGTGGCTGTTCTATGGATGTTCGTAAGCATAGTTGTCAATTTGGCAAAAACACGAGTTGCCTACCGTAAGACGTTGCAAGTTTCCAGTGAACCTCTCTGTAGAAGTAAAAATGAGGACCACGGTAAAGATTTATCATCGTGGATATAAGAACACACTAAACAAAGTAATGAAATATGGTAGACACAACATTAGGAAAGATATTCCCGTGGGTATGGCAATAGCCAGGAATTTTATTATCTTCACGACTTACGGCTTTCATGTTCAATGTACAAAATTTTCCTCTGTTTCACAAATACCTCTTCTTGGTAGAAATATCAAAATTTCTTAATTCAACAAACAGTTTTGCTATCCAAATGATTAAATCGTCTAATTTCTCTACAGCTTCATGTGTATAACACTCTAGGAGTCAAGTTTGACTCCTAAAGAAACTGGCTCAGACTCCTATCCAAATGAATCCCACTTAGAAATCGTAAAACATATCGGGTCGAGCTTTTGTCTGAATTACTCTCCAGCGTACTTTTTGCTGCGCAGCGCAATTTCAACGAACCCTCGATTCAGGTGGTTGTAAACATTCAACTTGAGGCCAGAATCCCAGAACATCGACAGTCTGTCTTTCTTGACTCTGCATCAATAGAACTACCGAGAATCATCGATTTGCGTACGAAAACGTAAAAAAACTTTTTAATTCCAAAAGTTTTAAGTTTTTCGTATCAGAATTGCAAGACTTGGTAATTTTTGTTTGTTTTTCCGCGTTTTTACTCGCATTATCTCTTGCAACATACGCTTCGAGGTGACTTGCAAGTTTCAAAGACCAAACTACCTTGCCGCCAAATAAATAAAAGAAGTGAAAATGCTGGAAGAAGCTACAAAGAATTAGAAGCAGTTACTACAATCTGAATGCCAATTATCGCGAAAACCGTCGGTCAAATTTGAACTAGAATTTTTGTGATCAGTCCTAGTCGTTGGTGCATTGATGACGCAAGCATGGATATTGTACAAAGTGATTTACAAAATTTAAATGCAAAATCTAGACGGCAAAAAGTTCGCTTCCTACGAAGTACGAGAATGGATTTGGCGAGCCTTCGAGTTCTACACTCTTTGAGATTCTGATACAACGAGAGCTCCCATCGGCCGATACCTTTCAATAGGTTGTCGTTGTTGTTCTCTTTGATGTCCACGTTCGTATGCAGCTCTGCTTGTGTGTCCCACTTGACGTTGTCTTTGCTCTAGTATACGGCGGCGGTCTTCTGCATATCTATCGATTCTTTGATTATTATGGATTGGATTTTCAGAAAGGCGTACGTTTTGTGGTTGTCGGTTATTGGAATTGGGTGTATGATATTCGTGCTGTTGTTGTCTTCCCCGCTGATTATCTCCGGAGCTTTGTCTGCGCTGTACCGGCGTGTTTCTTCTCCTGTAATCTTCTAGCTTTCTTTCATTTTCATCCTGGTTTCTGTTCCCTTTCTCACTTAGTCTTTCCGCTCGTATCTGTTGGATTCTTACATTTTCCCGCGTTGGCAGTTGACGTAGCAAATTGGAAGGCTGGCTTCTCTTGACTGTAGCAAGCCGATTTCCCCCGATATGGTCTTCTGGGTTTCTTAGATAATCCTGACCGCTTTTATCGATAGCCTCGCTTTTTTTCCTGATCTTATTTTCTTTCCGTTCGCGTTCACGCTCGCCTTCGTGACGCCGTCTCCTCTTCCCATCTCTATGTCGACGAGAACCACGATGGCCACGTCTTCGACGTTCATTCATCGCACCTTCAGTCTCGCCGTAACCCCAGTCGGAACTTCGTTTGTTGCGAACATTTTCCGCGAGTTCTTTCTCCACAGGTATTTGTTCGCGACGAGGGTTGACCTGGGACTGATTTCCACCCGAACTACGCACCTGGGTTTGGGCAGTTTCGGTTGAATTTGGGTCGCTTGATGGTCCCAAGTCTCCGCGAGTTGGTAACTTGTCTTTTTTTCGTGGTCTGTTCAGGTCTGCTGGCGTTTTAACTCTGGGGTCCATATCCCCACGGTTTCCATTACCCAATGGAGAACCAGTCATCGCAGTGGCCTTACTCAGTAGCTTGAAGAGTTCGTCGGTTCCGCCAATCACGTCAAGTTCCTCTTCTGAGTCGTCATCAACGTCTAGATACAGGGAACTGGCATGAGCTGATGGACTATCATAATTGCCGCCACTTTGCTCCGGGCTTCTTCCCGCAGGCTTTTCAGAATCAGACCTCTTTTGTCTCTGAGATCCTTCGACGCCTTCGCAGCCTACCTGAAGCTCCGGAACTCCGCCTACGCCGAAAGTCCTGTCTTTGAAAGACTTCGAGGGTGAGAATTGATCGGTATGTTGATCAAACGTTGAAACAGTGTTCGGTATACGTTTCCCAGCCTCGTCCGTGTCTTTAGTCTTCCAATTGACCTGATCAACGGCTTCGACTTTCTTTGGCATTTTACTCTTGTTTCTCAAGTAGTTCTTCTTCGAAGGTTTCGGACTTAGAATCGACCTGTCTTTGTACAAGTCGAGTTTGTACACCTCGACCGAACCGGGACCCTCATCCTCAAATGTACCATCAGAGAGAAATTCGTCCTGCTGCATGGCATCCTCGTCCTCGAGTTCGTCGTTCATCCAATCATCCTGACTCGTGTTGTCGGTTAGTTCCGAGTCGATCGGTTCGTCAAAAGCCACCTTGATACTCGACAGCCTCATCGCTTCCCTGTCCAATTCACTCTGGGTCTTCATATCGTTGGATTGAAAACGATGAGGTGTTGGGGAATTCACACCAGTCTCGAATATCTTTTCGCCAAAGAATTCTGTAAAACAATTACGGTTTTGACATATGTGTGTTGATATTTCAAGAGGGCAGATGAAAGTGCGATACTGCTAGATTCCGGTTGAATATATTGCCTGCCTTTCTTTGTATGGAAAAAAAATGTATTGATGCTAACCGTTAGGTGCTGATTCAAGTGGTAATGGTAACCTGTCCGAATCGGTTATAGCCTTTTGCTTCCGGTCAGCGTTCTCTCGACGCTTTGCAACTTTTATCCCCAAAGGTTCATCGTTCGTCCAGTTCTGGCCGTAATCGTCCTGGGAATAGTAGCGGGGGTTTTGGAGCAGCGGGGTGTATTGATCGGGCGAGGGGCCAGGAGGACGGGGGGTGGAAAAGGCGGTTGTTTCACCCGACGGAACCGACGCCCCAACAATCGACGCTAACCAAACCGTGGCCAGGGTTACGGCCACCCGTTGCTTCATTCTCCTGAAATCAAACAGCAATAGTTCAATATTTATCCTCAATTGCACATTATAGGTATGAAGCATGTAGTCGTTAGAAAAAAATTGTAAATAAATAAAAATGATTAAATTTCGGATAGGAAATTGTTGGACATAAGTGGAGATCTTTTTTCTTTTTATTCTTAGATCGTAATCGGCGTCTGAATAATCGACTCTAATTTATGAGTGGCTTTTTGGCCTGCGGCCACCCGTCGCCTCGCTCTTCCGTGATAAAATAGCAACAGTTACAGTTGTTCTTTTTTTTTTTTTTCTATTTTTTTTCACTTTTTTCACATTCATGCAAAGCTTTCAATCCAGCGTTTTATACGCTTGGTTTTATAATATTTGCGATCACCCAGCTGTTTATGACCTACTATATCTACCATAATCTGCAGAGACGTCACGAACGGTGAGTATATTTATTTTGTGACGCTTTATATACAGTTTATGCGCGTCAGAAAGCATAAAAACTTTATACGGAAACCGGACGGAATAATGAACTTCTTTTTGTATGTTTTTTTTTTTTTTTTTTTTTTTTCGGTGGAGGTCAACATCTCGAATGGTTAATAAAATGGCCAATATTTCGAATTTGGAAAATATGTAAATCCAAAATTAGACTATAGATATCGAACTGTCGAAAATATTAAGTACTTTGCTAATTGAGTGTTCAGATTTTAGAATTGTGATCATTATTGAATATTAGAAATCCTAATTTGGTAAAGCGAGAGTAAAGTAAACATGGCAAGGCCAGAATAGCGAAAGGAACCGAACACTTGTGTAAGTACTTCTTGCTTCTGAGCGTTCGTAAATACCCGAACAAAGATGAAACTAAATTTTTTTGAGATTTTAACCCTTCGGCATTTTAAGTTTATAAGTTCTAATCATTATGAATTCTCGCTCCAGACATATTCATGTTTGGTTCACTATGGCTACTGAGAATGTTAGCTATCCTGAATTTCAATTTTTCACAACATACACTTTCCTTCCTCTTTATTGCAATCCATGTTCTGCTCACTCATTTAAGCTGATCTATCGTAAGGGAGAATTTCGAAATCGAAATCCCTTGTTTTATATTTTAGTATTCGCATTTTTGGAATTCGAAGCGTTGGACACTCCGGAGATTGGCCTTTCGGAATTCAACCTGAATCTAGACATTCGTTCGTCGATCTCGACTTCGCTCGATGTTGTGGTTGCGTTTTCCTATCACAGATAAATGATTACAAAGCTCACCTAATTGGTTTTCTATGTAGTATACATACATACCTAACCTGGTCATTTTTTCAAATGAAAATATATACTTCGATGCTAATTACCCCAAGCTTTAATATACCAATTTTGCAAAAAAAAAAAAAAAAAATATCGTCTTCTTTGGCTAAGTATCAAGGTTTTGACTTTTGAATTATTCAATGAAATGCTAAATTTGATGCTAATCCTATTCGGAGTTTTCACAATCATGAGAACGCTCGCACTCGCGCGTACCTAGTCTCTGTACGGGTAACTGTGTCCCATGTACTACGTGTATTATATATACATATATATATGTACGTGCATTAAGGAAGCAACGATTATGCGAAACGATGATGTCGGTCGCGTTCAGTTATGGCCGTGCGGGTTTCTGGGCAGATTTTTTTTCCCTAGGAACGTGCCGCTCTCCAAAAATTAAAAACTGCGTTTTTAGGTGTTCGAATATTCAGTGAAGTTGGACGAAAATAGATATTGTTCAAACATACTAGCCCGAAATCGCGGACCTCGCGTTGAATAATGAATTTTGAGTTACAGCTGAAACTTGACAATTTATTCCAAACCATTTTCGCCATCTTTCGACATCCTCTAAAATATTTTATCATAGTATTTAGAAAATCTCGAAAGAGTCGACGATTTTAAAAATCGTTACCTAATTCCGATCTCCGTCATTTAAAACAACCCTCTGGTTATTTTTTGCAATTTTAAAACCACCTGATCATCCTCAACAATTGTTAATCAAAGTTCAAAATCACCTGGAGTTCTTCTAATTACGTCGGAGAATATATTTTCTGAAAATTTTCATCCGGTTTTGAACCATTTTCAAAATATATCCATTCCTTTTTTTTGTCGCATTTTTTTCACAATTCTTTCTTTCTTTTCCGTTCTTTCCGAAACTACATTTCTCGACATGGCGGTAATGACGTCTCGAGAACTTCCGGACCGATTGACTTAAAATTTGGAGACAAGACTGCAAATTTTGCAGTTGCAATTCTACATTTATTTTTTGGATAAGTTGATAAGTTTCTTAATTAGCAATTTTTTCGTGCAATTGTTATTGAAATAAACCGTTTTTCCCTCGCCGCCGGGTTACCAATTAAAAAAATGAAGACAACTATTTGCGTATGAGAAAATCATTGATTTTCTTCCTTTCTTATTTTTGAATATTTTCGAACGATTTTTTGACTCAGCATAGACCAAACTATGAACTATAATATGGCCGAAATTGAAGAACTTTCACACCGCACTTTCCAGTCAATTAATTTTTTTGAACAAGCTCATTTTTCAGACGGCAAGGGTGGTCTAACCCGTAGACCGAAAATTTAATGCATCGCAATTTAGAGGGAGGAATATTCTGGTGCCGATGTGATTGCAGTAATTCAATTAAGGGATTAAAAAAACAAATATTAAACAATGGGTAATAAAATCACCGTTTCAAATTTATACGAGTAGCAGGAAGCAGGTTTTACGCCAGGGGCTAACTAACCCTGAGATACTTCTCATCTCAGATGTACGTTTTTGGCTAAATACAAACAAGGAGAGAGCTTCGTTTGACCCATCTCCAACGATCCTCTAGTCATTAGCAATCGCCTAACTCACAAATGACATTGTTGGTAATTGTCTGTCTCGTGAAGACCTCCTGGCATTAATTTGCTCCCATTTCGCCAAGGTTGAATCCATCGCGAATATACATGGTTATTATTTTGGCCAAATGATATTTGAAGAGTGATTTTATTTTGGTTCAAAGAGATTCTGCTTTCAGCGAGTTTCCGCAGCTAAGAGAACACATGAAACGAAATAACCGTTAAAAATTCTGCTAGAGGTCAAGTGAACGGAATATGTTATAATAGAACGGTGTAATTTAATATTCATGAATATACATTAGGGTGTTCCAAAAGAAACATTTTTTGTTTTTTTTTTCAAGTGCTATCATCTCAAAAGTTTCTAGTAGGTATAAAAAAAATTCTCCCACAAGGACAGCTCGATATTTTGATTCTACGTGACGCGCAACGGTTTTCCGTTTTCCCATATAAATAACACGTAAGAAAATTTTTTTTTACAATTTTGATGGACATGTTCTTGTAGGAAATTAAATTGTCTACAAAAAAGCTCTGATATGATTTCCTCGTAAACCTAACGGGTAAAACGTTATCAGACTTTGAATACTCGCAACTATAAGTGGATATAGGTTGAACTTTTTTTATTTCCAAAAAGAAATGCGACTGCAATATGAGCTAGTATTGAGACTTATATGTCTCTTTTTAACCACTGAGTAATTATTCGCAGTGTAAAAACAATGTAAATCATACAGTAACATCCGGTGAAATACAAAATGCGTTCTAAAATCATATACGGTTAGATTTAATTTGGTTGCGGGTATTCAAATTCTGATAACGTTTTACCCGTTAGGTTTACGAGAAAATCATATCAGAGCTATTTTGTAGACAGTTCAATTTCCTACAAGAATATGTCTATCAAAATTGCAAAAAAAAATTTTTCTCACGTGTTATTGGTATGGGAAAACGGAAAACCGTTGCGCGTCACGTAGAATCAAAATATCGAGCTGTCCTTGTGGGAGAATTTTTTTGATACCTACTAGAAACTTTTGAGATGATAGGCATAATTTTTTTTTTTTTTTTTTTGAGCACCCTGATATACATAATACATATACTACGCACGCGTATGTAAATAGCATGTAAAAATAGGACTGTTAAAATGTAATACCAGCTCACTCGCGAGCTCATATCATCTGGCACTGACATTTGATTACCTACGTTGCTGAATAGTACGTAGAAAAACGTCTATCGAACTTCGATCGTTCACATGTGATCGAACTTGAGCTCGATGAACTTCTACATGTGAACCTACGCGGGTCATAGTGTATACGCTCGCATTTCAGCTATAAAGTGAAAGCTTCATGGTCTCGATTGTGTAGAATTTATTGGCTCGAAGCCAACATGGGCACTACGAGCTTTACTTATGCCCGACTTTACCGACCGTACAATTGGGGACTTGGATGAGATAAGGGCATACAGCTAGACATCACGTTTAGAAATAATTCGGACAAACGAACCGTTCATTCAAGTTTGGATATTCCGAAGCGGTCCTTTTTTCAAGCAAGACTAACCGACTAGACTTTATGTCGACGGCAAGAGCGAATATCACCGATTAAGCGGAACAAATTTTTGGAACATCAGCTGTATGCTCTAATTGCAAAAAATTACTTGAAAATGAAATAGATTTGACAAAATCAAAGAACTGCTACTATATCCACCAGTGATGGACGCCGTTGATTTTAATTCGGAATTAATTACGTTATCATTACAAATTACAACTGTACCTCGTAACTGGAAGTTAACTGATTGCAAAATTGTAATAAGTAAAACAATTCATCAGCTCTGGTTTAATTACAAATTATACATGTGCTTGTAATTTCTTTCAATTTAATTTGTGATTACGAATTGGTTTTCCAGATGATTTCAGTCCAATTAAAAATAAATTTGTGATTTGTAATTTGTAATAGGCCAATTACAATTTTTCTGAACACCGCTGTTCACACCGCTGTTAATAGAGCTCGGAAATTCGGTGCGGAATAAATATTGTGTTATCGTTTAAGGGATTAGGCCACTGTAGAAATTTCCAAACGCACGGATCGCTTTAAAAGCGTGCAGAAAAAAAGAGCTCGAGCAGGACGTTAATTTGGAATGCCGATTGTATGGCGCAGGCATCGCTGACTAAAGGGATATAAAATTTATCAATGAGTTTTCCCTACTGAAAACTTCAAACGCGTTTTTCTCGAAATCACATTTTTCAAGTCGGACGGACTCATAACTCGAACAAATCTTGACCGATGGACTTGAAATTTGAACTATATATACACAATTACATTCTGCATAGAAGTACGTAGGATTTTCTCGATATATTACATAGTTTTTTTTTTATACACAATTTTCGGACGATTTTTTTTTCAGAATTTTTAACTTTTATTTCAAGAACGCACCGTTTTTGCAAAAATCGATATATCATAAAAATCCTACATACTTCTGTAGCTTTTCACATGTATAATCGGAAGAAATTTTTTCTTTCACCGTAAATTGAAAATTGCAAGTGCAGTTGGTCCGGCCGCACGCCTTCGAAAGAAAAAGGCTTCGCCAAAGAAAAGCTGCGCAGCCGCCATTTTCTTTGATATTACTTTGAAAAAAATAATTTATTTAGTTTATGATATATACAACAAAGGACCTTTTTCAGAATTTTGATTCATTTCATTGTTCCGCTGGAAAAAAAATTCCCAAAATATGCTTATTCTTTCCCCCGCTACAGTGGCCTAACCCCTTAATGGAGCATTACATACGACCTTTCCCATGTGACATGACCTAGTCGATGACTCTCGTCATTTTTCACTGTCCTAGTTTTTTTTTTTTTTTTAACATGATAGCTATCGACGAATGAAAGATATATACCAATTTTCAGATTCTTATCTCGATCGGTTTTTGCGTTGTGAATTTTCGGAGACAAACGGAACTATGCCTTTCTTTACCTTTTTTTTTTCAAAATTCTATAACTCGGTGGCATTTTATGCTATTATATCGCCCAAAGTTGCAAATTACTCAGCATTAAGCGCTCCACAAAAGTGCCCATTGCGACTTAACTGTAACTCACACCGGTGAGGCAGTACAGGTCACTAAAAATACAAGAAATTTCTACAAAATTTGACTCTAGTGGGAGTTACAGTTGAGTCGCAATAGGCACTATTGTAGAGCGCTTAATGCTGAGTAAATTGCAACTTTGGGCGATATAATAGCATAAAATGCCACCGAGTTATAGAATTTTGAAAAAAAAAAAAATTCTAATTCCCACGTAATTTGAATGAGAAATCTTTTCACGTTCTGGGAGAGTACTTAATGTTAATATTAAGGGCTTAAATTTTGAGGGAATTTCGTTCTTAGCATTTCCAACAAAATTTCAGGCCGGGAGCGAAAAAAAAAAATAGTCCCCCCCAAAAAAAAGCACCCTAAGCATCATACATAGATTCTATCGGAGAATAATAGAGCACATATTAGGTACGCTGGAGTCTATCAACCAATGTTTGATTAAATCCCGCAGGGTTTGTCTTTGGCGTAGTTAAAGAGGATCAGTGAAAAACGAAGAGCAGGCAAGAACGTGAAAAAAGAAGAAATCAAATAAGCCGTAGAAATTAGCCGAAGGAAAGGAACTAAAGTTTAGAAAACAAGGTGAAATCCCCTGCGCAAAGAGATTGAGGCAAAGAAAGGAGAACCTAGGAGCAGCTCGATATTCTACAGTTGGGAATATATGGACTACTACTACTATACTACTATATCTGTATCTGTGGCTAGTGAAGTTCAGAGTTCTAGAGAACGTGGATAATAGTAGAGGAAATCAGCTTTCATCGAATCGACGCAGATACGAGTCTCAGCGAATGTCTGGTCGTGGCCTCGCAATCTATTAGGGATTGGAGTAGAAGCGTTTTGTGCGCCAATTTCAAGGCGAGTTAGATGGCAGGGTTGAATCTGCGCATCTTGTTAAAACGACACCGAGATTCACAACCGCAACTAAATACCTTTTCACTTTCCTCTCGTATTATAATCATCCGTATTCCTAACTTTCCCGCAATCCACAATTTTCTACTAAATATCAAAATTGGTTCGTTTTTGATTTTGCATATACCCGCACTTTGGAAACGTTCAATAATTCCATAACAGTTTACCAACTCTAATGAAGATGTTAATGATTAAACCACGGAATGCCATTCTCCCAAAAACAGACTTCAATGGTTGTATGCCGTGCGAGATGATATGTGAACTATGTAAAAAAATGGCATGGATAATTTTTCGCAAGTTCTACACTCGCAGATTTGAGATAAGTTGGTTCGAATCAAACAAATCCTTGCATTTTCACACAATGAAACAAATGTAACTTCCATTGCGTTTCTTTGCAGTGATCCTTTGTTCATTCCTTTCATTTCAATCAAACGAACATTCGTTCGAAGTGAACAAAGAATTTGGTTCACTCAAAGATACTGTGTTCAGGTTAGATTAATCCGACACATCGGTTTGCTTGAATGGAGAAAATATTTTGCCAAATTAACCAACACCATAATACGAAGAGAAGAAGTGAGTTCATTGTGTTCAGTGAAATGAACCGAATTTTCGATCAACTCGATTACATTGAATGAAAAAAAAAAAATCAAATCAAACTAAATGCTTGGTTTAAATGAGTGAAACTTTTCTCTTAGTCCATGCCTTGAAGTGTGCTCTATGAAATTAGTCGAGCAAATTTATCGAGCAGGTTCACCTCTGTCACTAATTAGTATAACGCCAGTAATTGGGCGGTACAGGTAGTCGATGGAAATTAACGGATTCAATATCATAATTAGAAATTAATATCTCTCTACCATATATATATATATATATATATATATTATATATATGAGGTAGTCCAGGAATTTTCGAACGGCTGCGAACTCTTTTCCGTTTTGATTTGCGAATGGATTTTTTCCATTATAGCCCCATCCTATGAGATAGCTCTTAATTATTTTTTTGACTTTTCAACCTCTGAAACACGATGTCAGCCCATCTTCCACAAGGTCTTAAGAACTTCGTATTTGCGTGCAGAATTTCGTGTGTGAATGTCAAAAAAAAATGTAAACAAATTCTTAGTCAAAAGTGCGTCACAAACCGCGCGGACAGTTCTTGTACGGATCAATTCTTCATGTGACATCTGGCTTGGGGGCTGGAACGATTTTCCACAAATCGTAACTTCCGAACCAAGGGTTGAAAATTTTTTTTTTTAAATTCAGAGCTATTCCATAGTATTGGACTAGAATGGGAAAAATCCAGTCGCAAATAAAAACGGGTCAGTGTTCGCGAAGATTCCTGGACTACCTCCTACTTCCATATTCTCTTTAACTGAAATTTCGGGTTGTTAAATTTAACTCTAAGTCATGCGATGCAGAGTCATTAGTTATAGGTAGATATATGAAAAACCTTCGTAACGAAACTAATGATTTATGACACGATAAAATGTTCATATTCTTTGACACTGATGTTAATATGTTGTATACGATGTTATGCGGCTCCAGAGTGTTTTTTAATTGATGTAACGGTTTATAAGCGTGGCTGCGCTTTTACTGTTTATAACTAAATTTGCGAACGAATGTATTTACCTCCATGCTTATACATTGGCTTGTTTGTCGTGAAATTCTACGCCGTCACACAATTTTCTTTTCTCTTGTTCGCTCGCGCTTTGTGTTCTTCAAGAGCGACACGAACAACGCAGAATCTTGATAAAGGATCGCGGCAGTTTGAAAGTTAACATAGAGCAATTAGAGATAAATCTGAAAAATATACGCCGAAGTAGAGAGAAAAATAAAACTCGCCGAGGTTATAATCCATCTGAATGTAAGCTGCAGGACGAAAGGCGGATTATTCAGGGGTGAAAATGCAATAAAAGGTTTTTAGTACGGCGTCGGACTGCCTGCGGGCTAAAATCCCATTTTTATAGGAGTAGATATTCCGTCGGGACAATAAATCGTCGAATCGTTTTGTACACAGTTATTAGCTTCTAGAAAAGAACTTGTGTATACCAGATAACCCAAATCTGAACAAAATTCGTAACATCCTAATAATTCAAAGACGATAACAAAGCTGCTTTCAACACAAGGGCCTAGGTTTTTTTTTTCAGTTTTCGTGCCAAGACTGGCACAAGCAAATTATTTACCTAAATACACAATAATTTGTTTCTGGGGGTTTTCCAGGCTGCTGATTTCATTCCCGAACTTAGTTTTCACTTTGCTAACCCGACAGGGGTGAAAAATTAGGGTTGAGGGTGAAATTTTCAGTTTTTTCAATCGCAAGTTCTTCCGCTTTATTACATCAAAAACTCTACGTTTTCTAGGACACTAGACTCTTTTTTCGAAGGAAAAACATTCGCCACTCTCTTTAGGATCGGAGCTAGGGATTGAGGATGAAATTTGCACTTTTTTTTTCAAATTTTCAGTTTTTTTTCAGTTTCTCTACAATTTTGGGCATAAAAAATGCCAAATCGACCTCGGAAAAGATCACGATCGCTATCGCCTGTATCTTCTGAATGACCTCCTCGCCAATACACTATGGGGTAGTGAAATGTTCACCAGCTAACTACGGGGGTAAAAACTGAAAACAGTTGAGAATATACGTATCCGATCACACTATTTTAAGGCCACAAATTCGAATTTCATCAGAGTTTCTCAAAAATGATCATACATGTCGCTATTTTAGAGCGTCATTTTGAATTTCATCATGCTGATCTATTTTTTGGATAGCGCATCCCAAAACACGGTTGTATACCAATTTTTGTGAAAATCGGTTGAAGGCTGAGAAAGTTATTCAAATTTCTACATATATGATACAATATCAGTTACCCGGTCAACTAGACCTCATGTTGATATCAATGATTCAGTAGAACAAATTGTTGAAATATGAGCTACCGACAAATTGCATGGAAATACAACATTTGGCGTCCAATACGTTAGAAAATGCTAGAGCTGCTACTATTCACTAAGAAGAGCACATCACAAATCCAAACACTGGCATGGTACAGTAATTGATCGGGTCATACATATGTTTTCGAACCAAATCATGGAAATACGTACTAACTACATATTCTTATTGGGTATTAGTCCAACGTAATGTTGAATTAAAAATGCTAGCTTCTTGCAAAGATCGCAATAGTGTTCTTCAGACTCGATCGAGTGTGTTGCATTCTTCTTCTGAATCACATTTCAGATTATTGCAAAAATGGCATATATCTGCGCAATGTGTTTTTATGGCATCAAACTCGACAATTGCACACCACACCTCGTTTCATTTCCAAACATGTTTGATTTATCTGATTTCCCGATGGACAGCCTTGCTAGGAAGTAGTACGACTAACCGAAGTTGAGGTACCGTGCGTCTGTTGAAATGAAGACCTCTTTGGCAGCCCTGACATTATTGCGTTCCCCAAGACCGAGGATTTCCTGTATATATGGAAGTTAGGTACGGTGGCACTCGAATGTCGTAACTCCGTTAATAGGCCTCGTAAAATTTTCAACGACGAGTCTATCCCTTGGATATCAAACCAGCGGTGGTACAGAGATGGAAAGGAACGGTTCAGAGACTCGCGCAAGATTGAAGAACCTGGGACTGCAGGGACTCGAAAGTAAACACTATGGTCTTATTTAACCTGCACCTACCAGCCCGGAGTAGAAACGTATGATCTATAACTACCTAAAGTGCCTCAGGTATGGAGCTACTAATGTCTGCAGATGTAACAGCCTGTGGTAATCCACGAAGAGCTTCAATTATTATTACCTGGTGTTTCAAGAGTTTGATAAAATAACGAGGATGTGCAGTTAGTCGAGTAATGGTAAGATATGATAAATTACATACTAAAGTTGACGCCATTTGTTTGAAAATATATTTAATGAACATGTAGAGTAACCGTTGGAGTAAGATCGTAGGTAAATGAATGGAAAAGCAATATTTTCAAAATTTACTTCATTTTCGATTCCGAAATGAATGATCGGTGAGGAACATGGAATGAGCGGCAAGTACAAAGAGCGAGCTTGCGACTAGTTAGTAATTTCGAAACATCTTATAACCGGTAGTTTCTCTAAGGGTACTTTAAACATTGTTGAAGAGTAATTGTAACTTTAATTTTAATAAATCGTAGCTAGAGTTCTGGAGCCACGAGCGAAACTCTGCGTTTCGATGGTACGGAGCTCTCACAGCGAACGGTTTATCGGAACCATGAAAAGAAGACGTCCAAATGTTCTCCATGGATCAGGTTTCCGAGTCATCGATCAACGAATTTAATCGACCCGATTTACCCAGAACAAATTGAGTTTTTCAAAATTCAACGTAATTTAGGGCAGGATGGCTTAAAATAATCGCAAAATATGAGGTTCGAGGAAAGAAAAAATGAGACCACAGGTCGACCAATGATCATTTTTGAGACTACCATATTTGCCCCTAATGCAGGTTATTTGTAAATATAGACAGAATTCGCTGAGTATCCAGGAGTATAGCAGGAAGGGAATGTGGGTATTGATGTAACCACGCTTCCACAGATCCCTCATTAACGCTGCAGGAAGTGAAATTATAAGTAATAATACGATTACGACTGGGACGCTGAGATTCCAGTCGCAAGTCATAATTAACCATATCCGACTCATAGCCAGACCGCAAGGGTTGCTGAAACAATGTTATTACAGTATACAATAACACCCCTCATGAAACAAACCTTTTTTTACAACGCAGTGCGCAAAATTCGACTTTCGGTGCCTGTTTTGCGTACGCAAAGTGCCCGTTTCGCGCCCTAGTGCGCAAAGTGCCCGTTTCGCGCACTAGTGCGCAAAGTGATCACTTTGTGCACTGCTTTGCACACGATATAAAGTGGACATTTTTGAAATTCTATATTTATTTATATTAATTGTTATATATTTGAAAATATATATACGAAAAACTACTCGGTAATATATACCTATATATATATATATTACATAATAATACAGGAGCGATTAATCGCCTATATGAGCGTTGATTGAGTCGTAACAAATATCTATTATAACTATTTCAACTGTTTTCATTGTTGACCCGTTGACCTCATATAATTACTTGATATATTATTATTTAATCAAATAAGACTTTCGAATAATTTTTTTTTTTATTCGGAAAAGCTCTGCCTAAATTGTTCATAATGTCGTAACCGATTTCTCGTTTAGTTTTGTTCTTAAATAACTTTTAATCGCATTTTTTTCGGGTGGGGGGGGGGGGGGGGGGGGGGGGGCTCCGCCTTTAATGCGCATAACCTTTGTGCGCAGAAAATTCTCTGGAATTTCTTTAAACTCTCTTTGAAAATTCATTGGAATTTTGATGTGAATTTTTCGCACCGTTTCAAAAAATAGTATGAGCAACTTGTGCGCATTTGGGATTCTGCACTCGTGTGATTGCCGTACTTCACAATCGTACCAGAATCCCCAACTTTGCGCACTAGTTGCTCAATGTACTATTTTTTAATTATAGACCCCGTTGCATCAGTACTACTATCGGTGATTGATGAATATCACATTTCACCATGGCTTACCACAAGAACATTTGCATCTATTGAATATTGCATTTTTATTAGGTGGAATCACAGTTTTGAACGTCAGTCTGAAAATAAAATGATCAACGCGAGCAGGTGAGTCTTTCTGTCCTTTCGGGTTTTCGAGCTCAAAGAATAATATTATATTTTATGAGTTAAAAATTTGAATAAACGAAATAGAATTCGGTTTTTTTTTTCTTCCAATTATTGAAAATGGTCGGAGGTGACCCTCAACGCGTAGAGATCTGCCGTTGTTTTTCAAAATGGGAATTCAAAAAATTTCAGACACATGGCAATCAATCTCTCACGTGTTATTCAAATTTCAGATTCGCGATCTCCCATCTCTCCAAGTCTTCCGTGTACCTTCCTCGCTTTGTTTTAATTGTGTTTACCAGTTACAACTCACAGCCAGCTACGAGACCCTGCAGGTAAACGTAAAGACGTAACTAAGGCAGCGGTCGTGGCGTGGCAGAGGCGTTTCATCGCGGCTTCGTCCCTCGTTCTTGGCTCTTTGTACACAGCGACACTGGGGTAGCTCCGAGAACTGGGGTTTGATATAGGTAGTATATCTATAAACGAACCAAGGCAGTGTGGAGAATCTTGCATCTATTCACACTGAGAGACTTAGGTCACGTCTTCAGAAGGGAGCAGTCAGTTTAACAATGAGCAGAAGCTGTTCAGAGGCACTCAAACGCTTGAAAAGTGGGTGCGAGAACGCGGCACTGCTTTGACTTGTAAGAAAAGAGCCGAGGGATTTGAGAAAGCGTGATGTGAAGAGAGAAAGAAAATTTATAGAATACAAGAAGACATCAGGAGATAGGCACAGCTACGACATTGTCATTTTCTAATGCCAGACGGCCGCGCGGTCGCTCTGGACGAGACGCGTTAATTTTAGATAAGAACCCGCAGACTGCACACTAAGGTGAAGCGAAGATTTCAGATTTCAAAAGGAAAACTTTTCCACCGTGTAATTAAATTTTCTCAGCCACTTCTGCATTCGCCTCAGCCTTAGCCGAGGCGAAATTCCCACATCTCGGAACTTTATTTGACATTAATTTTCCCCTGGTAACATATTCTTTATACGGGCCGTACCCATACCCGTTTACAAAAGGTAGAAAGACACCTGAACAAGTCGCCCAGGCCATTTTTTAATGTTTATTTACCGTTTTGATGTCTACACTCTTCAGACATTCGATCTTTTTGAAACTTACTCAGAAATAGATTTTCGAGTCTATGATTCTAGATCTGAAGTCGGAATACAGAAATTTGAAATGGCGATTCCAATACTGAATACGCCGTACCAAGATTGTAGAAAGTAGATAGTTTTGCATCAAAATTTGGTAATCGAAAGTTTTTCGAGACCGTTAATTTCGAATTTAAATTAAAGAAATGATCGAATTCACATAATTGATGGACATTCAAAACCCTGAGTAGCAATTTTCATACGACACAGCCTACTTCTACAATTCGATCCACTATTTTGAATTTCCGTATTTTCTTTCGGATTGGAAATAGGCGATCACAAAACACGTTGAGTATATGGCCAGTAGTTTATTCCTACATCTAACCGCGTCGCCCCCGAAACATGCAACCGAAGGTATGTATGTATGTACATCTTGCTTTAAGTTGGCAATACTCTAAGGCAATACCTGACTTGAGAGCCCTCACGATGGGAAGTGGCGGGACAAGTGAAGCTCGTGTCACTTTATTCGTTGTCAGTTCACATGATCACAGAAATCACAAATGATTAGGAAAATTTAGTTGTTCCGAAAATAACGTAGCCCAAAACGTCGATCGACCTAACCTCTAAAAGCACAAATGATTCAGGAAAATTAAATTGCCCCGAATATGACGTATTTTTCGTAAAGTATTAAAAGGGTCAATCTACCCTTGGATGGTACATGATTCGACGATTGGACGAACATAGCGACACGAGTTCCGTTCATATCGCCTATTTCCATCACGGGTCAGATGTTGCCTGCAATATTGCCAACTTAAAACAAGATGTACGTTCGGTTGCATGTTTTAGGAGCGACGAATTCCGGCATTGTTATTTGCCCAATTTTCGTATGTGTACCGTTATGAGGACTTGTTTCCCTTTCAGATCGGACCTTAATCGAAAACGGAAGGACTATCATTGTTTTATACATGCAGGGGAGAAATACTGTGGAAAACAACTCTCGCCAACTGTTATTTGGTACAAAGTTAACGAGTCGGTATCGTCCGAATGTTCGAGCATTTTTTCAAAATGGATTTCTATCGAAGTGTATGGATATTCTTAAACAACCAATCGACCTTGCGTATAGTAATTATAATTAATGACGTTCTCGTAGAGGTTAGAGAGATTCCCCAATAATAGCTATGAAATTAATTCGACCATGACATTATTGGTGTGAAACTATCATATCAGAAAATTGTGTGAAGCGAAGAGCAGTTTGTTGATAAAATGTCACAGAATTGTGAATATCACGGACATTTCCTCGTTCAAATGGCTTTCGTATTGTATCTAGCGAGAGAAGAAAGTTTGTTCGTGAAAAACGAGTCTCCTGATCAAAGCTGAACTTGGCCCTTGGCCTGTTTGGAATTTCTCGTCTGATTGATTTATACATTTAAGTATTGACACATAAATTGGCTGACGTCAGCCCAGCAGCCGTCTAGAGCCGATGTGATCTGCTGGGTAAATAAATCTCGCGAACAAGGTTTAGCCACTGGTTCTAATTCACCGAAATAGTCATCCTTGGACCTAAATTATCATCACGGTTCCACCGTTTCCAGTTCACATCAGGTCTGAGGCATTCAATGAGTTTATTACAAAGTTTGACGATATCTTCCCACGGAATAGAAGGATAATTCGTAAAACGGTACTCCTAGTCGAAATCCCTGTCCTGGTGCTGCACCTTGATAAATTATGGTATGATTATAAATTATTATCACGCTATCAGTCCATAGCAGGCAGAGTGTTGCGCCACGTTATCAAGTTAGTCCCGAGCCAGCGAGCAAAATAATTAGACCCACCCGGTATGAGCGAAGCGGGGAAAGCCTATTTCCAACTAACCCAAGCCTCAGATATTAATCTGGGCAACAGATGCTGCCGAGGGGTCCGCGATACGTCACGGGCCTGCGCTGGTGGACCCTTTACTTTAGATTTAGGATCGAGGATTCAGGATTTAGGATTCTAATTGTCTTCAGATCTTGAGGCCTTCGGAACTTCAAGGGCAGCTTGCACTAACGAATTCTTGAAATGCGTGCGGCACAAATTCGGAAACGGCATTTCCTCCTTCGTTGAAAAAGACAAAGAACTCGACTCTCGAATAACCAGCTATTTAAATCGATTCTAAAACACTCAATTCATAAACCGATCTCGAAATAGTCAAATACCTAACTCTAGAGAATTATATCTATGACTACGTATCAATAAACAATCATAATAGTAATCATATCAAAGAGCACATATTATTATCCACTACAACTATCCGCATCTAATCCGGTTACCCTCAGGTGTAAAAACGGGGATCGAACTCAACAGAACTCACAATATCTACAAAGCATAACCATAACATAATCATGACTCCATACAGTTTTTTTTTTTTTCAACTCCCGATTCGAGAAAAAAGAAAGTTATTGTGAGCACCCCGAGAATGAAGAGTCGAGTTTTCACCAGATCTACACGTTTTGAGGTCCGGAGAATCGCCTCCGAGTATTTCAGATGAACGTCTGGATATGTCCATGTGTGATCAATGTTTTGCCTAACTCTATCTCGAGAATAAGTGAACGAATTTTATTGTTCTTTACATCAATCGATGCGGTTGTTCTTAACTTAGAACTGATTAAAGTTTGGAATTGATCGGTTTAGTGGTTTTCGAGTTATTCTAAAAACAGAAGTTCGAAAAAGAATATTCGAATTGATCATATCTTGAGAACTAATCAACGGATCTTTATGATCTTAGTCTATATCGATAGGATTTGCTTCAATTTAAATCTGGTAGAATTCCTAAGTCAATTGATGCAATAGTTCTTGTGTGGGAGAAGAAAAATCGACATTTTGCACGTAATACATTTCTTTTTTTTTTAATTAAACTTTTTATTCATAGAATACTATTCTTTGAGGTTACAAAATCCGAGAAGGAAGCTATAGAGTTCCTACTACTCGATGTATCATATCCTCTATGACTCTCAGAAATTCTTTGAGTTTGTGGTATCAATTTTTGTGTCAAAAATTGTGGTTAGTGAATCAACACGAATTCTGTATCCAAAGTCAGTGAAATTCTCATCATAAACTATGCAAAACCGCTTTTACTTTCCATTCACACGGCGTGACAAGTGGTCTAAGCCGATTTGGTCAAGCTGTAGAGATACCCGGTTGTCTGTGCAATTTAAATTAGCTTTATATTGGTAGCTACAGCAATAGGTACTCGGGGTAGTTCCCTTCGTCGTGAGTGACTAATCCTTTGACGCGAAATATCGATCTGTCCTTCAGCCCTCGATTCACCTTCGCCTTTGCATTTGCCTTTGCTTTTTCCTTTGGCCTTCGCCATCGTTCGTTGCCGCCTGATTCACGTTTTTTACTTCTTCCTTCTTTTTCTTTTTGCATTCTTACGGTTGACTCCCACCAAACGGCAAGCCCTGTCGAGTTAGAATCCACTTGCGAAAGAGGGTGCGGATTTGCACAGTCCCTCGTATCTGCTACGCGCATTTCAGCCACGCACTACTCTCACAAAATTGGCTCGACATTTTCACGTGGGTTACGTTTCTTTGAGAAAATTCACGGAGTATCGCTTCTCCCCTTTCTTTTTTTTTTTTTCTTTTTTTTTTTTTCTAACGATCATCGGAGGAAACGTCACGGGTCACGGCCGAATTATAAGGGTCTCAGATATTGAGCTTTTAATATTGAAGCCCGGCTGTAGTTACCCCGCTTTCGACATGGAGGCGACCCTTCATCTCGGATTTTATCGCCACTTGTCAGTGTGCGTTACTCTATAACCGGCGTGTTCTACCAAATACCACAAAGGCATTGGCATATCCAATTTTGACCTTGGGAAATGAGACTTTGGAAATTCTAGTGGCTTCGTCAGTAGGTACAATCGTGTGTACCAATTGCTGTGGAATTGAAAAAAAAATCCTTCCAAAAAATGAGCTCCATATCTCAACCTTGAAAGGAGATGCGAACCGTTTTCGCATGTTCATTTCACTTCTCGCTGCCTGCACTTTTCCGCGCATATGCGACTTTTTGGCAAATCACGGATTTTCGGGTTACACATTCCGGACCAAGAGTCTTCTGGGGTTGCTTATATGAAATCCGGAGTCTAGATACGAAAATCAGAACGAAGGATCCAAATTGCATTTTTTCAATTCAGATTCGAAATCAGCAGCCCCGAAGACCATCGATTATCAATTTTTGTGCAGAACTGTGTACTTTTCGCAATTTCGGTAGTTACGCCGTATTGAGGCTGCCGGTAGTGTGAAGTTTCGTTTTTTGACTTTGGATCTGGAATCAGCGACCTAAAAAACCTGTTTTGAATGAGTTTCAAAAAAATCGGATGTCAGAAAGAGTACAGGCTTCAAAAAATTAGAAAAGTGGCCTGCGCCACCTCTTGAGGTCGAGATATAGAGCTGATCCTGTGGTAGGATTCGTTTCGTGTCAAAAACTAACGTAGTAGCGGAAATCCAGAGAGTGAAATATTGATTTTTTTTAAATACCATATAGTGTCCGGAATTATTTTCAGAATTTTAACGGGTATCGTATAGTTGAATCCGTAAACCACACGATAAAGACAATATGATTTTTATAATATCAATGAAAAGCTTTCAAAAACCAGCTAAGCGAATTCACAAGTTTAGGTGTTCACAAATCGGTTTTTATTTCTCATTCCGGTATAAATTTACTAAAAGATGCAAATTTTATTCCGTTTATTTCCACATTATCTTCCAGGACCATCTACCACCTGTGTTCTCGTTTTACAAAAATCGTATTATTCCCTGTAATAGCAACCCGAAATTCATCCACCCAAACAAATGCAATATCTTTGAAGACAGCGGCGTAACATCGGCCACGATGAGTTTTTTTTTATCCCAATATATTATAAACACGATTCGCATAGAAAATGAGACAAGGATTTGCAGAACAATGAAAATAGAAGGACAAAAAACGTATAAATCATTAATAATGAAGGCAACCAATTAAAAAAATGTTAAGAAATTTATTTAGTAGAGCTCCGATTTTTGTTCTGGAAAAAAACCGTCTCAAAATTGGCTACAAAATTTCCTTTTGATTTTGAATTGTGAAAAAAAAAGTTACATTCTTAGCACAAAGTTAGACGGAATAAAAAATCGCTACCTCTTTACACCATTTCATATACCTAGATGGTGTTGGATGGAAACAAAGGTGTTAATGACTGTAGAACTCGGTGCTTGACTCTGGATGATGTCAAGAAGGCTTAAGGGGTTAGGCCACTGTAGCGGCGGAAAAAATAAGCATATTTTGGGAATTTTTTTTAGCAGAACAATGAAATGAATCAAAATTCTGAAAAAGGTTCTTTATTGTATATATCATAAACTAAATAAATTATTTTTTTCAAAGTAATATCAAAGAAAATGGCGGCTGCGCAGCTTTTCTTTGGCGAAGCCTTTTTTTTCAAAGGCGCGCGGCCGGACCAACTGCACTTGCAATTTTCAATTTACGGTGAATGAAAAAATTTCTTCCGATTATACATGTGAATAGCTACAGAAGTATGTAGGATTTTTATGATATATCGATTTTTGCAAGAACGGCGCGGTCTTGAAATAAAAGTTAAAAATTCTAAAAAAAAAAATCGTCCGAAAATTGTGTATAAAAAAAAAACCGTGTAATATATCGAGAAAATCTTAAGTGCTTCTATGCAAAATGTAATTGTGAATATACAGTTAAAATTTCAAGTCAATCGGTCAAGATTTGTTCGAGTTATGAGTCCGGCCGACTTGAAGAATGTAATTTCGAGAAAAACGCGTTTGAAGTATTCGGTAGGGAAAACTCATTGATAAATTTTGTATCCCTTTAGTCAGCGATGCCTGCGCCATACAATCGGCCTTCCAAATTAACGTCCTCCTCGAGCTCTTCTTTTCTGCATGCTTTTAAAGCGATCCGTACGTTTGGAAATTTCTACAGTGGCCTAACACCTTAAGGCTTAGAAAAATGAATAACTGAGCCTCGCTACACGCGTCTTCGAACTTTCCCAAAGCATTTTGCACTTTGTGTCGATGAATTTTTATTGATTTTAATTCTGCCACCTTGGAAGCGATGAATCTCGATGTAGATGTCGCGACGTTCGTCGCGTCGCGTCAGTCACTGTTCACACCATATCGCGTCGCGATCGTTCGAAAAAGTAACAAGTTGGTTAATTCAATCTGCACCAATACGGCCTTACATCTTTACACGCATTACCACGCCGTATAAGGGGCTTATGAATTATTTATCGAGTTTATACTCGCATCGAGACTTGTGTGTCTGCACGGGCACCGCTATGTAGGCTCTGTAAATCTTAATACCCAACCGTCGCGTCGCCACGCGTCCTTGACTCACGTGAACTACTTTAACGAGGATTTATATGCCAAGAGCAGCCCTATCTGTTCGCGTGCTTGCCTTGCACTGTCCAGTAATCACTCTCAATTAATTGTTTGCAGTCTACAGCAAAACAACGCCGGAAGGGATGTTACAGTCACCGAGGAACTTCGAATTGTCGTTGCATTTTTTTTTCACCATTTTAAAAAATATACACATTTTCGGGGATTCTGGGGACTGAGGTGGATAGTACATAGATAGCTTGTTTCAGGCCTTTATTCTACACGATGTAATCTACTTATCCCGATATCAAAAACTCTCGTATCCCACACAGTGTGGCCACAAAAATAAATTTCAACGAGCTATGTCAAAGTTGAATAGGTTAATTGACTTCATTTTTAAGTCAATTCTAGTTCAAACTGGATTTGGCTGCGCTAAGCTACTCAATACTGACGTGATTTCAGCGTGAACTAAAATTACCAAAAAATATTTGATCCTTCGTATATTTTTAGATCCCCAAGGTCCGGCGTATACCGAAGAATACAAAAATTTGTAGCTTATGTCGGAACTACGTGTAAGAAATTATAGATCGATCTGCGATGATGACTAGCCGCGCATAACTTGACATTCACGGTCACGATAGAAACATTTTTTCGAATTTTTCAACGGTAACAGGTTTTTGAATTACTTCTGATTTCCTTGGCTGGCGTAATTCCGGATTCGACATGGAGTGCAGAAAACGCATTATGTCACGGCAGGACCAAGATCTGCAATTTTATTCGGTAGAGAAGGACCGTAGCCTCGCCTCATGAAAAAGGAGTAACTGAAAACTTGTTTTTAGTGAGTTATGAGAAAACTTAACGATTTCGCTCTTTCCTTCTCCTTGGGGAATTTCCTGCGTCTAGCTAGGGTCAGAGTTGAACGGTCTGTAACCGCGGGTGAAAAACGTGTCATGTTTCAGGTATTTCGGCACTTCTAAAATAAACGCCGAACTTTGATGTTCGCACGTGTCTCTTGCGACTCGTATAATTCTGTTTGATATCGACTAACGAGTAGATAATGGGTGATTTAATTAGGCGAGCCAAGGAGGCGCTAATTACGTGTCGTGTACAATTTGACACTATCTAACAACCGTGTGCACTCTCTCCATTCAACGTGTAACAATAATAACGACACGTGCAATCGGCCTTCTCCCTTCACCCTTCCGCAGACGTGCATACTGTTATTGTATCTCCTTATAGTCGCATTATTGTCACGCCCCGAACCATTGTCTTGAAAGGGCTTTGTTCCTGTTATGAAGGCTAAAACAATTATTCCGGTAGATTAAATGCCGAGTTGTTCTCGTATTCGTCAAGTTACGATATTCTGCACTATAGTAGTTTGACTAAATTCGCAAGAATGAGACGGCTGACCTCTGCCATATAAATGAACGATCTTATAACGTATGCAAAATTATTCCAGGAAATACACATAGATATTTAAATATATATTTCTTCTGCTGCTTCGCTTCGTTTATTCGTTTCTCACGTAGGTAACTGAGCAAAAATCTGTTACATTTCATTGACAGTTAAAACTGGATTGGAAATCGCACAAAGAATGATCTCCTGTATGCGGAATCGTTATATCTAAGATTGAGGAACGATACAGATATTTCCGACTTGCTCTGTCGGTAAATACTTCTACTTGACCGGCAAAACGCTTTGTAACTGTCGATAAAAACGATAAGAACTATAGTGATGGATGTTTGGATATTATTAACATACTAATGTTATTTATGGGTATTCCACCTATATACTTATAGACTGGTGTTCGAAAGCCAGAGACTTTAAGCCTGCTTGGTTATATGGACATAAATTTTCGTGGTAATAAAAACTGCAGAATTTCTAACCCCACTGAGCTCGTTTTTTATTCATACGAAGTGACAGAGACTCTGTAGACTATTGAGTATACAAGCTCGAAGAAACTGATCTCAGTATTAATCTGTAACCGAGGATACATCTTTTTAAGTTGGCATTTGTGCATTTCATGGTTATGAGAGTTGAGGTTTCGACTGACGAAGCGATACGGACTTCGCTATTTCGCCGCTCACCGTCGGCGCGCTACTGCCTAGGGTATTGCCAACTTAAAAATAGATGTACCCTCAGTGGCGGATTTTAGGTGCGACTGAAGCCGATATCCTGACTGTAAGTGTCAGGAAATATGCTTGGAAATTTTTGAAAACGCGAATCCAATGGAAAAATGAAACTGCACAACATCTAACGCGACTATAGTTATTCAGGGCGAGTACTCAGCTCTCTGGTGAATATTGTTCCCTATTCGATTCCGCAGAATATATCTGCGAGAATGGAAATCGGAATGCTCTGAAGAACAAATCATATTTCAGTGGTATGGTACCGTTCTCTAGGGGTATATCATCCGACGTTACAAGTGTCTATCAATAATAACCGAATTCTCACTCGTCAAATAGGTTATCCGTGATTTGGTTTCACAATCCAGACATATTCTGAACAGTCGTATAATAAAATATGAATACAGCTGATAGCCTCAGATTTTTATCTATGCTTGACTAAACGAGAATGATATTTATAATTAGCACGTTTTGTTCTTTCTTTTTGTTTTTCTATCTCTAAGCAGCACAGATTTTTTATAATTTTTGGTCTAGTGATAACGCAGTGTCCGTTTATCCAATGAGAAAAATGAAAGACCAATGAAAAATGAGATCCATCATTTCAGGATGAGGATCTGAATGAATTGAACGATGGAGGAATAGCTAGGCTATTCGCGAGTTTATCTTGACCAAAGTAATAGCAGACCTATCAAAATGGCCGGTACCTAACTGAACATGATCAAAGATATGGTTATATAAACCAAATAACAGACGCGGCCATAACGCGGGGCGAGGGTAAAACCAGCACATGCCAAAGGGTCAGCCGAGCCGAGCCAGACTTGACCAAACTCACAAATTGTGCAATTAGTCGAGTCCCCTCAAGAATTGCGTATCATCTTTGCCCGCAATGTGCTTCTATTAGAAATGGTCTGGCTGACACGGAACTACTTAACCGCGGTTAACTGCAGGTAGGCTTTTTACCAAATTTCGTGCCAAAACTGGTGCAAACAAATCATCTTATCAAAATATACATATATGAGGGCTTTCGAGGTTGTTGATTCCATCCCCGAACTCAGTTTTCACTCTGCTACCCCCAGAGGGTTGAAAAATTGGGGTTGAGGGTGAAATTTGCACTTTTTTTTGCAAATTTTT
This sequence comes from Tenthredo amoena, assembly GCA_963966615.1. Taxonomy (NCBI): domain Eukaryota; kingdom Metazoa; phylum Arthropoda; class Insecta; order Hymenoptera; family Tenthredinidae; genus Tenthredo; species Tenthredo amoena. The sequence continues at coordinate 8,724,661 of OZ016490.1, forward strand.
TTTTTTTTTTCTCATTTCTCCACAATTTTGGGCATAAAAAATGCCAAATCGATCTCGGAAAAGATTACGATCACCGTCGCTTGTATCTTCCAAATGACCTCCTCGCCGGTACACTCTGCGGTCGTGAAATGTTCATCAGTTAACTACGGGGCTAAAAGCTAGAAATAGTTGAAAATATATATGTATGTACTACGATACAAACGTTTCGACATTTTGATGAAAAAATTGTCTGAAGAAAAAGCAACCCCTGTCGTCAATTCGTGTCGGACACTTTTACCCTCGGATGATTTAGCCACGGTTTAGCGGAACTTCGAAAGTTGCGCTAAATTTTTTTGCCAATATATTATCGCGTGGTATTCATTCTCAAATCGTAGAGGTATGATTCTCATCAGTATTCTCGAACGGTGCATCCTCAGTCTGCAGAAGGTAGGTGTGAAAGGCAAACCGGAAGTGCAGTTGAAGATATTTGAAGAAAATAATGGCGGTAATTATTTCTATTGCTGGGTTCTATTGTGAGCTAGAGAAATGAGTAGGAGCTAAGGATGTCGTTTTTTTTTCTTCTTTTTCTTTCGCCTTTTTCCTTCTCCCGAGACGTATGGCGATTTCTTTCCCAACTACCGCACAAGTGTGGTAATAACGAAAAGGTTAGCGACGTGGAAAATAGTGCGGTTTGGTATAAATACAAACGGAGGGGAGTATAAGGCGTGAGAGATGAAAGACAAAGGAAACTGGGAAGCAAGACGAATAAAAGAATTAGAAGACCGCATCGCGGAGGTCGATCTGCGAAGCAACGAAAGCAGAAGGCATTCGTTATATTTTTCTGCCCGAGACGTACCGTAGGTATAGAACCTTGGCAAATTGATTTTATGCTAATTTTTCTGAGAAAAGGACATATTTATTCAGCGCTGGTGACATTTGCATTTGTATGTAACCTGCGAGCCACAACGAGTATTCCTGCAGCTCTACCAGCCTATTTTCTATATTTTCTGCCTTTTGTCATCCAGACGAACTTATTAACACACATCGTATGTGACATTATACATACAGTCCTCCGTAGATCGTTTCGAATCGAATTCTAACAATATTAGTTTGGTTTTGACACTCAATGTTGGAAACAAGTTGAAAAGGATTAGCGACAAGAAAAATTTCAAAAACATTTTGCCGCTTCGAAGATAGATGCAGTTTTTGAATCGAAGGGGTTCTTCGAGACGTGAAACAGCGTTATGAAATAAAAGTGCCAAATTTGTATAGTATGGTCCAAGAAATGTTCATTGATATGCTATAAGCCTTATTTTCATCATGTAATTTACGAGATATGTGCGATCGAATGGAAATCCACAATTCACTCGGCAAAACTTTTTGCAATTCGAAGGGAATATTCTGAAATGATTTAAAATCGAAAATTTTTGTTTTAGAAAATAGAATTCATCGAATATCGTCGGTTTTTCATGTAATTACATCGATGTAGAATATCCCGTTTGGAATTGAAGAAGTTTCGATGAACGATGCCACCTGTACCCTGCGACAACCACTTTTTCTTCGGCGCGATCAATCTGTGTAAGGCGAAGTCGATAAACCCCAAATAATTCCTATTTGTATCGCGAAGTATTGTTAATCAGTTGTAAAAAACCTGAATCGGTAGAATATTTTTTTCACAGCGTACCAGTGATTTGAAAAAAAAAAATATTTCCAAGCTCACTATACAAACTCTTATAGTAGTCTTACGTGTTACTTATTTTCAACAGAATTCAAAGCCCAAAAATATATAATAATTCTTATATTTGAAACAAAAGCGGAAATATTGTGTAGAAAATGGTTATAAAGGGAATAACTGGAATTGAGAAAATTCTCTCCAACTTTTGTACAGCTTTACTTATGGTGTACCTAGAAATGATTTTTCAAATCAAAAGAATTTTATCAGAGGGATAAGAAAAGTTGGTTCGCTGTATAGATTTCGATGAAAGTCGAAGTTCGAAGATTCGCGGACTAATCGCAGGATCATTCAAGCTTCTACTTTTCTGAGTTTTACCCCGAGATATCGTGTTTTTTTTTTTTTTTTTTTTTTTTTTTCTCGCGTATGAGTAACGAAAATATAATTGCGAAACCAATTTTAACATAAGCCGAAAGTTTACTTCGTGAATATTATTTCAAAGATCAATTGGTAAGTTCAAGCTAAACGGACACTGTAAATTTGTGCAGTTCAAACTGGGCTCTGGGTCTTCGCAACTCTTCAAAATGATACAAGACTGCGAATGTCTCAAAGGATTTTTATTCCACTGTACTCGTTTGATGAAAAAAAAAAACCACTAGTTAATTATTGTCTTCAGCGATAACACTTTTGCTCCTCTCCACTCCCAGTCTTTCAACTTCCAGTCTTTGATCAATGGTAGTACATCGGGAGTACCTGATGACTACTTCTTTCATCCTGCAGTGAAGCCGTTTAAACTCGAGCAGTTAATTACATGAACTATTTCTAATTTATCGTAAAAGAGATAATGACGGTCCTCGCAACGGTCAAGGACTGGACCAACAGGAGCTGCCCATATCTGTCAGAGCCCAGGATCCTCATCGCCATATCTAATTCGGGTGTAAATAGCGCAGCTCGTATCTCGTCCTTTTCCTGCACCCTTGTCCCTTGTCCCTCAACCCTCAACCCTCACCCCTCAGCGTTCATCAATTCGGCCTATAGCACATAGATAGATATATACATATATATAAGGCTGGTTTGGTCCCTGATGGCGTCACGTACCACCCGACCCTACCACCCGTCTTAATCAGAAGGCGGTATAGCGTCTTCAGCAGAAGCTTTGGCACAAATGTCTTGACTGCAGACAGAAAGATGGAGAAAGATTCTGTGGAGAAAAGAAGATGTGAACGAATCTAAATTCGAAAGAATAGATGACAGGGATTTTTGGTCTACCTAATATAGTGATCGGGCTACTAAAGACGTGGACCTCACAATGAACGGATGAATACTCATTGTGAGACGTGGAGGGTTCGAATGTGGAAAAGTTCAGAGTAAAGACAAGTCAGGAAGTAGAACAACTCAACAAAATGGTGAAAAGTTGTTTCCCGAAACAAAGCAGACGACTGTCGAGACACTTCGACACACGACTTTTCGACAGGCTACAGAACTGATTTCAACAAGTTCAACGCAAGTCCGAGTACGCTATTTTTGATCGATAATATTGTTCAAGCTTCAAGGGTCTAGCTACATCGATCTGTTCTTTTTTCTGTTGCATTTTATCAGAATTATTGCTTACCCTCTTTCCGAAACTAACATTCTTTCACCTGACAACAACTAGATCTCGGAAACTACCGGGCCGATTGACTCAAAATCGAATATGCCCCGCTTTCAATGGAAAATAAAACGTATAAACACTCGGCCTTTACCATTTTGTAGATCATAGTATAAAATTCTAGAGCTTACAGCTGTAATTCAGAAACATCAACATCTTGACACGATGACAGTCATCACAGTATAACAAAGTACAGCGATATCACTATTTAATTGTAATGAAAATTATTCGCGTTAAAATGCGAGGCTCGATTAGCTGTTGGTATACATTTTTTACGTCGTTAGAGACCTTTTCTAAATCATCTTGTACCAATATCCTACATGTCTTTCTTCAAGTGTGATCGGTGATTCTGTTCTAAACTGTTACTTTTTTGATTGAACATTTTTTGTCTCTATAATTAAACTTTTTTAGTTTTTTAATGCATATTATTACTCTATTTTATTGTAAAAATAAAAGTCCGAGAGGATTTCGCTACAGCTTCAAAATATCGAGAATTGGAATCAAATTTCAAATTTTCCGTGCCACGGTACCGACTCGTTCATCCACGGTACTGACATAAAATAAATTTGGTAGACATTCTTCGGAAAAATTATTACGAATTTTATTATAATTTATTTATGAATTGTATTATAGCATTAATTAGATTTATGGATTAATTAGTGCGGATCATTTATCGCGACAAAGTAAATAATGTATTCGTAGGTAAATTCTAGAAATGGACGTGACACGGTACTGACATTTAAGTGATTTAAACCGTAAGTTTTCTCTGGACTGCAAGTTGTATTATACGAAAGAAGCGATGAAATATGTTCATGAAGATCGTATCGATACAAAAATTTTATGAATAGATTGTTAATGGATGACCAGTGAGAGCAAACAGTATAGAACATTAATGAACACTGTTAAAATAGAATCACCCATATGCACTCTGAGACATTTTATTGACAGTATATAATTATCAAATCGTGTTTTGCGAAGCATCGGTTAATACCTGCAATTGTCTTATCATCCGGCACGGATCTATCGAAGTAGGTGTACGTATATGTTGATCTAGAATAGTTATTTCATAGTTAAAAGATCGCCGCCATCGGTTATAAAATATATCTATATCGTTCCAGAAGTGTGTAAAGTAAATACATGGTGTCATAAATATTTACCCTCGATTGCGCGATTATTGTAGAGAACAGCTTCTTTTTTTCTGTACGACTATACAATCTACCGATAATACGTGATAATGATACGAGAGATTATGTAAGGTCACTATTTTTTAAAGTCGTAAGGAAGATGATCGTGTTGATGTGTGGCGAAAAGAAAAAACGTTTTTTTTTTTCATTTTTCAAGAAGAGGCATGTAGCTCAATTTCGAAATCGAGAATGATATCGAGTTCGTTTCAGGCTCATTTTAAATAGTACGAATCGAAGTCTTCGCAAAGAAATAAGTTACGGGATGACCTGTAATAAGAGATTGGTTCATAGTGCAAAAGTATTTGGATTTTAATTTTGAAGTCTACTAATCTATTCATAAAAACCTGAATCCTTGCCATTAAAATTGAGCCCAGAACGAACTCGATGTCTGAATTTTTAGCCACGTTATAGTATTCGAAAACCGTATGGGAAAATAGAAATCCCGAGTACTGGAAATTGAGCTACATGCTTCTTTCCGTAGAAACTGCTTCACATGAAAATCTATAATTCGGAGTATCGGCAGCGAAATATGAAAAAAGAAGCGCTCATTTCCGACACCCCATGGGACATAAATGTTATATATTATATCTATAATTTCTTTTTGTCAGAAAACTGCATCGTCGAGGTAATACAATATGTTTCTTCAGATTACATACTGCGGAGAAAGTAGAGCCAAGTTATCGTTGGCTTGCGAGCCTGTGTGTGTGTGTGTGTGTGTGTGTATACACGTATACTTCCACAGAGTCGATAGACTGAAAGAAAATGGGAAAATAAACCGTAAGCGTTGAGGTTTAAGAACTAAGTATCGCAGGGGACATTGCCGTTGGCACTGTCGTGCGGCCAGATTAATCTTATCGTTAACTCGACGACGTTGCATCTCTGTAGCGGGCTCAATGGTTACGGTAGTTAGGGATGTTAGCCATGGTATACCGACTATTTGCTTCATCCGTTGGCCACCGCTTTTAAATGGTAATTACCAAGTCTATTATCTACGTCTGCGATTCGTAGTACATACATCGAACATTACCATCGTCAATTTATACAGTAAAATTACTATCTCATTACTGATTATATCTATATGTATATACATATACAGAAAGGCGTGTGTGCTGATCGATTCAACTTCAAGCTTTTCACTTTTGTCTCGGTCAGAAATATGATAGAATTATTTTTACCACACGTAATTAATAGTGTAAGAAGCTGCTCGATGAGTTAGATGTAACAAGGGGATTAATCTGAAGGATGATTCCCTCGATACGATCATCATATAAAATCAGTTCTATATCATTTTCGAATGTATTAGTCGCGAAATTTTGTATTTCGAAAAATGTTCTTGGAACCTTGGGCTGATAACGGCTTGACTATTGACTTTGTAAAAATAATTCTGATTAGGCTTTTTGTAGGGAATTGAATTTCCTACAAAAGAACATCCTGTAAAATTATTTGTCGCAAAACCCGGCTGAGTAATACCAATATATTTTAGTGATCTGTGGGTATTCCGGTTCGTGATAAATAGCCTCTTTAGGATTTTCATTCTTCAATCTTGAACGCAACAATCTGCGTTCGAACGTGCGAAAAATAATTTAATCGACCAATCACTATCGAGATTAACATATCGTTCACTTTCCTGTATAGAAAACAAATTTTCCATAACATTAACTACGAATTGGTGTATTGCACAGGGTTTTTACGACATTCCATTCATGTCTGAATCAAGTATTGACGTTTTATCACATATACATATATAACATTTACCCGATACATTGCTCTCGAACAAGAGTCATATAATTATATTCACGAATATCCAGAGCTAATATCCTCCCCACGTACGCGTTAGGTCGGTAAAATTTTTCTGTACCCATACCTGCCGACACCCTGCACTTTATTATACACCATATAACCAGAATCTCTAATTAACTTTATTACCACGTATGTATGTACATATAGTTTAAGTGTGAGTTCAATTGAGTTCAAATTAATGAAAAGATCTTCCCTGTCGACCGATTATTACGTCATACATACATACATACGTATTACTGTATCTAAAAGTCAGTGTAAAATTTAGATTTTACACGGCTAATTTGAAAAAAGGTCTTGAAATAATTGCCAGATAAATTGAAGGACTGAGTATTTGGCTTCGTGCAACAGATAAAGACAAAAACTGGTGATGTACACCTACGTATACGGTTATAAACGTCAATACCTACCGGGTTTTAGATCAGACTGCGATTTGAACAATGAAAATTACTATACCATTTTTTGCAATCGTTATAGATTCAATCTGCGTTGATTTCTCTTTCGAATCAACAGCAAGAACCCTTGAGGCGTAGTTCTGATCGATCATCAGTTATTTCGACAATATTATCTCATGGTATACATGTAGTCATCGAAATGAAATTTTCGAACAAAGCTCATGTTGTATTTGAATTGTCATTTCGTTTAGTGACAAGGCAAGACTCGTACTCAAGTCATTTAAAAACAATCTAAATCACTTCCTAGTTGTATAACCGCTTTAATATTAACCTTCGAAATTCTGGTCTGTGATAAATTGCAGATCATGCGGACACACGCGTCTACGTAGACGTGTACACCATGCAGATGCGCGAGTTACATATGGCAATATTTTATTCATGAATCGCGAGGTTCATTGACATCTAATATTTTTGTACATCCATAGGTAGTACATACAACACGTGGCGATTTATCTCACTCAATTATACTTGAACATTTAGTATAACATTTTTTCTCAACTTTATCAAATCGTTGATCATTTGGACACGCTTTAACCAGAGCAGTGCTCCCTTGGTATTGTCTCCCTCTTTCAACAACTGCAGAAAATCCTGTGTGTCTTTTGCTCCTGGAGATTGTCTAGTCACACTCAAATCGCCTCGATTCTAAAATTACGACAATCACGGCTCTTTTCGACAGCATTAAAGCAAAAAAAAATATTAATAAATTAATTTCTCTGCTTTTTAACTTCTCGTTAAAATTTTGGGATTTTTTTTCAATTCATGATATCTCGAGAACTAATAGACGGATTTAGATGATTTTGATCTTAATCGATAAGATTTGCTCCAACTTAAATCTGGTTGAATATTGAAATTAATCGATCGAGTAGTTTTTGTGTTGTAAAACAAAGAACTTTTCGTTCCTGATACTCTTCTTTTGGTTAAACTTTTTACCTATAGAATTCTATTCTTTTGAGCTTGTAAAATCCGAATGGGAAGTTCCGAGGCTGACCCATCAAAAAGAAAAGTGTAACGTGGATTTCTATACTCGTATTTAAACGGATCTTCGGTTCAAATAGATTTATTAATTTGTATCGTACCTTATACCTATATAGCCTCTCGATTGAGTATTATAGGTATAGTTCGGCTGTGTTAATTGATATACTTCAATTGAGCAATTACTAATCTATGATTAAACGCTTGTCATTATGTACCACAATTATCTCGGCAGTATCAGGGGGCTCTAGATCCGGTCTTCACCACCACCATCTATTCTCGACTAACCCTAGGGATATCGGCGTACCTAGGGATATCTATTTCACAGAGAGATAGGGGGACGCCTATGGGCTGAGCCACGTAACACGTGCATATAACATACATATATGTATATATATATATATCTATATATGTATATAATGTATTTGTATGTAGTATGTACATGCATAGAGCGCATCCGGTAGAATCGATATCTGATAACAACGTTCAATCACTTGCATTTCAAGCGAGACAGATTATGGCAAGATCGGGTGTCTCCAGGACTTTACTTTGCGTTTGACGCATATGCTCCTCCATCATCGATAAATGTTAGCCAGTACCATGAGAATCTTTGGGAAAAGGAACTGATTTTTCAAATGATATTTTTATTTATTCCGCTATGCATTTCACCTCGAGAATCTGTCGCCTTAAAAATATACCCTAGTTTCACTAACAGACGCGTAGTTTTCACCCCTAACAGAAAATGATGGAATTCTAAACCATTCGAAAGTTGTGAAACGTCGTTTGCAGCAATACGAGTAGCTCCACTTACTTTTATACATCTAGCTACTATAGAACAGGATTTCTTGTAATTACCTTTCGTGAATGCTGATCTTGAGATTAAAACTTCGCATTTATCATATATATATACTAGAGTATAACTTTCGAATCGTTTCGCATCCGTAATTTATTTTTAGGGATCAGAAATACGTGGATATGTCTGTGAGGTAAATTGAAAAAAAATAGATTTCACACCTTTCTCAGGATTAATGCATCCCAATTTTAAATCATTCGCTTCTTACGCCAAGTGATCAAGATATGTGTGGCAAAAAATTTCACCGAACACTATGATATTATCGGTGAAAGTAATTCGCTTCCATTTTTATACCGTTTTACCACATTTGTAATATGACTTGAATAATGAGGTGAGGTTCTAACGGCAATAGAAATCTCTATCCTTCATTCTAATATCTAATTAAATAGTGTGACTGTGTTCGAAGCAGATTGATACACTTTCTTTTTATTTTATCGACTGAACTGTGGGAGTGTCTTGAAGAGGAAAAGAAATCGCATATCCAGAAATTAGAATCAAAACTAAATCTGCCAACAGCTTGTACAAGGATGATGAAAATCGGTCCTTCGTTTAGTTTGGAAGTGCTCATCTTTACAGTCTAACATAAGAGAGGAGGAGAGTGTATCGAATCATATGTGATTGTAATTCTGATAATGAATTTTATTTACCAAACGATGATTATGACATCATCATGATCTCATAAATTCTCGAGAATGAAGAAATATTCCGAGAATCTATTGTCTGTGAATAGTTCCTTGTATACCAATGTTGTATATATGAACTAGTAGAGGTTAGCCCCAAATGAGCCTGAGTTGTAATCAAATGTTAGTAAAGTCTCGTCGTAATAGTAGAAACGTGGATATATAGACTAGCGCAATAAAGATGGCCGCCGCGTCATACGACTGGAATCATATTTTGGCGATATACTGATTTCTCGTACTCGCCGGGTAATAGAGATTATTCCACGCACAACAATATCACGGCAGGAATAGTTTAATCACAATCCTAAGTCACGAGGCAATCTCAATTCCAAGAATTCAGGGATCGAAAATTCGTAGCCGACAATGGCCTCCGTGTTAGGATCCACAGCTAGCGAGAAATGTCCGAGGGCCACGTTCGTTTCACCTAAACCGTCCTCCCGCACATTTATATCGAACACAAAGTATCACGGATAAAAAAGGGATAGTCAATTTCAGTATTTTGGAATATAACCAGGAAGAATTGTTCATCAAAAAGCAAGAATTCAGATTTATCAATCAATTAAAAAGCACCACATGCATTTACGAACTCGGCCCTGCAGGTGTAAATCGAAAAATCGTCGTATAGTGAGAGATAGCTCCATCTGTTACTGTTTTCCGACGCCCCTAAAAAGCTTCCTTTTCAGGAAAAAATGCGAGATAAATTTTTTTTTTCTTTTTCAATAAAAACAACACGTGCCGCGAGACGATCCAAGTTCATTTTTTGCTAAAATCATGTTTTTTTTTTTTGACATTTCTTATCACAAACAGTATTTTTCCTGAAATATCAATCATTTTGGAACTCAAATGAATAAAATTTGAGAAAATTTTTCATCGATATTGTCTAGTTGATAAAAAATGAAGGATTTTTGAATAATTAATTTTATTTTGAAACTAAATTAGTACAAACTTATTCTTTATAAACAGATTTATCAATTCCAAGGCTCAAGTAAACTTTCTTTAGTATTTCTTATACTCTTACTTCTGTAATGTTTTTCCAAAAAAAAACATGATTTTACCAAAAAATGAACTTAGATCGTCGTGTTGTTTTCGATAAGAAAATTTTTTTTCAATTTTACTCGCGTTTTTTCATCAAAAGGAAGCTTTCTAGGTGAACGTCGTTAAAAATTTCATTTTAGTATACTGTATACTTATATTTCAGTATCTCGAACACTGTGGCAAACTAAGTTTATAGAGATTAGATCAGGAAATGTCTATTTGGCGACAAAAACAGTCACACTTGATTCTGGTACCGGTCCTGAACTTGACCGATAATTTGCCATACAGAAAACGCCCGTGTACTACCCATGCGTTTGTCCAAATATATCACAGAGAAATCTAAAACCACACCGTTCGAAATCTGGCTAAAAATAAGAAAAAAAGAACCGAGATTTTGGCTACCAAAAACCGGGTATTATACCGGTTCCCACGATACGTCAGTCGGGTCATCTGATTACATAGGGTAAAAGTTGATTGCTTTGTCCTGAGGGGGTATAGGTACACGAACAATCCGCGCACCTACACCTTGCATACGATGATGGTGATGGTGTAATCTACTGGATTCTCACTGCGAGCATCTGCACTAAAGTTCCGCACGCAGGATTGCTAATATCCAATTGCACTTCTCATCTCATTTTTCTTTCTTTTCTTTTCTTTTCTTTTCTTTTCTTTTTTTTCCTTTTTTTTTGTTGTTTCTTTTTTTTACGACCGAAGTTGATTACTTTGTTCTGACGATGAGAGTGTATGCCATAGCATCTGCATGCCGGCGCAAGCGATAAAAAAAAAAAAAAAGCGTGGGAGTTGGTACTGCCTTCTGAAGCACCGCGGTGCGGAGTCCTGCGGGAATAAGAATAATGCAAGCGCAGGCAGGCGTCTTTGTTAAATAGTTTCCGCTTTCTCACGACGTTTTTTTTTTTGTTTGTTTTTTTTTTCTGTTTTCCTAATGATTTTCTCCTATTTTATTTTTCGAAATTCAAAACAGTTTGACTTGACTCATTTCCGCAGTTCAATTTTCGCGCAAATTGTTTTTGGGCAAATTTAACAGGACTCTGAATTTCCTATGCCAATTCTTCGTATAATAAGCATTTCATTATAGCGGTAGGTAGTTGTATGTACATCAGATAAATTTTAGCTGTACCAATTCCGAACAGATGCCGCGATCGTTCGTTGCCGAGACTTCCGATGAATATAATTGGCAATCAGAATGTTACATAGCATGAGTTTCTCGCTGTTCACGTGAAATAACATTTTCTACCTTAATTACAGGGACGACCTTGAGTTTCCCTTTAGTACCTACATCTGACTAAACGAACAGAAGCAAAGAGCGTCTTCCGCGGCCGGGGATTTATATCTGCGAAATGTGTGTACGGATCATATTACGTAACAAACGTTAACTTGTATAATAATTAATCGCAGGCCTAACGTAATTAATTTAACACCAGGCTCGCTTTTTTCAAGGTACGAGAATTGGCCGTTTAATTCTGATTCCAAATTCCAATATTTTAGTTTGTTTACCACCTTACGGATCGATTTGTAATTTTTATTAGGGTGAAAATGAATTGCGGGGGAAGAAGCATCGACACTAAAATAAAATTAAGCTGTTGGATTTGAATTTCGCATAATTATAATCGTATCCAGCTTCTTCCTCAACGGATCGAAATTCCCTGCGAAGAAAAAAAAAAAAAAAAATCCCATAGCAAAAAAATATAGCAGAATACCTGGATTTGTGTAATTTTCCGTAAATCTACTTCATTTCGCAGTAAAACATGTCTGTATAGGATATTTGCAATAATATTGAAGAAAGAAGAGCGTCTTGGTCCCGCTGAGTTAAATTATGCTACCAACTCTTTTTTTTCTTCTTTGTTGTACCGCCGTGGAGCCACGATTTAGGTATGTTTAGGTAGGTTGGGTGTAGGTTCGTATAGTAGCCGAGGAAATATACTGGATTCTCCTACGAACCGAGAATTTAGTAACAACGTTAGTTCTACCTTTTTGCACAAATTCTAATGTCAAGTGTTATGTACATATATATATATACATGGAACTTAGTGCGATAATTGTCAGCTCTTAATTACCTACTGCATACATCTCCGCAGCTCTAATTTACCTCATCCCTTTCTCATGTTCAGGTATAGTACATACATCTACCGATTAAATCGCACTTCCAGACCGCTAACTCGGATCATTTTTTTTCATGCTACGCAATGACCGGTAATCTGCACCAGCCCTAAAGAATTCTGCAGCAGCTCATATTCGACACGGAACGTTGTTGAATTCGACCGGCGATAAAGTCCAGGCAATTATTTTTTGCACGAGCTGAAATTGAACATCAGAATTGTACTGATTCTGTTCTGTTCTTTTTTTTTTCTTTTTTCTTTTTTCTTTCATTTTTTCTTTCATTTTGTCATGAAAAGCTCATTTTTACGGTAATATTTATCATAAGCTTTTGTGTAATAGCATGACGATTGACAAAGAGATCGAAATATCTAAGTAGTCGCAAGTTCGATCGAATTTAGTAGTCCTCTTTTTTTTTTCTCAATATTTTCAATACTTTGACATTTTTATTTGAAAAAAATAGGACGACTGAAAGTTTCTCTTCTCTTTTATGTCAGGAATTCGAAAAAAATTTCATCAGAATTAAGCATTTTCCATCAAGAAATACAGTCTTGTGTTCTTTCGCAATAGAGTACTCGAGATATTAACAATTGCAAATGCGTCGCGACCTGGGAAATTTGTAAATATTTGAAAATTCATATCCAGAGATCTATGAGAGATGAAAATTTGTAATAAATACAAAATACTCATCGTGACTCCATGCGTAGAGAAAAAAATTGGCAAGAGAACTGAAATTTCAAGTAGCTGAGTTAACATATGGAATGCCTCCTACATGTTGTATAAATTGGTGAAAATCATGCCCGGTATAAGTAATAATGGACAAACCTAGTTTATGACTGTCACGTCGTGTCATTGCGAGGCCAATAACAGGAATTAATAATCAGCAGACGCGTTTCACCATTGAGAGAAATTTTGAATTGAAGTTAAAAAAAATTAAAATTGGCAACGATATTTCCATATATATGGGATTGATCGGGATGACAGTCAATACTGCGTAATTACGAGGGAGCTGAACGATTTATTTTCTCGTTTATATTCGCATGAACGAATAGTCATTCAGGAACGAGACATCAACACCTTTATCGCGAGACAGTATGATAATTCCACGGTTCTTGATTCTTCTTTATTTATATTCGCATGCCAAGACGATTTCTGCGTAGTAACATGTCCATTCATTGACGATCGTAATTTGTGCTAAAGTAATTGGTGACAATAATCTTAGAAAAATTCAGGACCATTGTTCGTTTGAAAAACGTTTCTACGCAGCCAGGAAACCAGATATAAAAAAAAATTGGATATTCCAATTTCCTCAATGTACTTTACAACGCGTAATTTAATGCCCATTTTCACCGTGGACCTGAAATTATAATCCAGCTGTTGCAGAAATGGATAAAAAAAAAAATGTATAACAAAGCGGCAGTTACGACGATTACGTGACCAGAATATTGGAGATTAGGAACAAAACGAAACCTGGTTTTAACTCGTTACAGCGAATGAAATTTTCTCTGTATTCTAATGATCGCCGAACGCCACTTTCTTCGATACAGGCATTCGTTACTTAACCAAAATGGTATAAGGTCTTTCATGTTTCTATAAATAATCGTTTGTTAACGATATTTAAGAACTGAGAACACTGCACGAAGGGCACACTGAGCGGATGTGCCCCTATTTCAATAATCTGAAAGATGATTCGTACTCGAGTCCAAGGAACACTCTGAATAAACCTTTACTGCGATCTTTGCGATAAGCTGGCAAATACAATTAACACTACGTGACACTGATACCCATAGTAAAAGTATATAGTCAGTGTAAATTTTGATGGATTGATTAGAAAACATAGGTAATGCCTGATGAAACGAAAACACAATATTCATTCCACACCTAATTTCTGAGCTTCATTACTGTACGATCTCACTTGTGAAATTCATAAATTACCAGTTTTACGGATTTGTGATGGGCTATTCTTCGCGAATGGTAGCAGTCTTCAATTTTCTAACATATCGAATGCCAAGTACTGTATTTATATGCGATTCTTCGCAATAAAGGCATATAGCTCATATTTCCAAAAGTTATTTTGCTCAACCAGTGATATTCGGTTTGCAGTAAACATAAGGTCCAGTTGGTGTCGTGACGGAGCATGCCTAAGGAAAAAGTTCGCTTCGAAATACCCATAACTGAATGAATGCGGTGCGTTTTTGATCAATTATCTGAAAACGTGATAATTCACTGTATACCCTTATCGCATCCAACTCCTGAATTGACAAGTGTCACGCGAAATGATTAAATCACAAACTTCAAGTTCTGATGAGCAGAATGCATGCAATGTACACATTCAAGTACACTACACAAGTAGGCTGAATATCATGATGGTTATAAAATATTTGCATTCACATGAACATTCTAACGTCATAGGTAAAAATTAGGATTTGTGAGCCATCACCTTCCGTGGTTATAGCCACAATCAGAGCAAAAGTAGTTGTCGTAAGGATCCAGGTTAATTAACCGTTGTTTGGATTTAAGATTCACCAGTCCCTACTATAGGTAGTTCTGCAGAGACTAGATCTCCATGGGAAAACATGAGTTGGAACACTGCAAGGATACCGTCAGAGGTGAATTATTTTTTCAAATACTTTTGTGATCTACTCTTCAATTTTGAGGATAGAAAACTAGCACGATTTCCGACATCAAAAAATCGAAACTCCAACTAATGGTTAATAATGTTTTTCGAATGGTGAACTATTATAAGCACGACTCACAAATTCTGACTTTTACCCCAAAAATCAGTGTACTATTGATTTGTGAAGAACTATTTTGGGAAGTCGCGTGATTATGTTGCTACAAAGTGTCGCCTCCGTAAGATGTCGGTATTTTCTTTGTAAGACGCAAAGTCGTAGTTTCTCAGTCATTTCTTTATCAAATGAGATGAAATAGTGCTCGAAATGTGTGGTTTGCTACCGCCGAGTGGCAAAGTATTTAAAAAGTACAATAAATGGAGTGCATCCGTGAATAATTTCACGATTTCTCCGATGAGAACTGAATCTGTAAAAAAAAAAAAAAAAATTCAAAATTTTGAAAAAACGAAATGCTTGGCCGATTTTTGCTGAAATTCAGCAGTAATCCCCAAAGTTTCATTCCGATGAGTTATGTGGTATGGGAGAAACTACAAATCGCGTTTTCGAGGTGATCAGAGCGTGTATCATAACCCCTTGAGTTAATCGTCACTAAGTTAGCCCACCATCACAACTCCTGTCTTTGGTATGCCGAACTGTAAAGATGACTGTAGCGTGTTTCACAAATTTGCAGACCAGACTATTATCTTTTACATCTTCCGTGTATTTCACATATGAATAATGACACGGCTAAATTTGCTGGACCAAAAGTTATCTAAAGATAACCCGGGCGCAACCCTGCTCTGCGAGACTCCCACGGGATTAAGCCAGAGCCGTATACTCCATATGAATATACATACACCTATGTATATATAGGTCGAATAGGTATGGGTATATACACAGACTCGGTGCATCTATCTATTCCTAGTGAACATACACACATTACCTAGTTCTCTACACAAATTTATACAATTGCACGCATACGAGGATACAGGTAAATTTATTGTCAGTTTTACAGTGCGTTACTCTCGTCTAATTCCAGTAAAATTTGGACATTTATTTAACCGGACGAGGGTTGTCGATAAGCCGCTTCCCAAACATTAATCTAGTAGTGGCGTGTAGTGGCCAGTATCAAGGAAGGCAGAGGTGGTAAAAAATCGCCATTCAGTCAGTCCCCGTTTCAATTTTTTTTTATTTATTTATTTTATTTTTTGCTTTATTCTTCGTCCTCTTTTTTTGCTTCACATTTCCCTGTTCGAGCTAACACGGTGGGTACGTTCGTCGGACAAGCGAAACAAATTGGGTTTTCATTATTGTTCATTTCATACCTCATTTACTCAATTCGTATTCTATCAATTGCAAAGTACTCAATTCAACTGGGAATTGACAGTAGGTATAATCGTTTCACTATTTAATCTAATCCACGTATCTATACTGCTCGATACTACCTTTCAAGCGAGAAAACAAGCCATGTTTCAACTTTCTCATGGTTCAATTTTCACTCAATTTAACTTCAATAATTCTTCATTAATTTCCACGCCTTCGGCCTGGCCGATCATTCAAATTTCGCCATTCGCTTTATCATGCTTTAAATCTTTAAAAAAACGCAATAGAAATTCCTTCAGACAAGTTATACACGTATGTATATACACTAATACAGCTTATATACCGAAATACGTTGCGCCACGAGGCGGTCCAGCTGTAACCTAATTTTACTTACCTAACATAGTCGATATTCGACTTTGGTAAGGTCACTGGTGTTTTGAGAACAGAGATTGGAAAACGGAAATGAAAATTTGAACGATTTTTATAATCAACAAACTTTTTTCGCGCGATATGATCTCGAGTCAGTCTAGCCAAAACTATAAGTTCATATAGTTAAGCTGTAACGAGCTTTAAATGACAAACTCAGAATACGATATCAGTGAAGAAATTCAGGGGACTTCTGCCTCTGGCGAAACGGTGAAAGGCAAGCCCCTGGAATCTTTTATAGGCTATATCTGAAGTATCATTATCAACCTTGGCCAACAATCAGCTGCATTCAATCAACAATTACTCAAATCGTTTATTCATGCAGCTTATTGTCAATGACATGGATTTTCGAGGATCTCTCTATTTCTTCGTAGGAGCTATAATTTTCGGTGTAATCGATACACACCTGTGTCTATTATGGCAGAGACTTATCCTTCGAACAACCATTGAACGTATTTTAACTTCCAATTTTGTTATCCGAAATTGAGTGTATCGGAAATCCATTTATTTCGAACTAATCATATCTGGTTTTTGGGCAGAAAACGAGATATAATAATTGCTCTTTAAAGTCAGTAAAGATAACGACAAAACCTTGTTATCACTCATTATATCAGTTTATTAAATTAAAACCTAAAAAAAACTCGTTCACGATTTTTTTTTTTTTTTTGGTGTTTGATTATGCTATTCGCGTATAAGTTGTTCTCTAAGCTTTGGGACATAGGTAGGTACTAAGGTATATTAGCCTTGGCTCAATGAGCATGTAAACACATAGATTGAGACCAGAAATCGTTAGAAAAGTAAATAGAAGCTCGTAAATACTTCAAGTCGTCTTACTACATGTCAGACGAGGGTCTATAACATTTCATAAATCTTTGATCTTTGATGAAAAGATAGGTGGTGGGGTTTTAGTCGAGTAGTGAAAGTTCTATATATCTATAAGAAGTTCTACTCATCGATCGTTATTTTATTTTATTTTTATTTTATTTATTTTTTTTCTCATTTTTATTCAACACTTCTCGAGAAGGTTCCAACAGATTTCATCTATCTTTATACTATGAGTTTCATTCCACGCCTTCTGAGAACGAAAACATAGATCATGTAATGGTGTAGCTGATACGGAATGATATCATTGTCGGTGTGAATGACGATGACGTATAGAGCTACGTATTTCGTATACCTTTTGCTTTTTTTTTTATTAAGTCACTCACAGTTTGGTTTCGATTAAATTAACGTCCACGATGCATGCATGCATAAACTGAACATCTTCAAAGCTGATAGCTGCGGTTCATGGTTCGAAAACATTGAAAACAATTAGCGTAATTAATATGAAAATATAAAAACTCCATGAGAAAATTAGTCTTCGATATTAATATAGTATATTGTAATACTTGTATCGAACTCGAGTTTTCTTCTGTTTTTTTTTTTTTTTTTTTCTTTTATATTATCGTAAATTATTGCTGTTCGAGCAAACGCCTGTGACTATATTTACAACCGGTGATATAAATAATGCGACGATGATACGGAGGGAAAAACATATCGCATCCAGTGCCACGTTGAAGTGACTGTCTTCCAACTTGTATGTACGTAAATCAGAATCACCCTCGATACTTGTATGAAAGAAAAAAAGGCGACAGAATTATTGCTCGAATAACGATTTTTCAAAATATTCGAATCTCCGTTTCGGTTTTTTAGTCTCCATTGCAGTATATCGTTGTTAGATAGCAAAAAATACAGTCGACATATCACAACGCATAACGTATACATATACTATTCTTAAGAGACCATTATTCTATCACGTCAAATCAAATGAGTCGCTCTTGTGGAATATTTTGTTGATTAACTAAACACAGTTTTGCGATTGCCTTTAACGTACATGAATAAATTTTTTTGACACGCGTTAATTGCGCTAGTAATTGCGAGGAAGCTATTTTACGCGGTGAAAATGGCGGCCCAAAAAATTGGTCGTAAGAAAAATCTGTCGTTCGAATCGTCTGTGCATTTGAATCAAACGATAACTATACGCTTCGGCTTTTTTAGATCGACGTATTGTCCCTCAGAACCAATCTGCATTCCGTAAACCGCGATCGCTGTTACAAATCCTTTGTTTTTTTCTTCTTCTTTTTGCATGCATTGACTGATTGACACAAGAAATGGCCAAAATAGCGAACTAAGAAAGATGATTTTTAAGTAAACTCACCTTTTCACCATAACGCGAGTTAGTGTGCACTGGCGGATGTCCAATAATTATGTGTGGCTCATTCAGGCACTGTTGGGAAAACGAAATTGGTTTATCAAGAAACTTTTACGTCTATGATGATTTGTGAATGAATACGCGATCTCTACTCTCTGTTAGTTGAATCTGGTTTGTTAAAGACTTCACTCCGTGAGGCTCAACGCCTGAATAGAAAATAGCGATACTTTACGCGCCTCGGGGACCAAAGAGAGACGTAAGCGAGCACAAGGCATAAATAGATAGATGTTCACCAATAATGCGAGGAGATATTGGCAACTTCGCAGTGATCAGAAAAAAAATTTATAGGATATAGTATCTACGTTCTTGATATAATCGAGGAAAAGATTCTGATGACCTCGAGAATTTGGGCGAGAAAAAATCTGTCGGATTATTTCAGTTTAAGAAAAACAATTTTATTCCCTTTTTTTTTCTCTTTTTTTTTTCTCTTCTATGTTTATCTAGAAATTGCTTAACAAAAACAAACATAAATTCAGACTGTATATACATATATCGTGAATTGATTTCATATCTTTTTTACGCCGGTTAAAAATTTCGTACTGATTGATCGATGTGCTGCAGTTCGTCACGCTTCCGTTGATTTGAACTTTCTTGTTTAGTGCAGTACCATGTACAAAATACTGCGGCGATACCGCGGATTGTATAACTGCACCGTTACAATCTAACCATGCAGAATATTCGATGTCTTTTTTTTTTTTTTTACTTCTTTTTTTTACTTTTTTTTTCCAACTGCAAAGAGAGAGAGATATTTATGGCACTTCTGATCGGATATATTTGAATATTGAGAAACGTCCTTGAAACAGCACGTTTATTTTATTTTTATTTATTTATTTATTTATTTATTTATTTTAACTAATTCTTGGCCCACCATTGCGTAACAACAGTCAAATCATTTTCACTTTCTCAGTTGCTCAGAGAAACGCTCACTGCATGGATGGGGTTAACGACCTAATACTAATTATAGGACCTCGGAGATAAGTAACCTTGACACTTTGACAGTGATTTATTTAACTAGCTACAAATTGAAATTACATTTGAATATATAGATATATATATATATATATGTAGATATGTATATATATATACATCTGTCTGTAATTGTACCGCATTAAATGTGCGCCGCTTCCTTCCGGTAATATTTATTATTACGAAATTGTTTATTTTTTTCCTCTTCCCCTCTCTCTCTCTCTTTCTCTCTCTCTCTGTCTTAATTATAATAACGAGACTCAGCTGTTGCATAAATTTTTTTTGTCGGAATCCCTATTACACAGCTTCATTTATTCTTTTCTATCAGTAGGTAGACAAGTTGCAGTGGATCGTTCGACCAGAGTCGAATAAAATGTCATTGAAATTGTCCAACGATAAATTATCGGGTTCGAAAGTGGAAGAGACACACTTCTGGCTTCGAGTCAAATCGGTGGTCTTATTTTTCTATTTCAAAAACCAAAAGCTCGTCGTTTGATTCCATTGCCATAGCGGGGAGACTTCTAGACTTTAGAAAACACCGCCCGCAGATGGTTGGGATAAAAAAAAAAAGAAAAAAAAAGGAAAAAAAAGAAGAATATTTTTTCCCTTATCTTACGACTCTCTCGAAAGCGATGTAACTTCTCCGCGGAAAACATGCGGCTCGGAAGAGATGTTCCCCTCGGGGGATAAGAATTCAACACCTCGACAACCGCGTGTATGGGTATGTACTTTAATCCTCTCGCACTTTACTGACATCTTTGACATTATATGCGGCAGAAAATATATAAGATATGCCTAAAAAGCTCGAGTCAATATCGCCGCATATGATTCACGGTCGTTAGCTTGTTATCGCTAACAGACTGCCATTCTTCCTCTCTCTCTCTCTCTCTCTGTGAGAAAAAAAGGTGAAAAAAAGAAGAGAAATCACCAATATCAAGATGATAATAATCGCGAGGTTCGAGAACATCGACAATCGACACGAGAGTTTGTAATCAAGCGATGACAAAGCAATTTGAGTCTCTCGAGTCTTTGCACGCGAGAGAACAGAGGTAATTGACCAATTAACATCATTTCAAATTTATCGACATTACGACGAGATTCAAAGTCCTATTATATATTTTTCCTCTTTCATAACTTTAAGGCTATGATGATCTGAGACCGTATACATATCTCCGAATCAGAGTGTCTAGTTTACAGCTGGACCACATAGATCTGCATTCAAATTAGTGCGCAGAATTTAGTCCGATTTATAATAAGAAAGTGTCTGATGCGAAGTGCTAATCATGCGTTTTCCAGAGGGATGATAGCGAGGGATTCGTAAGTATCGAAGGAATTGAAAGAATGGTTCCGATGCGATGACTTCTCGCGGCATGTAAATGATAGCGTTTAATTAAGTCTTAGGATACTTGAAAGATAATTACTTTTATCAACGCGATGTAACCCCTTAATTCTCCGAATCAACGAACTTCTCCGGTGCAGTGATTGGGGCCGAAGAAGATATTAAAAAAGTAAAACTGAAAGTCTTCTTCGAGAATTCAGGAAGTATAATACAAAGAGAGATATTGGTTTCAGCAGCTCTTTGATGTAACGACTGTTTGTGATGTAATACGAAGAACTGATGAACTAAGAAACATTCGAAAAATCTAACAAAAATAACTAACTAACGATTAACTTATATTGACCGAATGACCGAGTGACCGATTGACTAGCTTGCCTCCGGAGTGAAGCCCTACTGCGTTAAGCGTGAATATCGTCGAGATATATACCTAAACTGCTCCAATCCCTACTCCTCCGTCATGTCAGTCGCGTTCATACTACATAACAAACATTAGCGTAAAACTTCCACGCGCTTTTCTTGCGTGTGTGAAAATGGGAAATAATAAATAACAACGATATTCCGGTTTCCCTGCCAAAGGTATAAGCCAATGAGCCACGTGGCGATAACCTTGGGCTGACCTTGACCTAACTCAATCCTTGCATCTTTCCAATCACGCTCTACGTATACCTTCACTGATGCACAACTGCAAGCGAATATATACAGCAGGGGCGAACGCCGTGACGTATTGTACACAAGCCAGTGCTGCACCATCAGGCGAAGCACGACGAATCACTGGCGAGTCCTCACGACGACTAATTACGACCTCGGATGATCATCTGTCGTTCTATGGCTCGCAGATGGGCACGGTTATAGAGGTCATTGGTAAATGCACGTTTCGAACAGCCAGAGATTTATGAACCTTTAGATATCGATATTTTCGACTAGATAATTATTCCCATGATTTTTTCGGCGAAGAAAATTATTTTACAGACGCAGGTTTGTTTTGATAAACACAATGGTACCACGATTCGGTAAAATTGCGCTTTATGTACAACAAATCCGTCATTGTCATTTCAAATTCAAAACGATATTGCTTCTCCCGCCGGCAGATCTGTCACGAAGTCCGTGTCGCCGCTAGGTGGCGAAGTTTTCTCGCTACTAAATCAGCACGGGCCGATAATAACACTCGGATTTTATTTTAGTCGCTACGATCAATTTTTGGGTCGGCAATTTTAAATTTACACGCAGGTTTTTGATTCTAGCCTGGTACAAAAGGACACCGAAAATTATCACAGAAATATTTCTGGTAGAAATTTTTGAGTCAACAGATAATTTTGTTGACTTTGTATCCACATTTGGTTTATTGGTTTGGTTCATCGTTGTCGGAGCAAATCGTTCAAGCATCGCATATTGCCTCCGCTCGCCGAAGACCCAAGGGTTTTCCCCACGTCTGGCAAATGTCAGCACATGGCATAACCTCTCTCTGCATCCGCGATTGATTCAACAATACTTTTCTCTGAGTGTTACATGTTTGTCCTTGGAAAACAAAACTCATCGCGTAAATCTGAATAACGATAAACAAGATAATTCCCCAGATTCCAAAAGCAGTTGCATTTCAATAAAAGTCCGTTATGTTTCTTTTTTTTTTTTTTGTGAACCAAATTTACGAATTTCTGATCTATGATGAGACATTCTTGGAGTTTGAACCAACCAATGTAATATATGAAAAATTATTGCAAAATGTATTCCGTTTGCAAATTATACAAGATCATGCGGATAAGAGTTTGATTATTCGAAAAGGTATAGCAAAATTTGGCGTAACTTATTCAATAATCATACTTTTGATTACTTATATCTGTGAATCGATGGTTGACATGATCGCACTACATCAAGTTGTTGAGTAACGGTTATTGGTATTGGGAAAATACGTACAATAAATCTTTAGTGCAAAGGCTTGCTTTCGTAGAGATAATATATTTCGGTTGAATACGAAAAAAAAATCACATACGTGTTCAGCTCAATATTGCCAACGACTTTTTATCGGATATTATTGCTGCATAACGATACAGAGATATTCGTCCAATTATAGATTGGAAAATCCAGCTGTGATTTCGACTTCAATTGCCCCGATTACCGCGGTTCACGATGGTTTGGATTGTTTCGTGTTTGAATACTGTTCGAAAGGCCAAATTATTTACATATTTTTCGGATGACCTTGTACGACGTATATATCGATATTTTCTATTCCTTTCACCATCTTAAAAACATATAACCTTGTATATACCCTTGTCACCACTCTATAGACTCCGAACTTGGTATAGAATTCATACGCGATGTTAGAAATCGAGAAAAAACTTTTGTTCAGACAGTTTAAGTCTTTTCTTTTTTTTTCAAATTGACAAATTCGACAGCTCGATTTCGGAGTCGTTCTGCAACGTGGTTTACGGATTCCCTGCTGCACCAGTACCTGAATCAATAATACCTTCAGCGTTCAGCATTCTTCGCGATCTCTCGATTCCTCCTGTACCCGAAGCTTCTATAACCAGCATGTCTTTGCAGGCTACTCCAAAAATTGCATAAACAAGTCCCAAATATTGGCTAGAATTATTTCTCGATCTTTAATCAAGCTTCTCATACATATCCACCTATGTCCACATACTTCAAACCCTAATTGATATGAGCGGCGCGCTTTTCACAGTGGTTGTGAACAATGTGGTTGGGTCAAGTGGGTCGTTGCGTATCCAGAGTAGCTATAAATATATAATGATATTAAGAATTAATTAGAGAACTCCTAGGCCCTACAATCAAATCGAATTAGCAATTTTTCCCTAATTTGTAGACAATTGATGTTAAATGTCAAACCTGAAGGGATAAGTATAGGAATAACAAACCTAAAATTGCTACCGCAACGACTGACTTGGCGAACAGCTTCGCGGGTCGTTGATACCACAATTATCATTTGCAGAATAGGTAGTTTCAAGTTTGCTAATGAACGGCAACAGCCTCGCATACAGAAGTAGGCATGTCATTCGAAACATTTACCATATGTGAACTGTGCTGTTTTGGTTGAATAAGAAAATTAGACGTTGTGGAGTTTCTGTACTTTGTGGATTGAGGAATCGGACGCGGTAAGAGTATACTGAGCAAAAAAGCCCTTATTGCAATAATATAAAAACGACTCTGAAATGCCTTATTGCTAAATAATTTTTCGCAATAAATTCGCAGAGCTTATTTTTCAACCATTTGATTTGCAATCGATATACGGTCTAGTCGATATCGCGAAGAATTTCAATGCCTGAAAAAAGATGGCTTCGAAATATCCATAACTGAACGAATGTTGCGTTCTTCTCAATTATCTCCAATATCTTTCTTCGCCGAATCTAAGAAATTTAAATAATCAGAAGTTTGAGTTCTTCTTCGATATTGTACCTGAAAATGACGCCAATTGAACATAACTAATCGTCATGGTAGTTGGAACGAAGAGATTAATTGACACTTGTGTTCTGGTTAAAAGCGATGCTATTTCCAGGATTGGTTATCCCCTATATACGTGTCTATCGTCAGCTTTATTGTCCCGCGATTGAGTCTAGCGAATGGGATCATTCTAGAACACATCTCTACTAAGTATATTATAATTATTCAGTTCAAGGGCGATATAATAAATCTTATACGAGCTGATCTAGCCAGGCAGATATATACACGTTGCACAGCTGTAAAGGTTACATACCTAAATATAAACTTCATTCTTTTCGAAGTATGCATATAATGTTCATTTGACTATTATAATCAAAGCTATTTGAACTATCATGTCCCCATTTCGTCAAATTCAAACGGCCTGAAGTCTCCAGGCTGACTATGTAAGACGCAAAAACATACTTTGATGAGATCCGATAAACGATCTTATAACCAAATCACCATTTCATCAATAATATATTACTAATTGAGGTATTCGTTCGATGCAGAATAGTTTAGATTTATTTTGGTAGAACTCAAAACAGACTAGCTAGATTTGCGTAGTTCCGAATGACATTTCGATCGTTTATAGAAAAACGAATGGAAAAAAATCAGAAATAATTGCAAACCTGTTTTTACAACAACAAAAAAAATGAAGCTTATACTATACGTACTCTTAAACATTTAATCGCCAGTCGGTATCAAAATAAACGTCTCGAGTCTCTTCGGATCATTTTCGAATGAAGTTGCTGCCAAGTCTTATCTAATCGGTCCAAGTAGAAATAACCCAAAGGAATTTCACGGTCATGTTCTCGGCCAGTACCTCTAATCTTGCGGCATAATTAAACGCTATTCATTAGAGTTACACGCGAAGCAGCTTGACTTTTTTTTCTGAAACAGTTAGTCGTAGAATACATGAGGTAACTCCGGGTCGATTCGACACAACTCCTTTAAAGACGTTGGCATCAGTTCAGATTTATACCAAAAGTGGCTCCAGAGAAACCGAGGAATTTTTCATAAATAATATTTTGCCTAGATCAGGAGTTGTGATCGTTTGATCATTTCATCAAATTTACAGTCTTTCCATATATTCAGACCCATGGAACATATCGAAATGATCGAAAGCTCATTTTGGGGGTAATGAATCGGAGAAGTATCCGAAAATGTTTTTTCACATCGCTAACAATTCCAATGGATGACACAAAACCAAATTACCATCAGTGTTGGATTCGACGAGTGCAACCATGTTCCCGAACATTATAGATCACAAATTTTCCCATAGGATCAAACCCACAAACATTTCAAATCATTCCATTATCCGACGATCACCTAGATATGACCACGTGAGATCATTTTGCCTTCTCTAATTCACGAGACGTATGACGACGAAGATTTGTTCAAGATATGAACACAGCATGATGCTGAACAGAGGGGCTAATATTAAAGAGTCCAAGAAATCTGCGCTGTGGTAAACCCGTCGAACTCTCATCGTGATCTACCCACGCATAGATGAAATAAGAGAAATACTATGCTAATATTTTACCCACTCGATCGTCCCTCTTGGCATCAGTTTATTTATTCTAAGAAGAAACGAGACGAGAAAAACCCGAAGGCTTCTAAGAAATTGGGTAAAAAAATGTAGCATCTTACTTACAACTCATATGGCAGGGATGCGCTATATGCTCGGGTCTGGTAACCTCGGATTAGAGATAATGCCGATTGGATCACAATTCCAGTTCCGCTAAACAATGCGATATAGTACTTATATCTGAGGCAGGAGTGAAGTGTTTCTTTTTCTTCGAAGCGTTGATATGAATTCTATACGATATCAGTAAAGTCGAGTTGATATATCGACGCTCATGTATACCTAGTACGTATAGCTACGTCGTCATCTGCAAATATGGTTTTCGGAAATGACTTGTCTGACGTAAAATACGTAATTCCGAAAAGCTCATTTCCTCAAATCGTGAATCGCGTCTGTCGTCTTATGATTTACTCGGACATTAGTTGGTCGCATCTCTTCACAGCCGAGTAGCAAGTCATCAGTGACTTTGTAAAAATCCGCATATTACGGGGCATACGATTCTCGTCTTTTTATACAATTTTACAAACGATTCCCTCGCTTTCTTTATAAGTTGTGAACGTAACTTGGATTCATTACGTTTCGTTCTAACCAAGACTCTTTTCCTTGCCTCTCTCCTTCTATCTATCTCATTCAATGACTAAGGTATCGTCGATGATTACATCAGAGAATTTTATTGAGCATGCGATAAAAATAAGAAAAAGAACGATAAAACGAGAATAGTTTCGTTCAGAAGATCCAACGTGAGCCAAAGGCAAAGCTCGTGACAAAATATATCCTTGGGGGTCTCTAGGGCATATCGCGTAAGGAAGGAACGGTATTGTAACAGTTTGTACTGCTCACAACTGCACCAGCATCTCCATGCTAATTAAAATAGCGATCTTCACGGTCTCTGCTCCAGACATAGAGAATTTAATCAAGCTTCAGCATTTAATAAGTTGTATCGAGAAAAGTTGCGAATAATTAACCGCACCGTTCTGGCGTTTCTTAGTAGTTCGCTGAAGCTCATTCAGCAGCCGTGGATATTTTGTACTCCTGGTAGGTGAATTGCATAAATGAATACTTTTGTCCCTTCAAAGAAAACTAAAAGAATTTTGAAAAACCGCATCCTTCACTAATTTACAGCCGAATTTAACGGCGTCGGAAATAGGTACGTGGCAGAATGAACAAATCGATTACAATCAACAATTCGACGAATCAAATTGATCGTTGGATATTTTTGTCTGATTCAATATGTCAAAGTGGGACGAACTAATTATACAACTACCAATTAATTGTAATTTTAATTGTAATCGTTGCGGAATCCTGGCGCGTGTTTATTAATAGCACAAAAATCAGTAGTCAGATTCTCGGTAAAGTGTTCAATTAATTCGTGGCAAAGTCAGACAAGGATGATTCTGGGTCTCCAAGTTCAATTTTTTATTTATTTTTTATTTATTTATTTATTCATTTTTTTCATCGCATGGACAATTAAGAATTTCATAAAGTATCGTACGGCCGTTTAAACTCTAAATTGACTACACTATATCGACTAATTTTTAGATATATTCATCTACGAATCTCGTCAGTCGTTTATAGTCCGGGTCAAAGGATCTTGTTGTATAAAAGACGCGGTGTTGATTCTGCCCTCGTCAATTACACTTAAAGACACGTTTTATGGCTACGAAGATTTCATCGTTTAACTACTTCAACTGTGTATTCACACTTCGCTTATTTCAAGATCGAAATTGATAGAAAAGTTCTCGAGAAAAATTCTCCCCGTTGTTCTTCCTCAGCTATAATTGAGACAGTCCATTTAAGTTCATCTGATTTTCCCCTTCAGCGATCGCCAATTATCTATAGTAACAATGGCACCACGAAGATGTTTCTCTTTCGTGATATTTCTCCGATTTATTGAAATCCGACGAAAATACGTCGTGAAACTGGGATAGTTTTTTTAAAACATGTCTTTCAGTCCCAAAGCCAACTTTCATACGCCTGAGACAGTCTTTCAAATGACTTTTGGCTTCAATATTGTCTGGATATTGCTTAGCTATACCTACTGCTCAAAGATATATCAATCTGTGATTGAATGATCTGAAAGTGCAATATAATCCCTGAGGGAAGTATATATTTTACAATTTTTATCTTCCTATCTGGACGGATACTGACAGCGAGCTAGATCAATCAAATTTATGTCTAACCATCCCTTTCGGCGAGTCAATCGACGCCATTTACAAACTGGGAGATATACTGATCACGAAAGTCCACCGTATCAATTTTTGTGGAAGAAAAAGTGATGGCGAACAGGAATATCTACAGTTCTATAGGATTTTTTTTGTGTTTATAACGAGGCGACCACATGGTTCACGTCAATTTTGAGTAACATGGTTCAAAATGTACAAAAATACCGCAGGGCGATCAGAATTCGAAGCTGAAACTTGAGATACGAGAATTGAACGCGGTTCACAACATTCAGAGAAAAGTTTCGTCGAATCAAACGAATTCTTGCATTGCATTCATCCATAGTCATTCTTTGTGTATTTTTTTCATTCGCATCGAATGAATATATGCTTGAAGTAGTCAATGGTTTATCGAATAAATTGGCTCGATTGTTTTAAGCAACAATGTTGTTGACGGTAAACAAATTGTTTCGTTTATCAAAGATACAGTGTTCCAGAAAAATATTAGATGAATTCAACACAATAGACTTGGTTGAATGAACAAAATACTTTGCTACGTCAACCAAACATAATCAAACCAATTTTGGGTCAACTTGATTACATTTTTGTATGGAATTAAAAGAACCAAATCAAACGAAATTCTCGGCTCAATATCTGTATGCATGTAGGTACAGAGAGCGATATCTAGCCAGCAAAGATATCTAGACGATGAAGTAAACGGCCCCCCCCTTCATCCGAAAGTGTCGTTTCGCGTGCAAAATCACATTCCGAATAAAACCCTCGTTTTAAAAACTTCAATATGTTCTTACGACCTAAATCCGACTAGCAGGTACAGAATTGTACTACCTATTATAAAACAGAAAACGATAGTCGGATGATCGAAGACGTGCAATCCCCTTGAATTTTTGTTTCCAAAATTATTATGACGCGATTTTGTAGTACGATTAATCTAAAGCCGTGACAAGGCGATTCTACCGATGGTATTTATCGATCGTGAATTATACCGTGGATTTTCCAAACCGTTGCCTTTATCCTTGGTATTGTGTCATTGATGCGATATGGATATATTAATATCGCACGAAACGTGTTTGATTCTGATCGATATAAAGTTGGCCTCACAGTATTCTATCTTTTTCTTTCTCTGCTATAACCACAAAGGCAAGAAAGAGACGGATGAATGTGATGCCAACTTCATACCGGTCAGAATCAAAGACGCCAAGCATACAATGTTGTGTGTTTATTGAATTGAATTATGTGCATAAATACACATTAAAGTTTATTATACCTCTAGAATGTACGGAACTGTACATATGCTAATAATAATAATAATAATAATAATAATAAAAAATTCAAAAATATCTATCTCTTGATTTATTATGACGCTCAAGCCATTCCATTCATAAATATTGCAGATTTAAAAAGCATCGAGTTCGGTCCATCGACCAAAATATACAATTATTCATCACTTATCAATCCATCAGCGTTAGCTCCAGATATACATGCATGTTTTCTTCGCTGTAGATTTATATACAAAAAAAAAAAAAAGAAAAAGAATTAATTTAGATACCGGCGAAGAAGACAGCTGACAATCATAAAACTTTGACCACACTGCTTACGACGATATTTTTTGGTTTTAACGATCTTATACGCTACGATACTAAATACCAATCAACGTCTATAATGAGTATATAACAAAATAAAAATTCATTGAGGGTCGTATAAGCCGTTTTACAGACCCTGGAGTTGTGGAAAGTGAGGAAACTGATCCGTTAATAAATTATCGCTATTAATACACGAATATTTAGAAACTCAATTGACGCCTTGACCGTTGTGGTAATTTCAGTACAAATACAACTCTTGCAGTGTAAAAGCAAAAATTGCAATTTGTGATTGACTAGATGTTCGTTACGAATCACAACTTCCATTTGGAATTTGAAGAAGTGAACTGACAATGAGATCAATTAAAAAATACAACGGTAATGTGTAATTGAATTGAAAGAAATTACAAAATTTTGACAAGTAAAATAAGTCATTCGTTTCGGTTGACTTCAAAATTATAGTACATACATGTATTCTGTAATGAAATGACAAATCTATTTCGTAATTGATTTCAATTCCATTCGTAAGTGCAAGTGTGTTTTTAACTTGATTTCAATTTGATTCCAAATCAAAAATGTATTTTATAATTGGTTTCGGTTCAATTACAAACTGAAACTATATTTGTGATTGATTACAATTCAATTACAAATTACACATATTTTTTTTATAATTGCTTTCAATTCAATTGCAAATCAAAAATGTACTTTACGTAATTGATTTCGGTTTAATTACAAATTGAAAATACATTTTGTAATTTATGCATTGCGATGGTATCACTCGAATTTTTGTAGAAACGAGGAGAGGTCCCAATCAATTCAGTCGAGTTACATTAAATTAATGACTCGACTGGATTGATTGGTACCTTTCCTCGTATCTTTTGAAATTTATTACTATTCAATTACAAATTACAAATGTCTTTCATAATTGCTTTCAATTCAACTGCAAATCGAAAATGAATTTTTCTGTAATTGATTTTGGTTGAATTATAAATTGAAAATATATTTTGTAATTCATTACAATTCAATTACAAACTACAAATGTCTTTCATAATTGCTTTCAATTCAACTGCAAATCGAAAATGAATTTTTCTGTAATTGATTTTGGTTGAATCACAAATTGAAAATATATTTTGCAATTCATTACAATTCAATTACAAATGACAAATGTCTGTTAGTAATTGATTCCGGTTCCTCAACAAATTATAAATGTAATTTGTATTCTGTAATGAGCCAATTACAATTCTGCCCAACTCTAACTACATCTAGGATTTATTGCTGTTTACATATTAACATGTCCGGTTCCCTACTTTGGGTTATTCCCAGCATCGACTTGGACGACATTTCTTATCTTGTTGTACATCAATCGCGCCGCGCGTCTCACTCGAGGAATATCAGCGTTTTAATGCGTTGTAAATGAATTGCATGAAATATGCAAAAATTCTCGATACATCCTACCGCCGCTGCACAGGAAAAATTTGTCATGTGTAAAAACCCGGTGACTTTTAAACATCCTTAGAGATTCTCAGATGCTGCGTAGGTTAATGCTATGTAGAGAACGAAAGGAGTAAAACGAAGCGGAATAGGAAGAGGAAGAGGAGATGCAAATTTGCATGTATACGGGTTAACGTGGCGTGCTGGTGCGTATATGTACCAAAGAAAAAGCTTTTTCGCAATATACATAGTAGGTGTGAGTATATATATACAACCTATTTACGCGTGAATGCATGCAGAAGGAGAGAGCTGGGAAACGGAAAGAAGGTAGGTATAGGAAAAGGCGATTTTGCAGAGGAGAAAAACCGCTGAGATAAAACCAGAGGTAACCAGACAAAAAAAGAAGGAAAAAGGTAGAAAAGAAAAGAGGAAAAAAAAAAAAAGGAAAGGAAAGGAACGGAACGGAAAAATTCTACCGAGAATCGATTCCTCGCACCCATGTAGTAGTACCTATCTCGCGCCCTGGCTAAGGCTCGTAGTATAAATTTAAAGAGAATCCTTGTATCTTGTTCGGGACTATATAGAGTCGGAGAAGCTCGCGTATGAATAGCAAATAGAAATATATATTCAAATAAACCGCCACAACCTACTTCATTGGTATTAACATTCAGCTACATGCATCATGCGCCGATACCTTGTATTGTCCGAATCAAGCTTCATTGTGTATGTATTAGGGTGTGTTTTTTTTTTTTGGGACTATTTTTTTTTTTTTTTGCTCCCGGCCTGGAATTTTGTTGGAAATGCTTAAAAAAAGAAATTCCCTCAAAATATAAGCCCTTAATATTAATATTGAGTACTCTCCCAGAACGTGAAATGATTTTTCATTTAAATTACATGGAAATTGAATTTTTTTTTGTTTTTTTTTCAAAATTCTATAACTCGATGGCATTTTATGCTATTATATCGCCCAAAGTTGCGAATTACTCGGCATTAAGCGCTCTACAAAAGTGCTCGTTGCGACTTAACTGTAACTCACACTAAAGTCAAATTTTGTAGAAATTTCTTGTATTTTTAGTGACCTGTACTGCCTCACCGGTGTGAGTTACAGTTAAGTCGCAATTGACACTTTTGTAGAGCGCTTAATGCTGATTTATTTGCAAGTTTGGGCGATATAATAGCACAAAATGACACCGAGTTATAGAATTTTGAAAAAAAAATAATAATTTCAATTTCCATGTAATTTAAATGAGAAATCATTTCACGTTCTGGGAGAGTACTTAATGTTAATATTAAGGGCTTATATTTTTAGGGAATTTCTTTTTTAGCATTTTCGCGATAATTCACTACATTCCCTTATTGCATCCAATCCGCCAGTTCATACATTGTACGGATTACACCTGGCGAAGATATATTCCTGATCATTATCTTGGAAATTTCTGGATAACTCGCTGAAATCTCTAGAACTTTAAAGTACTCTGTAAAAAGTCCCGTAAATTCCAATTATCTCTGAAATTATTCTGAAAAGATTCACAAAATTGGAACACCTTACGAATATTATTAGCGATATTTTTCCTGAAATTTTCAAGCGTTTTTATAGAGTTCGAAGAAAAATTGGTTGAAAACATAACGAATCAATTTTGTAGTTTCATCCTTAAATCGACCGAAATTTTTGTCTAAAAATAATAGAAATTATTTCACATAGATCGAGATCAAAATTGTGGAACACAGTTTGCACGAATTTGACGAAAGTAATCGAATTATATTTCCATCAGGGTCGATTCATAGGCTTCGATGGCTGGACGTATCCTGCAATAAAGTTTCGAAAATTTGACACATGGAATGCATCATGTGGCAAAATATTTCAATCAGAAATTACTGGATGCCTTGATTAAATAAAAATTATAAAAAATCATAGAAAATTATGATTTCCTGACACAGTAGGGAATAATATATTCATTTACAATTCGATGTAGATATTCACGATGGGAATTAAACGAAGTAAAAAAAAATCGCCCCAAGGAATTTCGGCAACACTTTCCACTTCTGAGTAAATGTGGGGCGACTTTTGATTTCAGGCGAAACTTATCTACATTTTTGAACCATTTGATTATTGCAAGAAAATTCAAATTTGCGTCAAATCATTTCCTTCGCGAACGGAAAAATTGATTATCTGATAAACTGTGCACACGATCAACTCAACATTCAAGTCAGAATTTTTTTTCTTCTTATTCTTTTCGTGAATCGAAGTTTGGCAAAGACTTCGTACAAGTGTTGACTATATTATCTACAGTATAACACGCCATAACGCATTACCGCGTCCTATCACCTTCTTTCGCTCGCCGCAAGCCCCATCCACTCCAGTCAATATCCATCTGCTTCAAAGCTTGCAGAAAAACTAGAGAGGCGCCAGAAGACATTTTGAGAGGCCGGCTGTTATACTGCTTCAAAGTTTCGAGCTTTGGAATTTTTTCTGAAGAGTATATTATGCGTGTAAATATAAACGAGGTCGAAAATATACAACTGCAAGTCTAGCAACGATATGCAACGGAAATCAAGAACAAGGAAACGTATGTTCTCTGCATGTAGTCATATATTGGCTTACGCATCTATATAACACCGCGGGGGTAAAATAACACTCGATGATCGTGTGGCATATCGGAAATAAAAATACCACGCCATCACTTGAAAAAGCAGTCTCAATGTCGTGACCTTGTTGTTAGCCTGGCACAAGCTTGTACTAAGTTTACGATCGTTCATATAATATACATAGGAATATAGGGTATCAATGCCCTCTATATAATCGACTAACGAGCCACATATCATTCTATGAATACCATGTATTCAGTGAAGCTTGTTTTTTTTTTTTTTCTTTCATCAAAATTAGAGAGCGTTTGCCAATCTTAGTCGATTCAGACCTTCGAGACTATTCATTCCTTCGATCTTGACCGAAATATTGATTGTTACAATGTAGTGTCCCCAAAGTGTAAGGATCCTTATTTTTACCGTTATAAATAGTACATTTTTCAACTCAGTGTGCAAAGTTCGACTTCTGGTGCCTGTTGGTAGTGTGCAAAGTGCCCGATTCACGCATCGCCACGCACAGTGTGCAAAGTGATCACTTTGCGCACTAGTGTGCTCACTTTGCACACTGAGTTGAAAAAAATAGTGTACGATACGCGTGCGCGTACGTGATTAGATTCACGTACTTCGCGCACTTGTATCGTATTCTATTATTGTGCAACTAGTACGCAAAGAGGGTGATTCTGGCACGAGTGTGAAGTTTGACGCCCGACCTAATCGAATGAATAGTATATTGTGTACCGAGGAGGCAAAGTAGGGCTTTTTACGCTGAGCGTGAGTCTGCAATATGAGTCGTAGACGAGTCGAAGACGAGTATTACAAATACGCGATGCGTAAAAAGACTTTGCCTCTATGGTCTTTATATAACAAAAGCATGTTTTACAAGTATTTTCATAAAGAGGTTATGTTGATATCGTTAGAAGTACAATAATACGCACGGGCCAAGATGCGCACGTGCGGAGTAACGAATCTATGGACTTTTAAGTCCTAGGAGTTAAAACTGCGGCCCACCATTAGTTTGCCTTGACAGTCGATAAGACGTTTACTTTACCTACCAAACACACGCATGAAAAAGCAAGGAAAACATGGTTGCGTTGTATGAAATAATTACTTTGCACACTAGTGCGAGAAACGGTTACTTTTCGCACGCAAAACAGGCACGAAAAATCGAATTTTGCGTTTTAAAAATTGTTTTTTTTCAAATCCCTGGTATGCTCTGAGGAAATAGTTTATTGACTCATTTTTTTCACACTTGATTACTAGCACTTTGAGACATAATTAGAAAATTATTTGAGATTTTATGAACTGAACAAAGAAAGGGTACGAGTCGCATCGTTCATCGAAACTATTTCGAATATTCTTAACTAACGTCGTTTCGGGGGAAACCAATAATATTCGATGAATCCTATTTTTTGATGCAAAATATTTCAATTTGAAGCCATTTTTCAATAGTCGATCCGCGATCCCTCAACGAATATTTTTAGTTACCCCCGAAAGTACGAATCTGCGACGAAAAATGGTTTCAAACAGGCCTGTGCGAATATTTTTTAAAGTGACGAGATGAAACTGATCGGTAACGATCCTAGGAATAATTTCTTTAATCACTGCTGTAGAGAACACTGATGAGGACCCGTGTCTACATCAATCAAACCTCCTATCGTACATCGGTCAGATATATACTAGAATGAAAATACATAACCGACACAGTGATACGCTTTGGAATAATTTATTACGGTCTTACGCCCAGGTTGGTTTTGGCGCGGGATTCAGTCCTATCGAATTAAATTGGCAAAGTGCGAAATCTCAGGTTGGGTTTAGCAACAGGAATATATAACTTCTCCAACATATGTAACAATAATTAAAGGTAAAATAACATTGCCAAATAAGTCTGCCGATTATTTGAATAAAAGCGAAATTTCGCTCGAATCAAAGACCGTCCATACACCTAGCAGATAATATTTCTCACACGCATGTATAAATTTCAATGTAAACCAGGTGTTAACTATGCAAATATCGGTGTTTGCTCAAGCCAGCAATTCCAGGCTTTTCCATAGGGTAAGGTGAATCAATATTTACGTTTCGTTAGTTGTAGACCAATTCAATTTTCACCGCTAGGTCGCAACACGACGGGGATCAGAATGAGGATATTTTCTCGAATTAAAGTAAACCGCGAAGCGAACAGGAGACACTGCAGGGAGATTCGGTATAAGAACGGGATGAAAATTTGGATTAACGTACTTTGAGAATCGGATAATAAAAGAACGAAAGTTTGGCATTACGGTTGAAGTGGCAAAACGCGTTTAAACAATTGAAAAGTAAAGTGCTCAACGGTGGGGAGTAATCATTATTCCAAGACTTCACGAAGAGCCATTTCGACAGACTTGAATTTTTAAACTCGATAAGCGTGTTCAGCTCCACAATGCCGAGGCCCGAAATTTCTAGGACCTGTCTACCTACTCATGCATACGTACGTCCATGGTCGTGTAATTCCGTACAGCTCCATAAAGCCGTTAAATTATAATACTGGATGATGATTTCGAGGAAAGCTGACGAGCAGGTAAATCAACTAAGGTATGCGAGCTTGCGAGTTCCTGTCTCCCGAGGGTCGCTGAAGGTCTTAGGGAAACAATGCCAATTCAGTGGAATAGCGGTGTAATTAAATCCCAAGGGAGTCACTGAAGGAATAGCCTTTTGTACATCAGTGTGAATCCCTCGGCAGATCCTTCTCTCTCTGGCACGCTCTCTCACATTTCGTGTTCATCCACGCTTTAACTTATCGGGGAAGGAGTCAGAGACCCGGGCCATGAACTTATTTCTGAAAGCCACAAATCTGAAGGCAGTATACGTCCCGTTCTTTCTTTTGTTATAGGGGTTTCTTAAAAAGAGAGAAAGAGAGAGGGAGCGAGAGAGAGAGATAGGGCTTCCAATTATGATAATAGAAACACAATTTCATATACTTTTAATTAACTTATCCTCGACTGTGGGTATTATCTTTCGCTAAGCATGCAGTGCGAGGTATATGAAATAAGCATCGATTACAAAGATGGTTTTTGACTAGTTGATAATCTTGCAACATCTCGCAGATAATATTTCCTTCAAGGGTACTTAAAATATCGTAGCAAATTAATTGGAATTTAAATTTTCATTAGGCGTAACTAGAGTTATATGGCCAGAAGTAAAACTCTGCATTTTTACGGTAAGGGATTTTCACAGCGAACCATTCATCAGAACCATGAAAATAAGACGCCTAAATGCTGTCTAAACATGTGTCTGTCAAACCATCGATCGAAACATTCTAACGGACCGATTTTCCCGAAGGGAAATTAAGTTTTTTAAAACGCGTCAAAATTTCGGACGTAACTATTTTTTATCTACTGATTGGTAGGTCGGATCAACTTGTCCATGAATAGCTTGATCGTCAGACATGTACAGGAAATGTCCTACAAATTTCAAGATCCTAGGTTAAGTGGTTCCGAAGCAATCGTGTGGACAAGGTCGAAGATTTGATTTTGAGAAAAACGGTCCGGATGATCATTTGTTCTCAAAAGCGTGTTGCACTCATTTGAATCTACAGTTTTACATATGAGAATGTAGATAGAAATATCACGAAGAAACGTGAACGTGAACGTGAACATCATGGGTCGGAATCGAAACGATAAATAACACGAAAGCACATCATTTTATAGGCATCTACATTGTGTCCTCTAA
Source organism: Tenthredo amoena (assembly GCA_963966615.1). NCBI lineage: Eukaryota > Metazoa > Arthropoda > Insecta > Hymenoptera > Tenthredinidae > Tenthredo > Tenthredo amoena. Next base: position 8,762,461 of record OZ016490.1, read on the forward strand.
TCTCATTGTAGCACAAAATCGCGTACATTTAAAAATAATCTCTGCGGTTGTATCCTCCTCTTTTCAGTGCCTCAACTCTCGCGCGTTTCCCTCTTCAAAGAACCCACGGAAGCGCTGAAAGCTTATCGAATAGCCAGAGGGTAGCAAAAAATGATCGTTTTGCATCTTATAGTCTGCCCCGCGGTGCACTAGAACCTTAATTCTATGAAAATTGAACAAAAAAACTGGCGATGAAAGCTGGGTAAAAAATGGACAAAGCAGATCCCTTTCAAGTTCCGCCACTTCGGGGTTATCAGTGTCACTTTCGGTCTTCTTTTTCAACCACAATCTAATATTTTTGGTTCTGATTCAAAGGATTTTCAAACGAAACGAAGCGCTGTCCACCTGAACTGTCTAGCAAACTATCATTACAATCAGCAATCCATGAGTTATCGGCTTTTGAAGCCGCTGGTTCCCTGAATTTAATCTTCTACTTTGGCAACCGATAATTCATGCTTGGCCCATCAGACTACGACTTTTGCAGCGCGACATACCAATTCGCAGTATCAAAAGTAAGAGGAAATTTGTGGAAATTTTGGCTTGTTTTCCAGTAGGCTATTTTCGTTTACTTGTAAATTTGTTTCCACCATTCTGCATCCTGCACCGTATGGCACATTGAGAGAAGGTAAATCTCGTAGAATTCCTGTTCAAGAAATACGAAATGCTCATAACTTCCAAGCCAGGAGATATCGAAATTCTAAATAACCGCACGGAAGCTGCTTAGCTGGATAGAATGTGGCAAGCAGACATAGAGGATCTTATTCTAATTGTCACAGCTTCCGGGATTAGTGTGTGTTATTCTAATGCCGATTTTACATTGTTGCATAAGCGATGAATAAACCATCCCGGCGACTAGATCGAGGTTAGTTCGCGACTCGTCCGAGTAGGTTTGTGGTTGTGGTTGCTCTAGCACGAACCAAAATCCTATTACTAAATTGCCCATCCAGTACAGTATCCGTACCGTAAACCAATCGCAGGACATCCCTCGTAGATAACTGTACAGTAGGTATAGCTGCTCATAATATGGCTAATCGAAATTTCATTTCAGAAACACTTCGCATCATCCTAAATGAACAAAAAGTGTTCATGGCACAGCTGGGTGTGAATTATCTCCATAGCCATTCATTTTTCATACTAAAATCAACTAGTGAACACTATTCCAACGGTAAAATGTCGGCCAACGAGGCCAACTATACTTTCACTCACGGGGTGTGCTACGTGGATACCAGATATCTTTTTTTCTATAGCCATCGATCAGGGACGATAGCCAAAAAGTAGGGTGAAGTAAAAAGCGAAAGTCCCTTGGCAAAAGATCACCGCCATGCGAAGGCTGAGTTCCCATCAAATATTCGCTGAAATATACCTATATCGCTCTTTGCAGCATATGGTATAAATCTGTCGAAATTCAAACCGCTTTTCTGTTCCGCATACAGATGTTAATAAAAGTGAAGTCTGATTTTCCAGCGATTCAGTCTTAGAGTTTAAACCAATTAGTGAACTATATTTAATCGATACAGGTAACCCCGATACGAAAGTCCTGAGCCATTGGTCCAACGGGGTATCATTGAATACCTAGAGATAATCCTTGGAACCAATCGTCTTTCGAAGTCTTTGATCAGGACTGTTCATTGATCAAATTGCTGAGTCAGACAGAAAGAGTGGAAATCCTTTGCTATAAGATCATACAGCCGAGCCTGATATCGTATCGAATATTCGATATACGAAGATTGCGGGCCAGGTTATATTTTCTAGAATTGAATCAGACGGTCAGGAAGATATGTGCAGCGCAGGGTATGTATAGGAATATAGAAACTTGCGTTGGATCTATTTACATAAGACGTATCACATCTTCTTCGTGCCATAGCTTCCTTTGGTAAGACAAAAGTAAATTCAACACCAAACACCCTTTCAGGATAGCTGTCGGCAGCGATTTCCATAACTCTACTCAGTGCAGTATATCCATACCTATGCCGGATATGTAATGCAAAAATACACGTCGGAGATCCTGTGCTCCTTCGCAGTGTTCCTATTATGTTTCTTGTTTTTTGCCTACGAAGAACAACGTATATGTATTAGGGTGCTCCAAAAAAAAACATTTTTTGTTTTTTTTTCAAGTGCTATCATCTGAAAAGTTTCTAGTAGGTATAAAAAAAATTCTCCCACAAGGAGAGCTCGATATTTTGATTCTACGTGACGCGCAACGGTTTTCCGTTTTCCCATACAAATAACACGTAACAGAAATTTTTTTGCAATTTTGATGGATATGTTCTTGTAGGAAATTGAATTGTCTACAAAAAAGCTCTGATATGATTTTCTCGTAAACCTAACGGGTAAAACGTTATCAGACTTTGAATACTCGCAATCAAGTTAAATCTAACCGTACATGATTTTAGAACGCATTTCGTATTTCACCGGATGTTACTGTATGATTTATATTGTTTTTACACTGCGAATAATTACTCAGTGGTTAAAAAGAGACATATAAGTCTCAATACTAGCTTATATTGCAGTCGCATTTCTTTTTGGAAATAAAAAAAATTCAACCTATATCCACTTAGTTGCGAGTATTCAAAGTCTGATAACGTTTTACCCGTTAGGTTTACGAGGAAATCATATCAGAGCTTTTTTGTAGACAATTTAATTTCCTACAAGAACATGTCCATCCAAATTGTAAAAAAAAATTTTTTACTAGTTTTATTTGAGAAATACAGAAAAAAAATTTTTCTTACGTGTTATTTATATGGGAAAACGGAAAACCGTTGCGCGTCACGTAGAATCAAAATATCAAGCTGCCCTTGTGGGAGAATTTTTTTTATACCTACTAGAAACTTTTGAGATGATAGCCAAAAAACTTCTTTTTTTTTTGGAGCACCCTAATATGTATATGTCTTACCTAGAAAGTGAAAACATACGAGCAAGAAGCTAAGATGGATGTTAATTCACCTTCAATTTTTTCACAGACTTGATTATAAATTTGAATAAAATATTCACAATGCTGTATACGTAAATGGAACATGTGAAGATGTGATGGTAATAAAATGCAGTTTATTCAGATCCTCGTTGGTATGAGAAGGAAAAGAATGAGGCAATAGATATGATAAAATTTTTCCGCAACGAGCACGGTTACTGTGAAAAAACTCGAACTCTTTTATGGAATGTTTATTATTAACGGGCTGTGAATGCAATAATAAACATCAAAAAGGATAACGAGATTCTTGTGACTTGGACTCTTTTTTCTGTTTTTAATATAAGCAATAAAACTTTTCTGATCTTCAAGTATACGCTTTCGAACAAGTTTTCGTAAAATTCTCACATTCCATTATTCTCTGCGCACAGGGAGTCGCAAGAACATGAATCGTCAAAGGAATTCCACAGCAGCGCAATACGCATTTAATAATCTCGTTAACTTCCACATTTCACGCTACCAACTCCTTGGTTCAACCCTTATTAATTATAGAGATCGGTAGACAGCTGATAGATATATACTATAATATATTAAATCTGAATGCAAATAAAAAACCTTTCTTCTTATCGGCTACGAATTTTCGTATCCTGAATTCTCAGAATTCAGATTGTTTTACAATTTGAAATTCGATTCAACCATTCCTGCCGTAATATTGTTGCGCGTGAATCAGTCCTCAGTATCTGATGAGTGCGGGAAATAATTATATCGCCGAAATATGATTCGAATCGTCTGACGCAGCGGCCATGTTCGTTGTGTCAGTGTGTATAGCCGTGTGGTAGCTGTGACGACAACATTTTCTTACCAATTTATTGAAACTTTAGATTTACTTATTTGTGTTGAATTTAAGGGGCATGAAAAACAAATCATCCCACGTACAAAACGAATTTGACTCAATTCAAATTTTGGAATGTATGTTTTCAAACGAAGAAAAGCCGAATTTTTCATTCTAAAGCGAGTAGGTTAATCTGTGTTTTAGATATCAAGATTCTAACAAGGAATCAATTCTGATGAGAAGAACAATGACACGGAGCTTCTTTTTATTAATGTTCATTAATTATTTCCCCATTTTCTGTTTCTGTCAAAAAGGAATATAGAATGTTTGGCAAAGCCCCAAGCTCTGATATGCTGAAAGAGGTGTGTTAGCCTATAGGGTTACAAACGACACGTATAAAGCATCATGTGTGATCAACTAACTGTTTGAAAACCACAAAGCTACGGTCAATACGTTCTCCTGTGTATGTATGTTACATACCTACGTGTGGTGAGATCATATGTTGTGGCCAGTGGCCACCGCCTCTACTGAGCCGTGCAGCTAGTTTGACTATCGGATATTTTAACGTCAAGGGCAGATTCATGTGTGTAACCTCCTGAATAAAGTTCACTCAGGCTCTTGGAGTTTGGTGAACTACAACCGTTGCAGTGCAGTTTTTAGGGGAAGAAATTATACACCTGATCCTCTATAATCACACAGACCAACGAACAAAAATATTTGTACAAACTTTTTGAATCGATTTACCTGAATCTTGTGTATTTTTGGGTGCTGAAACCGTATTTGGTATCAGTTTCTTTTTTTTATCACCAACGATTCTCTCCCAATAAGACATCAATTATATATTTCAAAAAATAGAGAAAAATAGGGAAATTCGAAATGAAAAATTAAAAAATCAGTTTGTTTGTTATGAAGTTATAATTTATTATTATAATAATCACTATGATAATGAATTATAACTTGATATAAAAAAAAAAACTGATTTTTTAATTTTTCATTTCGAATTTCCCTATTTTTCTCTATTTTTTAAAATACATAATTGACGTCTTATTGGGAGAGAATCGTTGGTGATAAAAAAAAACTGTTACCAAATACGGTTTCAGCACCCAAAAATACATGAGATTTAGATAAATTGATTCAAAAAGTTTTTACAAATATGTTTTTCGTTGGCCTAGATTATATTTACTTAATATATTAAAATGTGAGAAAGTGTTGGGTGACAGGACTTTTTTATTATTATTTTCAGAATCAGCACACGAAATAACACAGGAATTAGCTAAATTTATTAAAAAAGTTTTTTCATCGTTGGCCTGTGTTATCAATAATCATAATATATGCCTGAACGACTTTCCCATGATCTTTCATTTTTATCAGAATTTCAACAGCATCCGTTTAGAAGAAACACGCTGTTCGGGAGTCTCATTTTTTCATTTTCTTTTTTTTTTTTTTTCTAATCAAATTTTATTTCCGTGTAACTGAACAACCCTGAGATAGGAGCACAAAGTTGTGCGGAACAGAACATGTTGGTTTTCTATTGATTTATACAAAAAGAATACAAATAATTTTTACGTCATCAGATATCGGAAAATGGTGGAATAAAATTTATGGGATTGAATAGGAGAAAAAATCGAGTGTATACAAATCGGTGAGCTAAGTCGCGTCAGAACGTTGCTCACTTCAATCAGGACAGCCTCCCGAGCAAAGATTTCTGTGTATTCAGTACTGCAATGACCCATGAAAGAAATTTCATGAATCAGGAAAAAAATGTTGTTCACTTTACAAGCCCGTTAATCAATAAATTGAAAGCCCTAATAATTCTTATCACCAGATGTTATTTTGGATGAACAAATAGAGAGAATAGGATGAAAAAGCTCATTCTCTGAAAGATAGCGAAGTCGAGTTATGTGTTTGACTTTTTTCTTCTTAATCAATAACCGACATCTACTTGTTTCGTTGATACTATCAATTCGATATACGAAAGCCAATGTATTCGCGTCAATATTTGCCGGAATCAATCTTTGAGCTTTTTACTATATGGCATCAGGCACACAAAATACTGTTTCTCAGAGTCTGCAGCGTGCCTGCTCGATTTTGATATCGTAAATATATGTAAGCCCTATGGTGTTCAACCCTTTTGGTCGTAATTTACTTTTAGGGTGACTGATCGACTATGGATATTTCACATTTCTTTTTTACTCCAAATCCGTTGCCGTCGTTTTCACTTTCCCTACAGCGTCCATCAATATCTTTCTCGGCATTAATCCTATCCTCATCAAACAGCATATAATCCGAATCGTTGGTCTCTGCGAACGGCCCTTTGATCAATACGCCGTTTTTTATCTGTTTTTACAAAAATTAAACATTGTGATAGCAATTATTGACTGCAAGTTACTCTAGGTTAGAATTCCCATTTAAACACCATTTTCAGCCGAAATAGAATAAAATGATATTCAATCGTTGCCATGCTGTCGTATAAAACGATTCGTAGATATACCTATATGTCATATACCGAAACGTCGAATTAAGCTTTTTTTTACGGGACGCAGATGGGTGAAATAGGTTTTTCTGAAACGAGTGTGTATTTCTACAGGGCAGTTGTCCCATGTGCTGAGTGATAGACGTTCTCATCTCCTTGATGCGGTGAAAATATAGGACAAGTCGGTAATGGCGGGGATTCTGATGACGTCATGTTGGATGTGTATGAACGTAATGTAATTTTCATTTATTCGTAATACATATTACTGGGTAATCTACGTTGGTAATCACTGGGCAAGCGCCCTATAGTTTAATTTAAGCTTCTATAAAAAAAATCATTTCCGTGAAATTTGTCTCTCCGTTAAGGTTAAATTTTGTCGACGAAAATTCATCGCTTCTGACGTCACGAAATAGGTATTATTTTCATAAATGATTACATTGAATCTAAAAACAATATTGTAAAAAGTTATTTTTTTCTTCTAAATATACATATTTATGATTATGGAAAAATGATCTTTTGTGTTGTATATTTTGTATTATTATTTTGAAAAATTTATTATCATTCGACAGCACGTATTTATTGTTTCGTCGTTATTAAGAGAATTAAACAATATAATAAGGAATATATCGCATTTTTATATTCATATTTATAAATAATAATGTAATAAATTAATTGAAAAAATAATCAAAATTGAGAAATATGAGAAAATTCGTCGTCCATTTATTGGTATGAAATTTCTAACCTCAATCCAATAAATGGACGGTAAATTTATCTGTCAAGTTTTTAATTTGTATTATTTATATTTGTATCAAATTGTTTGTTAGTAATGAAGAAACAAAAAAATGAAGAAGAACGCGAAAAAAAAAAGGAGAAAATCAAAAATTAGAAGAAGTGAAGTTAAAATTACAAAAAGAAAAAGCTGGCTGAAACGCAAAATTAAAGAAGAAAATTCTGAAATAAAAAAAAAAAAAACATACACGGACAAAAAAGCGTAAAATCAAAAAAAAATATATTACATCGTATGTTTTTATAATTTTTTAGTCGATAATCAATATATTAATATTAATAAGTTGATACGTCAAATAACAATATTATTTGTTATTGAGATTTATAAAGAAGTCAATAAAATTACTTTTTCATATATTTTTTGTCAATTATTATCACATCTGTTGATTTGTTTACCGCTTATTTCTATCGAATTTGAACTATTCGCCATACTATGAATCTAAAAGTTTGATTCTTTTTAACATAAATAATAAGACAAAAATAATATTTTTAACAAACGTCCATCTATTTGGGGTATTTACTTTTTCTCAAATTTTCCTTTTTTTTTCCATACTACTACCTATACAAGGTTTTCATTATTGTTTTTCAATTTATTAGATATTTTCACGTAGGTATGGCTTATTTTATTAGAATTTATTAGTATTTTATAATATTTCGTTAGGAAACATAAGAATCCGCTTAACGTCCATCTATTGTTCGGGTTACCCTATATATATGCCACTTCTGTCGCACCTTAATATCAATAAAATAAATTCCGAGCTCAGAATTTTCATGGAATATGATTCGTTATTGTATGCCACTTTACTTACGAGAATTTTTACTGATTGTAAGTACAAGTCCAGGTAGAGGTAGAAGTGCCAGTGTCACAAAAATAGAAAAATAATTCTTGACGTGTCTGCTATGGTATTCTGTTTCACATAAAACGCAGCCTTATCCTTACCTCCGTCGCACGTGGAATATAGATTACAGGTTCATAGGTTTGTCCAGAGTCCCCTTTACCTCATATAGTATACCAGGGAAACTCATGATCCATAAAAAATAAAAAATTTAATGATTTAATACTCGATATATAACCTTTATTACAAGAATATATTCTTTCCTCGAATATTTTGAACGTGAACTTTTTCCATTCTCAAAGGATATATAAAAAGCGCGGAATACCCGCGGAAAATTTTCTTTTACATAAAATATTGCAAAAAAATTTCCTCCCTTAATGTATTATTTTTTTTAAATCATTTTTGTATTTTTTAATTATTCAGTGTTGGGTAAAATTGTAAGTGATATACCTATCACGAATTACAAATTACATTTATAATTTTTAATTGAACCAAACGCAATGACAAAATATATTTTTAATTTGTAACGAAACCAAAATCAATTATAAAATACATTTCCGATTAGTTATCAAATTGACATCAATTACAACAACAAAAACATTAGTAATTTGCAATTGGCCTGGAAACAATTGCAAAATAAATGTGTAATTTCTAATTGAACGGGAACGAATCACTTGCTTCACTTATTACAATTTTGGAAATGCAGGTTTAGCTTCAGTTACGAAATACAATTAAAAATGTATCGTGTACATGATTTTTTTCCAAATTACACGTTACAGTTGCAATTTATATTATAGTAATGAGAAAGTAATCAATTACGAATTTTAATTAGAGGAGTTCATCACTGGATTAATGCGTGTAACATGTTTTGAAAAATTACTTCAAGTTCCAAATGTCGAATTTCCTTGCTTTTTATTTTTTGGTTGCCCGCGAAACAATTCTTGTCTGCTTTTAAGAATGAAGATCTTACAATATAAAGCACCGTTTTTTTTGTTATATTTGAATATTTCACGTTATCTCAAATGATTTGCCTGCATGCTGTCCTTTTCTGACTCGGAATTATCTGGCTTGCAATCTCTGGCCGTAAATTGATTTCCGGTACCAAAAGCTATGAGCTAAACCGTTATAACCTGGTGCAGAAGTAGGAGGAATGGAATTTATTGGGAAATTAGTAAAAAAACCTTTTCAATTTCGCCCAAGAATTTCTTTCTGGATAAAACGTGACCGCGCATTATCAATTACGTCGATTCGGTGTTATAAACCCTCAGCGTGATACCTATATACCTACATCGCAAAATACTTTCAGCAATAACGAGCCCGTGTATGCGTAATCGATTTCCAAAACGATATTAAGTTCAACTCCAGCCGATAACGAGCAAACTATGATCACATTCGAAGCCACCCAAACGCTGGCTGGGGCGGTTAGCTATTTGAACAATCATTACCGATGTCAACAACGTATTCCAAAAATAGAGATTTCGGTTTCAATTTACTCCAGAGGCGGGGAAGAAATACAATACAACAACATTATTCCATTGTCAGGAATAAACTGTAATCCTTGTTCCCGAATTGTGTCAAGCTCTAAAGCTTTGCAACGTGCCCGATCGGTTTGTGGTTGTGTCAAGTCTGGTACTGGTACACCATGAAGAAATATTTTAACGACTGAATTTTTTGCACAGCTGATTACTCGTATTTCGCGACATATTTAGAAATTATTTTAGATTTTATGGACTTCGCCTTGCACAGATTAAGTCTATCGATGATAAAGTGGTTGTCGCAAGGGTACAATCTCACATCGTTCAATAAAGTCCATAAAATCTTAAATGATTAAGAAATATATCTTTACATGCCGGTAATCTGCAGCTGTGGAAAAACTGAGTCGATATAATGTTTCTTTACAGCGTATACCAACGATTTTGAAAAAATTATTCACCATCAATGACAGTGTAGTGATAATTAGCAACGCCAGTTCATTCACGAGACTTTTTGTCATGTTCCTGAACGGTCTTATTCGATCAAATATTCAAGCGGTAATAAACTCATTTTTGTATTCATTATTTCTTCTATTAATTTCAAATTTACAATAACATACATTTTACACAATCTGCGCAATTTATTACACGTTAGAGGTGAGGGGTGCATTGCTAGGTCTTGAAACTCCAAAGCTTCATAAAAAATGGTTAATCTACTTGAACCGCGCGCCAGCTGGGAACAGTTTTGACAGTTTCAATTTTATAAATGGAGAAAATATCGACTCCTCAAGTTCATGGCCGAATTGTACTACATACATATATCCATCGCAAGCTCGAGCGTCGTTGAGAATGTAGAATCAGCGGAAAATCTAGTACATCAACCCCGCCTAACAGTAGGGTACAAAACAGTATAACGAGCATCCTTTGAAGAGGTACAGACAGAGGGGGGATATCTTCGCTGACATAGAATTCCTTAGCTGACATATTTTCTAACCTGTGCCGAAATGATTTGGGCAATGTCACGAAAGCCCTATAAATTCTCAGTCTCAAAAGGAAATTATTCCAAATATTATACCTACCCAGGTAAAACGGTAAGCCCGGGCTTTCATATCGATTTAAGATTATTATTCGATGCCAGATTTTACCCCGAAAAAAAAAAAACACCCACGAAGACTCAGTTCCCTTTGTGCAGATTGTGAGCTCGACTATAACGGTGTGCTTTTCTAAGAAACATGAACCGTTTCTTGAACCCTTGTAGTTTTACATTTGTACGGAAAATTTAGGTAGGTAGGTATACCATTTCTCTTTACTTTTTATTCCTAGTGCGAGAAGCCGCCTTTTTTCTCTATACCAGACGAGTCCTACCCAAGCAAAAACAAGGCACTCTGGTCCATAATATCATCCTCGAGTAGGGCTTAAGTGTGTTTTAATGCGTCGGCGCTAGTCAACGATCCATGTCCCCTTAGTCTAATACCCTTCGTAGGAGTAAGTTGGTTAAACGGTCCTGCACAAGGGGCTCGGAGGTGCCTAACTGTCGAAGTCTTCCTTACCAGGTTTCCTCGGTGACAATTATTGCAGCCAATTTGCTGTCAAACTGTGCGGAATCAGACCGAACGCGAACGCGCAACTCCTGATATCTCCGGTACTAGAAGCTTTCTTCTCGCACCATTTCGTTAGAATCAAATTTTCCCCAGTGTTCTCCTAGGCTCTGAGGGTCTTTTTATACCGTTTCTAATAATCCAAATATTTAATTTAAAACTGTTATCGATTAGGAAGACGTAAACTGATTTTACGATCTGGGTTGTTCCGTGTCAAATCGACCAATGGTTGGAATCGACCACTTTCAATTAGGACGAAATTTGGTCGGAAGTTTTCCTTCATCATAAAACGAAGATCTGCTGAAGGGAATAAATTGAAATTTATTTTTTCGAAAGTTATTAAAAATTCAAAATTTCACTAATTTTCCAATTTTTCAAGTTTATTTTTCAAATATCTCGAAAACTATTATAGTTACAAAAAATGAACTTGTGTTTGTTTCAAAGAGGATACTTGGGGGTATGAAAATTTTGTAGAATGACAAATTTGTAAAATTTTGAATTTTTAAAATCGTCCAAATCGACTATCGACATTGAATTTTTGGCTCAATTTTTTTAATATAATACCTTTAAATGATTTTAAAAGATCCTGAAATTTTCAGAGTTGCGTTTTTTCTTTTTTCAAAAATATGAATTTTTCAATTTTGTCAAAAAAAAAAAATTTCTATCCTCTTTAAAACAAACACAAGCTCATTTCTGTAACTATAACAGTTTTCGAGATATTTGAAAAATAAACTTGAAAAATTGGAAAAATAGTGAAATTTTGAATTTTTAATAACTTTCGAAAATTTTGTTTTAAATTTTTTCCCTTTGGCAGATCTTCGTCCAAATTGAAAGGGGTCGATTCCAACCATTGGTCGATTTGACATGGAACGACCCATCTTCTGAACACTGTATTCCCCTCTAACTCAACGTGGACAAATATCTTTCTCTTCAGACTCGAGTCTCTTTGTCCAGTTGGAAATATGCTAAAAACTTTCATAAAGTGAACCAGTAGTTTTACAAACATCAGGAACTCAGGTTAAAGAATTCTACTTGCAAAAGCTGCGATTCATGTTATACAGGAGGTTTTAAGAACAAGTTTATTTCTTATGGTCTTGAGTACGATTTTAACTCCCTGTTTTAATAGAAAGGAAATAATCATTGTAATCAACTAGAGAATGAAAAGGTGTGTTTTCACCAGATCTCCACGTTTTGAGGTCAAGGGAATCACTTCTGACCATTTCCAGATGGACACCTGGCGATGTGTATATGGGTGTGATCAATTTTTTGTATCACGATATCTCAAGAACGAATGAACAGATTTCATCCATTCTTATATCAATCGATGCGGCTCTTCCTAACTCAAAACTGATCAAATTTTGGATTCGATCGGTCCAGTAGTTTTCGAGTTATTCAAACAACAAAATTTTGAACCTGATCAACAGATCTCAATCGATAGGATTTACTCCAACTGGTTCTGTTCAAATCTGATTGAGCTTCGGGATCAATCGTTTTCCATTAGTTTTTGTGTGGAAAACACTTTTTCTTTTTCTAATCAAACTTTTCACTCATCGAATACTATTTTTGAGCTTGAAAAGTTCCAGAGTCGACCCGTCGAGGCCAATCGACTTACCTGATCGTTTGTCTAGGTTTTAGCAACTGGACAACTAGTTCAGCATGTGGAGCTTATTTTACTAAAGTATATAAATTCGAACGATATATTCTAGCATATGTAATTTTCTCAAATTTCCATTACGAATTTTTTGAACTTACGATTTGAAGAAAGAAAAAGAACGGGTAGACTGAAGTAGTCACTTCAGTCGTGTCTCGTATTTCAGTTCACGCCAAGTGGAGTATCACGAGATCTAATCAGAGCAACTCGGTGCTACTCGGCATAAAAGTTCGAGCTGAAGAATCAAGTAACCCGTAGTGTCGCGCCGTGTAGGAGCCAAAAGCCTTTGCAAATTGCGATACAATTTGGAGCATTCGGCTGCCATTCGTACCTACCTTATCACATATAACCAACGAGACACATCCAATTGTGAGACAGCCCTGAATCGAAATTACGTGCTGATACAGCTTTCCGTATGTATTGCGTGAACGCGCTGCTCAGATGAAAGATTGAATATCCCTTCAAGGCGGAATACCTTAGTCCGAGAAATTATTCTTTAGCAATTTTTGGTCTTCTTTTTTCTTTTCTCGAAGCTTAATTCTTTGCGATTATTTTAAGCCACCGTGAGTTTAGAAATGCGGTAGAAATTTCTAAATGAAACTTAACACAAATGCAGGGTACGTTTTTGCGGAACTTTTCAAATGCCAATTCTCGTTCTAAAAAATTGATAAACAATCCGAAGAATTTTCGGTATTTCATACAAGATTTCATACATGAACAATGGTGACTCAAAGTTATTTTTTGCAGCGTTAAATTAAGTTTTCAGTTCGTCTAATGAAGGTTTGTTTTTCTGAACAATTAGGAAATCTAATATTTGAGCACCGATTGATCTCGCAGTCTTTACGACAATATTGCTTTTACTTACATTAGACTGGGTCTAGCTATGAGAAGCCATGGCTTCTCGAAGCCCAAGATTCACCTTAATATACTTCAGAAGACTTGGAATTCGCTGGGATTATATTAAGTTAGTCGAAAATTCTTTTCGGGACACACTGGTCCTTCGAACTAAAAGAAACCTTACATCCTATGAAATTGAATCTGCAAAATAACGTTGACGATGAACTTTGAAGTTGGTGTGCGAGCAAAAGTTACTTTGCATTAAAATTCGACCTCTAGAGATGACTCGTACTGACAATGAGAGGAAATCTTGAAACTATAGAGTCGGCTGCGCATGCGCGAGTCTCGTCGTCTGCTGAAGCAAGCTTGCCATCCGAGTTTTAGCTGTCAAATTTTGTTTCTGGCACCGATGCAATTGATACGAACTTTTGAGGTTAAAATCCCAATGAATTGTGGTAGTAATTCGGAAAGGCTTGGAAAGCTTTTATCTTTGAGATTGAAACTTGATGCTCTGAAAGAACCGTTGAGATTTATTCCGAACAGCTGATTGCTTGTGTGGGGACTCACATAATCCCTCATACGCCCGCTACGCGGCTACGCCTAGCTACATCTCTCTCGCTAGTGCTAGGACAAACACTCGGTTCGTATATATACCGATTCCTAACGATCCCTAACGTCCACTACCGGACACACCGCGTCTAGGGCAGGGTACAGTGGCGCAGCCCTACTGACGAGTCTGTCACTGTACCCAAGACGAAACACATGTTAGAAGGTTCGAATCCTTCAACGGAGCTAACACACCCAACACACCCGAGAGTTCGATTCCTTCACTTGCTACGATTCGATGTATCGGTTTAGTTATTTCCAATTACGATTGAAAACCAGAGATCTAATTGTGAATGATAAGTACTTGGAAGAAAGTTTATTCGATCGTGTTGATTTAATACAGGAGAAATTAAATTAAAATAAAAAATATCTTTACGCGCGAGAGTTTGATAGCTTTACTCAATTTCTTGCAAGTTGGCACCCGTGTCTCGTAGGTTAAAATATTATCGCGGGACGATCTCACCGACCAATAGAATTGAATTATTTGGCGCAAGCGCAGTCGACTTTAGTCGAGTTTCGAGATTTCCTTTCGGTATTTAAAATACCAGAAACCCGTTTCAATCGTGAATTCGAGATCTGAGTAACTTTGACTAGGTATATTGTGGTACTGTTGTTCGATCATTACTTTTGCTACAGCTTTTTCGTTAATCATGTTGCGAAGTAGCGTTAACTGCTAAAAAGTTACGGTTCAGCCTATAGTGCATTGTGAAGTTTGAAAAAGTAAGTTCTTTCGGTAACTTTTACACTGCTACTCCCAGCTCCATCGATGAATGATTAACGAGAATTACGCTTTAAAGTTTTCGAATACAGTAGAAAACGCTTCCGATTTTACTCGGATTGGTTTTCTGATGTGAAAAGGAAATTGATAATCAATCAAGGGGTGATTAGAGCTCACTGCAGGCTGTCATTGCCTTCCTTGGAAACGTGGAACTCTTGGTACTGACAGATCATTTTCCGAGGTTTGATAAATCGGCTCATTCTTATTTGCCATCTTATGCAGGTACTCATTACCCGTCCCAGTCGAAGGGCTCGTACACTAATGATCGTCAGATCATTGAGAAACTCTCGAAACGCGTCCATTTCGATTTTGTGTTAGTAAAATATAAAAAATTCTATTTTCCATGCCGATAATTTTCAGCGTTATCCGAACGTGGAAATAATTTTCAGTATACCTAATCATGGAACCCCAGACAATGCGTCTTATTTCATCACACGCAAGCCTTATTAAAGTGCGAATGCGAATTCGACGAGAAGTTTTCGCCTAGCGAGAAAATGTCGATGATGAAATCTTTGCAAAGGTAACGGGTCTGATTCTGAACTCGACTCTAAAAGCATTGAAGCTTAATTTTAGACAGAGAAATTTAATTACATTTGACAGTAAATCATTTATCTGTTCCAGCCAGCACGAACCTGGTGGGAAAATTTACACAAAGCGTAAGAAGGATCGTCCAGGATGTCAAAGACGAAGGCACTTCAAGTAAGGATCTTAATACTTTATTGGTAGATGTTTTAATCAAAACGCTTCACTTGAATCTGGACATCTCTGTATCTATAACGTACAAATGGATACGAAATACTCATTGTGGAAAACTTGTATCAAAAATCGTGATTTATCTTTTTTCTTTTCTTCTTCTTTTGACTTTTTTGTTCAAATGACAATTTTCAAACGTATAGTACAGCTGGCATCTTCGGCGTATCTAAATCCGTATATTTCGACATCCAATACTTTGCTGTATAGAGCTAAGAAAATCGATTTCATGAATTTTCATCAGGTTGACACAGTATTTATGGAATTGTTTGGCTTGCGTGCTGCATAAATATCTACGGACCGATAAAGTACATCCATAAGATATAACGGTAGCTGGCTCGTAATCTTCTCTCAGAATTCAACAACCTGTGTTGTATTTCAATACGAGTAACGATCAGTGATCACTGCAGATCCAACATTTCAGCTAGCTAATATTCAAATGACTCATAGACTTTTGTGCAACAGTATAAGACAGCAAAGTGTATATTGATTAGCAAATAGAATTCAGTCGAATTTTCTGTACCTTCTTTTCTCAAGTTCCAATATTCAATCTTCCAATTAATTTTTCTAAAATAATGGGCTGGAATTATAATGATTCATTATAAATTGTTATATACTCTTTAGTTCACGATGTGACGTTGAATGATTACGATACCATTTCGTTCACTCTTAACGATCGGTTTCTTTTTGTCCCTGTAAATTCGGATTTGATGGATACTCGATCAGTGGAACTGTCGAAGCAAAAAAATCTCGCGGGACCTTGCCTTGTCCCAAAATGAGAATAACGACTGAAAATGTCACTGTTAGGATAAGGAAATTAGTCACAGTTGATTGCTTAATGACTGACTACCTTAGTCTCGTAAGAAAATCAAACATGCATACTATCTGAAATGTGTTTTTCTTTAGAGAATTCTCCCAGTCGTTGTGGACGTTGTATTAAAATATTTTACGACCGTAGAAAAGATTCCGACGTGATCCTTATATTTTTCCTTTATATTGTGCCAGTGTTGGCGTGCTTACGTGAACTGTTATCAGTTATCTAGAAGAATAAGAATAGCTGTAGCAGAATTTATGGCTATAATAAAGGCTGAATTAAGTTCCGTTTAACCCGACCCCGTGCAGAACAAGAAAACTAAAATATGACAGCGTAAACCAGACGCTATCAGAAATCAATCACGACTCTTTCACCTGGTGTCTTCTATTTTTTGTTTTTTTTGTTTTTTTTGTTTTTTTTTGCACTGTACGTATACGTAGATGGTTATTCATTCTTTCCGCGCTCTTTGAGCAAAAAAGATACCTCGACAATGAGTATTTCCATTATCTTCAATAAGCTCATACATTCAACGTACTCGTGCACTCTACAATAATCTTCTGCATGACACACCGATTTTTCTGTACGATAAAAGGCGGCCAGAGCAAGGAGGAAGTCATCGATACAAATGAGAGGCTAAGGACAGTGAGGATACGACTCGATGGAAGTTACGACACTGCAAAAAGGGCCTTGGTCGGTCTCATGTGCAAATATACCGACAGTAAACAAGTCCGGAATATATTTCAGCGGTACAAACTCCTCAAATCTATGATCAAGGTGAGGATTAGCGTCCGAGAAAAGAGGGACATTTTAGTTTTTCTACTCACAATATGCTGCCGGTTCCTTTTTCGCTTTACTTTTCGAAGCCTAGACTAAGACTCTTCCTGACATTAATTATTCTTTTCGAAACTCACTCAGACGGCGTTTTTTGGGTCGCTGATTTCAGATCTGAAGTCGAAGTAGAGTAATTCGAAATTTTTTTCAGTATATAGTTTCGCATCTGAATTTGAAAAAAAAACACCTAATTCACATCGAAGAATACTCAAAACCCCGGGTAGCAATTTTCGTGCGACTTACATCAGCCTACTTTCTACAATTCAGATCTATCATTTCGAATTTTCGTATTTTAACTTTAGATTGGAAATAGGAATTTTTTTTTTTTTTTTCTTTTAGAATTGGAGCGGTAGGAATGATAGAAATGAAATGTCGATTTTTTTTTAGATGCATGCCAAAGCTCTGAAAAGGTTTTTGTATCGCAAGTTGGGAGTTATCCTAAAGCTTTAAAGTTTTCGAGTTATACTGGAGAGTTCCATTAACGGACTGACTGTCTATTCCAATGATTCAGGACGTGATAAAGCTGGAAACGCAGTACTGGACACTGGTGGACATTCCTAGACAAGAAAAGCAAGAAACAGTACCAGCCTTTGTTCTTCGGGCATGTGCGATCATGGAAAAGACCCATAAGAGCGGTGAGGGCGTTAAAACATCCGCGAGACTAGCTGAGGAAGCCGAGACCAAAAGAGAGCGGATTGAACGACTGGAGAGTAAGTGGTCGGATAAGAAATTCTGTAATTTTCAAAACTGTGTACAACTTAGAGAGTTTGACCACACAAAGATTGTCAAAAATGGTTAATTTCTGCAAAAGGTTTATGACAGATTTCGCGTGACTGCAAAGGCCATTCTAAAGCGTTACGATTAAAGTTTGCTAGTTTATTAACTATCGCGTACTCGGGACGTACTGCGAACTTAATTAGCATTCTGAAATTCAAAGCAGTAGGTGTTTGTTCTTCACGATATTAACCCTTTCAGTCACGCAATTCGATTTTATTTGGCATTTAAGTGTAAATATACATTTTCGAAGTATTTTTCAACGCTGAATCCGAACCCGATGTTCAAAATACAAAAAACTGAAGAACAGCTCCTGAAATGGGGTAAAAACTACCCCTTTTTTCAGGAAATAGAATTATTCTGGACAGATTATTGCAGGAATATATTTCCAATGTTTTTTTTCTTCGCCAAATACGAATGCGATTTCGAAAATACAATAATCATGCAATCTACCCCTAAAATGGGGTAAAAACTACCCTTTTAGTCAAGAAATCAAATCATTTTCGACAAATTACTGCAGATATAAGTTTCTGATGTATTTTTCAACGCTGAATTCGAATCCGACGTCGAAAACAACATATACTCAAAAGCAGCCCCTAAAATGGGATAAAAAGGAGCGTAAACCTACCCCTTTGGTCACGCAAAAAAAAAAATAGAAAATTTAGATTTCGTAAAAAAAGAGGTAGTTTTCACCTCACCTCAGGTGTTTTTTGTTTATGATTTTTTTGGGGTGGAATCGAATGCAGTGTCGAAAAAGACATTGGATACGTATATCGACACGAATCTGTCGACAATAATTTGACTTCGTAACAAAACGGGTAGTTTTTACCCCATTTTAGGGGTTGTTTTTATATTTATTATATTTTTGACATTGGATTCGGAATCAGCGTCGAAAAATACATTAGAAACGAATGTCTGCATTAGTCTGCCGAAAACAATTTGATTTCGTGAGAAAAGGGATAGTTTTCACCCCATTTTAGGGGTTGTAGTCACGTTTACTGTAATTTCGACATTGGATTCGGATTCAGCGTAGAAAGAAAAACATTGGAAACATATATTCACTCTTTCATGTAAAAACAAAATTCAATTGTGAGACTGAAAATAAAATGACGGAAAAGGGTTGAAACGGAAAAGAAGAGGAAAAAAAGTTGTACCATCTGTGAAATTTTGAAGAATATATTCAGCACCGCCAGGATTTGTTATAATATCACTTTTGAATTTCTTAACATATATATTTTACTGTAGATTAATGAGCGAGCACGACGTAACATAAACCAAGAGAGAAATACGTGACAGCGAAATAAACCTTGGTAAATATTGACGAGTCGAGACTTCTACTTTCGCGTTCGTGCGACACGCGCCGATGAAACGGCTCGTTTGACTTTCTTGGTATTTTAAAAAGAAACATTTACAAAAAGGATTGAGAAATACGTGCTACGTTGCTTGTCTTCAATTGGGGAATGAAAATATTTATGCAAACTAACGAACCGACCTCGAATTCTCAATTTTTATTTATTTATTTATTTTTTTATTCTTTTTACACCGCATGAATCAGGCTAGAATTAATCTAGAAGAAAAGGAAACGTATCGGGACGCAAAAAGTTTTTTTTTTATTCTCCAACACAAGAACTAATGAATAGATTAATTTCAAAGTTCGATTGGATTTAAGTTGGAGCCAATCCTATCGATTGAGACCAAAATGATGAGAATCTTTTGACTAGTTTTCGAGATATCATCGATTGAAATTTTCGTTGCAATATACCTATTCTTTGAATAACTCGGAAACTAATGGACCGATAAAATCTAAAATCAAGTCAATTCTAAGTTAGGGAAAGCCGTATCGATTGATACGAGACAGGATTAAATCCGTTTGTTCATTCTCGAGATATCGCAGGACAAAGATTGATCGCACACACACACGCACACTTAGGCGATCATCTGAAAATGGACAGAGGTGATTCTCCGGAGCACGAAACGCGGAGATCTGGTTAAAACTCAACTTTACATTTACGGGGTGATAATAATAAACTTCACTTTTTCAAGAGGAAAGTTAAAAAAGAATTTAGTCAATGCTCAGAATCCTCGAGCGTGAGTTCAAATTAGTCCATTTTTCCTATCGACTCAGGTCAATGAATTTTTCCCGTTGAATATTGATTTTCGTCAAACCCCTTGAGAGGAGAATGAGACATATGAATATTTTCCCTAGATAATTGAACCGTGAAACAACAAGCTACGACAATGACAAGTAAACGGTCGATAATATGGAAGAGTCAGCGCGTGAAGCAGCCGCCCTTTAGAAACGATGCTGCAGTGATTGATGAGGCCGTTTATGAGATCTTTCCATCTTGGAGATTGGAAAAAATAGAATTTTATTAGTCTATCACTTTTATTTCACGCCTTATAAATATTATTTATTATTATAGCCGTAAAGACATTATCTACAATTTAAGTATCATTCGATCCTGAAACCGTATTTTTTCTATAGAATATACTATGAACCACAAATCTCCTCGCTTTCATTCAACAAACTTTAATTCGTTTTTGAGAAAAGTTCTGATCCTCTTGGGAGGCTATAGCAAACACAATTATGGAATCGTTGGGCCTTTGGGAAAGAGCGGGCAATATTTAGGATATTTGAAAAAAGTCTATAAGTTATTTCCGGGAATATTTTCATTCCCCGCAGGTTATTTTTCCCAGGAAAATTACTGCCTCCAGAGATACGAAATAAGTCTATTAATAAAACCGAAATTTCAGCCCTGTAGAAATCAGAAATGCTTAACAAGCATCGATCGATTTTTATGTTTGGTCATTTTTGTTTCAGATATGACCACGGCCCAGATTGAGGCAGAAAATACTCAGATGACCAACGACTTGTATAGACTGCTCAAGAAATACACCGGACTCCGGAATCTCATAAGAGTGCTAAAGGTTTAACTGATATTTCTAGTCATTCGTCATTCAAAAATTCTACCCAAACTATTCAATTTTCCAAATTATTTTCATTGCAGTCGTTTAGCTTATGGAAAAACGTAGAGTTCCCTTTCCTGAAAGCAGGTCTTCGACCTGGACTTCATTAGGTCAAATGATAATCAGAGAACGATCGAACTGAGCTGAGATTCCCCTGCAGAACTTTTGACTTGATTCAATATTTACCAAGTTCCGAAAGTTATTGAAGCCAGAATAAAAACTAAGTGCAGTAATAATATTCACTTTACAAATATATCACGGGAAAACGCTGCAGGAGTTCAGCAGTTTAATCCCAAAGACACTTTTCAATACAATTCAATGAAAATCGAACCTGTGGAAAGAATTTTCAAATCAAAGCTTAGCCACTTTATAAAACAGAGACTCCTTCTTTCGTTCGGTGACAAAGTTTTCACACTAATAAAGGGAAAAACTGCTTCGAATACATATTTGAGAAACATAAAACGGTATCGAAGTTCAATTTCCACAGCAAACCCTTTACTGATATTTTTCGTAATAATTTTCAAACTGAGCTATGGAAAAATGTTATTCATTGATATACATCGGACTCTGGTATATTCGATATTGAATATATAAAACGGAACCCTCGTCTCAGGTGTCCCGTCATTTTTAGCCAGTGTAACTTGTAACTAGCCCAGTTTGGTAAGGACAGGCGTCTGCAAACGGGCATCGCTTACTCTCTAAATCATAACTTATTAGCTCTACTCCCCCGACTTTATCATACCACGCGATACTCGGGAAATACGATGCTTTTCGTAAAATCTCCGCATTGGTATATAGTATATAAGGTATACAAGTCATTGTTTTATCCGCCTCTTTCCAGTCTTCACTACCGTAGTTAACGACTATATGCTATAGCTTTCTTTCCGGTAAATGAAGAAAGGGATTAATAACAGCACGACATTATTATAGTTGGATCGGTATTGCATATTTTGAGTTACATGAGTATCAGTACACACAACATGCAACGTCGACCAAAGTTTCATCGATTGGTTTAAAATCTATTGCTTCACTTCACAACTTGAACTTGAACTTCACAACTTCAGAAGTGATGTTCACGCCTGATCATTTGTATTTTGAGAGATAACACAGGTCAAGAAAAAAATATTTTTTTCTTGGGTTTCTGTTTTCATGCATAAATTCTGATTCTATGAATCGAAAAGAACCCAAATTTTCACTTTTGGCTTATAAAGTTTGCTTTTGTCTGTTTTACGTCGATATATAAATAAGTTTTGAAGTTTTTGGTTGATATATTGTATAAACAGCGGCAATTTTTTTTTTTGCATTTGTAGTCTATCATTAATCATTATTTTTGAATAGAAGTGACTTAAATGTATAACAAAAATTTGTTCAATAGTAATTTACAATAAAATTATGAGAAAATAGGTAAAATTCTTAAAATTCAAAAGTAAACTTTGACCAAAGAAACTATTTTTTTCTTTATTAGTTATGTAAAAGAAATCAGAATTTGATATTTAGAACTCAGACCCAAGAATCGTGTTGATCGGTGCGATGTCCATGGAATGTGAAATAATTTTGAATCAATCGAGTCGATTGAACATCGCTTCGCTACGAGTACAAAATACTGCAGCAGTTTGCACCGTAGGAGGATTGAATGAAACTTTTAACTTGCGGTGTACTTGCGTAATGCCTGGCCATTTCATGGGTAAAATAAGGGATGAAATGAAGCTGTTCATCATAACATTACGTCGGATATAATAATCGCAGTTCTCGCTCGTATTGCCAGGTCAGCAGACACTTACCTTTACGAGGCAATTTTCCACTTATATGTAACTACATTGAAACCCTTGGGTGGTTGGTTACCACCCAGTTAATCCACCTAAAATAACGCGTATGTTAGGTATATACCCATCTACCGTGAAATTATACTTTTTTACTGTTATGAGATTGCACATGTTGGGCTTAGCGTCAAAACGGTTACTTACTAAGTCGTGGATGGCTACACGCTGCTTCTGAACCCATTTATAGCTATTTGAGTTGACAAAAATGCATTGAGAACATGGAGAGAATTGAAAACAGCACTTTCCTTATTCGAATTTTCTTTCATCGCGATTTCCTGAAACCATTCGCTTTCGGGGAGATGATATTTGGCGCAAGACGTTCCCCAGTTTTTCATTCGGGAATGTTGGAATGAATTCTTCACATGCCAAAGCGAGCTTACTCGTAACCAATTATCGGAAAATTCATATCGACCAGTGAACCTGTGTTTATAAATATATTCGAAGCAATTATTATACGGTCGTAAATCGACGGTACCTGGTCATATATCTATGAATAATAAATCTGCTTAGGCTCGAAACGATTAGAGACTAGAGAGGCTTTCCATAAAGAAAGTTATTGGTCGCTTTATTCCGGAAGCATCGACGAGCATTAGCACCGAAATGCATTAACCTGTGATTTATTGAATATTTCTCGTAAATAATCTCGATCCTCACATCCGAACGCTTTTCATTCGATTTATTTTTTGGATCATGAATCTCACCTTAAGGGAGAGCTGCACTCTAAAATTGACCCTACTTAATATCGGGCATAGAGAGCTGTCGATTTATTTTCTGGCTATGTTTCTCGATAGAAATAGCCACCTGAAATGGAAAATTGATTCGATAATTCTTTGGGCTATTTGCAAAATGTTTATTTTTGAAAATAATTAAGATATCGAAAGTCTGATACGATTGATTGTTTTTTCGAAAAAAAAATTTCTTCAAAATTCATCTCCTCCGACAATTTTTAAGATCAAGAGTTGCCGATTTTTTAACATGTTGAGAAGACGGTTTCGAGCAATCAATCGTATCAGACTTTCGATATCTTAATTTTTTCAAAAATAAACGTTTTGCAAATAGCCCAAAAAATTATCTCATCAATTTTCCATTTCAGGTGGCTATTTCTATCGAGAAACATAGCCAGAAAATAAATCGACAGCTCTCTATGCCCGATATTAAATAGGGTCAATTTTATAGTGCAGCCCTTCCTTAAAATTGCGAGATTTCAAATGGCAAAATAACAAAATTGAGAATTCATGGATCTACCATATTGAATTTCATGATTTTCAACTTAAATTCGTAATCAGCGATTCGGAAAACATCCAAAAATGAAATTTCATGAAAATCGAAAGACCTTTTGATCTGTGGTTGATCTGTTCATACGCGATATTGGATCCGCCGTATTGAATTTCACTATTTCTACATGAAATTCGAAAACAGCATGGCTGGAATCTCGCAGAGATCAGATTTCGTGCAATATGTTCAGATAGTTCTCAAAATAAAAGGGGGTGTCCCCAATAATCGATCACGTAATTTACCCGTGGTTAAATCATGAAACTGATTTTTTTTTTTCCCAGACCGAATACAACGACTCGAAGATGTATCCGATGTTTCCGAGGTACACGATCCTGAAGGACCTGATCAAAGCCATCATGCACGATCCAGACTACATGGAAGTCTGCCACGAGGTGGATCAAGCATAGCGTCCTGACCCCCTCCACCGTTCTCCACGTATGACTTTATAAATGCATTCCTAGAATCATTTGTCAAGTCAAATTTCAAATTCGTGGTGTTGGTGCAGGGGGTGTCAAATTTGCATTTATTATACGTATAGAAGGTTGAACGTCGATGAACGTACAGTTTGGCCGTAAGAAGATTATATACGGATCTATAAGTCAAAGAATAATTATTATCGAGGATATCGGTACGTTTCCGGATCTTATAGATTATACATACTATTCTTGTCATAATATTTCAATGGAAGAGACAAATAATTATTGATTCTGCTCTGGCCTCATTTCTCCCACGACCAATCATACTTCTTCGGCATTAATTTCTTCGCCCGTCAAAATAGTACATTACGCAATGAGTGCGCAAAATATGCGATTACCCTTGCGCACGAGTTGCGTATACTAGTTTTTCTAACGCCGTCTAACGCTTACAAAATGCGTTAGGAAATCTGGGATTTTGCGTACGCGAATTAGTACGCAAAATCGAATTCTGCCCACAGTGTTAGGAAAATTTGCGTGCGCAAAGTGCTCGTTTCTCGCACTAATGCGCAAAGTAATTACACGTGCGAGAAACTGGCACTTTGCGCACGCGAAACAAGCACGAAAAGTCGAATTTTGCGCACCGCGTTTTAAAATAGTAGATTGTGATATAAGTGGGAGAACAGGGACTTTGCACGAGTGATGTTTTCGAACGAGATGAAGGCGAGTAGGTACGGGAAACATCACACGAGTACAAAGTCCCCGTCCCCACGCGTATCACATCTTATTTTTCATGACAAATGCATCGCAACCTCCACTTTCGACGCCATGATAGTGTGAAAAAGTAGTGTAACAAAGTTTTTGCCACACTCCTCAGAAAAGACACATTTTGTCCACTGTTTACACGCAGAGAAAGTGACGATTTTCATAGATATGTCTTATGAAAAAGCCCTTATCATTTTTTTATAGCAGTATGTCATTATGACTGCTGATTTGCAGAAAATTCATCCACAAATAGCTGAAATGTCTCATTCCTTTTCAAAGTCTCTTCCAATAACTGTTATTATTATTGTTATTCATTTCTTATGGAGTATTGCGGTTGATATTTTTGGTAAATGATATGAGGACAAGCATAGCTATGGTAATACTAATATTGTGAAAAGAGGGAATAGGAGCAGAAAAAAAAGAAAAAACCTGCCAAGTTTTGAGTTGATGGATCGATATGATCAGCGATGGACAGTAAATGAAGGGATAATGAAGTCCAGTTATTCCTTTAGCCAACTTTTAAACTTTTTCACAAGTATGAGAAGAGATGGAAAATCAAAAAACTCATACCCTATAAAGCGATGAAAATTTCACACTCTAGAGAGAGTTTTAGACTCGTGAATAATTTTTTTTTCATCTTGCTAAATATCCGGCTGGATGAATGATACAAACTCGAAAGCTGAGGGCTATCGGAGTTTGATTAGTTGCCTGTTATTATTATTATTATTATTATTATTATTATTATTATCATTATATTTTTTCACATTTTCGATCAAATGATATTTGAATCGGTTAAGATGAAATTGAAATAGCCGTTTGCACATTGAAACACAAAAACAAACTAAATCCAATAAAATAATTAAATATTTTGTAGGATGTAAGGTAAGGTATGTATAAAAACGGATATTTCTGAATACTATCCATACCTTTGTTAAATAATTGATACGAAAATATAAAAAAAAAAATATATATATATATGCAAAAACGCTTCTCAATAACTGTGAGGCCAATAAGTGTATATGTATATAGGTTACGTGCGCTAGTGAAATAAATTTTGAAAATATTCTTCTGCCAGCTGATTTCTAATTCCATGCTCTGCAGGAATCTTCGAAATGAGAATTGATGCAAAGGACCAGATCGTGAGTAAAAAAAAAAAAAATGATGGTTGTCAAAAGAAATAGTAAACATTTTTCTCTTCAGTTCCTATATACATAGTTTATATAGATTATTTATTACCTATGTGAGTTGAGTTTATTATGCATGTTTAGCATAATTGAGGGCCTGGAAATGAAAAGAACGCTTAAAAACGATTGAATCCACGTCTTGGCCAGAATCGTATTTTTCCTTTATATCTTTAAGACAAGAAAAAAATTTAAACATGACCCGAACACAAAAAAATGCGCAGAATGTTCTGTTCCACAGATCCCGAAAATGAAAATCGGGATTTGAATGACTCCAAAATAAGCGTACTCGGACAATACTTATTCGCGCGTTTTCGCTCGAGCGCCCTTTTCGTTTCCGAGCTTTCAATTGAAGAAATGAAATTTCTCAACTGCAGCACTGCCCGGGAACAGCGAAGTTACCGGGTATTTAATTTCGAGCTAAATTTATAGTAAGGCTACGAATATATTCGGGCACGAATAATTTCGAGGCTCGTTCAAAGCAGGGAATGGTAAATTGCATCAAATTGAAAAGAAAAAAGCGGTGCTGGTTATATACGAACATCAATGAAATTAATGAAGTGTAATTAATACCAATTACAGACTAATATTCGAGTAGGTATTTGATATGAAACATATCCAGGTATATATATAATACATAAATATCATGCTGTTCGATTTTATATAGATTAATTACCAAGTATAAAAATATCATGAGAAATTATGGGGGAGTTTTTTGTCGTAAAATTCTGCCATTAAGAATGCTAGAGGAATATAGTAGAAGAAAAATGGAACAATTCCGAGTAATCGTTAAATACTTGTATATGAGTGTAATTTCGAATTTAATGTGGTAATTATTACAACATATTATCATCTATAGTACATATATGTATATATATATATGTTTGGCGAACAGAAAATTTGATTTTGAGCTATGATTTTTAATTTAATATAAAAAGTGATAAGTGCTGCAGGATAATATCAATTTTTTCAAATCACTCGTATGCTGTAAAGAGATATTCTATCGACTAAGTATTTTCACTGCTGATTATTACTATTTTCAAACATAATACTAAATTATTGATTGAGATTTTATCGACTTCGCCTTTGCATAGATTAATTACACCGAAGAAAAAGTGGTTAAGTTATCCAAAGGTACAAGTCGCATCGTTCATCTAAACTTTTTCAAATTTTCAAGATTCATTCTATATTGATGTAACTTTGGGGCTAACCAATGATATTTGATGAATTCGATTTTTGGATATGGATTTATCTATTTTAAACCAATTTTTGTGTCAACGTTGAAGAAAAATGTGTGCAATAGAAAACTGACCCCCTATCTCAATATACATACTTTTGGTCTGCCCCGACACGACATCATTTTAGAATGTCCAAATCTGAAAAAGTTTCGATGAACGACGCGACCTGTATCCTACGACAACCACTTATTTAGAGTAGACTCAATCTACGAAAGCGAAGTTCAGAAAATTTCTAATAATTTCTAATTATATGTCTCAGAACTTATAATCAGTGTAATATTATTTCCAAGCGTAGTAATGTTTTGAAAATAATTCCTTCCAACGCGAATACATCCCCGTGGTCGAAAAACCTATCCGCTCAAAATCGAATATTTTTCTGGATTTAATAGAAGAAAACTTAAGTTAATAAATCATAGACTTTCAAGCGAACGGTGTGTGTGGTATAACAATATCGTATTGTTAATATTACGGATCAGGTGTTGTATTATGCGTTAAGATGTATACAAATATATAGAAATAGTACCTAATGGCTGACAGCCCGAAATCAAAATACGAAATATACCGTTCATGAGACATTGAGAAATTCAAGATATCCGTTTCAATGAAAATGGTCTTTTTTCAATGTCTGGTGATGTTAGTGCGCTCTGCAATATCTATCCAATCTATATAATCAAATTAATCCGCGTTCAAATCAAATGGATAATCAAATGATGCCCAACTATATCTCATATGTAGTTATAATAGATATCTACTCTATACTGTATCTAATGGTCACAGATGCTGATATATATCGCTGAAGGAGAAACTCAAATATCTAACTTAAATACGTTTCAAGCATTCACTACGAAATAATAACATATCAAGTGTTAAGAGAATGCCAATAATTCTTAGTAGTGGTATCAAACAGCATTATAATTATATACTTTGGATGGAAGATAGCGATTTTTGTCAAATTTATAACTATGTACTATAGCTACTATCCTTCAGCAGTGTAGCATCAGCGTCCATGAATACTATAATAATATTACTTTCAAGCATCTTCTCAGTGTTGGTTGTGCGTATAGCTTTTGTGGCTGTTCAATCTATGGTACATATTATATTGTTACCGGAAACAGGTAAATAAATAATATTTTCATGTTGACTTAATTCGATGATCAAAATATACCGTGTGTGTTGGGAAACAAATTTCCCTAAGGTCATCTAAATTCATATAAAATAAAAGAGTATAATGGCACGGCCGGTTATTCATTTTTTAAATTTTCTATTGAAACTGAATTTACGTCTCTAAAATCGGTATACATTTTTTACACTTTCATTTTACAGCGTCTAATCTACAGTGGAATAGCAAGAGAGCAATAAACGGGCTTTTTGCTGATGAAATAACAGAATGAAAACAAGAAAGAAACACTCAGAGGAAAGTTCTGCCGATGTCAAAAAATCTTCTTCGAATCACACAAATTCTTGCATTGCCACACGGTCGAACAAATCTTTGCTTCATTCAAAGTAATTTTTTATTTATTTTTTTGCCATTCGAATTGAATATTGTTCAAAGTAAGCGAGTAATTTAGTTCACTGAAAGATATAATGTTCAAAAACGATATTAGACCAATCAACGCATCACTTGTTTAAATAAGCAGAATATTTTGCTAAATTAATCAAATTTTGGATAAACTTGATTACATTTTTGCATTGAGTCAAGAAAACCAAGTGAATCAAAATGGTTAGCTTAGATTAAGCAAACTTTTCTCTGAGTGAGTGATGTTGAATTTACAGAAGCGGAAGCAAAGTGTGGGCAAAACGTTTGAATTAACGAGACACGTTAAATAGCCGATATTCTATACAAATAGAGGTTGAATGATTAAACTAGAAAATGTCCATATCAAAATCATATCAAAATGTGAGACTCTGTCGCCCATGAACGCATTACGCAACATGATATTGTATACATGAATAAAGAACATTATTGCATGCGTTTTATATAATTATGACATTAACTGCACTTTATACTTATCCATATACAGAAACAGAAAAAGTGTAGGAGATTTGAACGAGTACTTTTTATACTATAGCGGTTCCTTACTACTATTGTATTTAATTCTGAATGACTGTTTGAATTATACATATATCGCACCTTATATAGGTATATATTATGGATAGAAAACAAAAAAAGAAAAAAGAAAAAAAAAAAAAAATTGGTAGTAAATAATCAAATGACAAGAGAACCTTTTTAATCAAACGATGTGTATTATTATACTATAGATAAATTATAATAACTCCGCGGTATAACCATATGAAAATGAATGAACATAAAGTAGAAAAAAAAAAAAACTAAATAAATTCTACTTAACAGAGATCTATATACTTGATGCAATGTCCTTGAATTGAATACATAGTCAGCGTGCTCACCTTTTTCAAAGAAAAAAAAAGATTCAAAAAATGAGAAAGATTAAAAAAAGGAGAGCGCTAAATAGATTTGAAATTTTATACATATTGATATACGTACTACATTATATACACTCACATGCGCATAAATATATATATATATATATATATATATATATATATACATGTATCCAAAACCATCGTCATAAATGACGAGGCAATTTTCGGACCCAAATCGCGTACGTGATAAAAAATTATTTTGGAATCTTAGATATAAAACAAAATCACACAAAACACAATTCGCCTCGGAATATATTGTATATTAACAATTGTATTTCTGTGCGTGTGACAGGTATTTACAGATTTCGCATCTGATACTATATAATGATATAATTAATGATATATAATATATATATATATATATATATATATATATAGGTATACCTATATTATGTTTAGGCAATTTGATGATGTCGTAAGAATATTGTATCGTACCGTATACCTACGCATTAAAACTATGATATAGGTAATTTAGGTGTGTATGACTATCGATCAATAATATCGGAGCATTGCCATGATATCGGATATGAGAGGGCTACCTAATGTGTTTAACGAGTGTTTAATATGCGATTATGCGTATATTAAGGGTACACATAATAAGTAATAAATGTGTTGATATTGTACAAGCATATTTAAGGGGGTATACGCATGTACACCTTAGAAATATTTTTTTTCAAATCACTGGTACGCTTTGGAGAAAAATTTTATTGATTCAGTTTTGAAACATATGATTAGAAATTTTCTGAACTTCGTCTTTCATGGATTCAGTTTATCGAAAAAAAGTGGTTGTCGCAGGGTACGAGTCGCATCGTTCATCGAAACCTTTTGAAATTTGGAGGAAACATTCTATAACGACGTGATATCGGGGCAGGCCAAAAGTTTATAGCGATAAGGTCAGTCTTTTATTGTCGTGAGCATCCAGCACACTTTTTCCCGCAACGTTTACAGAAAAAATTGGCTTAAAATAGAAAAATTTCGTATCTAAAAATCAAATTCATTGAATATCGATGTTGCGCCCCGAAGTAGAATAAATTTTCATAATTTGAAGAAGTGTAGATGAATTTCTCCTTCGGTGTAATCAATCTATGTAAGGCGAAGCCTATACAGTCTTAAATAATTCTAAATTGAACTGTTGAATCGTAGAGGAGCATAAAAAATTATTTTGCTACTTAGAGGTGACCCTTTCCACTTTTAGAGAAAAAATTCGAATTTTGATTTTTGAAACATAGGTACATCCTTATTTTGAGTTTGATTGCAGATTTTTTTTTTTCTTTCGAAAAAGACTGTAGTTTTTTGCGTTCCCCATATAATAGGGAAGAACACGATTTTTACATAACGAAAAATGTTTGTATTTTTTCAAATTTTCAAATTTAAAATGCCGAAAATTGGTCTACTTTGACTGGACTAGGTCTACACTTGGAAAATTTCATACATTTTCTAACATGAATTTGTATGAATTTTTTTTATAACAATGAAAAGAATTATCTCATGCATGTTAGGTTTGAAAAGATATATTAGATATGTAAAGATTATGAAATAGATATTGAAGATATAGAAAGGAACCTAACGGCAAAAATAATTCTTTTTATTCTTAAGAAATTCATAAAAAAATTTCACATAAATTCATGTCGGAAAATTGAGTAAATCTTGCAAGTGTAGACCGTCAGGAAAGGTGGCTGTACTTACCCAGCTCAAAGCTACCGCCGAGTTCTCTATTCGCTGCGCCGCTTGAGACAATCAAATACTCGTAATTCTATAAAGAGCTACCGATTTTTTCAAGAGGAAATGAAAATGTGCAATCAAATTTCAGCGGTTTAACTATGTCTAAAAATAGTAGCTATCAGCTGTGAAAAGACTGGGTCAATAGAATATTTCCTTGCAGTGTAGGTGATTTGAAAAAAAAAAAACAAAAAAAAAATATATGTATTTCCAAGACGTACGTGTATATACTATGTATGTATCCCCGCAAATAAAGCAGTGCCCAGTCTGGATGGTACTAACCAATTTTTATTTAATTAATGGGAACACTTTGATCCAGGAAAGATGCGTGCTATCTGTGATTCTGAATAAATTTCATACCATAATCATTCGAACGATATTCTGTTCACCTGTTTGAAGAATATGAAACGATGAGACATGATGCTCTTGATATAATGTCATAATTAAGCAACTGAAAGCCCTCCTGGATCAAGATTAATATATCAGTACGGATTGGTATATCATTGTTGGTTAATAAGTTCAAGACTGGAGAGTCTCCCATGGAGATGGAGCCTTGAAAAACTACTGGTTAGAATTGAATGGTATGAAAATGGAGCTATAGATCGTTTATATATAATAGGTGTGGATATGAATACAATTGATATTTGGTATATCCTGCAGGCCATAAAATGTAATGAATTAGGTTAGGAGTAAGTAAGTTCACATTGGATGAAATCCGACCAATCTAGTTGTCTATAACCAATGATCACATTCTATGTCTGTCTATATCTACCTATATACTTATGATATTTCTTCTATATATTGGCTTTCAAGCTTTTAAACTATATAAGATTTTTACTAAGTCATGAATTATATTTTTCAATTACATATACACGGAACAATTATCATGGCGTATAATTATATTTGAATAAAACTATTTCACCCCGACGAAAACTACCGAGTCGCAAATATTTGTTTATAATTAATATTCCAATTCAATATGATCATTCTTGAGACGTGATACTCATTAGAACGCTTAGGAAATTCACTAATTACATATACAGGGTGAATTCCTAACGTCTATCCATCCAAGAGTCGTGTTAAGTTGGCCTAAGGTCAAAATCGACAATTGTTTGCTATTGGACAGCCAATCAAGGGCCCGACAGGAACTAAAACAATTGCCGATTTCAAATCTCGGCCACCTAAATACGCCTCTTAGTGGACGGACGTTAGGAGTACCCTTGTATATCGCTCCGTGTCAGTATCAGTAGGAAAATTATCCCTATAGTCAAGCTAGCTTTACGTATATGTATATTTATATTAAATAATATATTGGAAGCTGCAAGTAGATGAATTAGTATTACCGTGTAGTCAATTCCGTGCTGTCAAATTTGTATACTAATTGTGTATAATAGTATTAATTGCAATTTGTAGTGCAACATTTAGTGGCTTCTTTACCAAAACTTGAATTGCAAATAATGTAATCAATGATTATTTTCTCTTCTACGTATATATCTGTCCGAACACGTAGCGTAATAATAATACTAGAAAACCGAAACTAAATTTCCTTATATAAAAGTGGGTTGGTTTCACCTATAGTTGAGAAATTTTATTGAACGTTGAAGATAATTATTCAGTTATTTTACACGTATATATTGAGTATACTATAATAGAATATCTCGACGCCTTTATTGTTAAAAATTGATGTATGTACGAACGAGTGTTCAATATGATAAATAATATCCTTGTAGTTTATCGCTAGGACCAGTTGTCATATTGTTATTTCCGCTTAGTCTTAAATTATAATATTTCAAAGAGATTCACGTTTACCACTAACGTGAGTAATTGTATAGTCGTTATTATTTAATTACCTAGTATCTAGTTTTAAAAACAGGTTATAGTGGATATTAGATTAGAATAGATTATAGAAATAGTCAATTTAGTTGACGAAAGTGTATGCTGCAATAAAACATGGATGTATTATCATTTATATTTCACCTAATATCAGTCTGTTATGAATTTGAAAAACGCATTATTCATTTATTAACTGTTACGCTTTGATAATAAAATAATACCAAACTTTTCCAAGCGTCTATTATTTTTTGTCATCCCCTATTCAACGAGAGTCGTTCCTAACTCGTCGATGGTAGGTATTACCTAAATTTTAAATTTTGTCAAACCAAAGAGTGATCCTTTATTCAACTCACCTTAATCATATTTTATCCCTCTCTGGACCCTCTGATAACAGAGTTGCCGTTCGACGTACCGTGTACAAAATTTACTGCATACTGAGAAATTGAGAAAGCCGTAACTTATTGTTTAGTCGTTTTCTCGCTTGCTGCAGATTTCCTTAGTCGATTGAAAAAAAAAACAAAAAAAAAACGTCAATACTAGAATCAACTATGGGTTGAAAACAGTTGCTTCCGACTATGAGCAATTTTTGTGCAAAAATAGAATTGCGATGCCTCTTTCGAGCCAGCTGACTGTTTTGTGAAAGTCGTTTTATATATTCGTTGACGTATTTTTAGTTTTTATCACTGAAAAAGCTCAAAAATGACAAATAGATGATATAGGAAATTAAGAACTGCTTTTTCCTATATCATCACAAAAAAAAACCTCCTTAACTCCTCTTCATTTTGTACATACTATGAAAAGAGTTGAAAGCTTTGTTAGAGAAATATTGATTTTCCCTCGAATGCTCTCATACCACCTCTGCTATATATTAGAACTTCAAAGTTCTTCAGAATAGTCGTATTATTCCGACATTTCAGTTTCTCTCCCATTGTCTTATCAACTTCGAAAAATTCGAGCCTGTGAACTTTCCCAAAAGTTCATTACTAAAATTTTGAACGCAATGTTTCAAAGTTGGTCCGCAATCTTCAGCAGAGAAAATCTCCTTCCCTCCAGTTCTTCAGTCGCTGCATATCGACTGCCCCTAAGAATAAGAACGTAACTCGCGAGGCTCTATAGTCCGAATAGAGAAAAAATGATCGATCCAATATCTTTGGTGTTATTGAATGAAATTTCGTTGATTTAATTGTAAAATTGTTGGTGTAAATAATCGGATTTACGACGAGTCTAAACGAAACGCTATTGATTTCAATAATATGATAAAATTAAAAGTTTTTTTTTCATTCAAATAGATAAATTGTTAGTCGAGAACAATATTATTGAATCTATCTCAACAAATATCGCGAGAAAATTATACAGCTTTTAATGCATTTTCTGCAACGAATAAAAAAAGCGTTTCAATTCATAACATAAAAATTGTTGATTCAAGTACACAAGAAAAATTAAATTTCGCTCGTTTGATTCAGATAAAATTTCTATTGAGTTTCATTATATCAAGTTCTCATTATACAGCATTGTAACAATGTCATAAATCGTTGGCACTCCGTAGTCAGATATTTATTTAGATCAAAGCATATATTTTTTGATTCAATTGCTTTTTTTTCCTCAGTATAATCACTGAGTAGCTCCCATTTGATCAGAGCAAGTCATATATTCATACAGATTTCACCACAAAAATTCAAACCAATAATTCTTCAACTTTTCTAATCTACGTTCCGCGTTTCATGGACAATCTATGAGAATGTTCGATAGCATATAGGAGTAAGGGATAGCGAATAGATCACGGGATAGAGGGGAGGATGAATATTGTCACGTGCCGATACTACTGTCACAAACTGCCTTTATTTTTTTTTTTTTTTTTTATTTTTTTTTTTTTTTTTTTATCATTAATGTATATTATTTATTATAAATAAGTTAGAAACATTGATTTCATTTTGGGTTTTGGGAGTGTTTACAGTTTATACACACAGAAAGAATACCCAACATATTATGCTTTCAGAAAAATGTATACTTTTTTTTTCATTTTTTTTTCTTTTTTTTTTTTTTTTGACAAGAAATGATTTACAAATGAACTATAGCCACAAATTGCGTCATTCACTCATTTTGGGTCAGGCAACAGACTAAGGGCATCTCCCTCTGTCTCATTAAAATCGCGAACCCGTTTATCTCTCATTGCACTGCACTCTCCACTTACCATACACCCCTTTGCTACCAATCGCTCATTGATCCACTCTCTCCCTCTCCCCCTCTCTCGCTCTCATTCTCTCATTCTCTCGTTCTCTCGTTTTCTCATTCTCTCATTCACTCATACTCTCTTGCTCGCTTTACTTATCTTCCTTTCTTCCTTCTTTCACTCACTCACGCTGAAAACCAAGCTGTATTATCATTTAATATTATTTGTTGTTATCTCTTAATATTATACTTTTTTTTTCTTTCTTTCTTTCTTTCTTCCTTTCTTTATATCCAATGTATTTATATTATTTCCATATAAACCCAGTGTTTCAACTGAAAGTATGTATGACATTATGCTGCCCCTCGTATAGTCGTAAAATAGTATATATAAATACAGTGTTTTTGTTTGTTGGTTATTTATTTATTATTTTTTTCTTTTCTCTTTTCACAGTCTTTCAAAGTACGACTTTCAGGCTGCACATGACTGAACGCCATACTTATTAAACTGGAATTAGATAATACACTATCGTTTAAAACACTGTAAACAGTTAAAATATTACTGCAAATATTCTCTGTTATATGTTGTCAAAAAACTGTGTCAATTACCGAAGGGGTTGATTTGATCACAATTCATAAATTTCGTATTACGTATAAATTATTATTATTATTATTATTATTTTTTTCTTTTTTTTTTCTTTTTTTTCTTTTTTTTCTTTCCTTTTTTCATTAATCTATGAACTAAACAACACGACAGAGATTAATTGCAGCTGGGCAGCTAGCGCGGGCCATCATCAGCGAGCGAGCGCAGGGCAGTGAGCAGTTCATACGTACGTACACTGTTATTTAAGTTGGATACATGCGAGCGAAGGTACCATGATTCTGATTTTATTATACAACAATTAAACAGTGTCATGTGATCTTGCTTCGCAATAACGCTTCGCCAAGGGGCGAGGGCGGTGGGGGTAGAGTGTGAGAGAGGGGGGTGAGAGCTGCATTATATTAAACGATACGACGGGACTTATTTCTATTATAATCGTTCCCATACTTATTTCGGACTTTTTTTTTCTCCAATGTTAAGTATAGAATTTCAGTCTCACCCCGCTCTCTCTCTGACTCCCCCTCTTTTCTTTTTTTTCTTTTTGGGTAGCCCCTACTTCATCCGAGCTCGAGCCGACGGAGGAGAGAGCGGTTAGAAATACGAAATAATTTGATTAGAATATCTCTAGGTATATGTATCCTGTCCGCCGTCACCTCCGAATTATCTATAAATCACATCAAATAGATGCCGTTGCCTATAGATATTTTGCAATGTAAAGGGGAGTAAAAGTTTATTTACTTTATCTTTTTCTTATATTTCTCTGAATTTTCATTTTTTCTTTCTTTCATTTGTTTTTGTTAAAGTTTTTTATTTTTCTCTTTGTTTCTCGTATTCTTGACACTATTCTATATTTCATTTTCTCCATATATAGATATATATATATATATCTCCTTATTTATACATATATGTGTATATATATATATATATATATATATATATATTATATATATTAATATATATATATATATATATATATATATATATATATATAACAATATTTATATGATGAATTTCTTTTTTTTCTCTTTTTTTCTCCCTCTTTCTCTCTTCTCTACTCGAGAATTTTTAGTCACACGCAGAGAAATAACTTTTAGTCGTTTCTCGCACAGATTTGCTGATAAAAAAAAAATTTATTTATAACTATTAACAATAATAATAATAATAATAATAATAATAATAATAATAATAATAATAATAATAATAATAATAATAATAATAATAAGATTAATAATAATAGAGAAAAAAAATAGAAAAAAAAAGAACACACACACACTTTGGTTTCGCATCTAACGAATGACTGCAATAAAAACACCACACTAGTAAATGGCACTAGAATTGCTCTCACTTGTGTCACACCGACTACTCGTGATAAAAAATCGTGTCCTTTCTCTCTATTTTTTTAATTTTTTATTCGCGAGACTTTTAATTATCTTCAACGAATTATTACGGGCAATATTGAACAGACTGTGACGCTTGTTGTTCGCGGTAATATACATATATATTTATATA
Source organism: Tenthredo amoena (assembly GCA_963966615.1). NCBI lineage: Eukaryota > Metazoa > Arthropoda > Insecta > Hymenoptera > Tenthredinidae > Tenthredo > Tenthredo amoena. The sequence goes on from OZ016490.1 coordinate 8,800,372, forward strand.
ATATTATATAATATTATATATATATATATATTTTTTTTGCCAATTTTTTTTTTCTGAATTTCATTCTCTCTCTCTTTCTTTCTTCGTTTCTCTCTTTTATTTATATATATATATATATATTTTAATATAAAAATCAGGCGTTGTCACGGTCAACCGGATTTCGATCAACTAAACTAATCTATAAGGTAACAAATTCAACAAAGATTATGAAACTAAATCAGTTTGTTGTTTTTTTTTTTTCTTTCTTGTTTTCTTTCTTTCGACGGTGAAAAAGTTTAGTTAAAGAACGTATTTAAACGCTCAGATTTAGGTCCTTGTTTTTTATTTGTTTATTTGTTTGTTTGTCTCTTCCTATCTTTCTGTCATTCTTTATTTATTCATTTATATATTTAATTTTTTTATTTCTTTTTGTTTCTTTGTTTGTTAGTTGCTGGAATCCCCATTCATAATTATCTAGCTAATGTTGGTACACACTCCTGACGAAGCAGCGGTGTGCCGATGACACCACAAATAAGTGTTTCTTGCTTCAATTTTTCTCTCTCTCTCTCACTCTCTCTCTCTCACTCTCTCGCTCTCTCTCTCTCTCTCTGTCGCTCTCGTTCTCTCTCTCTCTCTCTCTCGTTCTCTCGTTCTTTCTCTGTCTCTCTGTCTCTCGTTCTCTCGTTCTTTCTTTCTCTCTTTCTCTCTTTCTCTCTTTCTCTCTTTCTCTCTTTCTCTCTCTCTCTTTCTCTCTCTTTCGCTCTCTCTCGTTCTCTCTCTTTGTCTATCGTACTTTGTTTTCTTCTATGGCGTTTTATCGCTCGCTCAACAAAGTCCGTACTTGTTTATTTATCATCTCATACGGGGTATACAGAAACAGCAATATATCCACCCTGGCTCGACGGGGATTTTCACTTACACCAGGTTGTATTCCTTCAAGTTTGATTGAAGAATCGTGTCCTTCACCGCCGCAAATACAAATCTGATGTTTTCCGTGTCTGTTAGGAAAAAGATAAACACAAAGAAATAGATTAGAAACATTCAACAATTTTACAAACAATTACCTGTACTTATACCATGAAATTTTTTTCTCTTTCTAAAGAAAAAAAAAAAAAAAGAAACCACCTATAATTTGATGCGTTCATTTGATTTACAATTTACGAAGATTAATCATACACCTTTTGATGTTTTTTTTGTTCTCTTCTCTTTTTTGTTCAATAAATTTCTAGTATTATGATATTTGATGAGAGAACAATACTGAGTTTAGAATACATATTGTTAGTATTTTAATATTTGTATAACATGGACACTTACCATGTAAATAGCTGATGCATGCAATATGGAAAGTCAAGTTTTCATGCAAGCGCAATTTGAAAGAAATTTTTTTGGGTGAAGATAATAGTGATGCTTATAATTGCGGTATACGCTCTTGTGAATTAGTATGTTCATATGACAAAGAGCAAAGTGTTTTTTTTTTCTTTCTTTTTTGTCACACTGAATAATTTTATTGGTAATTTATTATGTATCAGCAACGAAGACTATGATACAATTCATTATTATTGATAATATATTTAAAATAAAGGGTAATAATTGAATTAAGAGTATAATTATTCTCACATTTTTTTAATCATCTGATTTATACCAGAGACCAAAAATGATCAATAGAAAAATAGAGTTTCCATTTAAATTCGTTTTAAAGTATTGACTAAAAAAACTCTAAAACTTATGTTGTAACTTTATTTTATGTAATATAATAATATAGTGTGCAAATTTTGTTCAGAATGATAGATAACAGAGTGAGAGCTATGAAAATAAGGGTCTCTTGGTATCTTAATTAATGTGCAATTTTTACAATATGTATAAGGAAGAGTCTGTTATTCATTCTCTATTCGATCCTTTTGCAACTTATGACTTCTGTTAAAGAAAAAAATTACTTGCGAGAAAATTCCTGAATTGATAAACTCTCTAAAGTCTAAACCGCAGCATTATTCATTGCACTTAAGAGCTAAGAGTGTGAGGTTCGCCTGTTAAATTATCTTATACTTAGATACAAGGAACTGATTGACTTGTTTCATTGCTCTTTTCATAACTCAAAATCTCATTGCTAAACATAAGAAATCGAAAAACACTGATAAGCGATAGGTGAAATGCAATTTGAACATGAAATTCTTTCCACACAGTTATACACGTACATGACGTAACGAAGCAAGCAGTGGCTTTCGAAAGCCAACAAATCAACGAAAAGATAAAGATGATGTCGTAATGAAAATAAGATATAAGACAGGAATTCAGAATAACTAACAATCACCATAGATAAAATTTGACTTAAACTTTAAAATTAGATTTAAACATACCAGTAATTTGTAAAATAAGATTCGCATACTCATGAATTTAATTAGAAGAATACCCGATCCATTGGTAAAAGAGTAGATTTTTAAATTTGGAGTTACAATTATCATCGCATATAGAGATTACTGTTTCTTGTGTAAATTGCATTACTAGTGCAAATCTTCATGCCCAATTATCTGTATCATGTACTAGATCCGTATTATTCTTACGTGTGTATACTATGTTGACTAAAGTATTCTAAAATTAAGAACATTTGTAAAATGTATGTGAGGCTAAGCTAAGAACCATAAAGATTATGCGAGATTGAACTCCTTCAGGGCACTTTGCATGATCGTATCCTTTACGGCGCAAAACACAAGCTTGATGTTCTCTGTGTCTGTTTAGCGGCCCGTATATGCGGCATGCAACACAATACACAAATGTTAGTTGAAAAACTGGAAAAATATCGTTCAGACCACATTTTTAAGACCTCCTTGTGTTTGCTCATTCAAAAATATCCAAAAGATCCATACTTTGAATATTATTTGAGTAAGAGTAAACTATTATGGTTCATTGAAAATGATTGCGACAGACTATTGCCAGTCAGTTGGAAAACTCATAATTCAAATTAGTTTGGGATGATAAAATAGTTTCTAAACAACAACGAGGATGATCATTGAGGAAAATGTAAAAGCATTGTCAAACAAGCAACAACCTAGTACACACATGCAATAATAAATGGTTTTTAGCTGGAATTTCTGGAACATTGACTAGCTTACCTGTTGCGCATGTGAAGTGGGAATAAATAATCTTCTCGGCATCTGGATTAAGGTCAACAAACATCCTGAGAATAAATTCTCTAGCTGTTGTAGCCTCCTTTTGTGGGCCTGTGAATAATAGGAAGCGTACGAAGCGGTGTTACTACAGCTTTTACAAGGAATAGCATACAGTACTATCGTCACCTTTTCATAATAAAGGTTTGGTTTTACACTATGTAATTAGTCATCATATGGTACACAGGAAATAAAGGAAATAAAGAAAAATACGATACTGTTGTAGGAGAAAAATAGGAGGTAAGAATCTAGCAAAAACATATGTATTTAATATCAAAGAATGGGTAAAAAGAATTTCATATATAATCGGCGCATTAAAACTCCCAACTAAATCAAATACAAAAACGTAGGACAACTTATTGAATTAACTTTAATAGAGCTCTGTGAAGCCTTTTAACGAATCTGTAAGTAGCTTGCTTGCTTGCTTGCTTATGTAATAGTTGGAAACCATTCTATTCTGCTAACATTATGCGATATTTTATTGGATTCCGTTCTATTTAACTGTTACAGAAGATTTACAGGCTGCATAGTTCTGGAAATTATTTTACGATATTAAACGATACACGACAAGTACTGCTGCTCAAAGTTTACAGTTGATCAAATTGACTGGCTTTCTTTTTTGTAAATATGCGCAAGAATCGCGCGGAATTACATTCATTTAGGTTACTATCATTTTTAGAGTTTATAACAAAGCAAGTCGTCATTCAAGTCATGGAAAGATTTTGCACGCTGTCGTTGACGTCAATTTACAAAAGATAACGAAATATCGGAATTAAAATTGATGAGGACATGAAGACCCATAAGATTTCGAAGTTATCTAAAAAGATGGAATTTTTTTTCAAATAACAAATGCAGTAGCACCTTCATTCAAAAAACTTATACTTTGCAACTGAGATGATTTTTACTTTTATCAGTATGCGAGAGGTTCTTGATTGCAGAAACAAAGTGTTTACAGCACGCTAATTCACTATGAAATACAGCTGTTTTATAACATTATAAATCCTCAACTATTGAATTTGTGTTACTGAAAACCCTTTCTAAATGGAAATTGTTACATAATAACACGATTTTAATTACAGGTTTACTCTCTCACCTAGATTAATCACCAGGGGTATTTCAAGTACACTACCACAAAATAGGTTTTTGGATAGTCTTCCGCAAGTGATGTTCTCAACAGTTGCTGTTTTCGCTGAGCAAAACTATAGACAGCCCACTTTCAAAATGTGGAGAAATCGAGCTTCAAATCATCCTGACCAAACTACTTCCCCACTCAAAAAATAATCAAACGTTAACTCAAAGGTTGGGAATAATTTTTTTCCAATCACTGTCATGCTGTGAGACTATATTCTAATGACTCAATCTTGCACAGCTGATTACTTAGATTTTTAGACATCATTCAGAATTATTTGAGATTTCACGGACTCGCCTTACATAGATCGATTACACCGAAGAAAAATAGGTTGTCGTAAGGTACAAGTTCATTAATTATATTTTCTTCATATTGGAAGGGAATATTCTACATTGATGTGATTTCGGGGCTAACCAATGATACGCAATGGATTTAATTTCCGGACACGCAAAATTTTGATTTCAAGACAATTTTTTTTCACCAAATTTGGGGAAGAAGTGCGTTACATGCTCACAATAATAGAAGAGTGACCTTATGTCTATGCATTATTGGTTTGTCATGAAATTGAATCATTCAAGAACATTTCCTCCAAATTTCAAAAAGTTTCGTTGACTGATGCGACAACCACTTTATCTTTTATAGATTAAATATAAGTAAGGCAAAGTCTATAGAATCTCAAATAATTCTGAATTATGTCTAAAAATATAAGTTTTGAGCTGTAGAAAAATTTAATGAATAGAATATTTCTTCAAAGCGTAACAGTGATTTGAAATAAATTATTTCTAGATCAGAAAACTTTTTATACCATGTTTATCGCACATCCAAATGAATTGAAGTACATTTGCGATGAGATGTGGGAATTCTGGTAGCCATAGCTTACAAAACAGCGAATACAGCAATAGATATCGATCCACAACCAGCACTCGGTATCTTACTATTACTGAGTAAATAGTGACAGCAAGTTCCAACTGTGATAATTGGGAATAGGATTTTTCGAATGTTGTTACTAACTAGTAAGACTACTAGCAGCACAAAGGGGTGCAAAGATCAGACCAGCTCTCACTAACCAGAGAGAGTTAAGAAACAGACCTGTTGCTGCAGTGAAGTGAGAGTAGCACATGCGGTCAGGGTCTGGATTAGAACTGAGGTACACCTTTAAGATGAATTCCCTGGCTGGTACGTGATCCAGCTTAGGCCCTATCCCACAAAACTTAATTTTTTACTACAACGAAAATTTGTTTAGTTTTAACTGTAAATACCTGACTAAATGTTCGTCACAACCGGAAACAAAGCCTGTGTGGGATATTGATTTTAGACAAAACTGTCGAGCTAGATAAGTTTTAAAAGAGAAAACGAAACTTCCATTGCATTTCATTTCATCCCTGACTGAATCTGATTGTCTTCAGCCCACACAGACTCACTAAAAACTCAGTGCTTGGGTCATAAACTAAAAACGCGTTCCATGGTATCCAACGATACGTAAGATTCCTAATTTCTTATTACTTCGATAAGATAAGTTGATAAAAATAAGGACTCGAATAAAGTAAATCAAAGTAGAAATCTAAAATAATTTTAGAACGAAATAAGTGGTTGAAACGTGACAAAAAATTATATCAACACTAATTCAATGCTCTATTTGTTCCTGCAAAAGTATCTCATTTAAACTAAATCTTATTAGTTTTATTATCATTATTATGGATCTGTTTTTTTTCTTTGTTGTTCTTCATTTTTCTCGTTTCTACTTCTATATAAATGCGTTGAAAAACTATGATCGTCAAACTCACCATCATACTCGGGAAAGTAGTCGACCAGATGAGAGTACAAAATCTTTTCCTCTAGAAGATCTTTCTTGTTTAGGAACAGAATAACAGAGGAGTGTTGAAACCACGGATATGTTATGATCGTTTTGAACAGCGCCTTGCTCTCCTCCATGCGGTTCTGAAATTAAGTCATTCATTTATTGACAAGATTAAGTTTCGTCACTTGATAGAGAAAATTCTAAATTTCATTGATATAGGTATGAATGTATTTGCAAGAAACGAATGTGCGCAATAAAGAAAATAAGTCACTCACCTCGTTTTCGGATTCAAATAAAATTTGATCATATTCACTTAGAGCTACTAAAAATATAATGGAAGTGACGTTCTCGAAACAATGAATCCATTTTCTTCTTTCAGATCTCTGTCCGCCAACGTCTACCATCCTGCAGACAAAAGTTAATGATATTAAATTTAATCGCCCAAGATAAAGAGATTCAAAAATTTAGGAAATTAGATGAGGCCGGAGAGGGCTTTTGAACGAGCCCCGGGAATCCCTGAACCGCTATTAGCGCCTCTGGCGCCTAGCCCGAGAAATAAGAAACAACGATAACTAATGATGTCAAACATCGAAAGATTTTAAAGCGCTGCTATCGGGTGAGAGAGCGCGGCAAAATCTGGAACTATATGTGTTCGCAATCACTTTGTAATTAGAAATGCGGGATTTGGGTTTCTCCGCGTTACCGATCTGCCTTGAAGTTGTATTGAGAGAGTTAAGTATGTCTGGCCGAAAATTTGTATACTTTTGGATGGGAGTTAAAAAGATAATGTGATTGTTTCAGATATGACCGTTGGGTTATTAAAAGTTAAAATCGTCGGTTGGTAAGCGCGGAATTGTGGGTAAAACAGAGGTCGCTCAAAATCCCTCAAAGTATTGAGTTCGGCAAAGCAAAGCAACATTTATATGACAATAAAGATCCTTTTCTCTTGTTATTTCAGTTATAGGTATTTGAATGGTAAAAATAAGGATAATATAAATTACTTGTTTAAGTATGTAAATTACGAACAAAGCAGACTCGACATTTTTATCAATCCTCAACGAAATAATGAGCAATAATCAAATTTCGGGCTTCAGAGAGAGGAAAAGTGTTGCAACTACAATATTCAAAGTAATATACCAAACGCCGACGCGCGTGATCGGGCGTTTTCGGTAATATGAGTGAATAATTTAAACAGTACATGCTTTTCATATCTCAACAGAAATAACTACACGAAAGCAAGCAGACAAATCGAAGTCGAAGAGACAAATTTTCGTTTTTCTAAATGAAAATGACAATTATATAAATAAGCAACAATGGCCTCTTGGCACTTGTGTGCAAAATAATGAAATAGGTCATTCAAAGGTATAATAATAAAAATATAAAATAAATCATTAATTCAATAAGCCATTAATTAGCGGCTGTGTAATTACAATCATTATTCATCTAACAACGCACACCTCGTCATGCTGTATGAACTTTACAACCAATACCCAAAAACAAGGGGCGGGGGGGAGGTGGGGAAATGGAACAAATACGACAAACGACAATTCAGGGATTAAAAGTATGTAGGTAATCTACAAATGAGTGTGAAAGAAAAAAAAATATTTTTGATAAACATCTGCTACCGTTCAGATGTTTCAGAAATACACACATAATGCTAATAAACGCGTCAAAAGTATGTCAACGCGAGAATGTAACATTATTATCAGAAATTTGTTGGATAAAATTAGTATAAAGTATACTCGGAGACATCTCCTGATAGTAAATAGTAGCTGGTCTACCGAACTCGTTCAACGAGATATTATTTAATATAATGGACGTGTGTTAGTACCTAAATATGATGGAGTCCAAATCGAAGGGATACTCAATTATTCCGGTAGTGGGAGCTCGAGCCCTGAGAATGTCCTGCTCGGTGGGAAGGTAGTCAGGACTTTCTATACGTTCGAGATCACTAAGATAACTGCAAAACAAACCAAGCCACAGTGTTGATAGTGCATGCCATGCAAATGTCAAATAAAATTATCATGAAATTCAATCGCACTACCATACGTGTACAATATTAAAAACATGCTCATCAGTTTCAGTTTCATTTCTGTATCCTAAAAATGGTAATATTTACAATATAATATAAAATAAACAAATGTACTATGTCCATTGAATCATATCTGATTGAATTAAGGGCGTTGATGAGGGGGCTTTTTGAGGGGGCAAAATCTCATTGTAACAGCTGACACACGGATATACACACTGGCGCAACAAATATAGCCACCCTGTCAGATGACTGTAATCATATTTTGGCCATATAATGATCTTTCGCACTCGCCGGGTACGGAGGACTATTTTATGCACAACAATATTATGGCAGAAATAGTCTAAGCACAATCCCAAGTTGACCATCAATCCAAATTCTGAGAATTTAGGGAGCAAAAATTTGCAGCTGATACGAGGCTCTTTGTGTTACGACCCATAGCTGGTGAAAAATGTCCAAGGAACCCGTTCATCGAATACAAAACATGTATGGATAGTCGATTTCAGTATTCTGAAATATGACCTGAAGAATTGTTTATCGATGAACAACGCAATAGGTTTAATAATCAAAAGCACCGCCAATTTTTAGGAACTTTGCCCTGCAAGTGTGGTTCGAAAAATAGACATGTAGCGCCGCCGGTTCATCACCTTGAACACCCTTAAACACATATCAAGGAATCATTCGATGGACATTGCGTATGTTTTGTTATTTGGTCAAATTATAAGGTAAAGTGGACGACATAGTGGTGGACGTAATAAACGATATAGAAAACAAATTAGTAACAATCAGTCAAAAATAAATGCAGACACGATGCAGAGAGGGCAGCAGGCAGCAGGCAGCTCGCCGATCTTCTTCCATTGGTTATACGGACATACCTAAACCGGATCTCTTCCAAGTCAAACGGATACTCAATAATACCAGTTGTAGGTACTCTGACGCGTAAAATGTCCTGCTCTGTGGGGAGGTAATTAGGCGCTGCCACTCGGTCTATCTCCATGAGGTAGCTGTAACATTTAACGCTCAATACCTGCCGACCTACTCATTATTCTACTATATAAATACGTTCGCATCTCATCGGATGTCTAAAGAGTTCCAAATCAAATCTTGCCGCTCATGAATGCTGGAAATACTTAATAAATAGGTGGGAGTTAAGACCCTAGAACGAACCCCTCGAGAGGTGAAAACAAAAAAAAAAAGTGAAAATTATTTCAATACATTTATGGTCTTGTAAGGTGCGAAGACTGTTTGTATAGTATAACAGTTATCTTTGCAACACTGGCATTTTTCTTGATTTATTACTATTTTTATATGACGTAGAGATTATATATATTGCTATCACCTAGTGTGCTGCTGTTTCTGATTATATGATAGCTCTTCTCTCTACGAATGTAGTTATTTATGGATATGATTTTATCTCGTTACTATGCGAGTTAGACGGTTTCTTTCTTTTTATTTGTTACTCATTTCGTTACTACTGTTTTTTTTGTAAAACTTTGTGAGATACGTTAGTGCATGAAAAAATATTGCTTCTAATCAAAATTGACAGTCCCTCAATTATTGAAGGTGCGAATACCAACGTCCTAAGAAAGGAAAGAGATTTATGCAGAAAACGATGATGTTCTATCCAATCTTTCCCTAAACCTGTGATTAGCTGCTGCTGAAAGATCCAAGATTCTTTCTCCGATAATAAAAACTGTACAAATTCCTAATCTACTTTAGAATAATACTCACTATTTTGCAGAGTCTGTAAGTTGATATTCTCGTCGACGGTCATAACACTCCTGAATTCCAGCCTCTGCCCACAAGTCTTTTATCGCTTCGACGTATGGACTTTCGAATGTCGTTACAGTTTCAAAGTCTACACTTCGTATAAGCTCTGCTTTTTCCTGGCAGAAAAAAAAAACAAGAGAAACCGTGTTAATTCGCTTTTATTCTTTCTTTCTTTTTCTATGTTTCATATTTTATCTGAAATTCTAACATCGATAAACAGAACGAGTCTCAATTCAGCCACTTACTATATTCGAAGACTCTGCGTACTGGATCTTGAGCAGATCCATGGCTCGGATCATTGACTGCATTGCCATAAATATGTTTTGGTAAACCAGCTTAATAAAGCCTCGCTTGTCTTCGTCCGAGTAACCAGAACCGTGGATGATTCTCATCTGTTTGATGAATGTAGATTTTCCCGACTCACCAGTGCCTGTTAATCATTACAGGTTTATTAGATATTCATCTGTGAAAGCCATTAATGTTTTGTTTAGTACATGAATTCCTCACAATGAATTCTTCTGCGCAATCCACATAGAAAATTTTAGACTCTATAAACGCTTTGCTATCGGTATGTATACATATATGGTGGAAGTTTATTCGACTGAGTCGTTTGACTGTTGGTACTTAATTAACTGCACTACCTATTCATATTCAGAAGGGCGATTAAAGTGTTACAATAATTGGCTATTTATACAATCTTCTATACAAAGACACGACATATTCAGTAGTCTGAATAGACGTTGACTTGCTTTCAAGGATGTAATTAAAAAATGTGGAACTCAAGCGTGGAGAGGACACCTACGTAACTTTTAGTCACTACAGTTTAAAGCTGCATTCCTTAATTGTAAAGAAAAGGGAGAAGAGTTGAGGAGAGAAAATCAAATACCTCGTATTTTTTTCTTGCTCGAGCAAATATAATTTTTCAATTTAAATAATTTCAACTGAATCCATGAATTGTTTTCATCGAAAACGTGTAATTCTTGCCTCAATAATTATTACTTTATGAATAACAGCTGTGCTACCACAATTAAGATTCGATTTTAGTAATTCATGAGAACGTAGTGCTTTGATAATTCTTTTTTTTTAATTTTATAACGGTTTTAGCTATCTATTTGTACAGATGATTCAATTTTGCAACTGGATTATTAAAAAAAAAAAAAGGGAGGGCGTTAATTGTTAATTGAGAAGCTTTTATATATATGCTTTGATCTAAATTCGATTCTATACAGCGAAAAAAAAAACCTGTATCTACTAACGTGTTGTCGTATATTTTTATGATAAGAATCGAAATCGGCAAACTTGGAGAAGGACTCAATGCCAAAGATTCGTTAACGAAGTGAAATCTAACACCTATATCCAATTTCAGTAAAAATCTAAGACTACAAAAATTTGGCTGGGTCGTTTCTATTTTTATACATTCTCCATGGTCATTTACTTAAAACACACAATTGAATCTACAACTTTTATCATTTTTATTATCTACGTTAATGCGAAAAAAAAAACAATAATCCGGAATATTTTCAATCGTTTCAATTTTTTTTAATCTTTCAACTCAACTGCTCTATAAATAGATCACGATATGATTATCGCAAAAAAAAATCCGAAGAGAAGCATTTAACTCGTCTATTAAAACAGAAGAGACAAAAAAAAAACGATTCTATTCATTATTTCCGTAAATTTAGGATTAATTGTGACAATAGCAGCTGAATAAATAATCGTTTAAATACGAAGTTTTTTTTTTTTTTTCTTAATGTTTAATAAATTTTGGTCAAATAATCGTCATAGACAATCGGTTAATTGGCAAGCTAAAATTGTCGAAACCCGTTGCATTAATTCGAAAATGTTGATTGTGAGATGAGTAGGAGTACCGCGCGGGTACACGTCGACGCCTACGACGCCGAAGCCACGCGCCGACGCGGAAACCTAACGAATGGCAAGAAAGAAGAGAAGAGAAGAGAAGAGAAGAGAAGAGAAGAGAAGAGGAGAGAAAAAAAAGGAGAGGAGAGGAAAAAAGAAAAGAGAAGGGGAGAGAAAAGGAAAGAAGAGGAGAGAAGAGAAGAGAAGAGGAAAGAAGCGAAAAGAAGCGAAGCGAAGAGAAGAAAAGAGAAGAGGAGTTGGCGAAGAGACGGAAGAGGCGAAAGAGGGGGAAGAGGAGAGCCACGCCGCCGCGGGAGGGCGGGGCAGGAGGGGACGCAGGCGCGCGGTGCAGGTGCCGTCGTGTCGTCGGATCACCTCTCTGTCGGTGAAAAGCATGAATGAACCAGCCAGGCCAGGCCAAGCCTACCCGAGCCAAGCCGAGCCGAACCGGGCCATGCTCTATACTTCGCACTCAGCATACTCCATGCATGACGTTATACCTTCACTACCGCGACGACCGCTCGTCGTCACTCTCCACACATCTACATCAAGATTCGCGGCAGCGAATCGCCGCCAAGTACCCGTAGGCAGGCGAGCGCTAGCCGGGACTCTATTTTCTCGGGGGAACTCTTTATACCTGTAAGCAGGAGGTCATAACTTCGGAACGCGTGAATATTTTTCGATCAAATTCACAGAACAGATATTCCCCCACCACACGACTTCGCTGTACAAATTTGATCGGAATCGGTACACTGGTTTCTGATATATCGGTCACGAAAGTTGATGAAAAAGCATCTTCTTCTTCTTCTTCTTCTTCTTCTTCCTGGTCATCAAATTTTCGCTAGACGCTTGCTTGTCCTCACGTTTCTGAACGAACGGTGAAACGGATCGACTTGATCTTTGAAACGTGGGTACAAGCCATCCAAATCTCGCCCCCTATTGATTTTGGCATGAATCTGAGTCCGCACTTGGTCGATATGTAATAATGAAGTTACGAAGTGAGCTACAGAGGGTCGACGAAATCAAAATGGCCGTCGGAGGGCTGTCGGATCGCGCTATTGACAGTTAAAATATTCATAATTTATATATAATCATATTATATAGTTATATATTTATATTATATAATTATATAAGGTGTTACCGGCCATGCCAATGGTTTTTTTCAACAGGTGCGTGTAATAGGCCCTTTTTCTTGCATGTAAAACGAATGGAAAATCGACCATTTCTAGCGTGGACTTTATTACCTCCCTGGGGAATTTCTAAACTTTCCAAAAGTTCCCATAAATTTCCAAAAGTTCCCATAAATTTCCAAAAGTTCCCATAAATTTCCAAAAATTTCCATAAATTTCTATAAATTTCCAAGCCTTCCAAAATTTCCAAAATTTGTGGAAATGACCCTCGATATAAATTACCCATTCCCCCTCCCTCCCCCCCCCCCCCCTTGTTGTACAATGTACTATTATATCAGTGAGTCAGTAAATCAGTGAACAATAATCAGAATGAAACCGTGCAACGACCGTGGTTTCACGCCGATGACTGTTATTATTTAATAAATCTGCATGATGGCCTGTTGTAATTGCACGGAACGGATCGTCTGAGCTGGGTTCAAATATAGATAGAGAATAAACCAATGAACCTGGCGAAATATTATTTCACTACTAACCGGAGCAAATGGCAGTTGACAATTGAAATGGATGTGCTTGTCTTTCACTGAATATTTCTTCCCTTGCCCAAATTCCGAATATACTTCTTGTAATGACCAAAGGATAATAATGTTTAACCCAGCTGAAATTAAATGAGCAATCCTTCTCAATTCTCCTACTTGCAAAAAGAAGTGAAATCCCACGAAAAACATCCAAAGATGTAAAAAAAGCCGCCAAGTACTCAGACAAAAATCACAATTGCTTTATAAGCGAAACGGTTCGCCAGTCTCTGTCGTGAAATCAAGAAAAATGCCAAGCACCGAACGTACCCTTGCGATTTCTCAGCAATTTGTTAAAAAAAAATAATATAAAAAGAAAAATGAAAAAACTCAAACTCAAACTCAAGTCTACGTTGTGAAGTCGGAGTTTCGTGTGAGGATATCGAAGCATCATTCCAAGAGCTACGTACTTGGCGGGCACATTGGGTTCCTTAGAGCTATACGGACATCCCGCTTCATTTTACGCGAAAATTAAGTTTTCAATGCAACAGCAATTGAATACACTGAAAAACTAGTTATTCAAACCAATCAGCGTATCAGAAGATAATTCTACGTGTCCTTAACTATGTGTATGACTTTACAGACATGAATACTATAATCAATAAAAATCGTGGTCGTTCCATTGTCATTGAAATATCAGATCAGACTCGGAACTCTGGAATCACATATCTCATTGTGGAGCTAATGAGCGATGTACTACAGTGAGTTTTCCCATAATAGGTGATATACCGTAGAGCTCGAGTATGTAGTAATAATTATGAAAGAATAAACTTCGGCATGAAACCTAAAACTTGCAGCTACGGATATACGTGTATGTTATAAGTAGCATATAGAGTATGACATTTTGTTCTAATGATGAATATGAAATTACTATTTTCCATCCCTGCAACGCGGGCGGAAAGAATTTCTGACCAAAGGGAAGAAAAAGTTATTTTTCGGTCAAAAAAGTAAATTTGAAAGGCAGAAAAAAAAACTAAGTTTGACCGATTCTAGGTTTGATTGATTAAATGGCTGTGTTTGACTGGTGGATGCAATATGGACATTTTATCTAGTCGGGTAAAAAGTAATATATTATTATTCCACACGGAAGGAGCGAATTTTCACCTTGTGCTCGTGCTGAACCTCGCACTCAGCAAAAATCACGCACTTTCCTCCCTAGTAGCATAATGTAGCATTGTTGCTTATTTGCAACTACACAATCGTGGCAGTTGAAAGATTAGCGCTTGCGAGTTTATGGGAGTAAGTAGTGCGGGCGCCCAAGGCGCACGCACTACGCACTCCCGTAAACTAGCAAGCGCTAATCTTTCAACTGCCACGGCATAGTCGTCCGGCAAGATCGAAAGATGATGGATTTTCAATAAGTGTGTATGGAACTAATGTTATCTGCGAATCTGACATTCGTCAGTCGATGCAAAGTTCATGACATGTAAATAACCAGCGACCGGAAACATAGTACTTTAAGACATTCGTCAGCCACCAAGTGCCGATGCAAGCAACTGTTTGCAGTTTGGAAGAACTGTGAGACAAACAGCCAAACACAAAATAAAACTGCAAGGAGTCGTGTTCTATCAATCGATGTATTTTAAATGCCAGATTTGATGAATGAACATTATGAAAAACAGTCGGAAAAATATGGTTCGCAAAATACGATAGAGTCATATTAATTCAACGTGAGATCAACAAACACAAAGAAAGAAAACGAATGTGCCCGCCAAGTACGTAGCTCTTGGAATGATGCTTCGATATCCTCACACGAAACTCCGACTTCACAACGTAGACTTGAGTTTGAGTTTGAGTTTTTTCATTTTTCTTTTTATATTATTTTTTTTTAACAAATTGCTGAGAAATCGCAAGGGTACGTTCGGTGCTTGGCATTTTTCTTGATTTCACGACAGAGACTGGCGAACCGTTTCGCTTATAAAGCAATTGTGATTTTTGTCTGAGTACTTGGCGGCTTTTTTTACATCTTTGGATGTTTTTCGTGGGATACATGATACATACGCGCGTACAATGATCACACACAAACAGTCAGCACAGGGAGAAACTCGTATAGGTACAGATATATGTGTGTATATACATATATATGTATATAATATATATATATATATATATATATATATATATATATCTGCATGTATTTCTATAGTTTGTACTAAAATATTTGCAATATGTATCATCATTTGAAAAAAATCGAAGAAATAATATTCTCTCCTCTGCTTGTTATTTCTCTTTATTTAATTTTTTTCGTTTTTCTATTATTCATTCCGTATTATACCTAGCTTAGTAGCGAATTCCTCGCACGTTCTAACTACAAAAGAGTTATGTTATATAACGTGTACTATAATATAGTCGAGAAGTAGATGTATAGATTTGTATGTAGTACATGTACAATCGAGCTTATCGTCTGCCGTCTTCGATTACAGGAAATCGGCTAGATTTAGCTGCAGTATAGGAAAGCTGTGTGTCGTGAATTTGCAAATTCAATATAGCTATACACACTGCACTACGGAGTAGTGTTGCATTTCTGTGTGTTAATACACATAATATGGCCTTCGTGCGCATGATTCACAGGGATCATAACAGTGCAGAGATAATTATTTTCATCATTCATGGAATTAAGAAATAGTGGCAAGAGTTCGTTGCGTAAAAGAGAAGAGGAAGAACGAGAAGGGGCGTTTAAAAATAAAGGTCACATCACCGGAGGATCGGGAGCAGACATGCGGCACCATATAGGTGTGAGTCATTATCACGAAGAATAAAAAGGACTAAAATATGTGCCTCCTAATGTACGCAACATGTGTACATATACAACAAACATTTAGTAGTGAGATACCGGAATCTTCCTCTTTTCTCTCCCTCTCAGTCAGACGTTGAAATCGTGATAACGAAGCTAAATGATAATTTCTGGATGCGAAATGGTAACCTATATCCGCCTAACTGTTATCATCATAAGCACGGAATGTGTATTCTCTACTACAAAATGCATTTTTTTAGTTCATAGTGTGCATACACCTATACCAATAATATACTTATCAACCCCCTTTCCGCATTTCTTTGTTTTCGCACGAAAAAAATTAAAAAGCTGCCCGCGGTGTGATCCGCACTCCCGCCGTTGGTCGGAGATATCGAGAAAGGGAAGCAAGGTGAGGGGGGGGCAGGGGCGGGTACCAGGCGGGCAGGCGGCGGTGGCGGCAGTAGCGGCAGCGACAGGCAAGCAAGAAGCGCGGAACGGAGTCACGCTATACTCGCCTAGATTCAGAGCGTAAACTTCCTGGGGCGGCGGGGTCCTCCGCGCCGGGGTCGGTCGATAGACGCCGACGAGCCCCACCCCGCCGTATAGCCCGACCGACCGACCGACCGACCGACCGTGTTTAGCCGGCCACCCTCGTACGCACACGGCACAACTTGCGGCTGACGATGGGGGGGGGGGGGGGGGGGGGGGACAACGGGAGTAACGATAAAGAAGGGGGCAAAAGGCAGGGCAAGGAAAAGCAAGGTAAAGTACCGCAAGGAAAGGAAAAGCAAGGAGATCTGGTGCATCCAGGAAGCCACAGGCAGAAGCCTTAAGCCTACCGCTACGGCAGTTTAATAGTAAAGGCGCGTGCTGCACTTTCTACCGTCTACATACCTAGGTGTAAATGTATAGGTACTACGCTCTGGAGGACTTTAATCAAAGAGTAAATTAATATCAGGGTGAATGACGTTCGGCGCGACCGCGCCGTGCGATTGCAAAATTAATTTTTATTTTACGCAGGCAGAGAGGGGGTGAAATAGAATATCGCTCTCTCAAACATATTTATACTATAATATTAATATCAAACGTTATTATTGTGATAGAGTTTCGTTCTTATATATACGATGATTGGTAATTTTTTATTGAAAAATATATTTACGAACTCTGATGTTTTATCGTTGGTATATCAAGTGAATTGTAATTCCTTATCAATCAATTAATTGTCTTTCTTTAACTTCCTTTTAATTCTAATTTTAAATATAAATTACATTTATTGCTGACTTTCGTTTAGACTGATTTCAGATGTTGAAAATTTAGCCTTGTTTTAAGAAAAGTGTGAGCCGATACGATATATATCTACTTTTTTTGTTTCTTAATTTCTCTGCACGAATGAAACGGACGAAACGGATAAATATAATGCGACGATAGTTAAAGAATCTGTTTTTTCACCAAAAATGAACCAGTGGCAAATATTGTACGCGATCATTTTTTACTCATTTACAAAAAATAAATAATAAAAATTAAAACTGTCGACTCGACTGTTGTTACATTTAATTTATACGATAGACTGATGCAGTGGCACTGATTCCGTGATCTCACACGCATCTGTTTTTAATAAAACTGCAAAAATTCTAATTCCAAGCGAATTAATCACTAAAAGTTGGACTGAAATCAACTATATATCAATTTTCAGACATCTAAGACAATGAGTCGATAGATTTTTTTTTCGTAAGGTTTCAACACTATCAACATTAAAGTAATCGTAAAACAACGATTACTCTATAAAACAAAAAATAAAATAAATAAAGACAATATTTTTTTTTATTGCGATTAAATCTGAAAATTTACTTTACGGCATACGGTTTTTTTTTTCCTTCCGCTGTTAATATATCTAGTTGTTATATACACGCTTATTCAGTCAGTCGTTCAGTCGAAAAACATATATCTGCGCGCATTCATATGCCTATATAAGAATATCATAACGATCAATGATTTTTATGTGTTCCGTTCAGATCATGCAGATATTTAGGTCGCATTATTGAGAGAGGAAAAAACTGAGGATTTATTCCTGATTATGGATTATCTTCGACAATAAGATTCGCGGGAATTAACAAGAGAGAAATAATCATGCCGTTGGGAAAGCGAAACATGTCACACGTCGTTTATTGGAAATGAAGAAGTGAAAAAGGGAAAATGGAAAATATAATTTATTATGCCTTGCTGTTGTTTAGCTCATAAATTTCCCCACTATAAGACACACTTAGTAAGTGACTAACACGTAAAGTTAAGAAATCCATTCATTGTAATGTAATATATGTATATGCAGATATCATTCCTTCATATGCGAAATACACTGCTTGGGTAACTCGGAGAATAAGACGGAAAATAAACGGACTTTCCAACGGTCACTTGACGACCACCGTTTCAATATTATAATTTTCTTCGATAATTTCTCAAACCAGATAAATATGGTAATGATCTTATGTACAACGAATATACATATCTGTTTACACTCTAAATAGGATGAATGTAGATTTACGTGGTCGAACCAACCACCACGCGTTACATTTCATACAAATATAATAATATTAGAGAAACAAGAAACAGATTTTGTGGTTTTCTCTCATAATATATGGACTTCAGAAAATATTGAAATTTCATATCTGATCAGAGGTAATAGAGAAGAATTTGTCAACTACTCGATAGACACATGTACTTCGCATTTACATTATTTATCTATTTACTTATTTATTGATCTTTTACCTGACCATTGAATGAAAGATTAAACAAAATGACAACAAACATGTTACTAACAAATAATGAATATACGTAGACACTGGACACGTACTGCCCATGTAGTAAACTGATGGAGAAATAAATGAATGAGTGAGGTAGAGCAAACCTTATCTAAGACAAGGCGGTCAAGCTGACCACTTATACAGCAACTATAATAATGATAACGTAATCTCAATATACACACAGTCGGTATACACGTCACGAGAATTATACTTCCGCTGATTATCAATTGCAATTTGTTACATTCTGTAGCGGGATAAGAAAGCGCGATTAAATTTATACCCATAAGTCGAATGATTATTGTAAGAAGAAAAATATCGTCTTTTATTATTTATTCATTATTTTTTAATTTCTGTTTGAAAATTGATTTGGATTTTAAACTCGATCTTATTAGACAAATTTCGAGGACTGATCGTGAGAGAGAGAGAGAGAGATAATCATCGATCTGAATTTATAATCGTTCGAACGATTCGCGCAGTATGTAACATATGTGTGTTATAATTTATGACATAATAAAATAAAGAAAAACTCTTCATTAAAACGTAAATGTTGATTGGAAATTAAACATCCAGAATTTGGATCCAATGATAATAAGTACGTAACCTATAGATATTTGCAGCAGTAGGTGCGAATATACCGTCTGCATAAATTGATCACTGATAATAACGCTGTTTTCGGTATACTTATAATTGTACTTGCGCTACCAGACGCAACTATAACTCAATCTACAAGTTTCAAACTCGCTCTCTTGCAATCGTCTATATATTATAATTATTAAGAGAGTGATATATGAGCTTATATTATTTTCTTCTTCCTATTTTTATATTTCTAAATAAAATGATGATTATCACCCGACCAGAAGCTAAATAATGAATATTTTTTATTTTTTATTATTACCTATGTGTGCGTGCGTGCGAGCGATCTAATAATATTTAGGAAATTAATGATAAAAACATGGAATGATGAATGAATACATTTAAAAAATATTCTGAAGATGTAATCACGTGACGTAGGTAGCGCGATTATAGATTATTTATCAATTGATTGACGAATTCTTTTCAGGCAATGCACATTGCCTGCGCCTTTGAACGGGAAAGAGAAAAATCGTACGTATATTCTCTTAGTTGAGTTATAAATAAACCAAAATATCTTGTGATATAATATATACGGGTAAGTCCGCCAATTTCAAAGACAAAGTTGTATCCCCCTGGTGGCCGATTTTCTCATAACTTTGGGATATGGTACTTATACCCGGAAAAGGATCACCCGTAATTAATAAATCAAGTACATACAATGAATTGTCGGTTAAATGAGGATTACTTCAATATGATAAATTCGAGTAATTTTGGCAATCATGGATGTCTACATATTTTCACCTTTTTTCAAGTTGGAGGATAACGAAATAAACTTTACTTCGACACATCGAAATGAGATACCACCATGGATATAGCCGCATGGAGAGATTGAGTACCTTCAACGGCGATGCAATTCGCAAAGCGAAAGATCTGAGAAAATTTTGAAATGAAAACGGATTGAATTTTTATTAATCGATCATTTAACCGATAATTCATTGTACTTTATTTATTTGTCATTGAACTTTTCGAAAAAAATAGTGTCGTTCTCGAGTGAAGAACCGTTTATCTCACTTAAAACTCGATTTTCGTAACTTTCTAAGCATCCAATTTTGTTTTTTTTTTTTCTTCTCTTCTTTCTTTTTCGTATTGTACTCTGAAAGCCGAGAGTTTTTTTTACATGTAAAATGTATATTTTCTCGGATTTTATTCTCAACATTTAACCCGTAAAAAAAAAAAAAAAAAGTTTCCGAAAACATTTTTCAAATGTGAGAAAATTTCCGAGTCCCACAGCTAAGCGTGTCTATAAATTTTTATTCTTAATTGAAGGAGATCCGTTTCCAGATATAGTACCATGACCCAAAGTTATGAGAAAATCGGCCACCAGGGGGATACAAGTTTGTCCTTGAAATTGTCGGACTGACCCATATATATAAAATATGTCGCGGTTGTGTTTAGAATCCTTTTGCTCAGTCATATCCGATTCCGGTATGAATACCGCATTTACCGACTGTCCCGTTTATTTATATCTCTATAAGAATTTCTATCATCTATTATATATGAGTATATCAGTAAGATGTGTAAGTATGTGCTACTCTCATTGCGTGCTAGGAGTCGATTTTTCGCAGGCCTACTTCGCTTTTCTCGTCTAAGTATAATATTAATATGTTTAGTGTTCTTCTTTGGTTTCTTTTTATTCTTCATTTTCCTTCGCTGAAAAGTTTGACCAAACTCTGACCGCGTATACATGTATGATGTAGGTTTAGCAAAACGTAAGTAAATGAATTCAACTTCAAAGAAACGATGGAAATTAATAATTTTGCGGACTATATAAATTAATGCAAGGAAGTATTATATGCAATATTGTCGTAAGATTATTTACCGCAGAACACGTAACGATGAGAAAATTCTAAATATTACTTTCCTTCACTCATTTTATTCCCAACACGTCACAAACTTTCCTATTACCGCATTATTTTTATCCTCCAACCGCTATAATTATACCACATACGATATAATATGACGACATCAATAAGAAATGATTTTAACCGATAAAATACCTATATCTTTGTGCCGTGTCTAATATCTGCACATCTTTACTTCGTTCTGTTTATAACGCATGTATGCCAAGGAACAGGAAACGTATCGAGTACAACTTAATCGTCAATTTATTATTCAAGATTAATCACACAACTTAATAACAATGCGTATATCGTCTAAGAATTTCTCTCCAGGGGAACATATCTTATAGTTCCCTCCTATTCCTCGTTCCCTCTTTTCTCGCAAATAAATAAGACGACCTGTACAGCCGGTGTTGCCGACTTGTGCTCACTACTAACGTGGCCACTATATCGGTGGTGGGAGAGAGAGCGGGGAGTGGGGAGACGGGGGAGGGGGGGGGGGGGGGGGGGGATAGGATCGCGACCGAAGATGATTACACGCGCGGACGAGGAGGAACCGAGTACATACGAGGAAGGAGAATACAGATGTAGGTTTGGGGGTAGAAATGAAGCGAAAGTAAGGAATAGAAAGGAAATGATATTATAGGAGGAGAAAACCACCGTATATACAATAATAAAGTCATTGGAAAGTTATGATGATAGTAATATGTACGAACGATTGATAGACTCACCCAATAGAAGCAGCTTGAGCTCTCGCCTCGCATCTCGCTTGTCCCTCCGAAGTTGCCTCTCGATCTCTTGGTTAATCCGCTTCTGTTCCTTGGCCTCTTCCGACAGGCAGCACGCCATGTTTCAGGGCAAAATCCTCGGAGGGAGGAGGGAGAGAGGGAGCGAGTTGTGGGGTCGGTCCGAGTTTGTAGGCTCGGCTCAGAGCTCAGCTCGGCTCAGCTCGGCTCAGCCGATATTATCTTTTGCCGTTGGTACTGTTGGTGGTGGTGGCGGCGTCGGCGGTGGCGGCGATGGTATTGGTGGTTGTAGTATTCGTAACAGCACCTAAACCAGCAACAGCAGTAGCAGTAGCAGTAGAAGCAACAGCAACGAAGTCGGTGGTGGCAGAGGTGATGGAGGTGGCGGTGGTGTTGCAGCGGGGAAACCGAGCCACCGTGAACGCGGTGGTGGTCCTCCTCCTCTGGAACGGCAACAGCCGTTTTGTAGTTTCCTTTATCTTCGTACCCCTTATATTATACAGTATTTCGCCCACGTTAAACTCGAAAAAAACTATGGGCAAATGGCTATTTGCAATTTGCAATCGGGCCACGACACCCTCACCTCTCCTCCTCTGCTCTCCTCCCGCCCTCACGCACGGGGCGATCCTCCTGCCAAACGCCAACGATACATCAACGCTGTTTAGTCGACTTTTTATTGTTATTATTACTATTATTATTATTATTATTGTTGTTGTTATTGTTATTATTATTTCCGTAATATTTAGCGGCCGAAGGATTATTTTATCTTGTTCCGTAAGAAAATTATTATTCCCTTCGATGTAGAAGAACGGGAATGAACGAGACCGACGAATCGGGCGAGTCGCGCACGCCACGCACACGCCGCTCTGACTTCTTATCTTATCTTCTCTTCTATTCTCGCCTCTTTTCTTTTCTTCTGTTCTGATCTCTCGCTATGCCAACAGGCAGCAGTAGAAACAGCAACAACAGCAGCAACAACAACAATAACAGCGGTAGCAGCAGCAGCAGCAGCAGTAGCAAACTTGTAGCAGACACTCAGGGTCGATCTCTACCCACGCACGCACGCACGCACCCCACCCACGCACACCAACACACACACTTTTCTTTTAGGAAAAAAAAAAAAAAAAAAAAAAAAAAGCCGAATTACACACTTTTGGTTTTACTATATTAAACGATAATCGACTTTTGACTGGCCCCGTCCGACTGTGCCGCCGTTTCTCTCTATGACTCCGGGGGCCTCTGACTTTTCTGTATCGCTATCGCTAGCTCGTTCGTATGCTCTCTCTTTTCTCTCTCTCTCTCTCTTTCACTCTCTCTCTCTTTCTCTCTCTCCCTCTTTCTTCCTCTCTCTCTCTCTCTTTCTCTCAGTTTATTTCGCTCCCTGTCTCTCCGCTCCGCTCCACTCCACTCCACTCCACTCCGCGGAACTCTCCGCGATGTGTTGAGTTCGTTCGCTAACTCGCTTGTTCGTTCGCTCCTCTAGCTTGTAGGTTCGCTGGGTGTGGTAACGCGTACAGTAGACGACGACGCAGATCGTCTGCTGCAACGGACCAGCCCTCCTCGACTCGCGCCGCGCCCGCGATACTCGGTACTTATATCCGGGAGAGTTTCGGGGGGCCGCCTTCGAACGTTAAATGATCCTATTAGACAAACTAGATTTTCCGAAGCCTGTCGCCACTGGTGTGCACGTGTTTATTTAATATGATTATAATCAGTAACTAGACGAGGTATAGTTTAGGGGGACGGGCACGGCAAATGGATCGGCCGGCGTTTAGGTTAAATTATTATTCACTATCTTTAATACCGCACTTACACTATTTACAGGTGAAACCCCATCGCCGTATTATATAACGGTATGATTATATCCATTTGGAACTACACACCGGCCTCTATACTTTCACCCGAAATCAACGAGCGAATATTCACTTCGATTACACGGCAACCGCCTATCGCAAGATGGCGTCCTTGTAATATTACAGCGCCACTTCCCACCATGCATCGTATACAGAAAACAAACACCGCAAAGCGGTTGCGCAAAGGAACAAACAAAAGACTTTATTATAACCGCGAGATTTTGAAATTAAGAAACAACTTTGAGAATATAATAATATATGAATAAACTATTATAATATTGTTTATCTACGTCAATATCTATTACCCTTTGCCCTGAAACATGCTTTTCAAAAGCACCTCATACGCGACATAATTCCCACATCACTTAAGTAGCATTATTTTCAGTAGACTGAAACATGTTTCATTCCGTAGAAGATAAGACTATCCGATAATATGCTAGTAGGAAAATGATCGAAAGAACGGGAATTCATAATAATGAATATAGATTATTTTATTATAAAGATTGTTTTACAACAATGACAATTGATGTAAATTTATCACGAGATAATATTATTAGCAAAAATTTATAAACTTAGTAGGTAGATTCGACGTTGGGATATAAGCTCCTTGTATTATACGTACATTTTATCGTGAAATGTATTAAATATAATAACAATAATATACGTTAACATCTATCGCTAACATTTTTCCCTACAATTATTTGCGGATGTTAAATTCCCCATATTATTATACCTGAGGCCAACAAAGCCCTTGGTATATAGTTTTAAGAGGATTTCGGACTAAATATGTAAGGCTTCATGCTGTATATAATTTCTTCCTCTTAAATTCCTAATGGAATTGACAAAAGCAAATACTATTATTTCTTCTCGACTCTATTCACTTTGCACTTTTGACATATTATTTCTTGTTCTACTTGAGACTTTTCGTATTGATGATTATGATTATGATTATGATTTTCCGTCGCTATAAAGAGAAAAAAAACGATAAAATAATGTCTTCATTCAATCGAATGCAGTGAAAGAAAAAAAAACTAAACTCATTTACAAATTATTCACGAAATTAAGAAACCATAAAAGCCCTGAAAAATCTACGTATAATGCATTTCTTTTACCTTGTTCCTGATCTTGGCTCAAAGAATCGCCTAGTATTTTCAGCAGATCTGAAATATGCTTGGAATATTCTGTATCTTCGTAAAACGCAGCAATCATACAAAAGCCTTGACGAATTGCGCCCAAACGACTTGAATATGCAAAATTATGAACAAATAATGTATTGAATGAATAGTACCGAGTTAATATTGCACTGATAATTACGTCTTTATAATCTTGGGTAACTCAGAGTCTAAAAATCTTCTATTTTGCTTATAGTCATCCATAATGGCTTGATACTGCCACTGCAGCTTATCCATCTGGGATACAGTCAGCTTAGAGTTTTCCAACAAGTTCTTAAAGTTTTTAGCAGCTACAGTAAAGTCATTTTTCTTCATTTTATGATCATCAATCAGAGTCTGTAGTCGTTTCGAAGTCATTATATTTTTGGAGCAATTCTCTAACACCTCTCGAAGCAAATGCAGTCTATTCTCCTTACAAGATTCTGCCTGTTACCACAATGTGATAGAAAAAACTTGACGAACAATTACAGCGTATAAATAAACCTAGCGCAATTTTTTTAGACAATTATTAAACACCTGGCAAAGACGAGTGGCTAAATCTGTAGACAATGAGCTGTTGTAATTGATTAAAGTCGAGGAATGAGGTAGGGTCAATTGATCACCAAGATGAATAATTCTCTGTGCTGAGAGGTGAGAAACTTGCAAAGAACGAACGTGCTGAATCAGAGCATCAAGCGTGTTAGTGGACAATTCAAGATGTTGGATTAACGCTGCTTGTTTATCACCAACCAAGGCCTCTTCCACCTGGCTTCCAACCAACTGTATTTCCAAACTTTCACGCATCTGCTGAGACCCGTTTGATTTCTGCTGATTTAGAAACTGATGTATCTCTAAGCACCCAGAGTGTTTCGAACAAGTTTCTATTGTATGCTTTTAGAGAAACCATTTCTAGCCTTCATATCTACTAATTCTCTGTCTTTGCCTTTGAACTGTTAGCCGAATGACTCTTGGATATTTTATTCTTGTTGCGGTGGCTGGTACGACAAGAGCAGCACCCATTTGGTTGATTTAGTCTCTGAGGCAAGGGTTGATGTATTGAGTTGAGAAGCGGCGACGACGATCTGGATCTTCGAACAGACGATGTATCCTCTTCAGAGGATGGAACCAAATGCATTGAGTACCGTCTTCGCAGTATAGGCTCGCTCCATCGACTGTAAGAACATTTCCGATCCTGCGATCGAGACATGATTTGTCCTTCTCACCTATTGGTGAGATGCATTTCATCGTGTGATCTAAAATATATGACACGTTTTGTTAAAGAGAAACCAATCGATTAATTGGTGATGAATTATGTAGTCAAAAGCTTGTGCAGAGACAAAAACATAAAAATGTTAAGAAATCTAAAAATCACGAGAGTTTGGAATAGAAATGATATATTCTAATGTGAGAAATGTGGACAATGTTACTGTTCTCGTGTTCACAGTTTACTACAGTAACAAAGACACGGTAAGAGAGTATAAATATGTGTTTAGTTCTGATGATGCTGATTTTTGTAGGATCACATCATACATACTTGACATACTTAACTTGAGTCATAGTTAATACGATGAAGATGTAGTCTTCTAATGCTTGAAGAGAAGCGGTATTGCATTGGCCTGATAAGAGAAAGTTAAGACCCTTTGAGATCAATTAAAGATTGGATAGTGAGTTGGTCGGTGGGGTGGGATAAATGAAAACGATAGACACGTAATAATTATTGTTATAATGTTATTTTATCGTAAGGGTTATGAAGATATGACTTATGGCTTCAGTAAAATTAAACAACATGACATAAAAATGACAAATGACATAACAATGGGTTGCTCCATTGGTACACTAGACACTTATTATAAAGGGTAAACGAAAATAACTCCTATTGTCACGTATTTATCGAGCAAACACATCATCAGTTAACGATTTATAATTTATTTTCTTTCAACTTATTTTTAGGAACGTATAAATTCTATTAAATGCAGATATGGGCAAATCGATTATCGTTCTAATAAATCCTTAATTGTCGAAGAAACGATGATTTTTCTTCCGTTTAATTATTAATTTGCTGGTTCTGTTCAGAGACTTAAAGATCACGGTATAATTTATTCGAGAATTAAGTGTAAACAATTTACATCGGGCTTCGAATGTACAACTCCGTAAATGTAAACGTGTTGATTGCTCGAAACGTTTACTTTTACCGTTTAGCAAAACTATTAAGATCTCTATTCGATAACAATTAAAACCATTGAATTTTGAGACGAATATCGACAGTAATACCGATCTTTGGATAGTAGAATATACTATATCGAGAAAATGACTGATGTGTCTGCACTAAATTGAATCGTAGAAGAAAATTGAAAGTTGACACACGTAAGACTGATATACGTGGTTTTAATTTTCAAAAAGCCGGTGTAACAATGGATCAATCCTATAACTATAAACATTTTTAATTTATAAAAGAACAATCCAACTTCCTGATATTCACTTTCTTCAGATCAATATAATAAAATGAAACGACACACGGCCTATGTATGTCGAAGCTGATACAAGTAGTATTTCTAATATTATTCTATATATTACTATTATCATTGAAATTTGTTACACATATCTGTTTGATACATACAATGATGCGTTTTGCCAGAGCAATCTTAATGAGTATTCACCGACGCTAGAGAATTTTTCTTTCTTTTTTTTTTTTCAAAGTTGGACCATTATTATCATAATATATTTTGTTCTATCGGCTAATATGTGAATAGACTCCTAAACGGCAGGATAAATAATTGTACGAGTGTTCAATTATTCCTGCTAAATTGTGTATAAAGAGGTATTTTTATAATATGTATAAGTATTTCATAATAAAATGCTAAACAAAATATAGGTATACAGATACTCAATAGATCCCATTAGGAAGTAGAATAATAAATTCAATTGTGTATTCGATATCGATATCTTAAAAACGATCTAATACTTCTTAAGTTTTTGAACGTGGTGAAAAACGACAACGAATAAGATGGTAATGGAAGAATTGCTTACAGTCCCACGCAACTACTTTTTTCTTTTTTCTTTAAATATATGTATATATTTATGTACATATAGTTCGATATCTTTCGAATGGGATCTACTTACGTTTATATCAAATAGGTAAAAATGTGATAGGGGTAAGTGTATGTAATCTTATTTCTTAAAAATTTTAGAAATGTGATTGGACCGTTAGAAATTTGGCATCAACTCCTCTCGGAGAGAGGGAGAGAGAGAGAGAAAGAGAGAAAGAGAGGGGGATTGAGATTGAGATTGAGATTGAGATTGAGACTTAGTGAGTGAATGAGTGTGTGTGTGTGTGAGAGAGAGAGAGAGAGAGAGATTCACAAATAAGATTCTATACAATTTATAATCACATGTTTTTTTTTTCTCTCTTTACCGACAATAATTATTATTTTCTTTGTGGCCATTAAAAACTTTCTTCACCGTACGACGATAGCCTTAAGATTTATGATTCTATTTACAATTCAATAAAATAATATTATTAATTTAATAAACGATAGAGTTTCTTTTTTTATATTATAATATTGCGTGTAATGGGTATTATAATATATTATTTAATTAATTAATTAAATATATCATTTGATTATTAGTGATAGCGTTCAATGGTCAGATTTAAAAAAAAAAAATTATACATTTATTCGATGCAAGACTGTTGGTCTCTATTATTCGAGCAGTGAATGTTGGTTGGCACAGACAGTAGCTGGGTTTAAGGCACTTTGGGTAGATTAATATTCCTCAGCGCCTGCCAGCGTTACCACGTCGTTATCTCCTATCCCCCCCTGCCCCCCATTTCTCTATTAAAATCCCCACAAGATTTCAGATTACACCTCCGTTGACTACGCGACTCTCACTTTATCTTTTACACTCTTCTTTAAACTAGTTTACAGTAGAATAGGCTGTTTTCATGAGCTTTGCAGTGATAATGACCAGTCCGACTGCCCTCACAGAGGTTTTGTGAAGTTTGCTGGGAACATACCCTTCTCGGTACCTCCTTCCTTCACACCCATCAGCCATCCCTCCTCCTGCGAATAAAATCATTCATTTTCATTTATCAAATTCACTTATTCAACTACCAGGACTCAGTTTCGAACAGATTATTAAAGACTTTCATCCCCGTTATGTACAAGATCAAAAGTGATATACGATATTTCTTTTAGGATAGTCAAGGAGGTAATCTAGCACACCTACAGGACCGAGGTCATAAAAACGTTGTGCATTTGATTAATAAATCTAAATTCTTGCTTATCGATAAACAATTCTTCAAGTGATATTCCAGAATACTGAAATTGACTGTCCTCTTTATCCATACATGTCTTATGTATTAGATATAAATCTGTGGGACCGTATGGGTGGGATGGTCGGGGCCCTCGGACATTTTTTGCCAAGCTTTGGGTTCTAACACCATGCCCGTTATTGGCTACGCACTTTCACCTGAATCCTCAGAATTCGGATTGCTTTTCAATTTCGGATTATGATCGATTATATTGTTGTGTGTGAAATAGTGTTCAGGACCCGATGAATGCCAGAAATAATCATAATGCCAAAATGTGATTCCAGTTGTCTGACGCGGGGGCCAGGTTCGTCGCGTCAGTGCGTATATCAGTGCATCGGCAGTTGGGAAGAGATTTTATGAACAATATAATACAACTTTAGACCCATTTGTCACTCAACTCAACTATTACAAGCACAACACTTGTAGCCAAGGAGCAATTTATTCACACACAACAGATTTTCGAAATACTTCTTCATTCTCAAGGATTCAGGGCGCGAAATTCACTCGTAGGACTGAACGTATGTACCACTACCCCCACAGTGGGCGCCCCTCCCCGGACACCCTTACAGTCTTTAATGATAAATAATGCGAACCTGTTCCTCTGGGTCTTCGTACTCGATGACACGGATGATCTCACCAACATCAAAAGATAGTTCGTCAACATCTTCGCGTGTATACTTGTAAGTAGCTTTAACCCTGTACAATACTCCCGGTGGCAAGTTGTCCGTTGTCGCCCCTATGGATAAATTGGTACCATTTTGATATTCCACGTCTAAAATGATTCAATTTTCTGTCATTAGTGCTGGGCCTGCTTCCGCAATAATTATTATACTCTCTGAACAAGTCCATGCACAAATTGACAGACAAAACTTAAATGTATTCACTACTGCAGCTGGTAGATTGAGGAATTTGAATATCACTTACAACGAAAATAAAAAGCGGGTGTTGTAATTTATGTACAAATCTTACTACACTCTTGAATGTCCTTCAAATTTTTTCTACAGTGTGAAACTATTGAGAATTTATTCAAATATTGTCCATAGTTTCTGAGGAGACCACAAAACAAGCGTATTTCACATTAATTAAGAAGGTTCGTATGTTCCCGTCAACAGATTCTCATACACCAACTTATAACGCAAAATTAACTAATCTTTTAGACTGTAGCGCAGGTTCGCTGTTTTTCTTACACAGTGTTATCTCTAGCTCTTTCTATGATGGCTCTATACTGATTGCAACTGGACACAGTCACGGTCTCCCAGTGCACTTTCAAGTTTTATTTCTACACAGAAGCTGGCATACAACAATGCCGATGAATTTTACGTTAGCGAACTGTGTATCAAACATAGAAAGTGGAGTTTTGGCTACATACAGTCTGTGCTTCTTAAGCCTTTGGGATTCTCATGTGTTAATAAACCTGGCAATATATCATTGTGTATTAAACTCAATATACATAAAGCAAATTATCCATCATTTAGTCAATAGAATAACTCCGTTGTATGCGAGTGAGGATGTGAGGATGTATATTGCTCACCAATTGGGATATCATACAATTCCTCAACTGGTTGGGCAGACTTGATTGGCGGGCTTTCAGGAGGACCGTCTTTGTTATTTAAGGAGTTAGCATTGCTGTTAGCGTTGCTGTTAGCGTTGCCGTTTATTTGAGTTGTAGGTGAAGTATCTCCAGCGGCTACAGTTGTCTCACCCAATACTGTAACACACAACAAGCCACACTAAAACCAAGCATCAATCAAACGAGTCACACCCCCTCGAGTAGCTGGTTCTTTTGTATCTATTTTTCCAGAAAACACGGTCAAACGATGTTAATTGTTAATCTCTTCATTAGCAAAAAAACAAGATACCAACAGACGTGAAATTTATAAACAAGAAAAACTATCAAGCCACGTGATAACGTACCTGATGATATGTTGTTCTGCGCTGGTTGCGTGTTGATTATCAATCTGAAACGAATCATTGTATTATTTATTCCAATTTCTTAGTGTAATAAAAGTTTTTTCATTCATTTGGCTTGTATCAATTTAGTCCTTGATTATCAAACTTACGACGAGTTAGCATTCGGCGATTTTGGGGATTGGGACTCGGAGTTCTTCTTCAATGTATAAGATCCCCTCTGGCTCTCGTTGGCCAATTTGTCTACTATTGCTTCTAGCTCAGAATAAACCTGAATGGACAAATGAAACTTGTGAGAAAAAACTATTCTCAAAAGCAAATCAGCACTCTCTTTGCATTATCATATCATGTTTTCTTCTTTATGTAAGATGATGATTTGTATCATAATACAAATTTTCAGAAATCTGAATTATTAATTCAAAAAACTCAGGGTAATTATCACACATCTTCCCTTTACCTTGGCAGTCTCGGCGTGAAAGACTTGTTCAGCAGCGAACAGAGTTTGTAGATTAGTGACGAGGAAGAGAACACGAGAGTCATAAAGGGCAGGCAATTCATCGTGCAGTTCTGAGTTGAGTTGTTCATAGGTGCGTTTAGCCTCGTCCAGTTGTTCCTTTCCTTTAGACACTTTGAGCTCGTCTCGTTTCTTCGGATTACCTTGTAACGACTGAAAGCTATGCCTTTGACCGTCGTAGTCTACCAATTTACGTCCTCTCTTGTCTATTTTTTTCTGAAATATCATTTCATTTAGTTAGAATTAGTCCTCCATTCACCTGCCTAATTATCATCATGCTATTCATCATCTTGTGATTCAATTTAGGCTCAGTTTAAGTGCTGAGTTGGAAGTAAGCGTAGTATTCATAAGATGGCTAAATTTATCCATATTAGAATACGAGCAATTAGTGATTAATTGAGCTTTGTTTATCTTCCGTTCTTCACGGAGTGAAGATGTATAACATCTGTTGTTTCAATATCTGTTTCAACTGATTGTAAGATTCTTACATTACAATGGATAATACTCAGATTATTATTTGCGTTTTTTAAAGTCAGTTTGTGTAAGTGATTTTCCATAAGCATGAAAGAGCATGAAAAATACAATAGGTAAACGGGTGCGAGCCATTTTTTTAAAGTTCATTCAACTTTCCGCAGCCTGCATTGTTCCTTACATGAAGATCTCTGTGAACTCACTCAAAACGGGTTCTGTGAGTTACTTATACCAAATTTGAAGTAAGAATACAGAAATTCAAAGTGCTAAGCCCATTCTGACGGAGAAAAATGATAAAAAGTAGACCAATTTACATTAAAATTAGCACTCAATGGTTTTTGGGGTCGCTTATTTGCAATCTGAACTCAAGGTGCAAAAATTCAGAATGACGGATCGATATTGTATAAAGTAGACTGAGTCGCATTAAAATTGCTGCTCAGGGTTTTTAGTTCCACCAATGTGTATTTGATAATTTTTTTAATTCACATTAGAAATTAGTGGCCTCAGAAAACCTTTAATTACCAGTTTTGATGCAGAACTGTCTACTTTTTCCAATTTCAGTACGCCATATTGAACTTGCCATTTTAAATTTCTATATTTCGACTACAGATCTGGGATGAGCGACCCAAAAAAACTCCTTGAATGAGTTTCGAAAAGACCGGATGTCAGGAAAAGTGTAGGCTTCAAAAAGTTAAATAAACATAGCAAAATGGCTTACGCGACCTCTCAGAGTTGAGATATAAAGCTGATCTTGTGGGAGGATTTGTTTTGTGCTAAAAAATTAACGTTTACAGTGGTGGAAGTGGAAAAAATGAAATTTCGATTTTCTTTTGGATACCCTAGTATATATAATATACAACACGGAGTATTCCGCCTCAACTCGACATGCCTCTAGACCCTGATTTTAACGTCGCTCATTTTTTTTGGACGTCCAGTATCAAAAGATGCGACTACTCCTACCATACATCAAATATTAGTTCAGATATTACATTCAAAGACCAAAAAATTTCGACGTATTGATTGTTCCGATGACACTGGCGGATTCCGAGTTATATGCATTTGAAAACTTCTTGCCAACGGAAACTTAGAAATTTCAATATTCTGCCCTGTCGAATCGATGAGACTAATCGTCAAACGGGATGGTATAAGTCCTTACATCTTCCGGTACCGCATATATACAAAAACATGTTGCGATATTGGAGTTGTCAAGGTCTAAAGGCATGTCGAGTTGATAGAATACCCCATAGAGCTATATGGTAGGATACACAGTTTGGTCTTGGTCTACAGATTAACATTAGAATTGAATTTTCCTGAATGACATTCAAAGAATATCGTCGAGCTGATAAAAAAAATAACAGAAATCTAAAAAATCCTGATTAATTTCTCTCGCACACTTCAACGAGCCTTGAATATAAAATCCTTGATGATATGGTATCTGAGGTAGTCCAGATGGTATTACCAACTCTTAGATCGGTATAAAATATGGGGGTGAATATATATCGTCGAATCTACTTCATCTACGCATATTCTAAAAGTTTGGATGAAGAAGAACACACCTATAGTATAAATTTACAATTCCTATAGTATAAATCCATACCCTCATTTCAGGAAACTGGCTTTGGTATGTGTTGAGAGGTACCAGGACTTGGTCGGCTAATTTGTGAGTGAAATCTTGCCACAACATGTCCATGTTCTGTGCCTGAACGTAGAGAAGGTCGTGTCCGGTCCACTGACTCTCATATATTTCATTTAGGGAATCCATCAACGTTTTTGAAGCTGCTTGTACCGCTGAAATGAAGTAAAAATCAATCATTGCATTATTGTTTCTCAACATATTCGGCATTGTCACGTGGCTGTACAGTGTTTGCACACCTATAAAAAAAAACATAAGTTGGGAAATCAGAAGGATTGCCGATTTTCGTATTCATTAAAATTTCACGTCTGATCGGGGAATGAAAATGGCTTGAAATCTTCTTTATTATATCCGGAATTGATTAAATCTTTGATTAGGCTATCAATATGAATTTTAGAGTGACAAGTAAGTATGTCGAGACTCTATACAGGGTAGAATATGTCCTTCTGGTCATACGTGAGTGATTTTAAGCAAGTACACCGACGTTCCGTTTCACAAGTGAGTAGTAAAATAAAATACAAACAGTCATGCCCTCGTTCTTAAAATCATATGCCATGTAATTCAAGAGGCGATAAGAGTAAGTATAATCCCCCCAAAAAAGTGACATCCGCCCATTCTAAAAAGTGTCGTAAGCATTTAACAAAATAATTTGTTTCTTCTACAAAACAGTATTGAAATCAGATATTACTGCCAAGTACATCGTCAGATTTAATTTATCTCCAGTATGTAATTAAGGCCGCAACATTGAATCTGCGAATGTACCCAATATGTATAAGCCTCTAGTATACTACTGTAAGGAACAGACCGACTTATGCGAAAATTCTCATTTGTATCCATATACAGCAATTGGAGAAAAAACGTTATCAAACAAAGAGAGAAAAAAAATTAGAAAAAAAAATTGGAGGAAGTGGTACTTGGCGGGTGGTATTTTGAAATTTTTGTAATTACTATCGAAACATTTCTTCACACAGAATTTTATCATTTTTTTTCCAAAAAGCCCGCCAAGTACCACTTCCTCCGAATTTTTTTTCTAATTTTTTTTTTTCTTTGTTTGATAACGTTTTTTCTCCAATTGCTGTGTATGGATACAAATGAGAATTTTCGCATAAGTCGGTCTAATTATATACTGGAGATAAATTAAATCTGACGATGTACTTGGCAGTAATATCTGATATCAATACTTTTTTGCAGGAGGAACAAATTATTTTCTTGAATGCTTACGATACTTGTTAGAATGGGCGAATGTTTTTAGATAGAGTACCCACGTTAATGTACTTGGCGCAAGGTTTTTGGACGTGAGGTGTTTTTGGAGGGATTTCACTACGTTTTGCACCGTTCAGCTGGATATTTATTCACGCTTGAGCTTTTAACCGACATCAGCGGTTTCATTTGTAGTAAGGGTATAGTTACTGGTAACTTTAGCATTGATCAGGTCTGACATGAAAAGAATATGTATGCATCGTGAGCATTTTTCGGCCATTTCTGCTTTGTAATATCGGCTATCCTACAATTCATAATGCAAGGTAGACTGAGAACGCTTTATAACTCAGCGAGTGTCAGCGAGACGATACAAACTACCTGCAGTTGTAGGGAAATGAGCGTACTTATAATGACATTACATATTTTCTAAACTAAATTGTTGACCCTTGATATAATTATGAAAGTTAATTATTTGTATTACATTTCATTAGTCTTCTATGATTATTGACTAGCTGATAAATCTAGGATTCTCAATTTCATTGCTATATGCTTTGATCATCTCTCAAAGCAACAGATAATGACCCTAAAACTGTACGCAGCAAATATTTGAGAATGAACTTGCATGAGTTGTTGAAATTAAAAATTTTGACCATAGCTCATTGAATTGAATCAAAACTTGAGCCAAAGGTTAGTTTCCAAATGGAGAAAAAAAAAAAACTGCAGTAATTATATAAAAACAAAAGATATAACATAGCAAAGTGTTTGTAATCTACGAAGGAAGATATCTATAAGTTTACTCATCAATCTTAGTCTACTAGTAACAATAAAAATTATCTCTATTTTTAATATTTATTATTATATCAAATGTTAGAGATAAAATGATGTTCATCGCTGGCTTAAGTGGAATTAGGTAGCCCTTAGGATGCCTCTAAAACGCAATACCTAGTCTCACCGTTCCATCAAAATTTAAATAATTTTCGGATTCTCATCAGCTGTTTTTGTCACTGGACATGAACGATCTGCCTGGAACGGTAATGTTTTAATAGAAGTATGAAGTAATGCTAGTGGAATATGATCAAGTAATATCATCTTCTGTTTCGTAATTTACTTGTGATAGTGAGGTAACAATGCTTTGTAAAATCAGAATTTTACAAATGTAAAGTATTCATCGACTATCCAATTGCTTGTGAAGTAAAGTAGACTGCGGAGGCTATAGAATTTATACTTAATGAGTAGTTAAAGACAACATACAGTGAAAACGAGATAATGACGAAAATAAATCCAAAGAAATCTGAATTCATTCCAGATCGAGCGTAGCTGAGCCTAAACGTACTACCCGGAATACTAACGCTATATGAATGGTCTGAAAATAACGTTGCTTCAATTTGAAGAATATAATATTCTTGTCACAGCTCGATGAAATTTTGTGTAAAACTCAATTTTTATAGATGATAAATATAGAACACAAAGCCATGAACCCTATAAATTAGAAGAAATTCTGTGGTAAGAAAATATAAATATATAAATATAAGAGTGTGGTCATCCTTTATGTCCTTGTCATGAAACTCGGTCAAGTAATTCTAATTTATACTGGTGCTATTTCCTTGGTTCTGACACTGTGCACAATAATCATGAACCTTCTGGTATGATTTTTGTGAACTAAAATACATCAACGCACTCCGCGCGAAGCACGATGTCTTGTGCTATACACGATGCGATTCTTGACACTTATCGAAGAGTAGGGTATAATAATTAAAATTAAAATTAAAAGCAAGTTGACGAAAAGTGTCTACAACGCAAGCCGGACTTATCAAAAGCGTTATTATTACAGGTATTCACATAACCTCAAAGACTCGAGCTCGTGAGGTAAACGATCAATCACATAGGTTAATATTCATTGTTGTGTACAAGATATCGGATCCATATCCGAACGTGTTTACCTCCTACTCTGTGGAAAGTTTTTAATAAAACATTATTTTGTGAAGTCTTGCGCAATTGAATCTTTCACATGCCGGCTGACTTTAACTGTCAGTTTGACAGGTCTGCGCGCGTGCGCATGCGCAATGGTCTGGAACGATGAAATGGGCTGAAGACGGAGAAAAGCGGAGATCGTGAAGTCACAAATTATCATATCTCAGCTATACGTGCACAGATTCTATTGATGTTAGGCTTAAATGAAAGCTCTTTCGACACTCATTCTCATAAATAAGTTATAGACCCCCATAATGTCGTTAAATACGGTAAAATCGGGGAAACCTTATCCTCCCACTACGCGGAAAATTGCCGCAGCTGTATAGAGACTCGGTAGAGTCGCTACAGAAAAAAACTTTTTTTTTAATGTCTCGACGCGAGACTCTACCCAGTCTCTTGATGTATATAGCTGAAAATGATCGTCGTGTATCAAGAGATTTGAAATTATTTTGTTTTTGTCTTGGGCTGAAATGACCAGAAATAAGTAGCGGTTTTGTTGAAGAAACCTGAAAACAAATGCGGGTGTCTGTTAGAGTTGTAACATGATTGTAACTATGTTATGAGAAAATACGAATCAAATTCGAGATGGTTAGAGCCAGACGTTAGCCGGGTTGGAGTGGAATGCCTCATAGATATACGTATATGTATATGTATATGAACGCGCAGCATATAGATCGTGTTAATTCAATCTACCTATGTATATGTATAGGTTAATCGTGAGTGAGACTGTCTACAGAACTTGATGAATGAGCCGGGTATATTATGCAACTAACAAAAATGCGGATATGTATTTATCGGAGGAGAAAGTCGTGCATTAATGTTTTCCGTGTATAGGATAAAATGAATCGATAAAAAAAATGGAAGAAAAAAAACGTTTATTCTATTCTGGAGTAAAACAGATGAGACGCAAATATTATAATCGCAAAATCTTACCAAAAACTCGTATGGTTTTGTTCCTTTAATTATTACAGATTTTTTTACAGTTCATTTCACTCTTCTATAATATTTCACAACATATTACATATGCATCAACATTTTTATACTAAAATTAAAAAAGAATCTAGTTCATTTAGCTCCCTCCTGTTTGATGTTTCCAATATAATAAATTGCTTTCGCGATGATGCCGCGCGCGTTAATTTGAGCATGGGACTATAAATACACACCTGTATACACTAAGCTTACGTATATACGAAGAATATCCTATGTGCGTATGCCAGTGTGTTATACCTACGCGATAAATTGCCTGTATATATGCATATAACTATGATATGTGTTTATGCATCATTAGTGGACTTTGTGAGTGCTATCGCATACGTGAGAGGGTTTTCAATACGTTACAGAAATGTGGTTTACATCTCTGAAAACAGTCGGAATGATTTATACCTCAAAATGGTTAAAATAGAGAAACGAGGTTACGAAAATGTGATTTTTAAGTTTTTTATTCCATATCTTTTTCTTTTGCCATAATTCTTCGATAATGTCACAGATGTTCTATTTCGTGCAGTAAATTACTCTAGTAGATGTGATTTTTCACAATTTATCAAATAATTCAACGATTTTTACCTCTACCGCCCAGGTTCAGAGCCAGCAAGTCAAAAATCCTCGAGATGCTATAAGTTTTATGAAAATTGAGAGTTCTTGCATTTTAGTCCGCCATTTTGAATTTCGTATCTTAGACCTCTCTAGACTAACTTATTGTTTCTTCAAGACCATATGGACCTTTCTACGATATGCAATAAGAAAAATCTAAAACCCTAATACGGACTCGGATAAGTAGTTAGCCTCTCCAAAGCCACCTCCCTATAGACTTGGGATGTGTCTCACCCCCAGACTAGGGTAGCAATTATAGCTCTACCATAGCTGTCCGGGTTTGATTCACCAAAGCTGCCTGATACAGACTAGGGTGGCAATTATCGCTGTATATACCGTACCAATCGGAGTAACCGTGCCGAAGCTGCCTTTTAGCTAAACAAGAATTAAATCTAAGGAAGATCGAAGGCTGGAGAGTGAATTTATTAGAATGAGAAATAAGAAGATGAAAAATAAAGTTCAGATTCCTTGAAACGTTTTAATCTTGAGGAACTGTTTCCTTCCGGTTGAAGAATTCGTAATAACAAAAATAAACAAATGAAAAATACTTAAACCTAACTCAATCATCTAATTCTATTATTCAAATTTGAAAGGCTCTATTTTTTCTGATACAGTTAGACTTCGTGTCCAATGAACGATTCGTTAAAATTTATCTGATTTGCTTACGAGACAATGGATATATGATTTTATGTAAAATTGTTCATGAATTTGTTCAAAAACGCTGTTCTAGCTATTCGTTAAGGTGATCGAAAAAATACCAGAAAAACGCCGCCTTGGCAGATTGCAGAAATTTAAACAAAATTAATTTAAGCCAAAGATTCCAAACATCGCTTTGACCGAGTATATCACAAAAAGTTTATAGAATTTAGATTTGTTCACGCGCCACTTTGGCAGAATGATTAGCAGAGAGAAATGAATTCTGGCTGTGAGACGTCGGCCACTTTGGCTCAATTTGCTCTAATATTATAGTTTCACAAAGATAGTACGCGGGCGCTTTGCCCCTATTTGCTCTAATAGTTTTAAAAAGATAGCGAGACGTCGGGCGGTTTGCCTCGATTCGCTGCCGAACGGTGTTGCGCTGCTCCTTATATACCTCTTATGACGTCACTCGTAGCGACCCCACCAGCGCGAAGGTGATATGCGTGGTTCGGCCAGGTGTCATAGGCCGAACACGTTACAGTATACCGAGAGTAAATCTTGAAACTATACAGTCGACTGCGCATGCGCTAAATAATTCAATTTTATTGGTCGGCGAGATCGTCACCCGGTGATATCTTGACCTGCGAGGCACGGGTGCCAACTTGTGAGAAATGAAGCGAGAGCTGTCAAACTCTTGCGAGTAAAGTACTCAATCGCGATTATGTTGTTATTTATTTTGATCCAGCGTTAATTATAAAATAAAAATAATAAAAAACTGCATGGACTAGCAGTTTTTAATAACGTAGTTCATATCGGAAGATGATTCAATGAGCGCAAAAAAGAATTCACCTAATGGAAAAACAAAAGTCAATTGCTCCAAAAATGATCTAGACCACTAGTTCTCAATTTTAATTGGATAAAATGAATCCTCTAAAAATCAACCGATATATCGAATCGAAGCAAGCAATCAGTTGTTTGGAATAAATTGCGACGGTTTTTTACCAACTCAGCGCAAAGAACTATCACTTGATTCGTAACTAATCCAGGCACCTAAGGGTGTACTTCTTTATAGGCGACCAGGTTATGGAAAACTCAATTTACGTCACTATAGGACGGAATAATCACGAATCCTTCATACATCGTTGTCAGTATAGGGGATACAAACAGACCGCAAGATTTAGACAAAGCTATTTGTACGGTGAATGCTTGAGACTTGAGATCATTAGGGCCTACGATGGCCTACGACGTCGTAGAGTACAGCCATAATTTTATATACATAAGTTGACTTATTTTAATTGATTTAATCTTAGTGAATGATTGGATTGAAGTGTGTGCATGTCTAAGTATATTGTTTTAGTTTAATATTTTATATTATTGAATAATAATTGACTAGTGAGAGATTTTATTTATATACATTTTAAAACAAATCGATTTTATTTGTACATATATAGTTTTTTGAATTACCTGTTCTGTATATTATTTGTCACATTATTTCTGCCTTTGATTTTTTGTTTAAACACATACCCTGCATTTATATACCTTGTTGTTATTTATACATTTATTAAACTAATCTCTCATCTTAAATTTGTCTTCAGCTTTCTTTATTTTATTTTTCAATCTATTCGTATACATAATATCCGTTATACAAAAATAAATCAAGAAAACTGTTACAAGGCTTTCCAAGCCTTTCCGAATCACTACCCCAATTGATTAAGATTTTAACCCAAAAAATTCGTATCAATTACATTAACGCCGAAAACAAAGTTTGATAGCTAAAACTTGGGATGGCCAGCCTGCTTAAGCAGACGACGAAACTCGCGCATGCGCAGTCGACTGTATAGTTTCAAGAAATGCTCTCGGTATACCTAAATAGCGTCCAGGTTGGTGAAATTCAACGCTCATTTAGATATGATGAACAATGAACATACATATACACAAATATAGCCAGCTCGAGATATTGGATATTCATAATCGTTTAAAA
This sequence comes from Tenthredo amoena, assembly GCA_963966615.1. NCBI lineage: Eukaryota > Metazoa > Arthropoda > Insecta > Hymenoptera > Tenthredinidae > Tenthredo > Tenthredo amoena. Next base: position 8,841,766 of record OZ016490.1, read on the forward strand.
AGATATTAGAAATAAAAATCCGATGAATTTATCTTTTGTAATCAATATGTTATGAGAACGAGAATAACCTACGAGAAAGTATAGTTGAACCCATATGACACATTGAAAAAATTTCAACATTGCGAGAGCTGCCACTGTGAAATAGTAGTTTGTGCAACAAGGGCGTAAAGTGAACAACACAGTTTACGCCCGAGTCGCATACACTAATTTTTGACCCCTGTGCGTAAAGTTCGTACTTTACGCACATGTGGTCAAAAAAGATATTATTGCACGTTTTTGGTGGTATTTGCGATGCGAACTATCATCCAATGAGATAAGAAACTTTTAAAACCAGATCAGGATTACAGGCTGGATACTTGGTATGGAACACCTCATGTATAATAATATACATGCGTACTGACGCTGAAACTTACCTCGAATACACCTAATGTAATTGTTGAATTCCTTTTGAAGCCTGTTAGCCGCATTTTGCTGCCTTGTGAAGTTTTGTAGATGTTCGTCAAAAATATCGTCCGCAGTTCGGTCGACTTTCCCGAAATTTTGAAGAAACTGAAACACCAAAAAGAGATTGTCTATAATTTTTACATCATTAAGCATAAATCTTCTCTAGTGTTCTTGCTCCTGAGATATTTTATTCGCATTTACTCTGCACTGGTATATCTTTCAACATATTTTTCAAACAAATTAGGGTTTTTAATGAACAAAACCAAATTGTTTTTAGGTTTTTAGGAACGAAAGATAACGTTCAAGTCAGCCGTATAAGAAATTTGACCTTGAATGAAAAAGAAAATTTGTTATAACACCAGAATTTTCTTTTATTGTTAAGGGGCTACAAATAATGTCCGGGATTTGTGAAAAATACACCTTTTCGGGGATTGTGGTGACTAAGGTAAAGCGAAGTGAGCTGAGCTCTGTATAAAGATGACACAGCTCAACTGTTGACATAATACCGACTAACCATTAGCCCGATCGATCTCTATTTTTTTTTCACATGCAGTCCTCACGCATGGTTCTGGCGCAGACTAGAAGTTCTTACAAATATTTGTTCATTTCGTTGCGAAAAATTCGAAAAAATTAAAGTTTTTTCATTTTTCAATATATGGAGTTTCAAATTCTGAAAATGTATATAAATCATTGAATATTTTCCGATAATCCTAGTCCACGCCTGAAATACCGAGAGAAAATTTTGAAACTATACAGTCGTCTGCGCATGCGCGAGTTTCGTCGTCTGCTGAAGCAGGCTGGCCATCCCGAGTTTTAGCTATCAAACTTTGTTTTTGGCGGTAATGTAATTGATACGAATTTTTTGGGTTAAGATTTTATTGTTGAGATTGAAACTTGATGTTCTGAAAAAACCGTTGAGATTTATTCCGAACAGCTGATTGCTTGCTACGATTCGATGTATCGGTTTATTTAGAGGATTTGTTCTTTCCAATTACAATTGAAAACCAGAGGTCTAATTGTAGATGATGGGTGCTTCGAAGAAACAAAGCAGCTAGATGGGAACGAACAGTTTATTAAATCGCGTTAATTTGATACAGTAGAAATTGAATTAAAATAAAAGACAACATAACCTCGATTGGCTACTTTACGCGCGAGAGTTTGACAGCTTCGCTTTATTTCTTGCCAGTTGGCACCCGTGCCTCGTAGGTTAAAATATCATCGCGGGACGATCTCACCGACCAATAAAATTGAATTATTTAGCGCATGCGCAGGCGACTGTATAGTTCCAAGATTTCCTCTCGGTATATCAGTATTAAGTAGGTTCGCAAGACCGGGTCCAGTTTGGATTAGAATTGACTATGGTATTAAGTCGACAGTTAACCTATGTCATTTTTACAGAGTGGCTATGCTGGCCATGTGGCCAACATGATGTAAGATGCAAGGGTCTTCGATATCGATATGTATAGGTGACATGAAGCTAGAATAAAGGCCTAAAACAGGATATCTGTGTATCATTTACATTAATTAATGGATTCCTAATATTGACGTATTATATATAAATTTAATGTAAAATTGGGAACAAATGAGAAGAGGACGAGGTCTACGTAACCCTTTTAATCAATATTCCGCTCGTGTTTGGTTCTTTGATAAACGGAATAGCGAGAAATTTTTTCTTTGGCACGTTATTCGGGCTACACGTGCGCAATTTGAATTTCAGATGAACTCGGAAGAAAGGGCGTGGGCGATTCTTGGCAAAGGTGTAGGCGGGTTAGGAACGAGCGTGCATGAGGTGGTTTCAAGCTGTTTCGAAGTGATTCTTTCGTATCACCATATCAGGACACGTACGAAGCATTCGCGAGCCTCCAGCCTATACTGACAATATAAGTAAGACACAGGTGAATAATCATCAACACGTAGGTATACACGATACCCGCGACGAAATGAAAAATTAACTTCGGTTGTAAATCGCTAATTAATACCTAGAGCCAAGAAGTTCGTTCTTTTAAAAACTAAAGTCGTCGAAGAGGTTTGAAAATTCAAAACTAGTCATTCATATACGGCTTGACGATAAATGAGGAGAAAAAAAAGTATGAGAGAAGATAAGATGGGAAAACTTATATTTTACAGATTTAAAAGAAAATATTTTACGGTTAGGGTTGTTCTTAATAAAGTCATTTTCGAATTTCTTCGCTCCCAGGGGCTAGAACAGCTCCAAATAAATAAAAAATAAATTCCCCAAAACCCCGGCCTCCTAAGTCCATCCTAAATACCTCCGCAAGGCATCCCGAATTCTCCATTCGATTAACACGAGACTTTCGACTTTGCGCGGTTAATTTTTGCTTCTGATCGCTGTATTGCTGCCAAAAATCTGAAACTCGGCGAATATCTTACCTACAGTGGTAGGTATTACGTGAAATTTTTTGAGATTTTTCGCGAAAGATTTTTCGCGAAAGATTTTTCATAATAGATAACCGGAATTTCACAAAAATATACATCACTTCATCCAGCCGTAGCTCGAAAAATAATGTAGAAAAAAATTCCAAAAAATTTCATGGTACACCTACTACTGTAGGTAAGATATTCGCCGAGTTTCAGATTTTTGGCAGCAATACAGCGATCAGAAGCAAAAATTAACCGCGCAAAGTCGAAAGTCCCGTGTTAATCGAATGGAGAATTCGGGATGCCTTGCGGAGGTATTTAGGATGGACTTAGGAGGCCGGGGTCTTGGGTACTTTATTTTTTATTTATTTGAAGCTGTTCTAGCCCCTGGCAGCGGAGAAATTCGAACATTACCTTATCGAGGACCACCCTAATACACAAAACGAACTTTCAAACGCATTCTTTATTTTCAATACGTTGATCTGTCTTATAGTTCCTTTCTCCGGGAAATGCAGGCCTCAATAATTCATCTCGCGATTAGCAAATTAATGAAAAAGAATTCCGACGAGATATGCCTTCATACATAGCATTAAAATTTAACAAATAAACACTACCCATACGGCCTGCAGCATTGAGGTACGGTGAGCGTGAATTTCGCGGTAACTTGTGGCCTAATAACTCGGCAATGTAAGGTACGTACTGATTCAATGAGCAAGAGGCATTTCAATGCTTTCTTGCGGTCAGCCAACCAAGCAAGACTTATGTTAGTATTCAGTTATCTCTTGCTTGTAAATTATACATAGGTATATATGTAGGTATGTATACACTGCGGTCTAGTGTAACGAACAGCGAGTGCCACGAGATCTATCACTTCTCAAGTGCAGAATTTCTTCATTCTTCTTGACTGCTGCACTGATTTCTAAAATGTATCTTGTTTACCAAAAAAAAAAAAAAAAAACACCGACGTTTAATTTTTTTTTGCATAAATCGATGGTCAACAGTTATTTCTCGTCACTGAAATCGTTGTAAATTTTGGCACTGCTTTTCGTCCCAGAGATTGAACTTGATGAGTATTTTTTCTCCAAAGATATCACCAATGCATTGCCGGTCGTAATAGATTGGAAATTGTATGCATGAGGCAGTCTCCCAAATTACACGCCATTTACGAAGTATTAGCAAACCCAGCCGAGTCATGGCAGTTTGTGTCTTCAAGTCGCGTGTCCAAGCTCATTTTCCTTCGTCTCATTTTACTCCTTGACGAAGGACGAACTGAACTGTCTCGTCACGTTACAAATCGAGATCCTGCATCGCAGAATGATAAATTAAAGCCAATACAAAATAAGGAATACGAGCCACTAGGACACGCGGAGATTACGTAATCGGCCGCAACACGACGTTGACTTAAGTGTGTAATTTCATTATTCTCATATCCACGAGGTTCTTGTTGACAGGAAGTACTCGAGCTCCATGCAATATAACCAGAAGGGATGTCTCACTGTATATGAATCCCATTCCATTTATTCCATTTATTCCTTTTGATTAATTTTTCTTCGTCGATTTATTTCCTTAGCATGTTCATTCAAATTGACTATCGATCAATTCGTGTACAAATAATAACAATCATATCGAATCTTATCATATTCGTCGATGTTGATTTAATTAACGCTGCGCAATCGCGTATATATATACGTGTAATATAAAATTATTACAAATATTGATCGATGGTTATGAAAGAAAGGCAATAATTATAATTCAACGCTTTATATATATATATATTATCTGAGGAAGAACTTAATTTTACATCTTATAAACATACGTATACACAGGCATATCTATGACCGTGTGCATAATGTATGTAGATATAAACAGCTTTGGCGAGATAGCGTTACAGTTAGTCTATTCATTATAGATATATTGAATAATCAATTTTACTGTTATACTCGAAAGGTTTTCTAGGAATGTTTATCAATAAACGTATAAGTTTCGAAAATCTCTATAACTATTTATAATATAAAAATTGTAAATTATAATCATTTATTATAAATCTAATCGCAAAGTTTTATTCAATTATATCATGAACAGGTTATTATTTCACTCGCTATCCAATGGCATTACATTAATTCACGTTGCCATGCTGCTGCTGCAAACCTGCAGTACCTAATCGCGAGAAGTGCAAGGACGTGGAACATCAAGAAAGGCGGAAAAGCCTTCTTCTTTTTCCTCTGCTGCAACAAGTACCTACGCTGTATAGTGCAGCGTCGTCCGAAATAACACGTGAAATAAAATGTATATTACGGGGCATTCCATGCCAAATCGACTTGTTCCTGACCCTCGACCTCTCAGATCTGGTCCGCGATTTTTTGTATCGTTCCTCTGACTCTAAATAGCAATCAGAATTTTTTTCAGATTTTTCAAAATAAATTTAAGTACGTCATGAATTTTCAAAGTTTTTTTTTCGACACCTCGATGGCCGTGATCGAAAAATTTGAAAAAATGCTCAAAAATTCTGTGTCAGAAATGAAAATTTTTTAACTAAAATTCATAATGTCTGGGCTTTTGCATCAACTTGTTTTTTGAACTTTTTAATCATAATTTTACGTTGATATAAAAAAAAAAAAAAAAATCCTCGAAAAAATAAAAGCGGAGATCAATACACCGTGGATTGCTGCTTGAATATTTCTAACGATAGCCAAGGATTCTAGGAAAAATTTTCAGATTTTTTGAATATTAAAAAAAAGTTAAGTAAAAAAAAGCAGATCGAAGCAAGAGCCCAGACATTATGAATTTTAGTTAAAAAATGTTCATTTCTGACACGGAATTTTTGAGAATTTTTTCAGATATTTCGATCACGGCCATCGGGGTGTTGGAAAAAAAACTTCAAAAATTCATGACGCGCTCCAATTTATTTTGAAAAATCAAAAAAAAAATTGCAAGTGCTACTCAAGGTCGGAAGAATTTCACGAAAAATCGCGGACCAGATCTGAGAGGTCGAGGGTCACGACCAGGTCGATTTGGCGTGGAATGCCCCATACATACGCATATACATATAGTAAGCGTTCCTAATTTTACTCTGAATTTCTTGATGTTATTAAAAAGAGAGAGAAAAAAAAAAAGAAAAAAGACCACGGTACAATATGTGAATAGGAAAGTATATGAATATAAAGAAAATGGCGACAAGGATTTTGGAGAACAAGATACGAATCGTTTTCGTTCAACAATCACTTATTATTCACTCCTTAATGAATTCGCGATCGAATAATACAGACTCTAAGATAAAATTAGGCAGTTGGTACGAAAGAGAATATTCTTGTCAACAAAATTCACCAACAATACTTAAATATCAGCTGAATCGTAGTGAGAAGCAGCTGTCACGTACACATCAGGATTAAAATAAATTACAATGCGCTTGTACAGAGTATAACTATAGCGTCGAGACAACATACATATAAAAATATGTAGTTACACGGTGCTGTTTTCATGCCTATAATTACAAATGATAATTATTATTCCACTTGATACAGTGTCGCCATTATTATACAGGTGTAGACGTATATAATAATGATCAATGTACAGTTTTTATACAATTATTGATCTAGGTATAGTACTTAGTATAGGTCAATGTCAAATATGTTTGAAGGCAGGAGACGGGAATGAATTATTTTAATTGAGAATTTTGATCGAAAAATTGCTAATTCAATACGGAACATGAAAAAATTTTGATCAATCTTTTTCTGCCATCTTGGATCCGTAGTTTTGAATTTCGCAATTTAGAGATAGACTCTTTGTCTCGTTCAACTTCAGATTTCGTAATTATCGGAGAGGCGAGATCGCCTAACGATGCAGGTTCAAGTATCGTAGCGAGGTATTACCTTCTGTTACCCGGGAATGGAGTTTTCAAGAGAGTATAGTTGTACCTACATATATAAGAAAGTTCTGCTGCTGTACTTGTCGCAATAACACGTCTGTATACCGTTACCTATCCACCTACCTACCTACCTACCTACCTACCTACCTACCTACCTGCCTGGCTGCCTACTCCTCGCCGTTCTTACCTCGTGTATACGCAATTTATATACGGAATACCAACCGTGCCTCACGAAACTTCGATAAAACTTTATCTATATACCCATATAGGCGCAGCTGTTTTATATCATAAGTGTATACAGCTACGATGAAGAATCGTAGAATTTAGGTGTGAGAATCGCTGACATGGAGAAAGAAAACTTAAGAGAAAGAGAATAGAAAAAGTTCGAAAAGAGAAGATAATCGTGTTTCGGAGTGTACGACAACCGTTTTTATCGTATAAATAAAGAACTCGTACACTCGGATGTTTCGTATGAAATGAGGAAGAAAAAAAAAACGAAAATTAAGATTTCTGGTCAAACGGCACCGCGCGGTGGCCCGCAGGGAACCAGATGAGCCTGTTATATATTTCGGAAAAGACGGAGTAGACGGTACGAAGAAACGAGACGCGTCTTATTAATAGAGAATCGCCCTGGCTGACGTAAAGGATCGGTCTGTCGGGCCGCTGTTGCACCGCTATTATTGTGCCATATACCTATCCCGTGTGTTTGTGTGTCCTACTTTCAACTAGGCATTAACTAAAGACCGGAGAATCTATACGGGCGTAAAATTGTGTATAGTATACGTATGGGAATAATATCGTATACAAGAATTGCAGCCGAATATCAACAATTTTACAAGCTTGTATCATCGTAATATCATCGACAAATAATTATTTTCTATGTAAAAGAATTAATAATAATAAAAAAAAAAAGAAATTCGATATTATGATCATATGATAAATGAAGCATGCATATATATGTATGTCGAGAAGCGTTAGAAATTCGAACACTTTAGCGTGTGACTTTTATTTGGGGGACGTATAGGTTAGGTATTATAGGCATATATGGATATACTATGCATATAGGCGGGATTCCGTAATGGCTCGATTGAATCAATCCCATAATTTTGTAATCGTGTGTGTAGGTCGAAGCGAGGCCGTGCAGGTAGGTATATAGACGCGGGCATCAACCTCTCTCTAGAGCTCGCCCACCTTTCAACTATACTCTCAGCCAGCTATGTTATTATTATACCTGTATAGGTGTCCTATCGCGAGTTTCTTGTTTTAGAACAATTTGCTTATCTTTTCACAAAAATATTTAGGTTTTGATGAAAAGTGATTTCGTATTGTCTGTTAGCGAATGAACAATTTTCTTTCGATTATTCGTAGAATAATTTCGGAAATTATAGATTATTTGAAAAAAAAAACAAAAAAAAATCGAAATTTTATCAAAAAAATGGCGAAAATTTGTTGATAAATTTTTACAGAAAATTCTAAATTGTATCGATATATTTTAAATCCTTACTGAAAGATGAAGAAAAAAATATAACATTTGTCGAAATATCGTAAATTTTGTTCAACAAAAATGATGAAATATTAAACATTTTTTTATATTTCTCTGAGATTTTTGTAGGTTTTCTTTGGGTCATTCATAAATTGATAAATATTCCCTTCCTCTCTCTCTCTCTCTCGCTCTCTCTTTCAGAATAGTATTATGTCCTCCGGTACGGTTCGCGATCCGAAACCGATTTGATTATGAGATTTCGCAGGGTTTTTATTTTTTTTCATCGTAACCATTGCAGGTACCATTCTGAAAATTTTTTCGCAGACTCTTTACCCAATGACAGACATCCTGTAAAATTTTTATCGAAATCGAAAGTGTGTTATTAGTTTCAAAAAATGTTATTCTCATTTTTATGCCAAATTTCAATCTTCTCAATGCAGAAAAATGGTGATTTTGATTTTTTTTTTTTCGATAAAGCGGAAGAAATAAGAATGTTTTTATTCCTATATTTTTTTCTGTTCGATGAATATTTTTTGGGATACAGTATTCGTAATAAACAATTTTAAATCCTGAACGAACGCCTGAAAAGATCTAAAAAAAATCACAGACGTTCCTATTGACCAATATTTCAAACTTGCATGCCTCATAATTGAATTTCATTTCGGGCTCAATTTGTGCCATAGAAAATCGCATTAATGTAGGATATGGTATACAGGTATAATACGCCTGTAAAGATATACGTATATGTGTTTCGACCGCGTGTCTTAATTTTGAAAATTCGATCTTTCCATGAATAGAAATAACTTCTCAACGGGATACACTGCAACTGGTGTCTATCCTGGAGAGAAACTTATCGCTGCAATTGAAACGAGTTAAAGTCCAACCGACTTATCTGTCTATATACATTGCTCAACAAACTAACATTGGAAGTTAAAGTCCTCGTTATCGATGTTACTGCGCATGCATTTTCTATCGTTTGTTCATCTGAGGTATTGATGAGGTATACATATGAGGTATTCTCCTCAAAATAGAGACGCAGGCTCGACCTCACCTTTTTTCAATTTGACCAACCGGAGCCCAGTAATTACTTATTTGGAAATAATTTTCTTTCAGCTCTTTCAGGACCGTAGGAGCTTTTTTAAGAAGACTCTTTCAGACGTTTCGGTCTTTCGGGACGCTGTGATTATATATACAATGAAAAATTTTAATGTTTTCATTTTGCTTCGTTTTTATTTTTTTTTCCCCGCCATCTTGGATTCGCTATTGAAAATTCTGCAATTTGTAGGTTAGATTCGTAAACAGCGACCATTTTTCGTGTAAACTATTTTCATATAAATCAAACTATTTTTAAAATTTGGGAATATCTATCGCTAAATTCGTATCTAATCATGCGAAAATACCTACAAATTAATTCTCACGAAAATCGAGTGCGTTTAACTTATGGGGTCCATCCGTTAATCCGCCATTTTGAATCTCCGGAATTTGATCTCGATTTCAAAAAGAGCAAAACCTTTCGGAGACCAAATTCAATATAGAAATCGATAAAATACGTTTCCGAAATGAAGTCGAATATGTTATACCTATCTTCCTGCAACCTAGCTCTTCCGTTTTTTCAAAGGCAATGGAATCATTAAATCGCGTAACGAGTCACTATGCCGACTCTCAACAGGTGAACCGGTGCGATATCAAGACCCGGAAGCCTGCACCGACTACGGGAAGAAATCAACGTAGGTAGGTATGTATGTAGACTTACTTTAAACAACTAAACCGATTTACTCGTGTGCAAAGCCAGATTATAGTAGACCGGTGCGGAATCGCGAAGAATCGCGGTCACGTGTTTCCACCGCACGCGTGTGTATTTCGTATAAGTATATGTGTTGTTCGTATATCTATACGTAGAGGTGTAGTCAGTCCTTTTTCTACCATTCATTTCCTTGACGCCGCTGATGCAAAAGTCGCGTTCAACGATATAAGATAACTATATACCTAACATGCCTGTGAAGATTAGACAGATGAGACAACTTCGGTTGAAATGTAACTAGAAAATATCATTATTTTGGTTTTCTTTCCTTTTTTTCCTTTTTTTTTTATTTTTTGCAGAGAGTCTATCATATCGAACCAATTCATTGTTCCATGACATTTTCAGGATTTCCAGCACACAGGAAATCAAGATTTAGAACACCTTCTGTACAGAAAGATGTTTCTAAAGCATAGACTAGTAGGTAACTGGAAATTTCTGCGGGATAATTGTAGAAAAAAAAATTACAAATTCGCTGGGATTTTCAGAGCCTAATTTCGAATCCACTATACAATTCCAGAATTTCAAGGATCGCCAGGACTGCATTGAGTGTAAACCGCACCGTGAAATTTCGGTTTCAGAAAATCTATGATATTTTACAACACTGAATCAGGGTGACCACAAATTTTAGGAACAAAAATTCTATGACATTGCCAGACTTTCGCGATCTTAAAGTCGAATGAATTCGCTGGAAAAAACGTCTGAAAATTTTTTCTCCAAAAAATTGCATAGTTCTCGAGATATATCAAGTCGAAAATCGCTCGGGATGAATTTGCCCCTGTGTCATATGCATTCGGCGGGTCGAAAAAACGCTTGTTCTGCAGAATTTGGAGAAAAGAAGCAACAAAAACGAGGAAGTTAGTAGAATTTGTCACACCTCTTTATCGAAACGACATAGGAATAAAACAAAGACCTACCTATCTACCTCTACACATATACCCATATATACATATATATATATATATATGTATTGTACCTACTACACGCGTAATGAGAGACTCGCGTATGACCCGAAAACCTTACCTCATCGTCCCGAATACCAATGGAGGTCTCTCTTGCGATCTGTTTGACATTCTGCGTCTTACAAAATACTTGTGTACGTATGTATGTACATAGTGACGTACAATCTATTTGTCTACACAGGTATACGAGTATACACTGTGCAGCTTCCATATAATTAATCTCATGAATAAAAGAAAAAAGCGTATATGTATATTATGCATGTATTTACATCTGGTATACGTCTTGTACCTCTACTCTGGGTTAGTTCTAACGCACGTCATTGTCAATCCAGCCGACGATATACCTAGGTGATATTATATAAAGTGCAGAAATATCAGAATTGAAAAGATGGCGAAAATCCGTGCGGATTTTGTGGAGAGAAAAAAATTGAATTCTATAACTTTCAACTCCAGATACGATTTGGGATTGTTATGCATGAAGTTCTGGATATACTATTTACGCGTAACGCAAGTCAACTTGCCGATATATAAGTTATATAAGAGTGTTAAAATGATTCATATCTAGAATTAGAATATCTGTAATACATTAGCGTTCTCGAATTATCCGCTTACAGTGAACGTAAATAATTATGATCGAAGTGTCAGGAGTTATAGGCGGTTGTCGAGTCCCGTATATTGGCAAATTTAATTACCTATGTGTTACACGGATTGGGGTGTGTAGAAAATGAAGTATTTTCTTTATTTTTTCGCCGATGGTACACCAATTGACGTAGATTTCGATGTGAAGTAGCGTCTCATTCAAGGAGTGGCCCTTGCCGGATTTCTATTTCCCATATAATCAACACAGAAACAACAAAAAAAAACAAAAGTTTTCAATATGAAAAATTATATAACTTTGTTAAAAATGGAAATATCGAGTTCGTTTCGGGAAGCTTCTCATTCCGAATGGGAAGAATAATTGAGACATTTATAAACAAATTAGTGCGGGCTTCAAGACAAAGCCTCGGATACTTTTCCACCCTGAATCAATCCCGCCTTCCAGGCTATCCCATAACAACTCATAAAGCTTCATCTCGACGGCCACTTCTTTTCTTATAAATAACTCAATTATTCCCGTTCAGAATGAGCGCAAAACGAATTCGATAATTTAATTTTTAGCCCGAGTCATAATTTTTATCAGCAAAACTGTTTCCTCCTTTCTTTTCCCTTCCTATATGTGGCAATTATATGGTAGCCGGAAATCTCGCTTCGACGAGGACTCAAAATTCAGCCACAGGCCTCTCCTTTGAGGAATAGCTATACTATATACTTCGCATGAAGATTTATCATTCGAAGTATCATCATGCATCATAAAATCTCATCTTTTGCAATACATGTAACAATATAGTATTGACATTGTTGCAGGATGTGTAACGGGTTTGTGGGCGAACCTGTTTCACTGTATACAAGAAACCTCGTTATCTCGTTAATAACGCTGTCTCGTTTATATTTCCTATATACATATATCGCAAAACGCTACTCACAATGAATATAATATAATAAATGAAAGAATTTTTTTAATGAATTGAATTTGTTATTATTATCGTAATAAAATTTTTGGGGTGCGTTATGGTAAATCGTATTTTTGGTTGCTCGGATTTTTGTAATGAAAAAAAAATTGCAGTTTTATTCAAGCCCACCTGTTTCCTATGCCCTGTTTTATAGTTGCTATATATAAAACGCGTACTTTTCAAGCTAAATCCAATTCTGACGATTCGAAACAGCCGAGTTATAAATATACATAGAATCAGAGATAGAAATCGGAGCACCGTGTTCCCAGACTCCCAGTAATAGGTATAACCTATAGTATTATAGCGGAATAGTTAAAAGAAAAGAAAAAAAATGTATATATGCAGGGTGATTCAGTTTGGACGGGCCATACTTTGAGGTTAGATTCCTTGTGGAATTCTAAGACTGAATTTCCTCTACCAAAAATTCGAAGGCCCGATAGTTTACGAGCTACGAAAAACCTTAGTTGACCAATTACAGAACTCATGGATGACACAGACAGGGCTGACCATGATTGTAAGTTAATTGATGTCTAGGTTATGTGATCTACGCACGCTCTGCGATTGGCGAACCAAGATTTTCCGTAGCTCGGAAACTATCGCTTACTCGAATTTTTGGTAGAGGACATTTAGTCTTGGATTTCCATAAGTAACACACCCCCATGACTTGTGGTTTTTATTTTATTTTTTTTTATTCCAAAATTACGTTTCTTTTATTTATTTTTTTTCTTTTTCGACCTGAAACGCATATTATCGCATTTTACTTTCACACGCTTAACTCAGCAGTCCTGTCTGCGGCTTGGACAATGTATAATCGGACGAAAGGTGAGCCGGAAAACGCGTTGTAGACCGCAAAAACTTCGTTCACGTCGGCGACGCAGCCCGTGCCTCCTCCGCGAAGGTCGTTGTAATTATCTATTTATTAGCGTAGTGTATACCTATACTGACACTCGTATCAACAGCGTTATATATATAGGTAATTATTTCCAGTCGACGTATGTCTATAGGCTGCTGCTGTTGCAACCAGTATAATATCGCACGCCTTACAGTGGAAGAACATGATGTCTGAAATTCTGATAGAAAGACATGCTATCTTCAATACCTTTATAGCATAGGAAATATCACGTTTTCCGTTAAGGCGTCGATACCTCGCAGCGCCGAATCATCATCATCGCGCATGATCATCGCATGGACCGTCACGATGCCCCGCATCGAGCCACACCTATATTTTATGTATGCTGAGAGGAAACGTTGATAGTTAACACTCACTCACAGCCAACTCGGCAAACTCCAAGTTTTTCGTCTGTTTATTGCAGGCTGGCCAACCACTACTATCTTTACTCACCCACTTTGCTTCTTGAAAACATTAATTCGACCAGAAAAAGAAAAACACAGCGGATGGCCAGCCTGCAATAAACAGACGAAAAACCTGGAGTCTGCCGAGTTGGCTGTGACTGATGTGAGTTTTAACTTTCAACGTTTCCTCTCTGTATATACATTAGGGTGCTCCAAAAAAAAAAGAAGTTTTTTGCCTATCATCTCAAAAGTTTCTAATAGGTATAAAAAAAATTCTCCCGCAAGGACAGCTCGATATTTTGATTCTACGTGACGCGCAACGGTCTTCCGTTTTCCCATATAAATAACACGTAAGAAAAATTTTTTTTTACAATTTTGATGGACATGTTCTTGCAGGAAATTAAATTGTCTACAAAAAAGCTCTGATATGATTTCCTCGTAAACCTAACGGGTAAAACGTTATCAGACTTTGAATACTCGCAACTATAAGTGGATATAGGTTGAATTTTTTTTATTTCCAAAAAGAAATGCGACTGCAATATGAGCTAGTATTGAGACTTATATGTCTCTTTTTAACCACTGAGTAATTATTCGCAGTGTAAAAACAATATAAATCATACAGTAACATCCGGTGAAATACAAAATGCGTTCTAAAATCATGTACGGTTAGATTTAACTTGGTTCCGGGTATTCAAAGTCTGATAACGTTTTACCCGTTAGGTTTACGAGAAAATCATATCAGAGCTTTTTTGTAGACAATTCAATTTCCTACAAGAACATGTCCATCAAAATCGTAAAAAAAATTTTTTAGTAGTTTTATTTGAGAAATACAAAAAAAAAATTTCTTACGTGTTATTTATATGGAAAAACGGAAAACCGTTACGCGACGCGTCACGTAGAATCAAAATATCGAGCTCTCCTTGTGGGAGAATTTTTTTTATACCTATTAGAAACTTTTGAGATGATAGCACTTGAAAAAAAAAAACCAAAAATGTTTTTTTTGGAGCACCCTTATATACATATATCAACTATTTTCTACGTAGATATAAGTATATACACCTACCTACTATAGGTACTATAATATAGGTATTTCTCATGTTTCAAGTGTACATACACATTCATATTATCGCATAATATATGGCAAGGTATATGCACGACCTAATTTTCCGCGTGTCACATGCGCGCCGCGTTTTTCTACCCGAGTGGACATCGTACACACACAGAGAGAGATTCTGAGTAAACCTTAAACTCCTTGAGTAGGCAATTCGCTTTTTGTCGAAACTGGCAACGCTGTCGTACGACCGGTATATCTGCAGACGACGTAGCGGCAGCTGTCATGTCGTTAGGTTAGAATTAACTGTCAGAGTGTCTAATGATATGGTCGTACGGCAGCGTTGCCAGTTTCGAAATGGTATATCGAGCAACAAGTGCGTAAAATGCGATTTTACGCATTGGTGCCACACCGGGCACTGCACGAGTGCGCAAATCGTACGCACTTTAATTAGTTTATATTAAACAAAGAAATAAACACCTTTCCTGTACAAAATACACAAGTACTGCTATAGAGGACAATTTCAGCTTCATCCCCTCAAAAGGAAACGAGGGGTGAGATCTCCAATTTGATATCAACATTTATTTTGATTTTTTGAGCGATTATTATCAGTACTATAATTAGTAAACTATTAGAGCGAGTCTATTGTTTATCTTCGCTACAGCTATGGTTACAGTGTCAAATCGGTTAAAATCGAAATTTTAATTTTACGCATACGGTATCGAAAAGTACCATTTTACGCACTAAAAACAGTGCGTAAACTCGAATTTTACGCACGGTTGGGAAAAAAAAAAAAAAAAAAACGAATTGCCCAAGGAGTTTAAAGTTTACTCAGAATCTCTCTGTAGACACCCACTTATATATGTCAGATACGAGAGTACGCCCGGGTAAAACTAGCTATAGCTCGGTCAGGATCTAGACACCCAAACGCACGTCACGTATCCGATAATAAACTAACAAATAATTATCTCACTGACTGCCGCAGTGACACGGCTAACAAGTGTTTTATTTATTGAAAACAATATTTTATTCTTAATGCAAATAATGACCCGATAGCGGTGCTAGTAGGGTGTATCGCGTAGAGCCTTTCTTTTAACCAAAATGCACGTCTTGTCCGACCAATTGACTAAAAAGGAATGCCTGGAGCACCCTGAGTCTCCACTTCAAGAACCTAGGCCTCTACGCGATACAATCCACTCGTGGTCTATGCACCACGCACCACCATCGGGGGAGGTTCTTCCCAGAACGCACTCATCGAGTGCTGTATCTTCTGCAGTCGTTCGGCCCGATCCCTTGTCACCTCGCACTTGGGGTTGCCTAAACATTGGCCAGGGATCGACTGCGTTTTGTTTAAAAACTCAAGTGCCGTCGAAGATCTTAACTTTCACGGCGATGCGACACGGCCATACTGACTAGCACACGTCTCGGGTGCCAGGTATCCATCCATCTAACTTACTTCTGAAACAATAAAACAGACATCGAACGAACAGACATTAGTTCTCGTTCGGCTTTCCTGACCATACAAGTCTGCCACCATTCTTCAGCCAAATCCCATGTCGTTTCCACCTCATGTGTGCAATCATGTGTATCATTTCATTTTCAACGTATTTACCAATAAACGAATTTCCGTGAATTCTGTACTCAAGGCACCAATGGCTCTGCGGGCATGCCTCACGCATCCTCACAATTTCTAACCATTGACCTTTACTGACAATAGCTCTGTAGGCATGCCTCATGCATCCGTACATTTTCTAACCATTGACTTTTTCTGACAATAGCTCTGTAGACATGCCTTGCGCATTCGTACAAGTTCTAACCATTGCCCTGCACTGACAATAGCTCTGTAGGCATGCCTGATGCATCCGTACAAGTTCTAACCATTGCCCTGCGCTCACAATAGCTCTGCAGACATGCCTTGCGCATTCGTACAAGTTCTAACCATTGCGACATGCTGAATCGTTCTCGAGTTACGTCTAGGCCTCGGGTTCAAGATGCTGGGTGATCAAGTCCAGCGGGCGAGAGCCAAAGTCGCACTCTCGAACAGAAACAACGATCACCAACAGAGTCCCATGCTCTCTTCGGATTTCTATAGGTAAATCCGGCTCAACCAGAACCACATGTTCTCTGCGAATTCTCAACAGAATTCGGAAACCCACAGAACCAGACTGCGTCTGTTCGATAACTTATTGTCCCGACCCACTTGGGCACAGTCTCCCAGCAAAACCCCATGTTTGCACTCATGACCAAAAACTTTGGTACCACCACAGTCTCTCGGACCAAATCACATGAATCGCTACGCGATTCTATTCTCATCTTCTTCGCTTTCTGCGACACAGCTATCCTGACTCGCGCCCTCTCCTGGAGCTGCGATCAGCTTATCATGAGATACCTTAATGCTACTACGGCCTCTCGATCCGTAGCCTACTTTCTTAACCAAATATCTATCGTTCGGTAGCACCGCAACGACTTCTACGGGACCGCGATATTTTGCGTCCAACTTTGTCTTTATCCTGTCATTATTCCTAACCATTACAAAATCTCCAATTTTAAATGGCTTAACCCGTTTGTTTCTTCTATCAAACCTTTCTTTTTCTCTTGCGGCCTCTGCTGTTATGCTATCTGCAGCCTTTGCTCTGAGCTCATTCAAATTAACACTTTCGGTCTCTACACTATTATGCTTCACACGTTCAATCTCGATTGAATTTATTTTTGTGCCAAACAAAATCTCGGCGGGACTTTTCCCTATTGTTTTCTGAACGGTAGAATTTATCGCAAGTTGCACTTTACCTAACTCGTTCTGCCACTGCTTTCCCTGAGCCTTGCTAATTGCCAACATATTTCTCATGGTCGACATGACCCTCTCAACTTGACCGTTAGCTCTCGGCGTTCCCGAAGCTATAAGGTGAATTAAAATATTCTTTTCCTCACAATATTTTTTGAATCGCGCATTTGTAAACCCTGAACCTTGGTCGCAAATGATTCGTCTCGGAACTCCAAAAGTAAACGAGTGTTTCTCTATCTGGTTGATTGCTGTTTCTGTATCTAAACGGTTTATCCAATTTAATGTTACGAATTTCGTAAATCCATCTATGATTACGAAAACGTATTCTTTCTTGTCAGAGGGACCTGATAATTTTCCTGATATGTCTATGTGAATCGTATACCACGGTGTATTGTCCTTGTCTATAGGGTGCAGCTGTGCTTGCGTTGGTCTTGATACCGATTTGCAAGTTTGACATAAAATACAATTTTCTACAAATTTCTTGACTCGCTTTGACATCTGGGGGAACCAATACAATTCGTACAACTTCTCCAGAGTCTTTTCCCAGCCCAAATGGCAGATACTCGCGTGTACGTGATGTATGAGTGACCATACCATCAGTCTCGGCACTACGGGTAGTGTTATCTGTTTCGCTTTTCTTTCTATGGTCCGCATTAAGATCTTGTCTTTGATTGAGTATGTCTTTGCTGTCTCCGATCCGTCCAGTACTTCGCGGTACAAAGTTTTTATTTCATCGTCTTTCTGCTGTGCTACGATTAACCAATCATCAGCTAATTCAATTATTTTATTATCGCGTTTGACTACCTTCAATACATTCTTTTCTGTTACTGGATTTCTTGACAGAAAGTCCGCGTGCTTCATTCGTTCACCCGCGCGGTATTCTATTTCAAACTCAAACGATTGCAAAAATGCCCACCAACGATAAACTCGTGGCGTTAGATCTTTCTTGAGGCTCGCGGCCTTTAAGGAGTTACAGTCTGTCACAACTAAAAATTTACGTCCTACTAGGTATTGTCTGAAGTGTTTTATTGCGTTTACAACGGCGAGAGTCTCAAGTTCGTACGAATGGTAACGAGTTTCGGCGTCTATGGTACGTCTGCTGTAATAAGCGATCGGATGTTTTTCTTTGTCAACACGTTGAAGCAACACAGCGCCGTACCCGAGGGCACTGGCGTCGGTATGCAGTTCGATTGGAAGATTAGGGTCGAATATTCGCAGTAACGGTTCCGATGTTAAGTGTTCTACTAGCTTGGTTCTAGCGTCGGTGTGTTCATCTGTCCATGTTATTGTCTTGGTACTACCTGCAGTAAGTTTGTACAGAGGGGCTGCTATCTGCGAGAATTTTGGTATAAACCTACGAAAATAAGATGCTAACCCTAACAATTGCCTTACCTGGGTCTGCGTTCGGGGGATGGGCGATTGCACCAGGGCTTCGATTTTTCGAAGGTTGGGCCTCAACCCTCCATGCGATACAGTGTACCCCAGATAATCAATCTCAGTTTTCAAGAATTTACATTTCTTTAAATTAAACGAGAACCCATTCTCGGCTAGTTTTGCCATCACGATTTTCAATCTATCTAGAGCCTCTTGCTCAGTTCTACCGGGTATAAGAACGTCATCCAAATAAACAATCGCGAAAGAATATCTCAGTTCTCCCAACGCGTTATTAATTGCTCTCTGGTATACGGAAGGTGCATTCATCAACCCAAATGGCATGGTTAAAAATTCAAACTGTCCGTCTGGTGTAATAAAAGCGAGCTTCTCGATCGAGTTCTCTTCGACGGGTATTTGATGAAACCCAGCCGTCATATCTAATGACGAAAAATAATGTGCACCGGACAAGCGATCTAACTGATCTTGAATCAGTGGCAACGGATAACGATCTGCTACCGTGTTCGAATTTAATTCCCGAAAGTCTACGCATAATCTATCCGATCCATCCTTCTTCTTTACCAAAATGATTGGACTAGAAAACGGGCTTCTGCTTTCCCGAACGATTCCTGCCTCGAGCATCTTGTCAACCAAACCTCTTACAGTCTCTCGTTCTACAATGCCTAGCTTATAAGGCCTTCTCTGTACGATTTTATTCTCGTCTTTTAGCCTAATCTCAAAGCTGCCAGATGTTACCCGAATCTTTGGAGCTTCAACGCTCATATGTTTCGCATACAGTTTCAACAACTCTACAAGTGGTGCTCTCATTTCAACCGAGTCACAATCAACAGCGTTGATATCAATCTCTTCAATACATGAGCCAACGAATTTGTCTACCTTTGCAAATTTAACCATGGTTCCGTCCAACGTGACCGAGACACCATTTGCCAACAATTCTTTACCCAGAATTAACTTCGCGGACAAACTTTCGTCCGGTACCACATACAAATCAATTTCAACGTTTATGCCATTCAGCTCGGCAAACACAGAGATCTGCTCTCGGCAATCTACGTATCCATTACCAATACCTCTTAACCGCGTAGAGACTACTCGTCTCTTACCGGGCAACCTTTCTACCAGACTCTCCGCTACAAGGGAGCAGTCAGAACCAGAATCAAAAATAAATGTCAACACCTTACCGTCGGCTAGCTTCAGCGTATTCTCAGTAGAGGTCAAATTACAAAGCCTTACTACCTTCTCATCCTTCTTAGGACAATTCGGGGCAATATGTCCCTCTTCCTTGCAACTGTAGCAGGTCACCGGCCGCTTAAAATCTGGACCCCTGCTGCTCGAACCCTTGGTGTCCCGTGCATGACTCACGCTTTGTGACCGCGGGGCGGATCGACAATCGGCCTTGCGATGTCCTCTTTTTCCGCAATTGAAGCACTCGATGTCCGAACGGTGCGACCTACCATCTCGCGGCGCCGAAGTCTTGGTATGTGGACCAGGGGCTCCGGTAGGTGCACGCGGTCGATGGTGATCGGTCGTTCGTCCATCGAGGTACCCCATTGCTTCCTGCAAACTTTTAGGAGATTCGCGAACGAATATGTTGCGAACGAATCGGTTCTGCGCCGAATAGGATAATCCCGCTAGTTGAGCGGCAGCCTCATCCATCGTCTGCCTTTCGTTGAGCCACGCTTTCAGCTTTCTTCCCCTCTTCATGAAATTTTCCAGCGTAAACTCGGCATCCTCCGTCCAGATCGTATGCAGCTCAGACGCAGCGTTCTTATTTTTCGCATACGCGCTCAAAAATTCGGCACGTATCTCAACCCAGCTTTTGCCTGAAGGGTCCATACCCGTAAACCATTGAGCTGCTTCGCCCTGGAAGGCTTTCGCTAGGTGCTGGACCACTTCCCAATCATCAGGGTTATGACGACGAATCCACTCGTCGACCATCTTCGCCCAGCCAGTTGCGTCGGTGGTCTTGGGGTCAAATTTGACCAGATCCATCGGGGCTCGTTCTCGTCTAGAGAGTAACGCAAGAAGTCGCAGATTTTCCTCCTCTAATCTCGACTTACGCCTTCTTCGCCTGTTCCTCCTCTGTACTGAATCATCAGATTCGTACTCGGATTCGGACGTCGCCGGGGATCGATCTCTCTTCCTACTTCTAGGTTTCACACTGCCTGCATCACGGTCAGTTACACTCACACTCTTTTCAGCGTCTTTCGGTAGCACACTCACACTCTCAGCGTCTATCGTCGCCACACTTACACTCTTTGCACCGTTGTTTTCCATAGCTGTATCCAAACTTATTCACTAACACGGTTTTCACAAGAATCTTTACCGCCCGAATCACAGTCGATTAAACGTTCTGTATCCCACTTCTGATGTCAGATACGAGAGTACGCCCGGGTAAAACTAGCTATAGCTCGGTCAGGATCTAGACACCCAAACGCACGTCACGTATCCGATAATAAACTAACAAATAATTATCTCACTGACTGCCGCAGTGACACGGCTAACAAGTGTTTTATTTATTGAAAACAATATTTTATTCTTAATGCAAATAATGACCCGATAGCGGTGCTAGTAGGGTGTATCGCGTAGAGCCTTTCTTTTAACCAAAATGCACGTCTTGTCCGACCAATTGACTAAAAAGGAATGCCTGGAGCACCCTGAGTCTCCACTTCAAGAACCTAGGCCTCTACGCGATACAATCCACTCGTGGTCTATGCACCACGCACCACCATCGGGGGAGGTTCTTCCCAGAACGCACTCATCGAGTGCTGTATCTTCTGCAGTCGTTCGGCCCGATCCCTTGTCACCTCGCACTTGGGGTTGCCTAAACATTGGCCAGGGATCGACTGCGTTTTGTTTAAAAACTCAAGTGCCGTCGAAGATCTTAACTTTCACGGCGATGCGACATATATATATATATATATATATATATATATATATATAGGTATATTATATAGGTGTATAAATTACGAGGTAGCAAGAAATAAATAAATATGAAAAAAATATTTCCTTTTTTCAAACGTATTCCAATTTCTTTATCTCCATCTGCTTTTTTTTTTAATTATTGTACAATCACCGTATCGTTTTCATTCATCTCGATCTGTTTATATATTATGTTGCGCGTCGAGGTGGAAAGACGTATTATTTTTTCTTCTTGTATATTGTCGCAAAAAACAGGAAAATATGTCCGATAAAGTTGAAATTGAAAAATCGATCGATTAAGTAAAATATTGTGAGTACTGGCAGAACTCCCTTTCAGTATTAGCTTTATGAAAGAAAATCAATTCAACTAATGGTATAAGGTCGTATTCGCCAATACACAACCTTTCACCACGGACAAATGTGATGAAAAAATAAATAAATAAAAAATAGTACTAAAAGGGCGTATCCGCCTTATATGCGACCCTTCATCTTCAAATTTTTTTCAGACCATTTCAATGTATATCTACGCGTTCTGGGAATTTTTATAGCAAAATTCGCATTGAAAAGAAAAATCTATACGCCATTTTAACAACAAAATCGTATTCTTGGCACATACAACCTTATACCATTAGGCGCGCAATATACATTATGGGCGAACAAAGTAACGTCGTAAGGTCTGCTGCTCGCCACAGAGACTAATAGGAAGATATAAGCGAAACTCGTGCGTTTTATTATCTAGGTAAGCCAATTTTCCCTGTTCTTTTTTTTTATTTTATTAATATCTCAGACTGAAACGTGGAAAGTCAATTGATTGTGTATTCTAGGTTTTTGTGAGAAATAAAAAAAAACTGATGATTATCGAAGTTATCAATTTTTCACTCATGGATCTAACCCCAGATATTTTGACAGTTCGGCTCGACTCAGTCATTCATTGTTCGTGGTTGTTAATCAAATACAAATAAAGTCTCTGATACAGGGTAGTGTATCTTGAAAAATTGCGAATGACACGAAATGTCAAAATATGTGGGGTTAGATACATCGCGGCGATCCGTCGTCTATAAATTCAATATTTTCGACGGTTGGCCGCCCTGAAAAACCACCTGTGCTCGGAACCCTGCGCATGCGCACTTGAAATTCGCCTGTCTACCTCTGTCGACCCATTAGGAACCTATACTAACGATATAAATATATATTTACAAATGAAAAAATGGAGCTGCTATTATAGAGTATATAAATATAATGAATTGTTTTCCACGCGAAGAATCCTCTTGGATATATGAATTTAAAAATGTTTAAGTTAAAGTTTCTCTCTACTTAAATCGAAACGATGCTACTAATGTCAATTGATGGGCTTTGACTGACACTCGCAATTCGTGAGTTACTGACTTCCTGACGTAACGGCTATATAGCCTACCGATTGGTATCCAAAGGAGAGTAAGTGGTATGAGTAGCAGGGCCCACCAAGAAAAAGACAAAAGTATTTAGTACATATCGGGGCTAGGGTTGTTTAATTCTAATAATAAATATACCAGGCTCTTCAGTTCGGCTATATTATACTCTAAGATAATTTAATCTCTGGAAATTTTCCCTAATCTCAAAGGATTACCGTAAACTCAGTAGAAAGTATAATTTATTTTTTTTTAAACTGTTTTTCATTCTTTTTTTTTTTTTAAATTCAATATTCCAGTAAAAATGTACAAAATATAAAGTAGAAAGAATTTTTTCTGGGTATAGAATCAAGAAAAAATTCAATCCTTAAAATTGAGACCGCAGGTAATTCTTTTTACGAAAAGCAACGTTTTTGTCTTTGACAAAAGAAAAAAGAATCATTGTCACTCAAGCCAGTAAAGAAATTTGTATAAATTTTGAAGAGGAAAAATATGCTTTTAAATACGAAAAATTCAATGCAGTTAGAATTACATGCAAGGAATTGCATTCGTTTTTGGATCTGTGAAATTTTGTAAATAATCAAAAATTCATATCTCGAGATCTGTGAGGGGTAAAAATAAAAAATAAAAACTAAGAAATAAAGAAACTGAATGTTTGTCATTGATGATCTAAATTTTGTCTTTTTTTAAATTTTCAGTCTTATCTTCTTTCTCTTTTCATCTCAGAATGTGTTAATCTTACAGTACGATGAGATAAATGGAGACAGAAATAGTCGAGAAAATATTCTGGCTTTCGAACGTAAAGTACGAGAATTTCTGTGAGCACCCTGTACGCAGAAGCGAAGATCGGTCACGTACCAAATCTCGTGCTAGATTCCTGCGGTCTGAGACGGCTGACCGCCGCTCCGCATATCCGTACACGGGAACCGTTTGGTTTGAATAGATTCTCTTGTTTCCGGTTTAGAGAATTCGCCGTTCGTTCAGACTCTCGCGATCCCAGATCTAATTTTCGCGTAATATAAGAGCCGCGCAGGACAACAATTCGCGCTCGCTTGATTAAATACTTCCGTTTTTCTGTGCCTACCTAAATTACATACATAAATATATAGACACGTATATAACCGCGTTACATAACGTTACGCAATCGTGTCAAGTGTGCGACTCGATCCTGGATTTCTACCGTCGTCTATTTCTACATTACCTATTTATCCCAGTGCCGTATATCGAGGGGGTGGATCGAAAACTACGAACCTAATTTTACTGATTATTTTTCCTCACCTTTTATTTCATTTTTCGCATTTTCAGGCAATTTTTTCGTCAATATTTTCGAAGAACAAATAACAACCTATAACCTATACCAATGAATTCAGAGAAGGCGACAGCTAAACGAATTAGTTGAGGAATATATGTTTTTGAAGCAACAAGCGGGACAGGAACTAACGCATCAACTAATAGACAGAGAAACTACACAAGTGGATAAACTATTGCGTTTGAACGCGGCACATATATGCATATAGGTTTATACTACAGGATAATACGAGATGATTAACCCTTTCAGGACGGGCGAAGTTATAAGCCCCGTTTGACGTCACCTCGTTTTATTTTGGAAACCATATAGGATCGTTCGTTACGAAGTATGAACGAAATTGTGAAATTCAAAATGGCGGACGACCTGCAGATGTACCGAAAATCAAAGTCATTCGATTTTCGTGAAAATTAGTTAGTTCCCGGTGTTTTTTTGAGTCGTTGATTACGAATATAAAGTCGGTTCACCCTGAGAGTGGAGATAAATATCGGAACGGAAGCTGGTAGGGAAATAGTCACAACGAGCCAAATCTCTTCTACTCCCAACAGAAGAGAGCATCAACGAAGCTACCCTGCGACACAGAGACAAGTTACGTTGCCTGGATGAGGGGATTGAAAAGCCATCGTCTTAATCCAAACTAGTAATACAACGTTGTTGTGTATTAGGGTGGACGTTGAATACCATCTTGAGGAGTGAAGCCCCATAGTTTATAGACAAAAAATAGAAAAAAAATTTTGGCCCCAGTGCGAGGTTTTTAAAATGAAATTAACCCGTGTCGGTAAGGTCGCAAAGTTTCCCATGTAAAACACATGCATTTTTACGGATCTCAATTCAAAAATTCACTGTGAGGCTAATTTTAATTCAAAAAATTCTAAACTACGTGAAAGTATCAGGTATGTGTACTACTACATGGAGAAAAATCGAGGATATCATACCGTAAGTATGATACTTACTGAAAATTAGAATTTTAGGCCGTAAAATCGATAAAGAGAATTTTAGCTCGGAGTGGAATCATGAGCAGATTCAACGGTATTACATCCTCGATTTTTCTCCATGTAGTAATACACATACCTGATACTTTCACGTAGTTTAGAATTTTTTGAATTGAAATTAGCCTCACAGTGAATTTTTGAATTGAGATCTGTAAAAATGCATGTGTTTTGCATGGGAAACTTTGCGACCTTACCGGCACGGGTTAATTCCATTTTAAAAACCTTTTTTTACATTTTTTGTCTATAAACTGTGGGGCTTTACTCCTCAAGATGGTATTTAACGTCCACCCTATTGTGTATCCATGTGTCCAAGTACGAGGATCTTACTCAGGTTTTGTCACGCGTCATGGAATGGTCCGTAAATACCAGGTAATCCTAAAATCATCACGAATCGGTTCGTGTCCACACCGAGCTGAGACCAAGGGTCGAAAGGCTGATCTTAAATCAGTGTTGATTGGAACTCGCGGTGCTGATGAGCCGTGAGGGATTCAAGGTAGCCCGTTGTTTGCGCGACTGATGCAATCGAGTCTGTATAACATGGGACTGTCTACTCGTTGAATATGACATTTTGTCATATACCTATAACTCACAAACCAATATTCAACGATTGTGTGGATTGATCAATGAATACTAGAAAGTGGCTCGCTACCTCTGCTGAATTTATTACTGCGATATTAAACAGACTCGGTTGAGAAAAATGGGGAAAAGGAGGGTCAATTTGATATTACTAATAAATTATGCAGGGAGAGCCGCGTTCCAGATTTTATTGAACAACCCATACAATCGTTAAATAGCGATTTGTGAGTTCAAGCGTCAACTTAATGGCAAAATCTAATTATACTACTCGCTCAATAACCCGAGTCTCTAAACGAGTAGAGTGATGCAAATCGTGGGTGAATCGAACATAGGTGTGATTATTCTCGAGTTTAAATCGGTCACCGCCTAGGTGTATCTGTCCCATGGGCTGGTGTCCATCCCGGTCTATTAGTCTCACAAATCAGACCCCTGGGAAAGCTTAGATCCGTAATCCGCGTAACCCTGCGACTGCCCTTGAGTTAAAAGGTGTCAAAGAAGATGTCAAATTAAAGATGTCCCATCCACAGACTCGAGGACATTACTCGTGCAAACAACGGGCTACCTTGATTCCCTCAAGGATCATCAGTACCGAGTTCCAACTAATACTGACCTAGGCCTAGCCTTTCGACCCTTGGTCTCAGCTCAGTGTGGATACGCATAGATCTGCGATGATTTTGGGATTACCTGGCCTTTATATACTGACCATTTCATGACGCGTTATGACGAGACGTGGGTTAGATCCTCGTACTTAGACACATGGATATACAACAACGTGGTATTACTAGTTTGGATTAAGACGATGGCTTTTCAATCCCCTCATCCAGGCAACGTAACTTGTCTCTGTGTCGCAGGGTAGCCTCGTTGGTGCTTTTCTTCTGTTGGGAGAAGAAGGGCTGTGGCTCGTTTCGACCATTTCCCTTCCAGCTTCCATTCGGAGATTGATCTTGCCCCTCGAGACGGACCGAAGAAAACCTTGGGAAGAATGGACGAGCACTGGTCTTTTTTTTCGTCGAGATGCGCTCTTCAGTTTCTCATTTACGAGGTATCACACCGATTAGACAATTCTGCGACTTGGGAGCTTATCCCGTTGCGGAGCATCAAAGCCATCCTCTTCTTTCTCTTGTTGCGACTTCGAGACCATTTGAATTGCTCCTGGTCAGGTTCTGTTCTCAAAGACGATACCTTTATCGATGATCGAACTATATTATTCTATCCCCAATACAGAGAGGGGGAGAGAAAATGGTAAAACGTTCATTTTTCATTTTTCGTTCTTTTACCTGCAGCAAATACCATAATTACGGAGTAAAAACGCATAATTATATAAATATCCCGGGAACTTATGCTGAACTGAAATCCCTGGCCCCTTGGCTGAGAAGTGCTGGAGACTAGCTCAGAATAGAAGTCACAGCCGCAGAAGACGCCGAGGGCGCAACTAGGTCGCCGTTACCAGTTTGCGACACCATTTGCTTTTCCCGTCTTTGGCTAGACCGCTAGAGCACTGCAGAGCCTCTAGACTGCAGGGTCGCGCAAAATTTATCGAAAGAGGTTCGCATAGGCTCGGATTCTCGCAATTCTATATTCGACGATTTTTGACAGAATTTGAAAATTTCACATAATAATTAAATAAAAATCCAAACGATTTTTACTCACGAGCATAATGTGAGTCAATTCAATCAGCGATCATAGAAAATTGCAAAAATATTAATTTTGCTATGTTACATAGAAAAACACGTTCATTTCTTTCGACGATAATGAATCATTGTCATTCGAAAATTTAATTTTAGTCGTTCGATTAGATTCACAAAGAAAAAAGTTGGTCGAACATAATTTTTCATAAAATATATGAACACGGGACGTAACAAATGATCGTCACCCATCAGCTATTAAGAAATGATCCTACCATATAGCTCTTAGTTCGAGTTTCTTTCGCTCTTTTTTTTTTCCCTATACATATTTTTATTCCTTCTTTATTTCTTTCTTTTTATTCTCTTTTTTAGTGGGTCAGCGGGGCATCAGGTCGTTGGCACAAGACGTCGTCTGCGACAACCTCATCCTGCGTACCCTACGTACATTTCCTTCTACGATATCCGCAGCCGTGTCCAATAAATGGAAAACAACAACTAGTTGTCTTCCAACCTTATAGGTATATGCCTAGTAGAATGGAAGATTAAACGCGAGAAACTTGGCCTCCGAATCGGCCATAATCATCATCATCGCTATAGAATTTATTTTATAATAATAAACGAATAGAATCAGATTTCATATGTACAAGGAAAGACTTTCTTCGAATGGTGTCGTTCATGTAAAAATGGTTCGAAATGAACAATTTTTTTTTGTTTTTTTTTTCATGTAAAAATGATAAATTCATCAACGTAGAATGTACCTAACTATTTTTCAGGCCAAATTATCGTTTGAGTATAGGGATCGATGGGATATAATTTTAAATTACACTAATTTCCGGGCAGGATAAATTTCCGCCTCCAATCGGTCGAGTCTCGCCCGGGGCTTTGACTGGGCCAAGGTCACGTGGCTGTCGCCATCTTCGGCACAGAGATTCCGCACGACACTACGATCGCTACCGCTGGTACCCTACTCGGGGTCATCGACTCCCAACACGTTTCCTAAAAATTCTAAATACCCATTTGATTTAACTTACCTACGTATTTCAATCCGCTCGTATATAAAGCGACCATATCTTTAATAAAACATATATGATATGTTCAGCCTCAAAGCTTCTGTATACATGCCGAACTATACATATACGTATAATTATATGCATAATCCTATTTTACTGCATTTTTATGCACACTAACAATCTAGAGAATTGTATCAAGTCTTAGAAGGTTCGGTATTCATCGTCTGTAAGCTACCACAGACTCGAATATGCGTTCCTATATTTTTATCAAATATATCGGTGATTCTGTTCTAACTGTTACTTTTTTGATTAAACATTTTTTCATTCTATAATTAAAATTTTTTAATTTTTTTTTTATGCATATTATTACTCTATTTTATTGTGAAAATAAAAGTCCGAGAGGATTTCGCTACAACTTTAAAATATCGAGAATGAGAATCAAATTTCAAATTTTCGGTGCCACGGTACTGACATGAAATAAATTTGGCAGACATTCTTCGGAAAAATTATTACGAATTGTATTATAATTTATTTATGAATTGTATTATAGCATTAATTAGATTTATGGATTAATTAGTGCGGATCATTTATCGCGACAAAGAAAATAATGAATTCGTAGGTAAATTCTAGAAATGGACGTGACACGGTACTGATATTTAAGTGATTTGAACCGTAAGTTTTCTCCGGACTGCAAGTTATATTATACGAAAGAAGCGATGAAATATGTTCACGAGGATCGTATTGATACAAAAATTTTATGAATAGATTGTTAATGGATGACCAGTGAGAGCGACAGTACAGGGCATTAATAGACAGAGTTAGAACGTAATCACCGATATATCTGATGAGATGAACGCGATATTGAGAAGAAAGAAACGTGTGTAACGAGATTTTTGTCATTCATGCGTCTAGTGGCTCGATAGCGATTATTTTCTGTAAAAATTTCATTGAAGTGGAATTGAAAGAAGAAAGATATGGACAACCGAGAGATCTCGTTTCCAGCGCTTATACATACTTGTATAGAAAGGCGCGATTGGCTAAGTCTGGGGACATCTTCTAAACGCCCGGTCATCACACTCGCCGCGATTAGCTATAGCGAAAGGTAAAGAGGATAGAAAAAGGAAGAAAGAAAGAAAAGAAAAAAGGAAAGAATGAAAGAGAGAAGTTGCATGCAGCAGAGCACGGAGTAATAGATGTGTAGACTAGTAATGAGTGGAAATATCAAGGCTCGCTAGATTCGTCGTTCGAGCCATTGCGATCCGTATAAATATACGCGCGGTAACGACCAGCGCTGGACAGTAGCCAATGATGGTTATACCTATCTACAGCTACGACTAGATGATACGTAAAACAACTTTTAGCTTATGTTGTATGTAGGTAGGTAGGTAGTTTCCTATTCGCCGCGTATTACAGGAAGATCGGTTATTTTTCTCCAAATTTTGCAATGATTATTATTCTCGTATCTCGGTGATCCCGTTCTAACTGTTACTTTTTTGATTAAACATTTTTTCATTCTATAATTAAACTTTTTCAATTTTATAATTCATATTATTACTCTATTTTATTGTAAAAATGAAAGTCCGAGAGGATTTCGTTACAACTTCAAAATATCGAGAATGAGAATTAAATTTCAAATTAAATTGCCCAAATTCTAGATTGAGATTAAAAAAACGGAGTGCAAAAACCCCGAAACTGTTTTTGGAGACGAGAGAATGGGTTAAGGAGACTGAAATGGTTGATACGTACAAAACGGCATCGAAACCAAACACTTGATTTTAAGGGAACAAATGAATTCATTGTATTTTGTAAAATCAGCCAAATTTTGGATAACCTTGGTCACATTTTTTTCCCGAATCGTAAGAATTGAATTAACCGAACTTTTCTTGTAAGTGTATGTCAAATTTGATGTGCAATTATTAATTTGGTCATACAATGGCATGAACTTTCATTTCATACTGAACGGGATGTGAATCTGATATCATTAACACGGAGCTTTAAGCACCCATCCTATTCCCTCTTTCTGTTGTCCCATATAGAAACCGCACGACGAGATATGGGTTTATCTGCAGCAGTCAATCGATTGATATTAGGTATAACGTTCGTATCGTGGATTGGGATCTACAGATGAAAATTTCTATTCCCAGTTTTAAATGAAATTACTGAAAAATATAAGAGATTATGAAATATCGATTGCGCAGACTAATTCTACACGTTGCTGGCTTCGAGCTAACTGCTTTACAAGACTAGACTTTTAATTAACATCTTCTGGTCGACGAAGTTATTCGGGTTTTCTTTCTTTTTTTTCTATTTTTTTTCATCCACTAATTCACAAACTAGAATTGTTCCGTTTATCATAAAAATTTACTAACGATAATAACAATCGTATAGCAGAAAAAAAAAAAAGTGTACTAATTGCACATTCTTTTTTCTTTTCGTTTTCAATGAAGATATCACTGAAAAATCAGTGATAGGTGTAGTCGAGTTTTTCTTTTCCTTTCTTTTCAATTCGAACCACGTCAGGCACTGACCAATTCAACGAGAATCCCATGTTTCCAGAATTTCTATAGCGACTGAAGTTCCCGATAATATAATATCCGGGTATAGCAATCAATAGATAAACTCGGATTATAGAAGAGTGAAGAATGAAAGCCCAATTTTTAGGTTTTCTAGTTTTGTTTTTTTTGTTTTTTTTTTGTTTTTTTTTTCTCCTAGAAATTATAGCGTCGCAGTTATATTTTTAATACTTTGATTTTTTATCGGAGATTAAAATAATAATTTTTTTTTCATTATCAAAAGTCAATAGGCGTTATTCTCTGGATTTTTGGTATTTATCCAATACACAAAATGGGAATTTTTTTATTCGATTTTATAAATCAAGATCTATGCAAATGACAGGTATAAAAAAATCTTCGGTCGCGCTCCGACTTTGGCACGGATTCAGTCGCTTCGGATAAAATCTAGAATCGAAATGAGATTCCTTTTTTTACATACGAATGAAAATGGGTTGCGAGATTATAGTATAGTTTCGATTCCCTACCAAAGAGATTAAGTTTACCAGAGCAGCAGTGTCAGTGTTGAAATTATCTCGGGGTACAGGTCGCATCGTTCATCGAAACTTTTTGAAAGTTCGAGGGAATATTCTAAGATGTCATTTCGAATCAAACCTTTTTGCCGTCTTTCAATTCGCTGAAGAAAATTTCCGATAAATTGGCTCGACCGAAAATCAATTAAGAAGGCTTGTAGTTGTCACGGAATGAATATCGGAAAATGTCTAAGAAATGTTACCTGCAGAGGTAACACAGTTCCATTTGTATTTGCATTTTTTAAGATGTCGGTATTTTTTTTATAAAACGCAAAATCGTAGATTCTCGGTCGTTTCTCTATCAGATGAGATGATATAGTGCTCAAAATGCGTGGTTTGCCATTGCCGAGTGGTTAAGTACTTCGAAAGTGCAATGAATCGAGTGCAACTGTGAATAATTACGCGATTTCTCTGATGATAACTGAATCTGTAAATTTTTTTTCAAAATTATGAAAAAACGAAATACTCAACCACTTTCTGCTGAAGTGAAGCAGTATTCCTCGAGATTTCATTCCGATCGGTTGTGTGGTGTAGCAGAAACGACGAATCGCGTTTTCGAGGTGATCAAAGCGTGTATCAACGCAAAGCCTGCACCTGAGGTTAAGTTTTTTTGTTACAAGTTGAAAAACTAACTTTAGAACTGTACAATAGGCGTATATAAATTGCAAATAGTTTTTGTCTCTCAACTTGCTGAAAAATAATAGTTTACTCGGGGGAAAAAAAAATAAGAATTTTAATGGGGGTGAAGTCGGAGGCTCGTACATATATATATATACGTTCAGCGCAAAATGACCCGTAGATCGCTTCGAGACGACGGAATATGTATAGAGGGAGATGGATGAGGAGGAAAAGGAGGTGAGGGGGGCATGTACGAGTCAGCGGGAACCGCGTTGCCCGGGACGTCGCGACGAGAATAGTAACAGGTAGGCGACGACGAGGAGTTTCGGACTTACTCGAGGATCAAGCGTCGTGTCCCGTATACCTACATACGTATCCCATCGTATTTACGATTTACCGCTTCTTTAGTTCGTATCTAGAAACCATTCGTTACGCCGGAAAATAACGACAAAGCTGTATAAATCGGTGCGCGAAAATAGGAAAAAAGAAATTTAAAAAATTAGTCCAAATAGAAAACAAAAAAAAAAAAAGATGAATAATTTGGTTCAAGTTTTAAAAAAATCTCGAGGTAAAATACGCCCCGGTCGATTTAAAGCTTCTTTCACCTACGATGTATCGTAGATACATATAAGTCGTTTTAGCAGGGGGCGGGAACCTCGGCATATCTTATAGGCGCAGTGGAAACCATAGGAATTTACGGTAATAGGAGCTGCGGCTAAACCGTGGCCGACTAAAATCTTGACAAGAAAATCTCCTCGGTACTGCACTCAAACATCAACGGCGAAATGAAATTATTATAGTAATTAATTACCGATGAGAAACGAAACGAAATGAGTTTGAGTCATATAGGACATGTAAATAATTATTCGACTAGTCGTTAATCGTATTAATACAGATAACGTCGATTATGATCGTCACAAGATTTGAAGAATATTAAAACGTTTCTTCATCATCATCATCATCATTATTACTATTATTGATTTTGGTGTAGAATAATGAACGAAATGAGCCAAGTAATGATTGCGAATAATAGGTATAATGTACGTGTTATACGCTTCATTGGTTATTTTATATGTATTACATAGATATATCCATAATATCAAAAGTGGTAATTCTCTTCTCTGACCGCGAGAATTTCAACGATGCAGCACCGTGCGTGGCGGTGGGGCCCGGTAGACCGGTTCTACAAGATAACTAACTAACTCTGGTGCTCGATGCCACATCAACGAAGCAAAACACCTACGACGAATTACCGTACGCGGAACATACCGTAGCCGGCCGTAAGCAGAGAGAGAGAGAGAAAGAGGAGAGACATAATGAGGCGCCCAAAAAACGTGGGACGAATTAAAGGGACTAGCGACTTCTTTTCGATGAGAGAATACGTCGCGAACCGAGCGCAACGATCGGAGAATCCATATTCGGAAATGGGGAGAAAAATAAATTAGCTATGAAACTTTCGATGATTCTTAATACTGTCAAATCAAATCGTTAACTTTGAACGAGAAGAAACGAGAAACAACAAATTTAGAAGTATCGAAACGATGAAGAATAAGATAGAATAAAATGAAATATAATATATAATGAAATAAAATATAAAAACGAATTTTTATCGATTTTATTTCCTCGCTGGGGCTGAAAGGTTTCGAGAACCAGAGGTATCCGCGAGCGGGCTCATCAATTCGCGCTTGTAGTATGTATATAAATATAACGGTAATATTACCAACGGTCAAACGGGCATCTCAGATTCTCATATACGAAACTAAATAACGTTACAGGTAGGCATGTGAGTGTCGAGAGATCATAATCGAAAGATGATCATCATCGTATACACCTCAACGAATAGATTTAAGAAATCAAGGTCAACGAAAATCGGAAGCTTTAGATATAAATTCCTAGACTCTTTACTGCTCGCCTCCACACCTATGTCATAATTCAGTTTTATTTTCGGTATATAATAGTTCCGACGATATTGTTTCCAGCCTGGTTTCAGCATATTAAAAAAAAAAAAAAAACTATCCATTTTGTAAAAAAGACGAATCAAAGAAAGATCAAACCCCGACCCCTTTCGGTCACACGGCATTGTTTCCCTTGATGTCACGTGCACCTCGCTACTCTCGGGTTGGGTTCGATTGATTGCAATTGCGCGATTGCGGTGTCAGATCGCACGCAGTCATGGAGCTCTGCCTGACCTTTAGTTCAATTCACGAAGTAGGTATGCACGAGCTAATACGTGTGCATGCAGTTGGTGCCGCATTTCATGAACGCTTTATAGCGGTGGTTGCATAATAAATAATTATTGTCACTTAAACCGAGCGGACCTGGACCAACAACTGTATGCATGCATGTCACCTACAGATCTACTACCTACCTATAGGCCCAGGTCTGCTTATGCTACCTAATTACATAATAACCTTGGAACAAAATACTCGTGAATAATAAAACTGGCTTGAATTACAGTGTTGATGATGACGGTAACTGCCGCGAAAAATAACCGGAGGATATGATCGAAGAATTGACATGAATGAAAATAACGAAAGATCACATAGCATAGCCTATTATTAATTTCGCGCTACTTCATATCGTAAATAAAGAATAACGTTCTCTGACAACTCGAGCGTAACGCTAAATCTAGTATTATAGTCTTTAGTTTTCCGCTTTATCTCAAATCCTTAGGGGTGATGAATACGCGTGCGTATTTCTTGTTTACGTGAGAATTTACGCTACTGCATACGGTCAGGTGGCACCAGAATGTGAATGCAATGCAGTCTTAATTATGTATTGGCTCAGTGTGTGCAACAAATAATGATATAGGTAGGTATGTATACGTAGTGGGAAAAATTGTCGGAAAATTTGTTAACTCTGCTATTATAACTTACTCACCTTTTCTTTAGCTCTGCCAGCGTGTTTTTGGACTGTTTTTGCTATCAACGCACCCTTACTTTCTGCCATATTTTATTATCCCCGTTGAAAAAAAAATTCCTATACCGAATCACAAACTCAACTCGACTGGCCCTATTCCACCAATAGCGACCCAAATGCACTGACGGAAGTACCAACGAATACTGGAAATGAAGGGCTGCGTAATGCGGCCATCTTGATGTTAGTTCGACTCACAGGAATCCAGAGGACACCACCTCGCTGCCTATCAAAAAAAAAAAAGAAGTAACACGCTATTGACGCGGCTTCAAGACCGATCGGTAACGCGGGAGATTCGAAAGATTTCGGAAGCATCGACGTTGTTTTCAACGTTCTTATGTTTCCAGTTCAGTTTTCTAACATTTGACTCCAAAAGAATGAAACCTATGGAATATAGTATAATAAATTCTCTATTTTTATCTACTGCGAAACTAGTTTTAGTTGAATTCTGACTATAATAAGTTCTTTAAGCTATTTCTAGATGACGTTAGATGATGATGGAAGTTTGCTTCTCTATCGTATCTTATCGATTCTAATAAAAATATGATCGTCAAATTGTACCCAGATTCGTCAGTTTCTTATTCTACTAAATACGGCCATGGGGTCTATAAGTATTTTTCAATAGTATGACAATAGGTGAACTTAGCTGTAGAGAATATGAGAAATGTTACTTCCGTTACTTTCGGTATTGAAGTTCGATTCTATTTCTTCAATTTAGTAAATTTATGAAAAGATGATTGTATGTTATGCGTATTATTTTATAGTTAGTAAAATTGAAATGAAGTCTATGTAAAGATTCCGATATAAATTTTATAAATTTGAAAAAAATGAAATTAATCTTTTCTAATAAGCATACGGGGTTAATGAATAGAAAATAGAGAAATAGGAGAGATATAACAGCGGTGAAAGGATCAACCGAGTTCCTCAGCCTTTCGGGCGTGAGAATCTGGATTCAGATTTTAATATAAAATGTAAGAAAACAATTAGTGTTAAAATACATATATATTATACATATATATAGGTATATATGTACATATACGTAAGCTTAAGAGCGTTTGTAAAAATGTTTTTTCATTCGTAACAATTTATTAGGAACAAAATTAAGCTAAAAAATGAATACAAAAACATAAAATGTGCACAATATAGGTAAGGTGGTATTATTACTTAATGGATAGGTACACACACACATAACAATAAAGTAATGTAGATAGCTTGTATACAGGTATATATATAAATATACACATACGAGAACAAGAAATATATTCGCAGTTGATAATAGATAATAATAATGATAATAATAATATGTTATATTGTAATGTAATGACATAGGTGAAACTTGGATTAAGTACACCAGACACAAGGGTATTCATTTGTAAATGGTTTTATTAATAAATTATTTTTTTTTTGTTTCTCTTCTTCATTTTCTTCTTATTTTTTTTTTTTCTCCATTTATTTGTTTGTTTTTCATTATCTGGTGATGAGGGTTGCTTAAAATAAACAAACTTTGCAATAAAAATCCATTTTTAACAACAGAAACAGCAGAGACAGACAATACACGAATGTAATGTAATGTACCTAATAATTGGTTAGTATAATTATTACATGTTGATGGACAAAAATTTCTCAATTTCTTTCTTCCTTAATTAATTAAATTTTTTGTTTTCTATTCAAAATCACAATTTACAGAATTATATAAGTATATTTATGTATAATTTAATTGCGTCGCGGAACGCGCGGAAATATCATCATCACCATTAGCATCATCATCTTCATCATCATCGTCATCATCATCATCATCATTATCATCATCATCATCATCATTATTATTATTTATTATTTATAATTCAATATTATTCTCAACGAATACAATATATACGATTTATATATATGTATACATATATACATATACTATAAATATATATATATAGGTATATATATATATATATATATATATATAACATATAGGTATGATTCCGCGCGAGCCGCAAATTACAAATTAAATATACGTTATTTAAACCGTGATTTTAAATACAGATTTCCGCAGAGTCACCCGTACACACACACACGCACACGCACGCGCTCACTCATACACATCGTTTTATTAATCCATATCATGTATGTAGAGTAAGGGGGTACCTAATATAAATTTTTTTTTTCTTTCTTAAAATCTTGGAAAAATTGGATAAGGCCATAAACCAATCTGGCATCAAGTTTGGCGCCAGGTCCTCGAAGTCGTCTACGATATATAATATAATTCTTTTTTTTTTTTTAGTTTTCATTTTTTATTTTCTTTTTTTTGTTTTTTATTTCAAACCTTTTTCATTTCCATCTTTTTTTATAAAATCCCAATCCATCCATCCATCCCTCGCTCACGCTCTTCGCTTCCTCTTTCTCTCTCTCTCTCTCAATTATAATTGTTTTTTTTTCTTTGTTTCTTTCATCTTTTACCGCAAAGTTTTTCACCAAATTTGCAACATTCGCTCAGCTCTGTATAGTCACAAGGTTAATCATATCAGTCGGTCTTGTCGATCGGTCACAGTCTAGCCGTTTGACTCTATATTAGTCACAAAACTCAACATCGGTCCGAGACGTCAATTTTCGTACTTTTTTTTCCAATTTTTTTATCTCTTATTGAAATCGTCTTGTCACAGACTTTCGTTCATGACTTCAATATTATTATATCAACGTGCGATAAGCACAGGTGCACAAACATTGGCTGCTTTTCTTTACATCATAATATAATCGTAAATTAATAATAATAATAATAATAATAATAATAATAATAATATTAATAATAATGATCATTATGCATTATATTCACGCATGATGTGTATCGAGATGAGTTGGCGCATAGTGTATCATGATAGGGACAGAAATTAACTGATAAAGGTATTACGTGTACAGTTTGAATTATCCTAATTCTTTCCATACAAGTTAAGACATATTTTTGATGATTATCGCATTTGCGATAGAAAAGCTAGGGATAACGTACGTATATGATGGGCATTGTGGCACTATAATGAAATCGATTCTGCCATAATCAAATGATTGGTGTGTGCTTCTTTCATTTTTTTTTAATCAGAATCATTTTATCAAAATCAAAGATTGAGATCTGATCCCTGAAGAATATACATATAGTATGTTTATACCTTTATTTGAGTTTTGAGTGTTTCTTAACGTTTTAAAACGTACTTCAAGACAAAAAAAAAAAGTTCTACTATGAAAATTGGAATACAGTATACAAGTACATTATCGTTTAATTTCTATCCCTTGAAATATCAGTAGCAACCAGTAGAAAAAAAAATAACCACCTCTTATCATAAATCCATATTTTTGTGGTGGCGTTAAATCTGTACAAAAGTTGTTCCTCGTTTACTCTTATTTATATAATTATTTATTAATATGGTATAATAATAATGTATTTTAAAATGTAACTTATGTAACCTTAGTACTGATTAACGACGGCTGCATACCAGCATGACCAGCCTTTGGCCGACCGGAGCTAACAGACAAATACGCTCCTCCGAGTGTAAGACCCCGCTACCTCCTTGAATCAATACCATATAATATCCATTCCCTTATTTTTCATTCTTTCTTCTCATATTCCTCACCCTATGCAACACTTCTAATTCTCTAATTATATACTCTATATAAAATATCGTTAGTATAACTAAAACGTGTTGGGTCTAGCTGGAATGCAGCCCTATCTATGTATGCCTTAATCTTCATTATATTCCATCCCATTTTTATTCAAACCTCATCTTCTTCTTTACCCATACTATCTTTCATTTATAAATTATTTGTTGTTACGCAGCAGACAAATTCACTACTACCCCAGTCAGTCAATGTATTTAATGATAAATTCACACCACTAACTGTAGTCTGTCATTGGTCGGTCGATTGGTTTGATTTCCAGCTATTAACTCGGCGGCATAGTATATACTTTGTTTTTTTCGTTTTTTCTCCTTTCTTTCTTTTTTCATTGATATTATTCATAAGAATTTTTACACTCTTTTTTTTAATTCTTTTGTCTTCTTTCTTAACGGCGTTTCAAATACCTACGCATACTTCTAGTTTCCCACCTCACCGCCATCCTCGTGTTTTCTTTTCTTGCCTCTGGCGGGAGATGATGCTGTTGAATAATGAAAAAAGAGGATTTATTTTCGCATACCTTGAACTAATGAACAGAAAAAAAAAAATATAAGTCCAGTAATTTTTTAGTAATAACTTGGTGATTGTTTTACAAAGAATGACAAGATTCCCGAAACATTTATATTCATTCACAATAATCAGTATTATTATACAGTTACTGTACAAAATGGTGAGAAATTTAGAAAAATTCTTTTGTCGACCGATTCAAAAAAGTTCAATTGATACTAGTAACAAACAGGGGATTCCATGATAATCAGATTATACACGTTTTATTTTGGCGCACTTGAACCGACTCTGTCTATTCGTGAATTTGAAATGTGGCATAAAATGAGCAGAAATAAAAAAAGCATGATTCTAAATGTTAAAAATGATCTTACCTTCGTCCTCTTCTTGTCCATCCTCTTCGTCAAGGTCTTCGTCATTTTCCTCAGCATCTTCTTCCTCCTCTCCTCCTACATAGTCTTCCTCGTCGCTGTCGTCCTTTAAAAATAACGAGTATTGTACACGTTTTGTAGATTGGATATAACAGAGATAATCAAGAGGTATGAAAATCATAGTAAGTGAACAAAAATCAAAGTATAAACTTACGTCAAAGTAATCTTTGTACACGCTGTCCAAGGCAACAACCTCCTCATCTAACTCGTCGTCTTCATCTTCATCTGAAACTGAGAGGTGACAAGATTGAAATAGACTCAGAAAATAAAGAACCAAATTATCGACTATAAATCATGTTATATAGTCGATTATACAAATATCGATTTTGATGCATTTGAAGCTTAAACCATTCGATAAAACTCAGCCTACCTTCTTCACTGTCGTCTTCATTGGCATCACCATCTCCATCGTCATTTCCGTTCACTTCGTCATCTTCGCCTTCACTGTCGTCGACCTCGCGATCATCCATGTCGAACCTGAGCCAGTATTACATTGAAATTCTGTTTTAATTTTAATATTAGTTATGATGCGGCGTCTTATATGTTGTCTTATATGTACAATCATTTCTGGTGTGATGAGGAATAAGCTAAGTAATATAAAGGAGACGTTTTTTTCGCCTATTATCAATTCCAAATGGAAATTGGTCTGTAACATACCCGTCGAGATACTGTAAGCTTGGAATAAGGCTGAAGACCTTTTCCCTGTAGTTGTCCATGCATGTTGCCTCATTGTTGAAGAGGTCAAGGCTCTTCAGGTTCTTGAACTCTTTCTGCAAGAAATTAATTACGAATGTTGATATTGTACTCCTATTTTTTTGGTGCCTACGGTCATTCTAAGTTTTTAATCCTTGTACTCTTGATTCACGATAGATGATGATACTACCATTGCTCAACATACATAGATGTAGGGAGTGTCAAAAATAAACTTGTAATTGTATTTTTCTGCTGCTGATACACAAAATGATGTACATTTTTATGTGAAGTAGCATCTCATAAAAGGAGGGGCTCCGTAGCTCAATTTCAAATACTCGCTCGAATGAGATTTCTATTTCCCCTACAAGGAACACGGGACAAAAAAAAACAATTCTAACAAAGAGATTATAACTTGTCTAAAAATTAGGATATCGAGTTCTTTTTGGGCTCATTTTGAGAGGAAAGGATTGAGGCATATGTGTAACAAGAATTCTTGAGCTTCAAGTGAAGCTTTAAATATTTTTGTACCTTGAACCAGTTCCTACTTCCAGGCCACCCTGTAACTCATCAAGATTCATCTTGAAGCCTTCCTCTAAAAAAATGAGCCCAAAACGAACTCGATTTCTTAATTCTTAGCCAACTTATAATTTTTGTAGTAAAAATGCTATTTCTTTCCTGTATTAATTATATGAGAAATATAAATCCCATTCGAGAGAGTACCTAAAATTGAGATACAGGCCTCTTCTCTTCGGAAAAGCTGCTTCACATTAGAATCTTTCATTTGGACGACAGCAGCGAAAAAAGCACAGTTTATTTCCAACACACCCTAATATACGCTTGGCGTGTTTGATTCTGACCGATATGAAGTCGGCACCACAGTCTTCTGTCTTCTTCTATCCTTCATGGCTACATAGAGAAGGAAAGAGACAGAAGACTGTGGGGCCAACTTCATATTGGTCAGAATTAAACACGCTTGGTGTACATATGTTTAATGTATTAAATAGTTTTCCACAATATATTACACAAAGACTCCAGTATGAAAGAAATCGGGTTTAAATGAACGTTTGCCTGAGTTCACATCGTCTGCTGTAATGTTATTGGATAAAAACTGTGAAACATATGAAATAACTAACAGAGTTCATGAATCAATCTTCAGTCAGATTTATATTACATTTTTTCATAAATTTCAACTCATTTTTCAGGATATTACAGGAATTATATCGCAATTGCAGACTTTCCAGTAGGGATTGACAAGACTTGATGTTTGATCATTTTTTTCTCGATGGGATCGTTAATTGTGTGATACCAGAATTGGAAGTTTTACCATCTCACGTATCTGATTTTTTTTTATAATACAGGTTTAATGAAATGTAACATTTTACAAATATCGAGTGATATCATACGTAATGAAATGACTAATCAATTGATCTCCCAAACCGTATACATTTGGATTGAAAAAAAAAACATGTCTTGCCTAACGATAAATTGAACCTCGATTTTTTCATTTTTTAAAACATGTCCCATCCTTAATTGTTATTTCAGGATCCTAAATTTGTAAAAAAAAAAAGAAATAACCAGGAATATTTGGACTGGAAACTTACCAGTGGCTGAAGTGTGTCAAGATCTTTTATTTTGTTGCCGCTTAGATTGAGGTGAGTCAATTTAGGGCTGGTACTTAGGTGAGACAAACCGCCAGAGATTCTGTTGTCACTCAACTCCAACTAAATGAATAATGGATGAAATTAAAATCGTTATACTATGATTAATTTATAAATAAGAAGTAATGTGAAGCTTTGAAACTAGCCGATAAGGAAATCTTTGACTATAGTTTCAAGCTGAATAAAACTAATTACCTTCTTCAGATTTGGTAATTTTGGGAATCCCTTCAGACTTGTGAGGCCCACGTTTATAAGGCTGAGGGTATTCAAAGCCACAAACTCGTCTGTCAAACCTACAATGTTGGTACTCCTACAGTTGTCCAAGACAAATTCTGTTATCTGGAATAAAAATATACGAAATATATGAATTAAGAAAGTAAAATGTAGATCAACAAGTTCATTCAAATCTGGAAGTTTTTTGTTTATATTTCTAATGGCTTGGATTTTATTTCCGGACCAAAAATAAAGTCTTTATCTTCGTTGTTGCGAACATTTTGTTTTTTATCTACTGAATAATAAAATGGAAGAAAAAATGGAAATCCTATCACATGAATAAATAAGTCTGGCAACATCATTTTGTTATAATGGTCGAGGTCAATGTTGCTAGAAACTCTGATATAACCAGCCATGGTTTGTTGAGACAGTAGCACAAGATGACTGATACTTTTTTTTTTTTTTTTTGACAAGGGAATTGACTAACAAAACCAGGAAATTGATATCGTTGTACAAAAATAACTTTGTCGGTTGAAAATAACGCGTGTGAATAAAATGAAACAAGAATAAAAAATAAGTTAGTTATTGATGAAGTTATGAAAAATTTGTCCTCGGGGTATTTGTTTTATTTTATTTTCTATCTGTATGTACAATTTATTTTCGTGTAATACATAACAATACAAATAATAATAATAAGTTCAACGACACTCTGGATTACTACAAATATGACTCCTGGAATTAGTACGTCTTGTTGTTTTATGGTAAATCATTGAGTCGACATTAATTTAGTGCATAATAATAAGAACGACAACAACAATTACGGCTATAGCGTGTAGTGATAGACTTGAAATTTGAATATTACAAATTACGATCAATTTTCTCTAAAGATGGGACTATTTTATTGATCGGAGTAAGAGAGAGAGAGAGCGAGAGAAAGAAAGAGAGAGAGAGTGGGGCACAACGCCGCGTCACGTTTAGCGGCATCAGGGAATCCTGCGGCACGCGACGCTCGGTCGAATGATAGAATAAAAAATTGGTAAGCGAGCGGAGCGGTGCGGTGCGGCACGGCGCGGCGTTGCACCAAATCTTCCACTCGCTTTACCGTAATGGTACAATATATAATCTGTGGTCGACAAAAGGAGGGAGAGAGGGGGAGGAGGGGGAATTGTCTTAAAGATACTCGTGTCTTGTGATCAATTAATAAGATCCGGTGCGAAGCCAAATATGCAGAGTCGATATTTTCAGAGATTATAGTATACGACATTGATACGCACACACATGCCTACATAAAAGTAGGAGAGAAAGAGAAATAGAGAGGGGGACACGACGGAGGGGAAAGCTCGAGAGTGACCGTCGTCAAATGCTTCGAACTGAACTGAACTGAACGAATCGCGCAATTGGTAAGCTGCAGGCTAACGCCCACGCGACGAAAAAATAGACATACGGAAAAAGGAAATCAAGTTTTACCAATCGAAGCGCAAACAAGACTCGATTATTATTAATACCCACGGAATAAAATATTGGAAAAAGTGTTTTCCAAACGGGACAAGGTGTGCAGCTGTACTAGTTGTTGGAGTAAAAGCGACTCAAAGTGTGTAAACAAGGAAGGCGTTGTTGCTTCGAAGATTTGAAATTGCTTACGTGCCACACAAGCTTTTTCTGTCTCTCTCTTTCTCTCTCTCTTGCTTACTCTTTTAACTCGGCGAGTTGGACTCGTCCAAGATGGCCGGCCCGGCGGTGAATTGTTAAGCCGCCAAAACACAAGTGACTATTACGCAAACGTAGAATGCGGCTGTATCGTGAAGGTTTTTTTCACTGCGATTCGTACATTTTTTTTCTTTCTTCGAGAAGAAAGATGAAAAAAAAAATAAGAATGAATAAATCATAATCGAAGAATTAGTCATCCTCGTCCAGTTGCTCTTAATCAGGAGCAGATAACATCGATTAATTTTGTACATACTATACT
Source organism: Tenthredo amoena (assembly GCA_963966615.1). Lineage (NCBI taxonomy): Eukaryota > Metazoa > Arthropoda > Insecta > Hymenoptera > Tenthredinidae > Tenthredo > Tenthredo amoena. The sequence continues at coordinate 8,886,313 of OZ016490.1, forward strand.
TGACACGCTTCTGTATGTATAAACGTACGAGGCACGGATGTTTGTTGGAGAACGCGGGCAAATCTAAATAATCATACAAACATCTCTGCCCTCGTGTGCGGTCGGTTCGGAGCAGCCATGGCGGCGTCCATTCGCACGCGCATCTGTACCTCATGGCAGGTAGAGAGAGTCACACACCCCCTTCAAACATTTACTCCGTGAAATCGAAATTCATATGAGCGTGGCGCGTAAGATTATCGCGTTAATTATTTTAGTTTGAAGAATTTAGCCGGTGTCAGTTTTATGCCATAGATATACACACGTATGGAGATCGTTAAATTACACGTATTACTTAACAAATAAGCACCATGGCACGCCTGCGGTTCGACGAAACAAGTCAATTAACAGTACACACACATATATTACATCGATGTTGAATTTTACGGTCAATTAACTCGTTTGTTACTTTAATTTTTCATTCATCGATTACCAAAATGAATTTCTTAATACTATTTAATATAGACAGAAAATAAATCAAGTTCTCTATTCGACAATAGTAAACAAATTATTCTTTGATATCTACTATTATTAAAATATTTTTCTCCCTTCCTGTTTTTTTTTTTTTTTTTTCTTTTTCGGAGTAACGTAGGTTAGTCGCCACCGCACACCACATCGTTGAGAGATAATTACACGCGCATGTAATTTACCCAGAGTCATACATATGTTTCTCCCTTACTTTAGGGGAACGAAATAATTCAACAAGGATATTCATGCAATCGTTAATGTAGAGATAAAAGAGTTCAAGCATCGTAATGCCGCGGTGGACAGGTGTTACAACTAGATTAAAAGAAAATTCGAGAAAATCGGCACAGAGAGAGCGAGAGAGAGAGAGAGAGAGAGAGAAAGAAGGGGAGGGTAAAAATGAAGAAAATCACCCGGAAGATGGGTCACGAGGAGGAAAAATGTATGAATTATTTTACAAATTTTTCAAGCTTATTTCTTTATCCAGCCACGAGTGATAATATCAACTGGCTTGATGCACACGGTAGGTAGACTCGGTACAGCGTGTTAGAAGTTAGGAGATACTCGATGCGAACTACGCCATGCCTATTAGGCTAGCCGCTTCAAATTACACGAGTTCAAAGTTATAAAATTGTCTATTGATCCTGATAATTGGTAAAGCCGGGCTTCTCGGTTGGATAATACAGTTGAAAAAATTAATAATATTTTTTTGCTTTTTTAAATGAGTAAAGTACATGAACTTGACTCCGGAGGAATTGGCCGATGCGAGAAAGGGACGTATAAAATAAAAATAAAACAGCTAGTAACACCGTAGCATGGAAGTTTAGTTGGTATGTAAGTGCGTGGTTTGGAGCGGGGCACGGGGATTCTCACTTGATAATTCACGGTTCTCGAGTTGGTGGTACAAGAGGGGTCTTAGTCAGAAAATCGAAGCATGCATGCACGCCTTCTAAATTGAGGAATAAACAGTTGGACAGATTTATCTTACTTCTCCTGGGTCTCTTCCCCGTTTTTCAAGCTCTATCCGCTTCTCCATGGCCGGCAGAACACAGAACGTATACAACACCGCACTAGATATCACTGCACCGCGCTCCGCTGCGTCGTAACAACTCCCCGAGAACCCCGCAACCTTGCTTTCAAACCAGGAATGACGGACGGACGGTCGTCGCCAGTCAGACAGAGCCACCGCACCGAAGAACCAACCCAACGGCGGTTCGATCCTGGCCTAGAGGCTAGAGCCCCCCCCTCCCCCCGCCACAATAACAACGTTGGAGGCGGGAAATGCGGGAAACGAAACACATGTCTGGGACTACTTTCGAAGCGACCAATCAGAAAGCGACTAAAAACGTTCCGTTGCTAACGCCATCTGTCGTTAGGAACGGTTACGAGAAAGCTGTATGTGTACACCGGTAGTCACATTTTTCACCCACCCAACCCCCCTTGCCGACGCTCTTTAGCTTTTTCAACAAGAGTGATGAAAATTTGATGGGGATTCATATTGCAAGATCTATGTATGCCGCAGTCTTTATGATATGTAGTATACTTGTATACAAGGTCGGAATACTGGACAGAAAACCTTTGTCGGTTTACGAACTAGGGACACCGTCGATTAACACTCTGGCGTAGTCGTTACGTACGTAGGCAATGTAATTAACGCATTAACGATAACACGCGAACAAATGAACTACGTTCTTTGACCTAGAGGAAAGGAGATGATTCTTTTTTATACACTGCTTATTCTGAAAATTCATTTATTTACCCCTTATGTGCTCTTATTTCGTAGAGAAGATCGATTGATCTATTATACAGCGTGAATGTACAGTGATTATAATCGTATACTCGTCATGTTACATAGCATTGAAAAAAACTTAATCCTCACTTATTGTAATGCACATTATATTAAATAAGAGAATTGTTGTTATTTCTCTAACCTCCAACCCCGCATATTTGTTATTTTTGCTCTGAGAATAGGGGAAACGAACATTCCGCGAATTATGAGCTTATAATTACGTTCGGTTTAACTGTGTATCGTAATTTGTATTGAAGAGGTTTATTCGCTTGTGTCCATAGTAGAAAAAAATACAGGAAAGTGCCTCGATAAACCATGCTAATTATACATGCATAGAGTAAGATCATCTTCGTGTGTACTACGAAGCTTATAGTGATAGTTTTTCATGAACAATAACAAGCTCGTTATACATATGTAGTATAGTAGGTAGATGCATCTGCGCATCATTAGCCATTTAGCCCCTTGTGCACCTGCGCGGAGAAGCTTAATAAATGCGATATAGTGCAGACGACAGCGCTGTACGCGGTTGCGGCGTGTAGATGCAGAAAGAAAATGTAGAGGGTCAATGACGTAACATCCTGAACGCCTATAGTGGCCTATAGGTCCCTGATGATATAAATGGTCTACATAAAATATTTCATCAAATACAGTATATAAAATATGCACGAGCTGATCCATAATCGCTATCATGTTCCAAATTCGCAAAATAAAATCAGTAAAATTGAAAGAGGGTTATTAAAAGTAAGATCAATACTCGCACAGTCTAGGATAAATTTGAGAATTCTCATGTGGCCATTCAAACCTCTCTGCGATAACATTACGTAATTGATTGAAGCTACTGCATGAAGTAATATAGTCTTGATATAGATACGACGATCTCACGCGATACAATTTCACAGATCACGTCTGTATTTATAAATATAATTATAGTATTCGTAATCAAATACACATTTATTTCGAGAACAGCGAAGAATACCTATTAATACTAGAATAATATTAAAAATACTTTCAAATTCGTCAAGTTATTTCGCGCGCTATTCATACATAACAAAAGTTCATTAACCGTATCCGGTCATCTAAACACGAATTATGTCTTCCGTTCGTGGCGCTGGCATCGTTTGTTGAAGATATCTTCTATCGTTACCATTCTTTGTCTAAATCATTCCGTGCCTTGCCCCACCATAGTCGATTCTCGATCGTGTCATATGATCGAACTTGGGTTAGGGACAGCTAGCTTCTTGCAAATATATTTGTTCTATAAAAATTGAACGATGTTCACGGAGATATTATTCCTAGCGTTAGCACTCGTCTCTGGTAAGTAATCGATCGTTTAACCAATAGAAGTTTTTTTCAACTTTAAAAATTCTTTCGTCCCGTTATAATACGTAACGATGTAAGGGGGTGTGGCAAATTTATATCTCGATTGTCCTTTCTGCTGCCTTTATCCCGTTTCACTATTCGACGATTCTGACAACTGTTATTCACTGTTCATTAATATCACACAGCGCAAGCTACCGGAGATTTCATTGTCCTGCATAGTCCGGACAGCATCAAGTTCAAAGGAAACGAAGAAGTACCGCAAAGCTTACTCCCTGAGATCTTCAGCGCTTGTATTGGATACACTCAAAAACAGGTAATCTTTACCACCGAGCACAAACCGCCTCAAAAAGTATGCTGCTTATGGTGAGAGACAATGAACTTCACTAGAATCTATCAAACAGTTATTTAATTATGCTGCAATGAAATCTTGCATTTCATTTCCAAATCATCAAAGGTATCTGTGAACTGAATTTGATCAAAGTCACTCTACAAGTTGTAGAGTTAGAAATGTTGAAAGTTTTGTTTTTAGAATTGATTAAAATTTAACAATTTATATTCCGTTATCGAAAAGGCAAATTTCACCATGCCAGCTCTATGTTTCATTGATTTTATTTATTATTGGACAATATTTTTTTTCCAGAGAGGTTCATGGAGCGGAATATCCATAACTGATCCTTTTGGGCTTCCTGAGGCAGTTGTCGGGGTGGCCATCGAAGGTGTTGAATCTATATTCTCTCCCAGGGGCAAATGTTTCCCTTTGAATGTAGACGAGGTTGAAGAAACCACTTGGCAGGCTTTCAGCGGTCGTGTGGAAGAGCGAGACAACTCTAATACACTTATTAGAATTAATCTTGGTGACGGTGTGGACGCTGTACGTATTTTAGAAAAAAGACGAACACCAACTTACTTTTGCCAAGCTACGGCTTTCTGAAAGAAATTTTTAAGTATTTTTATATCATAGTATTTTTCGACCAATCCAGTTGAGCTGGAATTGTATTTATTACAATGGCTTATAGCTTGGACAATCCGCCCTTGGAGAGTTGAAACTGACGCCGATTGACGAGTCTTCGTTGAAATACCTGAGCTTAAAGAATAAAGTAGACATAAAATTCTTGGAAGGAATACAGTTGCTTAATGCAATTTCAAAGAAAGTACGATCGACTATAACGGCTGATAATAATCCAGACGTTTACTGGTTCGTTCTCTCTGCACTTCCCGATCTCTTGAATCTGCACGGCGATGATTCGGCCGCGGCAAAAGAAGCCTTTGCACTTCTCAACGACGCTCTGAGCCGTCTCAGTAATGCTTTCGTGGATGTTTACAGAGGAAAGGTTTGTTGGCCTCAAATATTAGTTTTATCACTTGAGAAAGTATATTAGATGTAAATATCTCAAAAAATAAAAGACTATGAGTTTGGAAGTAAAAAAAAAGTGAAAAATGGGAAATGAAATTCTTCTTATGAGAGTAAAGAGTTCTTTCAGAATTGTTGGGAAACTTCAAAGAAAAAAAAATTTAACAGGCGTATTTGCTTCCGTTTTGTTAATGATTAACTTTTTTTCTGTGTCTATGTTCTCAGGTCGTTGTTTCTGTATTCACAAATGATGTTTCTCACGTTCGTCACACACGTGCAACCCTGGAAGCGACTGGTCGCCTAGATAATATAACAGTCAGTATATGTTGATATTTATTACGTACAGGTTTTCAACGATTTTATTTTTCTATAAATATAAGAAAGGATGTTTAAAAGAAAATTGAGAATCTTTATAAGGGCACAAAGCTGCTCATATATATATATATACATATATATATACATAGATTCCCCATTTTCTATTAAACATCCCTTCTTATATAATGACACAAAGTCTGGTGTGGTATTTCAGCTTTTGAAGAAGCTGCTGATAAAGCTCGCTGTTTGGATTCATGCCTCGCTTCGTCTTTGTCTTCTTTCCGTCTCAGACTCCTTACCTAGCCAAATATTATACTAACAGATCAATTTAATCAGCAATTTAATTTCTTACTTTCATGCTTTCACCTGTAGCCTGGCTAATAAATCCTGTAGCAATTTTTACCTATTTCTTTTTCAATCTTCTCTATTGTCCTACGACTCTGTGTACACTTTAAATCCATTGATTCAAAATCTTTTGTATCAATCACTGCATATTCAATCTTTATCACTTTGAATCTCATTATTATACTAGACACTATACCTAAACACATCACCAGAAACTTTATGCCTCTTGAAATTCCGATTTTAAATAAGATCCCGATCCCGATTCAGATCCCTGTCCTCAACTCATGCATAACATTCCATTCTCTATAAGTCCTCCTGCTACTATTGCTATTATTATGGTAAGTTGGCAGATAGAGTGATACTAGGTACACAGCGTTAGTGCGATCCAAATTGCTTGTGTGAACAAAGTCTGTGGCACATGGTTTCAATTACCTATATTACTTACTATATATCACTTACATAATGACCTAAACCATCTTGAAGTATGAAGTGTATGATAAGAATACTTGGAGGCTTTGCATCACTTTTCACTACTTATTGCTATCACACTTATTGTATACACTATCTCTTATTTGTTTAACCAAATCTCTTACTTCCAACTTCTAACAATCAACGTCTTACTCGTTACATTAATATCGCTGCCTGAGGCGACTGATTGATAGTTTCTGATTTCTTAGGGACAAAGTAGTCACAAAGTTATATAATCAAATACAGAATCTAGACCCGGTCAGAATTCAAGTGAATATTGTGAATAAAAGTCTTGATTATTTTTGCATTGCATACCATTAGAAAAATCAACATTCGAAGCATCAGATTCACAATCTTGGAATCATTCTTCATGTGAAACAAATCGCAACACCCAATGTTCAAGATATGGTTAGCCATTATATCGAGTGTACAGTCCTATGAATTATGGAAAAAACCAGCAATTGTAATACTTAGCAAGTTATGAAAGATAAGCAGCAAGTTTATTATTTATTTAAATATACCTCCTTTCTCTGATTTGAAGCAGCATTCTGCACGTGTGTTCTCTGTTACTTATTGATCCAGTAGATAGTTGTATTTTTTGCTAAATAACGATGATAATATCTTCAGACGATGTGAAAGTACTAAGATAAACTAAAGTAGATATCTAAGATTGGAGTAAATTTTTGGTTTCTATGCAGAACGTTTTAACATCGAAAAAAAAGAAATTGCCAGCTCATTTCATTAATTTTCCATTCGGTTTTTCTGAATTTTCGATGTCTTTATTTTCTTGCTTCTTAATTTCTCCTACTATCACTTCGTTTCCAAATACCTCTTGTGTATTAAATATTAGGTACTAGGTGATGAATGGAGTAGATAATAAATGGTCATTAAAAGGTTGTATGTACTATAATATTGTTGGTAAGTACACTGTTTATTATAAGACGGTTTAGAATTTAGTGGCAGAGCATGTTAGGATCTTCGGTTGTCTGTTGCAGAGTACTCAAATTAAAATCTCCAAAGCGTATGACGACACTTATCCCGTCATATTCAACATCTTCCTGTGGTTCGGAGTCGCCTTCCTCCTCGCCCTGATTGCAGTTTGCAGTATGTGTCTATTTTTATTAATGGATTATGAAAGTCGTTGTTTTATTCAAATATCAAACAGTTTTCTTGCAGCTGATTATTAGTATTTTGATACACAATTCTAAATTCTTTGAGAATTTATAGACTTCACTTCACATAGATTGATTGTCCCGAAGGAAAAGTGGTGGACGTAGGGTACAGGTCGCATTGTTCAGCGAAACTCCTTCAAATTTGTAATGAAATAATCTCCGTTGATGTAATTTCAGACCAAACCAATGATATTGAATGGAATTTCATTTTTAGATACGAAATTTTGTTGTTCGAACCTATTTTTTTTTGGTAAACCTTCAGAAAAAATGTCTGTTACGTGCTCACGATGATAGAAGATTGACCTTACCTCTATATATTATTGGTTTGCCCCAAAATGAAATGACATCATTTTAGAATATTCCCTCTAAATTTAAAAAAGTTTCTACGAACGATACGACATGTACCCTGTGGTCACCAATTTTTCTGCGATAGACGAAATCTATGTGAGTCAAAGTCCATAAAATCTCAAATAAATTCGAACTGTGTCTCAAAATCTCAGTAATCAGGTGTGAAAAAACTGAGTGAATAAAATATTTCTTCAAAGCGTATCAGCAATTTGGAAGGAAATTATTTCCAAGTTTTATATACTTTTTTAATATCTTGATGAATAATATTTAATCATGTATCTCGATGTGCAGTTACTATTGGTGACATGGATCCAGGACGTGATTCAATCATCTACCGAATGACCTCAAACAGGATGAAGAAAGATAATTAAATGTAAATACGACATCATCTTAAAGAATTGTGAGATATAAGAATACCCATTATTTGTGGTAGAAATTGTAAATTCCATATTTATAGAATGTATCAATCTTAATATAATTTCATGTCTAGAATTGATTCATCTCTTGAGTCATGTTTGATGATAGTTAGGATGAAATTGCCATCATTACCAGTAGGTGGCCAATATCACAGGGATACGTCACACAAGTTTATCCATTGCCCAGTATTCCTTGTCGTTGTATACATATATATTTAAATATTATTAATTTAATGCATTCATATCGTTTAATTGAAAAAATATTAACGAGTAAGCTTAGTGATCAATGTATGTATCGAGGAGGTGAAGGAAGTATAATCATATGTCTGTACATTATATTATTTAGGAAACGTTTGATCATATGATAACGATGACGGTGATTATAATTAAATAATAATGTATATTTGAGAGGTAAATTTCGATCCAATCTAATCCTAAGACAAACTCAGTTATCGTTCATACATTCTGATGGGAGAAATGTATTAGGTGAGCCTCGCCAAATACAACTTTCAGATATATTTACGGTTTTCTACAAAATACGTAAGGTTTATATTTCAGTTGATTTGCATTGCAGATAAAATCGCAGATCATCAAAAGAAACTCCGCAAGACAAAGAAGAGAATCCTCAATTACTTTGGAAATTCAATGAACTTTTTTCAAGCACGTATTACATTCTTTAATTTCGTAGAATTTCAATCACTCGCACATACGTAATGGAATTCCCTTGTAATTACATTCTCGACAGAGACCGTGGTCTACATATAGAGCGCAAGTGCAAAGGAGAAGAAGATTGTGCGTGTATGTACATATTTCATGAGTTTTCGTAATTCAAAATTAAGAGGTAAGAGGTAAGAGATAACCGTTCCAGATATATTAATACTGGCATCATCATTTTCTTATCTCCTACTTATGACAATTCATTGCTTCTTGTGATCTTTCAGAAAAAACTAAACTAAGTGTCTTTTATTTTCCTTATTTTTTGCACTTAATACGTATTGCATGTAAATTGCGAGAATGGTTCACGGATCTGCTCAGGAGAAATATTGGGTCGAGGAAAAAGTTCGTGGCGTTTTTCCCAATAGATGGCTTTAGATTCCATTACCATTAACTTTGTAATGCTAACTCTATCAAGCCATACTATTTGCGCGTTTGAAAAGTGACAGTCCATAGGTTCTTCAGCAAAAAACATTGTGACATTTGTTACTGTAGTCGAAAGTAATTGCGCTTTGAAAATGAGTCAAAATTCTGAAAAAATTCGCTATATTTTACAATATCACTTCGACCAAGGCGATAACGCTTCGCAGGCTTGTGACAAAATTCGTGCTGTTTATGGCGAAGATGCTTTATCAAAATTAGCAGCACGCAAATGGTTTGCTCGTTTCCGTTCTGGAAATTTCGATGTTAAAGACGACCAATCGTTGAAAAAGTCGATGAAATTCTCCAAAAAATTGAGGAAGACCGACACATTTCATTTTATGACATCGCTGCGGAACTAAACATTGACCATAAAACAGTTTTGAACCATTTGCGTAAGGCTGGATACAAAAAGAAGCTCGATGTTTGGGTACTACATGATTTAACAGTTAAAAATTTAATGGACCGAATTTCCATCTGCGAATCTCTGCTGAAACGAAATGAAATCGAGCCGTTTTTGAAGAGATTGATAACGGGCGATGAAAAATGGGTCACATACGACAATATTGTGCGAAAAAGATCGTGGTCCAAGATGGATGAAGCTGCACAAACGGTAGCAAAGCACGAATTGACGCCACGTAAGGTAATGCTTTGTGTTTGGTGGGATTGGAAGGGAATCGTGCATTATGAGTTGCTCCAACCTGGCCAGACGATTGATTCCACTTTCTACTCTCAACAACTAATGCGATTCAAGCGCGCAATTGAGGTAGAGCGGCCAGAATTGATCAATAGGAAAGACGTTGTCTTCCATCACGACAATGCCAGGCCACACAGATCTTTAATGACTTGGCAAAATTTGAGAGAGCTTGGCTGGGAAGTTTTGATGCATCCACCGTATAGCCCGGACTTTGCCCCGTCCGATTACCATTTGTTTCGCTCTTTACAGAACTATCTTAATAATGTAAATCTGACTTCAAAAGAAGCCTGTGAAAATCACTTGGTTCAGTTTTTCGCTCAGAAATCCCAGAAGTTCGACAGTAACGGCATAACGGTTCTACCGGAAAAATGGGAAAGGGTTATCGATCAAAACGGCACATATTTGGTCTAATAAAGTTCATTTACAATTTAAGAAAAATGTGTTTGAATTTTGGTTACAAAATGCCACGAACTTTTTCCTTGACCCGATATTTAAAATACTTAATTATTCGACGGAAATCTTAAACAATTTTCATGTATCCTTGAGGATAATATTTTTTTTCTGAAAACTGATGGTTATTCGCTGTATTTGGGAGAATTTCGAACAAACATTTTGTTTGTTTTTTTTTCTTTTTGATACAATATAAAAATGTGATCAAGTTACCCCAAAATTTGGTTGATTTCACAAAATACTATGATTTCAATTGTCTTCTGGAAAATAAGTATTTGTGTTGAGACGTAAAATAAAAGAATACACATTCAAGTGAAGAGAAACGGTTTGATTTCAATTTGAATAGAAGGGTTTGAATAGAACCCCACTTTTTTCTACAGAATATGCACAGAGAGGTTCACCGGAAACTTGCCACGACCTATGGTAGGCAATTCGTATTTTCCGGAAACTGACAACGGTGTCAGACATCCACAGAATAGCCACATAATGACAGCTGCCGCTACATTGTCTGTAGGGATGGACGTATGTATACCACGGCATTGTCACTTGCGGAAAAACACGAGTTGCCTACCATAGGGCGTGGCGAGCTTCCAGTGAACCTCTCTGTAGTACATACAATACCCTGAGTTTTCCTAACGGCGTAACGATCCGTGCGCCTGACGCAGGTAACCAGAGTTACACCTCACTTTGAGATAAGCACCGTAGCCCGCCACGGCCATTCGCGACCTCAAAGATTATTGGATGACAGTCCTACTCTCCATTGCCTCATTATTACCTTCGATTATCGTCCTTAGCTAAGGTTGGCGGGCTACGGTACCCATCTGGAAATGAGGTGTAACTCTGATTACCTGCGTCAGGCGCACGGATCGTTGCGCCGTTAGGAGAACTCGCGGTATGTAAATACAGGGTGTCCCATTTTAAGTGGCCATCTTGATTATTTAAAAAACGAAGCAAAATACAGAAACACGTTTCGAACAAAAGTTACTTGGTTTTGAGGGGGACATGTTATGGTGTGATCAGTTTGACTCCGAGTGGCTTTGCCAAGGTCACGTCAAGGTTACTTTGATTTTTTGAATTGAAACATAGATTTTCGATTGCTTAGTCTTGTAACTCATGTTCTGAAGGTTTCAAAAACATGCCTAGAAACCATTTTCAGACAAGGGATCTCAAAGATATCGGCCTCGGAACTTCGACGGTTAGCATCAGCGTTAGAATGTAAGAGGAGCAGAGGTTGTACGTTTGGAGTTACCACTTTTTTGTTTAGCTGTTGATGGTGAGATTCACTTAAACTTTGTTGTTTTATCTCTAAATAAGAGCAGATACATTACTGTATAGTCAATATGAGCAAAAACTATAACGATCGAACATCGGATGAATAACAACATTAGAATAAAATGATAGTAAACTTAATAAACCCTAAAGCAATTGTTAAAAATGGCCGCCATCGTGCTGCAGGCATAAGCGAAGTCGTCTTCCAGGTTATCGGACTGTTGCCAGAGGAACATTTTGAGGAATGTTTCTGCAGGCATCTCGAATACGATTTTTCAGGAAGTGGTCACTCCAAACGTATACGTACAACCTCTGCTATTCTTACACTCTAACGCTGATGCCAACCGTCGAAGTTCCGAGGCCGAATTCCGATATCTTTGGAATCCCTTGACTGAAAATGGTTTCTAGGCATGTTTTTGAAACCTTCAGAACATGAGTTACAAGCACAAGCAATCAAAAATCTATTTTTCCATTTAAAAAAATCGAAGTTACCTTGACGTGACCTTGGCATAGCCAATTCAGAGTCAAACTGACCACACCATAATATGTTTCCTTCAAAACCAAGCAACTTTTGTTCGAAACGAGTTTTCTGTATTTTGCTTCGTGTTTGAAATAATCAAGGAGGCCATTTCAAATGGGACACTCTATATATACAGAGAGGAAACGTTGAAAGTTAACACTCATTGTCAGTCACAGTCAACCTGCACACTCCAGGTCTTTCGTCTGTTTATTATAGGCTGGCCATCTGCTGTTTTTTTCTTCTTCTGGTCGATTTGACGTTTTCAAAAAGCAAAGTGAGTGAAGATAATAGTGGATGGCCAGCCTGCAATGAACAGATGTAAAACCTGGAGTTCACCGAGTTGGGGCTTCATAAACTTAGCCCCTCATTTACCCCGACCACGTTAATTCTTGTCTTAATCGATTGTAGGTCGTTTGTAGGTCATTGATAATCCATTCGCGACGTTTGATAGCCAACCGTTCATTTATAAAAATTAAAACAAATTCGCCTAGGGAATCAAGTGAAGATATAGCCCTTTTTTACCATAATTCTTGGTGAAATATAATTTGGCAAGTGTGCAATCGATTGTAGGTTGTTTGTAGGTGATTGATAACTCATTTTCGATGTTTGATAATCGTTTCGTTTATATGAAACGAAATAATTTTGGATCGGGTTCAGTCACAGAGGAAATTCCCTAGACCGGTTTCCTTTAGAACTAGTAACCGGAAGTCAGCTATTCATTCACTATTTTCGTACACAATTTCAATATCTTCATGTGAAATCATTTGTAGGTCGTTTGTAGGTATGTTGTAGCGGATTCCCGATGTTATCTAACTCCACTAGTAAAAAGGAATAACTCAGTACTTTGATTCAGTTATGTTTTATTCACTGATTTGTGCCGTTTTAGAAACAACTGTAGCAATATCTGTTTCCAACGAATAATTGTATACGTATGAAATTACATATAAGAATAGAAAATCTATTTCAATAAGAGTCTCAATAGTTGTTAACAATCCGTTTTCACCATAGAGCGGTACGGGTATCATATAACTTTATGGAGCCCGGAAATTTTATTAGAATTTACACCCTATTCCATGGTTCATTACCGTTCTCTGTCTGTTGGACTACACACGGAATTAATTGCTTTCTTTGATTCGAAGTGGATTGAGTTTCGCCTTGTACTAGCATTTGTAGGTATATTCAAAGCACGTTAACTCGAGTACTGTGTGTGTGGTGAATTCATATGACCAATAGTCACGATAGGTTAATCCCCCCAAAAAAGCTCTTCACGTGCAAAAATCTTGTGCCAATTTCTTGATGTGGTCATCACCTGAAAAAAAAAAACTACTTACTCCAAAAAACTATTGAAATCTGACACTACCGCCAAGCACGTACAGCGTCATTTTTTTTTTTTTTTTCCGAGCACGAAATCAGGCCTCAATATTTGATTATGTACGCATTTGAACTTCTTAACGATTTGAAAAAAAATTGGAGGTAGTGGTACTTGGCGGGCTGATGTTTAAATTGCTATGAGAAAACATTGACGTGGCTCAATTTATATTTCCTTGTATTTTTTGCAACTATGGGATCTTTATGTAAGATCTAGGATCATGATCTATTTATTGTTAGTCAGATATTTGATAAACTGATATGATATACATTGTTTTCGGACATGGTCAATTTTTTCAATATAAATCTACATGCCCATCATTTCTTCCTCACGCGAGCTACACATACAATCATTTTAACATCGTTTCGGGGTTCCATTCTATAGGGAATTGATCAAGCAATACGCTCATATTTTTTTGGGGAATTTTGAAACGTGGTCTCGCCTTGAAAACCACGTTTGAATAATATATTTGTTTATAACAAATGGAATCGTTCGTTATCGCAGAATTCAATAAATATATAATAATAGTGCCATTCAATAGCTTCAAAGTGGTTTCGAGATGAAGTCTTTAGGCTAAACACAGCCAAAGATATGACCGTTTGAAGGGGAGTATGTTTTCGATTTTTGGCTCTTTTTCGTGAATTTCACCCCAGTGAGGCGGAAAAAAAAACATTTCACTAATTTATTTGATCCAAGGAAACCGTTAAGAAAATTAGAACGAAATCGGAGACATCGAGGTCAAAAAGGTGTCCGGTTTGACGTGGAATCACTCACTTGGGACCCATAACCAATCGTAATCAATATTGAGGAGCGCGTTGAGATAGTTTAACCTCCAGCGGGCTTCCCAACGTAAGGAAACTATGATGTAACACAAATTGCTGATAGCATACTTTATTAGGACTCATATGCTATCAATAAGACATAATTCAACGCTCATACTCAATAATGACAGAATTGACACGGTTTCGAAAATATTTGTATATAGCCATAGACAGCGCTCGAGAAGATTCAGGAAGCTGAGGTTATCCTACAAGTGAGATAGTTTAGATTGTCATACTGTTCAATTTTTTCGATAATGTTTTTTATCATCGGCAAATTAAATGGATCTTATGTGAATTATTCAATTATTCTTTTCCAAATACTTCTCGAGTTGGAAATTTGAATTTTGTCTAACAAATTTTTTTTTCAAATAAAATTTACTTTTCGAATAAAATGTTGTTGAAATTTCATGACGAATCTTTCATTATTATTTTGACGTTTAAAGTCTAAAGGTTTAATTATCGCCGAGTGTGTAAAGTAAAGTAAAAAAATCAATTTTTTTTTTCAATTTTATTGGCTAATGGTAGAATTGAAATCACAAATAGAGACTAATTAGTCAAGTGACCTCGTTCGTTAATCTTCCAGTAAAGATTATATATATTATGTGCTTTATCCAAATATCTAATCATGATACGCATTAGCGTGTGACGTCATTGAGACAGATACAATGGAATATGACAAAGTTGACAAACGTTTGTAACGATGAAGTGACGTAATGATCAGCGCGTTATGCAATACGAGAAATTTTGTCGACAAATTGAGCCTTATTTATATTTTAACTATAAAATGAAGTGACTGGAAGGGACTTCTATTTTCTATAGTTGCCATTACCTACAAAAATATAGTCGGGTTCACTGTGATATTATCGTTGCAAGTTACTATATCTACATCGTAAGTATAACTATGTGCAGCCCAACTCTCAAAATAGTGAAAAGAACCAAATAAAAATATTTATCGATACTAAACGATTGCTACTATTAAACATACTTTTTGTGGCCGTAATTGTAGTATACAGTAAATTCTACGTAATCAAATAATTCGATTTATTGTACAGTGAAGTCGAGTGAAACAAATTTTTAACTGCCTGTAATGCGGCTAAATGATTGTGTTAACAATGGCATTTGAGCAATTTTACTATATTTAATAGTAACCCTAGCAAAGTTAGTATGAACCATCAACCAAACACGATTTCGGAAAAAATAAATTTCAGATGGTTACAATGAATTTATTACAATGTGTGTTGCGTTGAGCAACACCTAGTAAGTGTGACAACAACTCCATATTGATACAAAGTAAGGATTTTTAAATTAGAAAAACATCGCATTGTTTCGGCCGGGATTCGACCCGGGATACCCATTCGCTCGCATTACTAGTCGCACGCTCTAGCAACTACGCTAAATTATGTATTGAAATGACATATCACTTTTTCGTATTTGTTTTGAACTTGGCATATGTCTCAATGATGTCAGCTGAGATATGTCGTTGTTAGTGGGAACGCGAAACATTGATTCAACTATGTCGCAAAATGTGAAATCGACAATATTGGTGAGCAAGAATCAACTATAATGATAGTACAATCACCGACTGAGTTGTAACCGTAACTCAATCATTAGTGCCGTTCATAACAGATATTGTCGTATGATTAACACAAGTTTTAGTAATTTGGCTTACTATAAGAATGCTAGAATTGATGGAATCATTTCATTATGATGACGACAACCATATAATGATTCATAAAAAAATGAATAAGTGTTGGGCAACTATAAATTTACAACTGTGCAAAAGTCTACTATATACTATATTTTTTTCTTATAGTGCAGATGGGTGAAATGAGATTTCCCGAAGTGTGTGTGTATTTCTACAGGGTGAAAATACGGAAAGTCGGTAATTTCAGGGATTCTAATCCCGCCATTTTAGATGTGTATAAATGTAATATCATTTTTGTTTATTCGTAATACATATTACTGGCTAATCTACGTTGCGAATCACTGAGCAAGCGCCCTACACTCTAATTTTAGCTTCTATAAAAAAATCATTCCTGTGAAATTCGTCTCTCCATTTAGGCTCAATTTGTCGACAAAAATTTGTCGCGTCTGACGCCACAAAATATATATAGGACGTGCCACTTTCGTGGCGTCTTAACTCCTAGGACGTAAAAGTGCCCAAATACGCACTCCGCAGATGCGCATTCGCTCTTGGGCCAGACCTATTATTGCACTCCATACGATATCAACATAACCTCTTTATGAAAAAACTCGTAAAACATGCTTTTGTTTTATAAAATATCGTGTGGACCATAGAGGCAAGGTCCTCTTACGCATCGCGTATTTGCAATACTCGTCTTCGACTCTTCTTCGAATCGTCTACGACTCGTATTGCAAACTAACGCTCAACGTAAAAAGACCTACTTTGTCTCCTTGGTACACAATATACTAGTAAGGAGCAGAAATAAGAGCACAGTTCACTAACCGCATCGAGAAGAACTGTTGTTTGTCAACTTTACAATACGAGGGATTGTCCACGATTCCTATGAAGTCGAACAATGCATTGTTAAAGTTTGAATCGATTTTGTTAACGAGTTTATCAATTGAACGAAATATAAGAATCAGGTAACCTTGGTCGGTCGAGAGGGATTGTTCTATCGTCCTAATGGTGGAGGCAGTGTTGGTAACAATGATTTCTTCCTCTCTTCTTGAAACTTTTGGGATAATATAGTCACTAAAAATATAAAACGAGATATCTGGAATGAACTGAAATTTAATCTAAGCAGGTGGTTCATATTTCCGACACCGTCTTTATTACCGCACACCACCTCCTCTAATTGAGAAAACACTGCAGAGGCTGACTATAGCAGCAGTTTCCAATTTCTACAAGGGAGATTGTAAGATGCGGATGATCCTGTGGGTGCTTACAGGCGATATTAGAGTGAGGAATCTATCGAAGGTAGAAATATATTGCATGTCTTTGGAAAAAACACCTCAGCCAATTCCCTCTCTCCTTAAAGCTTGCAGGTTTCTAATTATGGTCGCTTTGTCAAAATAGATCGTTATACGTTTTGTAAATGAGAGCTGAGTCACGGATGGGCTCTGGTTCTGTTCTCACAGATTCCACAGCGTTGCTTTGCGAAATGAAGAGCTTGCGGTCGTCAAGATTGTAGTAACCATGAAAAATTGATTCTGAAATCATATTTTGCGCCAGCATGTGTTTGACTGGTGTCAATCCACAATCTATTAGAACTTTGATTTGGTCACTTTCTTGTAAAATTGGAATAGGTGCTGTGAAGTACTACATCGCGCAGGCATACGGATTATGGTCTGCGTCTACTGATACTACGCACCAGCGATTGCAGCTTCGGCACGGCAGTGTCACTTCAGCTTTTATGGGGTACCACCGAGTGGTCACAGTCGATTCCTAGACGTAGCGGAAATTTTTCTGCCATATTCTTTGTCTCTTTACAAACGGCGATGATTACTTCTGGCATACAATCGTTCATAACTTTATCACTAGCTATTTACACTTGAGAACGTCTAGCTTCGACTGGCTCATCTGAGTCCAAAATCCATTCTTTATCCTCCCGTGCTGGGTGCCAGAAGATGTACACAATTGCTCGGGGTGAGAAAAGCTTGATAAGAGAATAGTTCCGGTCCACGAAAATGATGAAGTATAAGGTGCTGATGATGACAGAGAACGGAATCTTAGGGGGGTTCTCCATGCCTCTGCCATGGCCCTTAAAAAGAATAGCCACTATCCTATGGTTGAAAGTCTAGACGGGTGAATGTCCGAATATGCTATGATGAGTTGTAAAATTAGTGATAATTAACTAATCATCATTCTTGGTATAATCAGGAGGTGACAAATACCGTTAGTCAAATACTCTGCGGTGAGTCATGGAGTAGGAAAGATTGTTGTATAACATATTGGGAGTTACCTAATGATCCGTTTCATCAAAGCACGTGTGGTCTGCAGAACTCAGAGTTCAAGTTTTCTGTCGACATGAAGGTTTTTTTCTTTCAGGAGCTTAATACGCACACGCTACGGACATGCGGCTTACTCAGTCCCGTTCCACCCACTCGAGAGAACTATAATTGATACCATAGATAAGATATAATTTAGCGATACATATAGCGAAATTATTTTTTCAAGTCTCACTGGCATTCTGCATCCCACAAACGTGAACAATGTGGCGCAAAGTTTGTTTCATAGTTTGGGCCGTGCTCACGATCTACGGAACCAGTGCACATCAGTCCTTCCGGATTGCCTCTCTAGTAAGTAATTTTTCGAAAACTTAGTCTACCGTATTCTTTTTCGATAGTTCAAGTTCAAGGGTATTATAGTTCGGCAAAACTGTCCTGTTCCGACTTAGAGATGAAGTATTCCTGATCATCAATTTGGGTTCTACCCCCTTCATGAAATACTGAAACGTAAGGGTACCAATATCGATGGGATTCGAATCGTTCGGAATGCTTATGAATAAATTGAAATAAGTGCAATAATATTAGAATTGTGTATTACTTAATTAAGCAATGAGTACCCAAGAGTGTCTGAAAATTCGCGATAAAGCAATGTAGAAGACGCAGGTAGGACGGTTAACAGACAATTACGATTGGTAATTTCTTTTTTGATATGACTGCTGACTTGCCGGTTGAATATATTCACCACTACGTCCAGTTAAAGTGGATACGTGTTACAACGTATTACGTAAATTATTTCGTCGTTTACTAATCCAACAAGTAGGATCATAGGTATAGCAGGAACTTGATCGAAAAGTTATAATGTTTTATGTTTCAGACTCGAGGATTCGATGTCAATGACACCAGCCCGGAAGTATTAGGTAAGCCATTTCCGTTATATTTGTATGTAACCATAGATCGAAGACTTTATACAACGCTTTTAATGGACGGTACTTATGCGGCCCTAAATTTGCAAAATGGGAGTTGTGAAAAATTGGTTATTTTTCAAAAGCGAATATTTGACTTTTCGCATAATTTGTCGGATTTAAACACGGCAGATAAAATGTATAAAGTAGCTCTCGTAGTATCGACAAGTTGTCTGCTTAACTGATGAAGGTGTATTCCTAAGAGGCTTAGATTGTCAGATATAATCCCTCCTTGCCTGAATCTAATTATCAGATTCATTGCCTAGCACAAATCTTGATACTGATGACTTGATTACGTCCCAAAAGATTGATAAGCTGCTGTGATAAATTGGAAAATTCTATTGGTAGATATCGGTCCTTCAAAAATACCCGCCCCTAACGTATTTTCTCTACTTTTCCCTTTTTGCTGGAATGATCAATAGCTGCAATGTACCAGAGGCTTTTGTGCTGGTATGAAAGCTATGAATCTTTAGCGACCTTTTGTCGATGTAGATACCCATAATTAGTTTACGAGTTTTGACAGAGACGATTAGTAATGCTGCTCCCACATTTTGTCACAGTACTGATAAATTAACCTAGATAATTTCATTGAACAAGGTGGTACATCGCACGACTGCTACAGGACATGCGTTGCTGGAGACGTACGCACCTGTGTCTACAGTTTCACCCTGGTCGAATACACTACAATGAGTCGACTTTGCGGCGATTGCCCATACATTATAGAGGACTGCTATAATACCGGGTGCATCACTGCCGGAGGTGATGTCCGGAAAACTATTTTGGCGAATCACATGCTTCCCGGACCTAGCATTCAGGTATGGACAAATATTTGCACGAGGCTTTGATCTTGGTCCGAAATATTGTTCGCAATATCCTGATAAACTCAGCAAAAGTCTGCCGATTGGCACTTTTCGGAGTGAATCAGAAAATCAAAGCTTATCAGACAAATCAGACAAAAATGTTCATGTCGCGTTGTTTTTCCGCTCGAAACGTGTAGCCCTGAACTACTATCTACATACATATGTCCTAATTTCGTATCGAGATATCAGCTGTTCGTCTGGAAGTTTCGTCCTAAGCTGCTGGTTGTCAGACGCGTAAGATCAAGATAATGATATGACATATCGAGTGGCAAATGTAACCATATCGCCATTTAATTCGGATTACTGACAAGAGCTATGATATGATGTCACGAATTTGATAGCTAACAAAGCTTATGTAATCTTTTTTTCAACTGTTAGGTTTGCGAAGGAGACACGGTCCAGGTTGATGTAATCAATGCACTCGCAAGTGACAGTGCGACCATCCATTGGCACGGAATGTATCAGTACGATACCTCGTACATGGATGGGGTCCCTTTTCTAACGCAGTGCCCCATTCATCCGCACAACTCGTTTCAGTACAATTTCACCGCCCGACCATCCGGCACCCACATATGGCACTCTCACAGTGGTATGGTAACCATTACATATTTAGCTCGAAGATTTATGGGTCTAGGAATAAGATGCTTTAGATAATTAGCAAGCAGCACAGTTATTAAGATATCAGGTCAATGTGAAAATAGGATATGAAGAAGCTGATGGACTATACGGAAGTTTCATCGTCAGATCGGTAGATGATCCTCTCTCACAGTATTACGACTACGATCTTGCCGATCACGTCATGGCTGTTTGGCATTGGTACTACGCACCCTCAGGATACATACTGAAGAGTGCCCTTCACAGATCTGAGACTACAGTTGGCTACAGCTTGACAGTAAACGGATTGGCCGCCACGGTAGAGTTTGAGAGAGATGGGGTGATCTACACGACACCTAGGGCAGAGTTTCAAGTTTCTCAGGTAATTCCGTTAGTGTACTCAGTTCAACATTTGTTATACCTTATGATATGTAATAGTAGCGAGGATACTCCACTCTGCAATCGAAATTGATTAGGCACTAATTGGTTCAAAATACGTTTAGGGTTCGAGGTACAGATTCCGGCTGATGTACAACTCTGCAGTCTACTGCCCAATTCAAGTTTCTGTGGACAATCATACGCTGTTGGTGATCTCAACCGAGGGTGGACCATTTGAACCGGTTGAGGGTATGTTTGTAACTGTCAAAGCCAAAACAAAAAGAAAGAAAGCAAAATCATGGTATGATCTTCTGTGTACGATACCAAATGCCTCGCGATACTTGTAATTTGGAATTGGCTGCACAGTAAGACCATACGTTTCAACCAAATGTATAGACTAATCAATTAGATGAAATTCCAATTAACTTCTTACTTCCTGTTTTTCGTGCAGCGGAGTCGCTTATAATCAACGCTGGTGAACGCTTCGATTTCGTCCTCACGGCAGATCAAGACGTGGGAAATTATTGGATAAGATATCGAGGATTGGGAAACTGCTTGAGACCGAGTGCTGGCGTTGCTATATCCGGAGAGGCAATCCTCCGTTACGACGGAGCGAACAGCAGCAATCCGTCCGGGTCCATCGAGTACGATGATGCTTACAGATCTGGAGTGGTAAGTAGGCGAAGGAACAATTCAATAAATAATGTTCGTTATTTCTCTACTTATCCTGAAAAATGTTATTAAACCTTTTCCCGCACCGTAGCTCCTCAACCCAGTACAATTGGCGGATGAGACTTACCCGAATAATACTTTGATTCATCTGGTAGAGCTCAACAGTACTAAGACCAATCAGCAGAACATTTCTGGAACACCAGATCAGATAATATACTTGCATTACGCTTACTATACCTACTGTGAGTCGATCAATACTGCCATTTTCTTACTGGATTAAACTATTCTTTTCACAACCATTGAATGGTCTATGTTGAATGTTCATGTCACTTTGCTTCGGATACTCTCTTCGCGAAAAGGATACAGAAGGATTAAACAACCGTTGAAAATTTCAGATGAGTTTCATTCGCCAGGACCCTATCCACAAATAAACTCTGTGAGTTTCGAGGCGCCGTCTATACCACTTCTTACTCAATCAGACGAAATCACAAGTGATATGTTCTGCACGGAAGAAGATGATAGCGGTAAAGATTGCATCGGTAACTACTGCACTTGCCCGTATGTGTATTCCGTGAGCACCAACAGCTTGGTGGAGTTGGTGGTTGTCGACATGGGTAAGAATCGGCAACTATTTTTGATAAGTAAAACCC
Source organism: Tenthredo amoena (assembly GCA_963966615.1). NCBI lineage: Eukaryota > Metazoa > Arthropoda > Insecta > Hymenoptera > Tenthredinidae > Tenthredo > Tenthredo amoena. Next base: position 8,908,626 of record OZ016490.1, read on the forward strand.
TTCACAAGCATATGCGTTTTTCGTTTGCAAAGAATTGAACCGCAGCTCATTGAATCACCGCTATGGTTCTAGGAAGACAATGTATTATGGACCGTAACAGCACAAACACATTCCAGAATTTTCCCAACGCATAACATTGCAGCAGCATTTCTTCCGAAAGTTCATGTGTCGCTATTTTGTAGATCTTGTTTTTGCGAGACATGTAAAGCATTGAACATATATGCGACAAAGGTCAAGTCTTCGCTCTCATAAAGTAACCGATTTGATCGTTCCAGCTACGGATCGATTCGTTGACCACCCCATGCATCTGCATGGCTATCATTTCCAAGTGGTAGCTATGGAGTCAATCGGTGAAACGATTTCTGTGGATTACGTAAGGAGTAGAAACGAAGCTGGTTTGATTGAGAAAAAACTTGAGGGAGCGCTGGTGAGAGATAATGTCGGAATACCCGCCCAAGGTTTCGCAGTTCTGCGATTTATCGCTGATAATCCAGGGTACTGGTTTTTTCACTGTCATGTATCAAGTCACGCAGAATTGGGAATGGGAGTTGTTATCAAGGTTGGAGAGCATGACGAGATGGCACAGCCTCCGAATAGTTTCCCCACATGTGGAAACTGGAACATGACAAAGGCTTCTACCAGTACATCTTCAGCTCATTCGTTCATGAATGCTTATAATAGCATCCTTGTACTATGCCTAGCTATCTTCGCGACCACATACACGAGACCTGTTGCGTTTATCTTAGGAAATTCGTGAGTTGGAAACTACTATAAAATCATCCTATCGGTATAAGGATCTGCAAGTCATAGTCGCATTGTAAATCCACATGTTAGATCCTGAGTCATGGAAGCGATAATTTTTTTTCCACCGTTTTCATCGATCGATGCTATATCACTGATACTATATAATCATTATCTGCTGGCTGTGAATTTTGCGTTTATCAGTTTATTGCGACTTATTGATAGTTGGAATCTTGGAATTCTTATTTTATTGATTTATTGCCACCCTATAGCTGTGAGCGGACAAACTGTTCCGCGGGTTTTTCCCGGTGACGATAATATTGAATAAGCTACTGCGTGAAACAGTGCTATCAAAAAATATGGCTTCTGAAATATTATCGTGAAAACTTACAAATTTTAACTTTCTTTCAGATATTTATGTGTAACATGATTATAATAATAGAATTATGTATACGTATTAGGGTGCTTTTTTTTGGGACTATTTTTTTTTTTCGCTCCTGGCCTGAAATTTTGTTGGAAATGCTAAAAAAGACATTCCCTCAAAATATAAGCCCTTAATATTTTTTTTCAAAATTCTATAACTCGATGCCATTTTATGCTATTACATCGCGGAAAGTTGCAAATTACTCAGCATTATGCGCTCTGCAAAAGTGCCCATTGCGACTTAACTGTAACTCACACCGGTGAGGCAGTACAGGTCACTAAAAATACAAGAAATTTCTACAAAATTTGACTTTAGTGTGAGTTACAGTTAAGTCGCAATAGGCACTTTTGTAGAGCGCTTAATGCTGAGTAATTTGCCACTTTGGGCGATATAATAGCATAAAATGCCACCGAGTTATAGAATTTTGAAAAAACAAAAAATTCTAATTCCCACGTAATTTAAATGAGAAATCATTTCACGATCTGGAAGAGTACTTAATGTTAATACAGAGGGCTTATATTTTGAGGGAATTTCTTTTATAGCATTTCCAACAAAATTTCAGGCCGGGAGCAAAAAAAAAAAAAAAAGAATAGTCCCAAAAAAGCACCCTAATATGTATGTACCTTTATAATTCAAAAAGGAATATTTTCAAACGTCAATAATGTATGAATATGTTGAAAAATATGATCTGTTGATGTTCTACCCGTATCGCACTCTTTAGATACCTCCTTATTTTGAAGCCGTTAAATTTCTAAGTGGTAATAATAAGTGTACTAACTAACTAATTACATTTCGTCGTACGGTAAGATAAGTATAATTCTAAACAAAATATTTAGAATTATCTAACGCAAGGGGAAAAATAGTTATAATTAATCAGTATGCCCAACGTTGCAACCTACCAGCAGCCGTGGGTGGAATCCCTGATTTGGATCCGACTATTATACAACAACGGCTTATAGTCTGCCCCCAAGGTGATTTCCTTATCAAAGATGTAATCATAAGAACGTTTCAAACCGAATACTATCGCGCTCCCTCACTTACTTATCCTTATAAATTACAAAATACATTCAACTGTGTCTGGGTTTTGGCTTGATAGATAATATACTATATCATTTCGGCATGATATCTCACATAGGGATAATGTATATCATAGCCAATTCACACTCAAGTTATGCAATGCCCGAGCCGCGTTCTTTATTATCAGTCAATAGATATCTGTCTCTATTTCGGATGAAGCCACTTGCTATCTATTCAGCCCGATATGCACTCACTTTCTGTTGATATTCAGTGAAATTGGGCAGCTTTACGATTTTCCACGATCCAAAGTCAATGCGAGAATATATCCTACAGTTCATAGTGACAAAAATATCTAGTTTTTCATATCTACAAACGATAGCCATCGCAGCTTGGTAATTTTACATCACATTCCGCAGGGACCCTATGAATCTAGAAGAGAGTTTAATCATTCTTCCAACATGACCATTTATATTACTTGCCGAATTTTGCAAGCACTCGAGAAGTCCATTATAGGGTTCCGTGTATTAATTTAATCATTTTCAATTTTCACATGATTATCAACGGACCATGGCTTCGACAATCCTCGACTGTAAATAAATGGATTAATAAACAAAATGCTGAATAGGAAGACAGAAAAATGAATATTTGAATGAAAATTGAAATTTGTACACCAAAAATACGATAAGGAATTGAAAAAACAATAACATAATAAAATTGTATGACAATGCTTTGCCAAAGTAGGAAATTTAGACTGTAAAGTCTAATTAAACGGCAAATCGAACTGAGAAACTAAGACAGCAAGGGGAAAAATATTTTGATAGCAAAAATAGAAACAAATCTCAAGTTAAACTTACTAATACTTTAACGGAGCTCATCGAAATAAAACACAAAAATTCGAATTAGGATCTTATGGTGAAATCAAATTGGTGAAATAAAACAGATGTCATCCGTATTACAGGTAATTTGATATTAAACAGCGCAGAGATAACCCGAGTAGAAACATCGATCAGATAGAAGTCAGGTTTCGATCAGACCTGATCTGACTACGGATCAGAAAGTGATCAAATAAATGGATCAGATCCTGATCAGATATGTAACGCAGTGTTCAATCCGGATTGGATCAGATCTTATCTTATGGATCTGAATTTGACAAAACAAAAAATTGATTCAGTGATTGTGAAGAATTTATTACAATGTGTGACGCGTTGAGCGACACCTACTAAGTGTAATAAACCGCATATTGATACAAAGTAAGGATTCTTAGATTAGAAAAACACCGCATTATTTCGGTCGGGATTCGATCCGGGACATAAGCATTCGCTCGCTTTACTAGTCGCACGCTCTACCGGCTACGCTAAACTATTTATCGAAAACATGTAACACTTTTTCGTATTTGTTTTGAACTTGGTATCTGTCTCAATGTCTAACGCAGCTGAGATATTTTAACTGAACATCCGAGTTTCAGATATCTTTTTATAATTCAATTTCTTTCCTAGAGTTCGAAAGTTCTGACTCACTGTAACGCTTACAATGAATATGTAATCATATCTATAACAATCTAGTCTCTGTTACTATTTTCAGTGGCTCGGCAAATTCACTTCTAAATGATAATAGATATGAGAACGTTGATTGACTGAATTTAGTATTATAAAAATCAGGTCCATTTAAGCAGATATATATAGGTATAGTTTCAAGATTTTATACATATAATGGTTAAAAGAAGTGAACTCGAAGTCAGAAACGGAGGAGCGAACTTGGAAGTAGATGGGAGCAGCGGAGGACACCGACCAATAACTGAGAGGATCACTTACTAAATTCTTTTTCACATCAAGATATTAATCTCATATTCATGCTAAATAATTGACATTTTGAATTTTACTGAGTTGTACAATTTTTTCATTTGTGATAATTCGTAATAGCCATAAATATACTCCAATACCAAGTACTATTGGTCAGGAATTTTCACAGAACCAAATTCGGCCTTTCCCATTCACTTTTTGCTCATTAGGAATTGTTCCAACAAAATTTCATTGAATCGCGTTTATCTCGGAACTGTATTTTTGGGTATTCAAAAAATCACTTTCCCCTTTTAATCACATATTCCAGGGCACATGATCATCAAATTTGTAAAAGGAATTTGGCGTAGTGTCGATAGAATTCATTTTCTGATACATAATGTATGAAAAATTATAATAAAAGAAATACCTCTCCATTGGTAATAGCTGGATCGGCAATAACAGTCTATTCGAAAATTCCTTCCATAAATTTTTAGATTATGGTAGTATATGTGCGAGGAAAAAATTTCAGCCCTCTGCGATAACACTGTATGCGCAGAGAACGTTTCGAAGAAGTATATTTTAGAATTAGAAGAATAGCCATAACTTCCAAAGTATTTGACCTATATAACCTGAGTTCTGGTCAGTTTCTAGTTCAAGACTTTCATAAATATTGTCGACTTCCGAGAAGTATCTATGCACGAACAAAAAAAATTCCAATCTCGGTACTGTACCCCCTTAATTAATAAAATAATAATAAAAATAATTTTTTTTTCCTGGTACTAGGTACTCTTGATTTCAATTGTATCTTATTGATAAACTTTATGAGAAACATACATTACTTCGATTAAAGCTCAGGTACCTGTTGTCTTTGCTGCAGCCTGTTGGCATTCTCACCCGGCCTAATTGAATTAGATGACATAAATTGAGTGGTATAATTGTTTGCGCGCTGTTCTGCTTGTATGTCACGACGGACGTGTGTTTTCGCGCGCCATCTGTGTGTAACGCGTAGAACCCTCACGCTGAACTCCCGTGTTCAATTTAGGCCTTCACTTCTTAGCCTGGCTGAGAACCTTTCTCGCAGTAAAAGTCAGTCGCCGATTTGATGAGGATCCAAGCAAAACGAACTTTCGAAGAGGGAATTCGCGATTTGTTGTGAAGTGTGAGGTTGGTAGAACAGGTGTGCGGACCTTTTGAATAGCTGGTGCTCTCTCGGTTAATTACTTTTATAATATAATAGTATAGCCGATTTTTCAAACATTGTGATTGATGATGAAACTACAGAATGGTGGGCGGATCGATTCGCAACGAGCGAATCTTGATTTCGGATTCATGTGAACAATTTTATTAAAAACTCGGATAGAAAAGAATCTATTTTTCAAGATCAAATCATTTATAAGTGTAAAATTTATTAATATATATATAAAAATTCGTAATTTCAATATAATGATTATTACAGACGTGTATAGATGAAAAAAAAAATAGGAAACATGGATTCGAGAACGTTTTATAATAATGATTATAAAAGAAAACTTTTCACAGAATGATCGCGATTTTCGAAGAATCGATTCAGGGTCCAAGTCTTGAGTGGAGTAGAGCGAGGGGTGGCCCTCTTTCTTCATTCTTACATGGTCAATTTAATTATCCATCGCTTCTCTTATAAATTTACAAAAAATGATATAGCAATTCCCCATTATGGAACAAAAACCGTCTAGTTTCCTCTCGAATTATAACGATCATAAGCAATTTACTAAAAAGTTATAGAATTCCAACATATAAATTCACGAGGCAACTAATTGCATTAAGAACATTCGATTTATTTGCACATGGCTCATACACTTTTTGTTCTATTTGTTAGTTATTATCAATAATCTGCGTCTACTACCTTGAATCAATTCCACCACTGTTACTCTTAAGATACTGATGAGTAGCCCAAGGATTCTTTTCCAATCTCCCTGAGAGCCCGGATTGAGTCAACTTTCTATCAAATTAATAAAAAAAAAAAAGAGGAATATAATAACGGAAAAATAGAATTATTCACTAGTGTATTCAAATATGTATTCTACCTTCACGGCAATGTCTTCAGTCATTGGATGATTCGATTAATCGTGTAGAATATCAGTAAATGATTCCATAGGTGCGCGTCGCGCAGAATGAAGTGAATACACTTGGTAACTAAATTCAAACGATTCTTATGATCTCAGAGTGCAATTTCATAATACCGAAGAATAGTAGACATCGGTCATTTTTCAACAGTAATGAAGATATAGATTACCACGCTTCTTTTTATTGTAGTTTTGCCGATACGCGTCTGATATTCGAAAGCCGGACAGGATTCGATACAAACATCACCTTCCAATGTAAAATGTGTGATTGAGTGAAATCATTAACTTCGGAAAAATCTAGTTCGGGAATTTCTAACGTCGATGCAGCCCTAGTGTCTAGCGTTATGCTCACAGGTATTGTTTTTCTCAGCTCGGGGAAATTGGTGCAACGGTTACATACGTGGAGAACATACCATTAAAATAGTTAGTGTCTTAATAAAAGTAATTTGCGCAAAAACTCAAAAGGGCTACCCTATGCTGTGACTTTTGTGATTCGACATAGAAAAACGCAAGTTGACTAGCCACTATATATCTCCGAGTCGTGAATTTGCACAAAGATATGAAAAGCAGCCCTAGTAATATTTTCGGAGAAAACATGGATCATGTGTTGAGAGGGGTTACTTCTGCGACGGTAATCCCAAAGCCAGTCCCAAATCATTTCAAATGAAGAACCCGTGGGAATAATTTAAACGTTCTGATAGAAGTAATTATTATTATTATTATTTTTCGATTCCTATTATAATATAATTTTTCGTTTATCAATACCCTCTTCCCTTGAAAGTCACAAAGTCACGTAGTCACGTCGGGGCTGATAACGGACTCTGCATAGCATTCAAAATGATTTCTATTTCACACATATATTGCAATAGAAATAAATTATTGACCAATACACAAAGTTGGTTTAAAATGATCATCCACAGCTATCAATAACTTGGCGTGAGTTTACCTAGTGAAGTATTTTTTCAAGATATGCTCTTACCCAGTAAACATTGGTAAACGCGTGTTCCTTTCATGATTTTATTTCATACCTGCCACTCTAAGCGCAGTGTACTCTATGTATTATAGTAAGTGTCACTGAACGCATAACGGTAACTTACAAAGTCTTTACCAAACTCCCTGTCTTCCTCCGAGTCAACATTGAACTCTAGGAAGCTGGCCTCTGTTCCGTTAGGTATACTTGAGGTCATATTTTTCCTTGAAAGTCAGATGATTTAATATTTAATGCAGGTGCCTCTGGTGCACTTTGCAACACATGTGTGAATGATTGCTTTATGTCTAATATTTTGTTTTATTGAAGCAATATCAGATTTCATCGATTTGAAATCTGTTTTCAGAACCTCAACATCTTTCAAATACTGGTAGCTGGGGATCTGAACGAAATATATAAAAAGTTATTTTCGAACCAAGAACAGAGGTGGACACATTTTCATTTAATGTAACTTTCATTAGTAATTAATGTTGTACTGGTTAATTAGGTAGAAAATAGTAAATTATTTTCCAACTAATTAGTAACGGAAATTTTGATCTAACAGCATGATTTTATATTAAAGTCACAATGAAAAATTTGATTGGACTATTTTCACGCAATTATTTGGATATTCAATTCATGGTATCTAACTCTGATCGCTTAAATTAATATTCCATACACATTGAATGTAAAAGGATTTGTCTTTATTACCGTTTGGCGTAGGGAACTGCGTGAGTATATGGAGGAGCACCGCGGTGTAAATTGACCGCCGGGTAAAAGTCTACCTTCAACTTCTTGACTTTTTGAAATTGCAGAATCTATAATTTAATCACTTCTATATTCAAAAAACCTGAAATTGGACTATACACGTTTGAGCCAATAAATATTCCGTCTGAAATCATCGAAGACTTTGGTAGAACTTGTCGCTGAAAATCCTTCGTGCGACTGGGAACTGTCCCGGTTAATTTACTTCTTAGATTTCTGTTTTACTAAGTGTTATTGAACTTGTAATATCTTCAACGAGGTTTTTATATTCGAAAAGACATTGTTGCAAAATGTGCTTGCGATAGTTAAATGTGGCTTCCCGAGAGAAATAAAGTGAACAGAAAACGAAATTACATGAATTAAAGAAATAAGTTGTATTTAATAAAATACACGTCTGATCTAGCTCACAGCTAAGTCCACCACCCGACTCTCAAAATGCGAAAATTGAAAGAAAAACGAAAAGTCTAGCGGTCAAATTGTGTGCTTGCTCTTATAGGAAAAGTTTGGTGTTGTGGATTGAAAATTTGAAAAAAAATTTCCCAAAAACTATCCGGCATTTGTCATCGCTCAAGAAAAAACCACACAAAAGAACATGAGAAGATAGTTGGCCCTTAACCAATCAAAGTGAAAAATTGAGTATAAAAATGCCCTTCAAAGTTTTCTATCTTGAAAGAGACATCCAAAAAGAACAGAATCAGATCTAGAATCTGCATAATGAGGCGTCAGGAGGGTGTAAAAAGAAGGAAGCTCTGGAGTATTCGAAAAATTGTAGCTTTGGTCCCAAGATCGCCGAGTCCAAGCTGATTTAAAAGTGTTGAGTAAACGACCTAGATAGAAGGACAAATATGAGTTTTACACGTAGAAAACGTGCAACAAGAAAAATTCCTTTTTTTAAGGTTAAAATATGAGAAATAATTAAATGAATGAAATTAAAAATGGAACGATCTTATTTGACGGTAAGCAGAAAAACGGGATAAACAGGTTCAGGATGGGATGGTTTCCGTTTCGATTTTCCAACCTTAGAATACTAGATCAATTCGACTCTGGAAATCTTGTATTGAATCAGTCACCTAAACAATCAATTAAATTCAAAATCCTATTTGGATTTCTTATTTCTCGTGAAACATTTTTAAACAACGCCCGTAAGATGTCATTACAAAAAAGAATAAACAGACATCATCAATAAACAAAAGAAAGATTCCGAGGGGTCAACGAAAACCTCACAAATCAGCGACCTTTTAAAACAAATTCCAAAAAAGTTCATGTAACCGTCATCAATTGATGATTTTTTTTAGACAAAAGACCGAAGCAAAATCGTCGATCGAATCAGCTAATTCTTTAATTCATGAAAGCTCGATAGGGGTTCAGGGATTAGAAACTGAACCCGAAAATTGGAAGTTTTTATAATCTCGCAAATGTTAAAAATGGTAATATATCCCATCTGTTTCAAATGAAGACACCTCTAAAATCTCCAAATAAAGATACGAAATCATCCACATGAGACTCATCTAAGTTAATTACAGATCGAATTTGATTAAAGAGTCCTTGCTTAATCCTTCTTCGCGGTCAACTTCGTCCTCTGACAAAGTTACAGTAAAAATCTCCGGGTCTCGCGTAAGTCGAGTCAAGCTATGAATCCTAGCAGCGTTACGAAAAGAATCAGAAGGAATACATCTGGCAGTTGAAAGAGAAATCTCACCCCGACCAGAAATTAACGAATTGGTAACCGTAGAAATAATACACCCAGGAATAGTCAAAAAATCTAACTCCAAAATTCCATCATTCTCTATATCAGCTACATAAAATTTGTGAGCGGAAGTAATTAATCCAGTAATAGCAACCTGTAGAAATAGAATTTTCCGAATTCCCTTTTTTTTTTTAAGCGTAAAGCAAAAGTCTATATATCATGTGTTCGTCTTTCTTGCAGTAATGATAAAATCTAGGTGATTCAGTGTTACCATTACTTTCAGAAGAACCCTTATACTGGACACGACGGTGCCAGGGAGTAGGTTTATTTTCGGGGCAATCTTTCTCAACGGGCGAAGGTTCGTCAATTTGTATTTGTCTAATCTTACCTATGCCCAGATACTGTTTGTCGAGAGCTATTCGATCTCCAAAGCTCTCATAATGGCCTCTCTTAAAGAAGGGGTCCCTGCTTAACTCAGGGCATGTTTTAGTTCTGTATTGAAAATGATCCCTCATTTCATCATCGCAGATTGGTAAAGCTAATCTGGTCATGCGCTCTATCTCATGACCAAGAGTAACAAGACTCTCAGCTTCTAATTGTTTCCTATTTTCTAACTGAGTCAAATATAATTTTTTAAAGTGTTGATCTCCGCATCTGTGCCTCAAGGTCTCCCTAAACTTATCAAAATCGCGAATTTCAAGTTCCGAAAGAGTCGTTAACACTCAAAGAGCAGGACCTCTCAGACTCACACTCGACCCGCATCGGTTTTTGATGCGGTCGGTTTGAGTAACGGTACGGGTGTGCGGTGTGAAACGGCCGCTCCACCAGTCCGAGGTCTACGAATGGTTGGGAAAGGTTCTTCTTCCCCATAAATTGACACAGAACTTTGAATCTGTAATTCTGGCACTTGGCCTCTGGGAGATCTCGGCGTAGAGGTCTGGGAATGAATTTCCGCATTTTCGGAACGTCGGAGGAGTGCTTCCCGAAGAAGGGAGAGAGTGGCCTGTTGGGCTGCGAGATTGGCCTCTCGATCGGCCCGTTCGTGTTCGCGTTGATTTTCGTGCTCTTTGCGTTCACATTGACGTTGAGCTTCGCGCTCTCCGCATTCGGTCTGAGCTACTAAATTCGCTTCCCTTTCTTCGTGCTGGGCTTTGTGCAATCGTAGCACTGCTGCAACCAATGATGATAGTTTGTTACACAATTTCGAATCTGCTAGGCAATGATGTTTGCGCAGATCTCCTGTATCCTGACCCACAAGTCCTCCAGATTGTCCAATGGATCATTGTGGCATATAGTTGATCTTCGATGTGTGGCCAGACGAAACAATCCATGGGTGTTAAATCTGGAGAACGTGGTGGCCACCTGATCGGACTGTGGCGGCTGATCCATCGTCCGGGAAAAAGCTGGTGGTTCAAGTGTGTTCGGACTGTTAGCCCAGACCGTTGGCGTTGGGCCAGTGCACCATCATGCAGGTACCACATTGGTCCGTCAAGCGATTGGTGTATTTAGGCCCCACTAGTTTGCCCGTTTTATTTGGAGTCAAGGTTTGACACTTGAGTGTGTCATTTCTAAGATTCAATACATACGTTCTGTCCAATCCTTTTGAGGTTGTTTCCCACATGATGCCGTAACATGTGGAGACAACGACCTCCATTGAGGTTCCCATCGATTCGTTATGGCCGAAGAAGAGTGTCTTCGCACACAGTCCCATAAAGGTTGAGTTTCATGGGGTACTGCGTGTGGGGCTCGATGAAGGCATGCGGGTTTTCACGTGCCCACTTGCACACATCCTGGCGGTTCGGTGTCCCGCAAATTTGAACCGTGCATTTTATGATTTATTGTTCATATTTTTATTATTATTTTATGATCCTAAGATAGTGCTCTATTAAGGTATACTACCTTCTGATCAGCCTTTGCCACATTACCGGTATCGTGGAACCGGTCATACGTGCGTATGATCCACGAATGGTGCGGTACTTGGCGGCCAGGTTGCTCAAATTTAAATTTTTCAATCATTTATCGTGCGTTCAGCCCAGATGCATACTCGAGCACCCACTTGATACGTTCGGTGTCGGTATACACATAGTTAGGCATAATTTCAATAAAGATTGAAAAGATTATTGTGATTTTGCCAAAAAAGGTGTAACTATGTGATACAATTGTTATATTACATACATTTGCATTGCATCACACAATACATATTCAAATTGTTCATATCTAAAACACTATCGATCAGTGTACTACCTGTCCACGCCACACAAGCTACTGTTTTTCCAATTAATTTAAGGATGTCATACAGCGCGTTGTAGATGAATGTCTTCCCTGTTCCTCTCGGACAATGTATGAGGAAACATCCGCTATTTTCATCATTTTCTGTAGTGACTGCACGTATTATTTTGTTGAAAACTATTTGCTGACCTTCAATAAATCTCTCAGTAAACTCCTCACCTTTATAGTTGCAAATGCTCTGGAGTTTCCGATATTTTCATCGCATCATTTCATCTGGTATTGGAATGCCGAACTCTTGACATGTTCTGCCCTCAGCACGGAAAAGCTGGCCTATTTTACATGAAGCTCTGGCTTCTGGTATATCATGCAAGTCTTCGCCTAAGTCCTTCTCGTATTTGTACCAAATATTTATTGCATTTGAGGGCATTTTCCCTATCAAATACCACACGAAAAAGTGTCTCAAACGATTGGGCATAAGTGTCGATACGGCTTCATCAAATATTTTGTAGGCTTCGTCATTTGTTTCAGTCAATCCTATTGCTATTGCAGTATCTCTGAATGTATGATGAACTATACCATCGAAGCTCCTCAAATATTCGAAACAACTTGCATTTTTTGCACATCCAAGAATGAGTTTCAAGTGAAATCTCTCTAAATCTTGCGGTGATACATCTGGTATTCTGCCAACCGCTTTGCATACAATTTTCATTGAATGTGAAGTGTCCCATGCATTACATGGGCTTACTTCCACTTACCATGTCTGTTTCTTGGATAGATGTTTTTGGAAATTTTTCTGTGCACACCTTTGTTTCCGTATTCCAGTATGGAACTTTGGTTGTGTGTTGACCATGTAGCATATGGGTCATCACAGTTCGATAAAGCGATGGATCATTTTTCTTTTCTGGAATTCCCGCAGATACAAATCTACTATTGCCTCAAGTCTGAGAAGCTTATCTTGTTTACTTGGAATGAACAGTATGTGAGCATGAGGTAGACCATGCTTCTGGAATTCTATTGCATACACATAGCCTTCTATTCTTCTAAACACTGAACCGCTATCAATTTTACTTATCAAACGCTGTAATCGAATATTAAATATGCGACAAGTTATAGTTGGAACATCCATGGCAGTTCTCCCCGCAAGGGAAGTATTGCAATACTCTTTTTACCTCCTTCCACCTCGGATTGCAAGTCATTGCAATTAGTAGATCCGAACGACCAATTATTCTCATTATTGCTATTGCATGTTGTGCATACTACTAAAAAATGTTGGGGGTAGAATCATCAAATTACCAACACGATTGATATAAGAGTTATTCGCATTGCTGTTTTCTATGTGATCTGTTATACCCTTGTAGCATTCTACCCGTAATTGGTTTTGATTATTTCTTAAATAAAGTAAACGCTGGGATTCAATTGTCAAGTATGCGTGGATCACATAATGCTGTGTCAATCTCCCACTTCGTAGCAATGGGTTTAGAGGTTCGCACGGACGTAATGCCAAGCGATATCCGTAATATTGTACATGTGAGATAGTTTCTTTTTAGTTAGAAACTCCTCATCAGATGGGAGTGACCCCGCGAAAATAAATAATGATCGAGACAAGAAGTCCCCGAAGCTCAAGTTCCGAAGACCCCCTATATCCGTAAGGAGATCCCTTCTTTTTTTTTGTTTCGGTGTTGTGTTATCCGAATTTTGTGTTTCGGTGTACTGTGAGATTAAGGTAAGCTTCCAATCTTCGGCGACTTTCCGATACATCTAAATTAAACCAAACGAATTTCGATTCCATTAAAATAACATCGGATCTGCGTGTTTTTGTTTTGTGGTATTTAGGTTATTCATGATTTTCAGTCTCGGAATTATGAGCTTGTATTTTGTCATGTGTTGTTGTTTGAACCGTTAGGAAGCCACGTTTTTCTAGAAAGATCGACCAATATACAATTGATAAGATTCTCCCCAAACTTGTGTAAATTCCTTTCATTCGGACTAGAGATCCCCTAGAAACCCTTTGGGAACTTGAGTTGGTTTATTCAAGATTATTGGATATCATTATTTGTAGTTCGTATTATAATTTTCTGAATAATTAATTACGGTGGGTTGCATGACGACGTGCCTTGTGTAGTTGCATTCGTTAATGTCCGTGTACGTTCGTGCGGGCCCGTCCCTGATGCCTTGCATTTTTCTGTAAACACTTCTACGTTATCGACCCGCCTAATTGCTTTTCAATAGTTCCAAAAGTATTGACACTACCTCCCCCCGGATCCCCTATGTTATCGACATAGTCCTGTTCTTTTCTTTGTATCCAAAAATTAATTCCTACTATACATTAAGATAGTTCTTTTCTTTGTTTTATGAATTGTTCTATGTTACCTTCTTTCTTGTGACCCATATACCTCGTACTCTACCAGCTGTTCATCGATCTCGGTCATTGATTAATTTGACTTCCTGTATGGTTGTCTTTAACGGTGTATTTCTTTTTCGCTTCTCCTATATTATTCGCAGACTTTAGTATATTTCCTCCGAGATACGTCCGGTAGTAAAGTTAATGTTGTAGTTTTCGCCGCTTCAAAAATTTCCCATGGCACTCTATCGTCACAGTCACCATCACTTTTTTCAATTTTTAAATACATTTTTATCGATTCTATTGACTATATCAGACTAAAAAAATATTGAGTTGAATATTATTGAATCATAACAACATGATTGCAACTTGCAAGATCATCTATACCGACGTATTGTGTTTCGTACCATGACAACGAAATAAACAATGACAAAATGAAGCTTCGTTTCGCTCGCTCGGGAATAATTTCGACATCTCCAAGTATTTTCATTACGCGATTTCCATGATGTCCTAAATCGATAGTAGTGCATTTGAAAGATGCAGAAAAAAAAATGCATTGTTATGACTGCACCATTTGTCTGAAATGTTTTGAAACATCATCGGCTGATTCTTCGGCATCGAGAATTAAAACTGGAGCTGATTGAAAAAAAAACGTTTTATGCACTAACCAATCTTCGTGAACTTCATGTAGGCTCTTTAATGATTTAAGGGGATTGAAGTCCTCTTCATTTCGAGAACGAGACGATACTCGTGAGTAGGAGGTATCAGGACTTGACCTCAAATACATTACTAGGTCTACTTTAATATCAAAAGAACTCTCAACTAGTATTTTAACGTTTTCTGATAAAAGGTGAGCTTCGAAATCTTCGAATTCACCGGATCTACGACGAGCCTCTATGAAACAATTAGTACTGAAAATCGACCTTTCCATGATTTTGATAGATCGTAAAGTCTGAATCAAATGCTTTTTTCTCATTGCCAATGAAGCGTGGTGTTGAAAATGGTCAGCATGTCTTTGAGGATCCTTATACATCCTTTCTAATAAATTTATTCCTAATATATCCCTCAATTCTTCTAGTGGTTCTGAAAGAGTTAAGACGTCGAACCTTTCGGTAAAAGTGGTCTTCCCACATCGTATATTCCTTTCTACCACGAACCTCAGGGGTCTGTTAGGTCTTCGAACAATTCCAAAAGGCAGTACCTCAGACCACCTGAAAACAGAAAAGGCAAGAACCTAAAGGACTCCAAGGAAAAGAGCAAATTCAACATCTTCCAAGCTAGTCGTCTTGGAAAGGTTGTCTTTCTTCATAAAGAGCTAATCGATCCAAATGAACTACTTTGGGTTTGGTACGCAGTGATCGTTGAATTCTATAAACTGCATCGTTAATTCGATTTTTTATTTCATAAGGTCCTCCCCAATTGAACTATAACTTGGGACAGCGTCTTTCTTCTTTCCTTGAAGAATTGTTTCCATGACCCTTTTGAAAGTTGCGGGGGCATTACATAGCCCGAACGGCATGACTTTAAATTGCCATAACATTGTTTATCTAGGGCTTCGATTTCTAGAGCTCTAACGATAGCTTTTCTTAAAGACGGGGGTCCTGCCAAACTCAAGGCATGTTATAATTCAGTATGAAAAATGGCATTAATGAAGCGAGTTCGAACTAATCTTATCTCTCGTTTCATCATCGCAGATTGGCAAAGCCAACCTGGTCATTCGTTCAATCCCATGCCCGAGAGTTACCAGACTCACCTTTTATTTGTTTTCTATTCTCGAGTTGTGTTAAATGTAACTTTTCAAGATGTTGATCACCGTATCTAAGTCTCAAAGTTTCACTCAGCTTGTAAAAATTACGAATTTCCTCTCCTGAATGATCTAATTGATCTAATTGTATTTCTAATGTTGAGCCGCTAGATTAGCCTCTTGATCGGCCCGTTCGCGTTCGCGTTGACGCTTAGCCTCGCGCTCTTCTCGTTCACGTTGTCGTTGAGCTTCGCGGTCTTGTTGTGCCACCAGTTTGGCTTCACGCTCCTCGCGTTGAAAAGCTCGCTCCTCTCGTTGAGCAGCTAAGTTAGCCTGTTGTTGGGCTGTTAGGGACTGAAGAAGTCGTTCAACCGTATCGAACTGTTGGGTTGGTTGTGGAGAAGGTAGCTGGGTACCAGCTGATCCCAAAGTTGTAGGATCGAGTTCGTCGTTCGTAGGGTTTATCACTCGTCGACGATTAGGCATTATGGTTTAAATTATCTCAAATTATTTAAAAAATAATTCAACTTATCGATCCCGGGTAAGATCCTCAATTCTCACACCAATGTTGCAAAATGTGTTTGCAATAATTGAATGTGGGTCCAAATTAACAATATTGTTGCAAAAGGAAGTTTGCAAGTAAAAAGCTGTGGATTCTCAAAATAAATAAAGCAAGTCAAACACGAAATTAAGAGAAATGATAAAAGTTGGTCTGTATTCAATAAATTGCATACAGGTCTTGACTAGACGAATGCTAGAGCAAGATTGATTTGTTTTACAATAATCGTTACTGACACAGCAACCATAGTTCTTATATTTAAGAAATATCTCTTTTATTCTAAGGCTACTAGATACTGGTCTCAAAATACATATGTGTGATTGTTGTTGTTAGACAATATAATGTCTATAAATGTTATTAGATCGGGTGGTTTTGGAATATGGGTGATTTCACCCTTTGTAACAATATAATATTTAATACTGATTAGAATGCGATACAACTAGAATCTCAGCTATTAATCTCCCTTTGACTATGAATATTGAAATATAAAATAGAACCTATTGATTTGTAACTCAGCTAACGTAAATTATGAACCTATATACTACTAAGTTTAAAATAGAATGTCAGTCTCATTTCGACTAGCATACATTGCATGTAACAATTATAAATGTTCCTTACAATCATGAATGCACGTAACAATTATAAATGCAATGTTCTTTAAGCGATGCCATCGTACTTGACACGAGGCTCTACAGTCTTAACTGTGCAGTCACCTGACATCTTACTATCTTTACTAGACTGGCCGTTCAACAGAAAAAAATTTCTGTTTGAAGTTGAAAAATCTGGAGTTAACCTTGAAAAATTAAGATCCTCAAAGTTTCAATGCTCTATCTCATTATTAAGGGGTGCCGGTAATTTTTTAATTTTTTTTCTTATAAAATACGGCTTTATTTGTTTTCATACCTTGATCTTTTTGAACTTTATAACGTTTTAAATTCAAAAAGATTAAAAAATATTCATAACGTTATAAAATTCAACAAGATCATGGTCTGAAAACAAATAAAGCCTTATTTTATGAGAAAGAAAGAAAAAGATCACCGGCACCCTTCAATAATGAGATAGAGCATTGGAACTTTGAGGAGCTCATTTTTTCAAAGTTTACTTAAGATTTTTCAACTTGGTATAGACTTTTTTTTTTATAGATAACACAGATAATTAGTCGGTTTATCACAACCAAAATATAATACTGAAAATGAAATAATTATACTCGAACAAAAATATGAATGTCAAATAATTTGAAAAATAAGGTGGCAGGAGGCAGGTAACGTTATTTTTTCAACATCATCACCTTGCATCAGAGCAGAATTGTCACTACGGTAATGAATTCGGAACAATAGAAATGCCGGAAGGTTTGACGATAGATTTTGGTAGAATCTGTATACCCTGTAGCTGAATTACCACCACCAATGACAACTGCTGAATTCAAGAGACCATTACATACAGAAAAAACAGCGACTGTGCAGAAGAATCCGTGTAGTTTGAAATGAGCTCTACATACAAATCGAAAATAACTTAGAGTTTTAGTGTATCCATGCTTTTCCTCTACAATGAGTAATGAATGATTAGAGCAGGTCCATTAATATTTAACGTGCCTGCCCTGATTAATCGAAACGCCTCGTATCCGGTCAGGCATGGATGACGCTAAAGCTGCAGTATACCTTGGCTTTGCACGTAACCCATCCCATGCTGCACGGACCCGTACACACAACCCTCTCTTCTCTCGCGTTCGACCGGTTCCCATCCCCGTCCCATTTCGGCCCAAAAATTCTCTATCGGATTCAGGTCAGGGGATTTTGTTGGCCAGTCGAATCGTTGCACCTCTGGATGCTGGGCATACCAGTTGCGCACGATTCTCGTTGTATGCACTGCACTGTTGTCTTCGACAATGCGAATTATTGGCATTTCTTCTGCAGGATAGACAGTCCTCACAGAAGTTATCACTCCTTCAGGAATTTCAACGTATTGTTCCGCATCCATTTGGCGGTTGATCTCTACAAGCGCACCCGGACCTGTAACCCATCCTATGCTGCACGGACCCGTATACACAAACCTTCTCTTCTCTTCTCTCGTGTTCGATCGGTTCCCATTTCCGCCCAAAAATTCTCTATCGGATTCAGGTCAGGGGATTTTGTTGGCCAGTCGAATCGTTGCACCTCTGGATGCTGGGCATACCAGTTGCGCACGATTCTCGCTGTATGCACTGCACTGTTGTCTTCGACAATGCGAATCATTGGCATTTCCTCTGCAGGATAGACAGTCCTCACAGAAATTATCATCACTCCAAGAATTTCAACGTATTGTTCCGCATTCATTTGGCGGTTGATCTCTACAAGCGCACCGGACCTGTACCGCTGATCCAACCCCAGTACGCGCAGCAGTGACACGTCCACTCCTATACCTGGGCAAGATGTTGTCCGGATGATACCGTTGACCACGCTCCCTCCGCACAGTTCTACGTGAATCTTTATCTGTTGAGAAAACTTTCTCATCAGTAAAGATGACTCGATTCCACTCTTCAGCCGTTAAGCGTAAAACACTCCTGGCAAATTCCATTCTTCCATCCAATACGGGTTTTCTTAGCTGCTATGCAGTAACCCAAACCTATTTCTCAGGCGTCTACGACCCGTCTGCTCACTTATGTTGAGCTGCAGCTCCCTCGGGACCTTGGTCGGAGGTGCAAAACAGTGAGCTCTTACGGCTGCCGCTAACGCTGCGTCCTCTTCAACCGTCGTTCTACGTCGTGGACCGTTATTTTCACCGAGATCTGTCATGCCTTGTAGCCCGTTGTTAAATTTCGTACGATATTTCTCGACGGTTCATAAGGCACATCCTATATCACCTGTATATATGACACAATTAAATGGATTTATTTTTTCGATGAAGGTTGTATTAATTAATTTCAAAAACTGTAAAATCGTTCATAGTTTTATTCAATTTAAGTGTCCCATTATCATTAATAATTTTTCGTATGAATATATCTATTCGATATCAATATTTCAATGATATAGATTTCATTAATTAAAGATGAATTAATGTGCAGGAATCGTTACCGGCTATTTCTCGATTTTGCCAACCAGCTTCAAATAACCCAGCTACTCTTCCATAAGTCGTTCCAGATGGTTGGAACATTTTGTTTTCTAATTCAGAAAAGTGGTGACAATAAATAATTTAACAATTGAAATAAATTCGTGTTTAAGGACAGTATTAAATTTTAGTGGAAAATAGATACCTTCGATATGTTGTTTCGCAGTGCTGAATGATGTGCGTTGTTTATTCCTAATCAACCATACAGTTCTCCATTATTATCTGCAAACTTTGTCTGTTTCATTAAAGAAAACATTATCTACAACTAAAATTCAATTGCTGAAATTAAATTTTCTGTCTAAGTGCGTAACGCATCATAATGACCGCTATCTCCGTTGCCTTTATAGATAAGCGAAAATTTATAAAAATGACATATTCTGATCCATATTCAGCGCAGTAAACTTCTTTGAGTATTCTTTACTTAAATATTTCGTGGAAATTTTTTGCTGTGGAAATACATGCTTTTCGTTAGTTTTATTTCATTTTCTTAGACAATTTTTATTTACCATGTGTATACTGCTTGGTCTGACGCTTCAAGCAGCAGCTCCTCCTCGGTCGCTTCTGCTGCTTCGCACAGCATATCATCTAGTCCATCATCTTGTTTCACATTAAAAAAAGACGTTAAATAATCACTTAGAGATTCTCATACCGTGTTTGACTGTATTTTTGAATTTCATTATTTTTATTATTTTATTTTTATCAATAATAATATAAAGGGAAAATTATGTATCAGTGATCATTTTCCCATTCTTTGGTTCAAGTCACGAGTGATGATATTTTCTCTTTTTGACTGCTGTCCTGTTTCAAGAATGCTGATTAATTTCATTTTGCTGTTTACTCAGCTATTTATCCATTTATTTGCTATTTTCTGTCCACGAGGTGATTATTTCTCATTATTTCTTTATATATTTTTTTTTGTATGAGTAAATATTACTCATCTCCGATAATTTGGGTATTTTAGGTATATTATATTCAATATTTCATCATTTTTTCATTTCGAATTTCCTCCCAGTCTGCATGATCTATGATAAAAATGCAAACTGTGTGTAGGTCTACCATAATTTATATATTACTCTCTATATAATAGATATGTATGTATATATTTGATTTATTTTTTTAATGAATTCGATATTAACTAAATATGGTGAAAATATTTTCGAGTTTATATTTACAAATTTTTGTTTTCAACAATATTTCTTGCAATTGGAATTTTTTATCACTTCAAATTTAGTTGATACATCGATATAAATTTCAATTTTTGGTAAATGATTAAAACTATTGAATTAATTTCCCTATATATTGCTGAAAATTTCAAATTTCAATTTTCACAAATCATCTGACCTACCCTAAATTGAAAATATTACATTTATTTCCCTATAGATTTTCGTCGATTCGGAATCTCCTTGTATACGATATTGTTGATGTATTTCTCTTCCTTTTTTATTCCAATTTCGAGTCCTTTCTTTGACTGGCACCGTGATAACGCGATGTATAGTTGTCCATGTCCAAATATTGCTCTGTCAATATACAGGGTGATCCAGCATGAGGTATTTTCCTTCTACCAGTAGATTCCTCGTGAAAATCTAAGACGAAAATTATCAATGCTAAAATGTCGAGAGTGAAGCCGTTTTTACATAAGAGCCGCAACATTAGCCAATATGAGAGCAGATACGAAACTGTCTCAGGGCCGCACCGCCGGCCTGGCGATCCTCGCGACGCGTCACCGGCCACAGCGATCTCGCCAACTGACAAAACGATGATCAGCGGCCCTGAGATAGTTTCGTATCTGCTCTCGTATTGGCTAAGTTTAAACGGCTCTTATCTCAAAACGGCTTTACCCTCGACATTTTAGCATTGATAATTTTCGTCTTAGATTTTCACGAAGAATCCACTGGTAGAAGGAAAATACCTCATTCTGGATCACCCTGTATAGTCCTACGTGTCCGAAACTCTGTCCTTGCGATTTATTAATAGTTATGGCAAATGCTAATCGTACAGGGAATTGTAGTCTGTGTAAAACGAATTGCATATCTGTATCCCCACGCGTGTTCAATTTTATCCTCGGCATTGCCATTATTTGTCCTTTTTTTCTCATGTTAAAAGTTCAGCAATCAAAATTCTTGAATGGACCCATTGCATATGCCATCCGATATTGATAAATTTCGTAACATCATCAATATGGCGCCGATTTTCAGTTGTAAATTATGAGTTGGCAGACCTGTTGGTGTTAATCCATTTAAATACTCGATGGGATATCGCAGCGTAGCTTCTTCGTATGTCGTCGTGTCAGCAGCATCAAGTCCTCTTTGACTTTTGTAAGTTGCCATCCATTCTTTTTAAAATTTCTGTGTTCAACTGGTTCACTTCCACATTTAACGGAGCTAAGATTGCTCTGTTTATGAGTTTCTCGCTTGGGATGTTCATTGGATATAATTCCGCTATCAAATCTGTACTCATTGTTTCTCTCTCAGGTTCTAAGAAATCGATTTCCTCGTTACCTACGCTAAATAGCCACTCCGAAAATGCAACGATATCATCTTTCGCCCTCATATTTCTGGGTAAACCGAATTTTTCAAATACATTCCAAAGTGACGAATGTTTTATTGTTTCTTCTATAATTTGTCTCTTTCCGCCACGTTTGACTACTGGTAATACTTGCCTGAAGTCCCCACCAAGTATAACGGTTTTTCCTCCGAACGTTAATGAATTACTCATGATATCAAGAGCAGTCTTTGGAATCATCGAACACTCGCCCCATATGATTACATCAATTTCTTGATGTACACCCAACGAGTTTGATTCTGATACCTCCGTTCTGGACAACTTTTGAATAATGTTGGCAATAGTGACGTCTCACAGCGCGCCGTGACAGAACGGCTTGCAACCATAGCGCGACCCGTAAACTGTCATTTTTACGCCAAATGATTCTACTAACCCTAAATTATAGGCTGGTTTTTATTATTGACGATACTTTACAATGATGTAAAATGGAAATCGTATAACAAAAAGATGGCCAGTATGATTTCATTTTCATTACATCCAATCATTCATAAAAAATTCAGTTGATTTATAAAGAATAACATCATTGTAAAGTATCGTCAATATTAAAAACCAGCCTATAATTTAGGGTTAGTAGAGTCACTTGGCGTAGAAATGACAATTTACGGGTCGCGCTATGGTTGCGAGCGTTCTGTCACAGTGTGCTGTGAGACGTCACCATTGCCAACATTATTCAAAAGTTGTCCAGAACGGAGGTATCAGAATCAAACTCGTTGGGGGACAAATCTCTGCCTTGTCGTTTGACGTTATTGTTTTGGTCCGCTTAGCTGTCATTTCACCAATGTCCAGTGGCCCCATGTTTCTGAACACCTCTTTGGCAATGCATCCGTTGCTGCTGCGCTTCCTTTTTCTATTCGTCGTTTCATTCTCTTCTTCGCTTGACTGACGTTTGCTATCCGTGTTTCTTTCAACGTCAATAACTATTTCTTCGCAATCACGTTCTTTAATTCGATCATTTATGCTGACCTGTGCCACTGCAGTCAGTTGTGCACCAGAATAGCGTTTTTCAACAGCTTCTCTACATTTTTATTGTCTTCTCGCCGTAATATAATTTTTGCTCCGTCTTCCTCATGCTCTTCGGTCGTTCTTTTGTCAACTTTTCTGGTTCGCCAAGAGATTTATCTCCAATAACAATTCTAATTGTTTATATCTACATAATTGTAATCTATAAATTCTTGGTTTCAATCATCACCTTTGACTCTATTTTTTTTCGAGCCTCGGCATATTACTGCATCTTCATCTTGCTTCTTTTCCTCGCGATATCACGCTCTTCTGTCCCCTCTCCGCAAAACTTGTCCTTCCTCTGGTATTACCAAAGATACTGGCCGCCCTTTTTTGGGTTTTTCTATTTTGATATTAAATTTTTTAAATATCTATCCGTACCTTTATTTTCTGTACTTCTATTATTACCATCGACTTCACTTTCTTGCGAGCCTCCGATTACTATTACTTCATCGACAGGATATCGCTGCTGCTGATCACACCGGTGAACAA
Organism: Tenthredo amoena; assembly: GCA_963966615.1. NCBI lineage: Eukaryota > Metazoa > Arthropoda > Insecta > Hymenoptera > Tenthredinidae > Tenthredo > Tenthredo amoena. The sequence continues at coordinate 8,932,117 of OZ016490.1, forward strand.
TTTCTCCCTCGCCGGTCAACTTCGAGCCCAGTTCTCCGCTTTTTTGCTTCATTCCTGAAAAGTAACTTACCTTTTGCACCCGTCCCTTTCTACGACGTCAAAGTGTCCACTGTCTCCGTCGCCAGTGAACAGTAACGAACACTTTTTCTCACTTCGCGCGTCTCCAATTTCTCGTGGATTCGGGTCTCCGCATCGGTACACCAATATACATAACTTGTAAATTGTTGCGACAGCGTTGATCTCTACTTTCTCCACCATAGCTTCCCAAATTTTCCATATGAAATTTAGATTCATCTGCTGACCGTATGCACGTCCCGGAGGATTCATCGCCGATGATGAAATTTTTGAAAAAAAGACCACTTACGTGTGATGTAGTCAACGGCATTGAATCGTACCTCCGCACGTCTTTCTTGGGTATTGTACACCCAACGAGGTTGATTCTGATACTTGCGATTTGGACAACTCCTGAAACAGCCAATTGTCACGCAGGAATCGCTGTTGTCCAGAGTACTGATTGGCTGTTTCGGGAGTTGTCCAAATCGCAGGTATCAGAATCAACCTCGTTGGCTGTACATACGATAGGATACCGCACGAAAAAGACAATTTCCGTCGGGTTTCATTCTCAAAACTTTATATCCCATCTCAATGATTTTTTGATTTTTAACAACGAACTGTTCAACTTCGAACAACAAACTTTATACCGTTAAATGACTAAATGTCTAAAAATAAAATTCGACTACAAACTCGTCAACTTTGAATAAATAAATCGTCAACTTTAAATAAATAAGTTTTAATTAAATTAATGGTACTAATGTTAACTTTTAACACAAATGAATAGTTATTTTTTTTATTTTAATATAGTTTTCAAATTGCTGCATGTGATTACAGAAATTGCTGTCAACTCATGAACGCTCATTGTGATTGCCGTTAACAATCCGTCATATAGCTGTCAAAAATACCTGTGAAAAGTGAAACATTGGACATATTGTTTAACATGAAATGGGCTGACATTGAACGGCAACTTCATTCGTATACTATTGTTTTTATAATCTTTTAATCTTCTTTCTCATTTGTTCGGTACAAGATTTCTTTATTTATATAGAAGGATTTGTCCAGATCTTTTATTTCTCAAATAATTACATGTTTTTATTTCAAATACTCGAAAAGATTGTGTATACACCGTCACGAATAATTTTCAGTTGCGAACAAAGAAATGCAATTGTCAAAAAGTAGGACATTATTAAAATCGTTAATAAAATCTAAAAAAAAAAAATTAAAATATTCAATAACACAATCTTCCATTACTTATAACTGGCCGCAACTTTTTTATAGTTTCAATTAATCATTAACTTCGTTAGGTCGTGTTCAATGATGTTGACAAATTTTTTAATAGAGTTATAAATTCATATTAAAAAAATGTATATACATATACATACACAGTGCTTTCACAACTTACTAATGAAATTTGTTATATCGGCCAGACTTTTAAATCAATTAATATGGGTTCTAATTCAATTGCTGTCTCAACAGAATGCTTTCCTAAAACGTTTACAATCCTATTCGATTAAATTATGATCCCACTGTTGTACCCTTGTTGAAGTTTGTGTTCGGACATGCTTTTGCTTTGAATTTTTTAAACATTTATTTTTACATATATTGTTGCACGAGATGAATTCACCCCTTGTACATGATCTTAGTCATGATTCCCATCAAGTGTCTGGGTGGATAAATGAAATACCTTTTTTTTTTTAAAAAAAAAACAAATATTATTGTAGGAGGCGACAGTCTGCTTCTAGTTTTTGCCCCGATCAGACGACCTGTATTTCCGAATACAAACTTTTCTTTAATTCATTTTATTTCCCTCGGGAATCCACTATAATTATCTCATTTCGATTGTAAACAAGCAATTCTTAACAATATATATTTGTAAAATTCGAATCAATAAACTTTCCCATGAATTTCATCGCAAATGATTATTTTTTATTGCATACTGAGATGGTTATTTAATATCATTTTTATCATATATAACTTAAATGCTTACGAAATTTGTTCTTAAAACAGGCTCGACTTTTCGAATTCCTTTATTCCACGCGATGATTTGAATCCGATCGCCATTGCCGTTATTCAAAACAAATTTGAAAACTTTATCTCCCTTTTGCCCCACCACTTTAGAACATCATTCGATGCAATCGACGTAGCCGATAATTTCCCTAGAAATAAAAGTTATTATTCAGACTTAATAAGTACCTACTATACGTACAGGGTGTCTGGAAATTCGCCGACAGGCTACAAACCCTTCAAACGACGAACCCGCTCCTACGACTTCGGGATCAGCTGGTACCCAGCTACCTCCTCCAAAAACAACTCAACTACAGTTCGATATGGTCGAACGACTCCTACAATTTCTGGCAGCCCAACAACAGGCCAACTTGACGTTTCAACGCGAGGAAAAACAGGCCAATTCAGCTACCCAAGAGACTGGGTCATCCGTTCAATTTCATGTCCAAGAGTTACAAGACTCTCACCTTTTATTTGTTCTCTATTTTCAAATTGTGTCGAATGTAGTTTCTTCAGATGTTGGTCTCCATATCGGAGCCTTAAAGTTTCGCTCAGTTTACTGAAATCACGAATTCCTACTCCTGAAAGAGTTGCTAGTACCGAAAGATCCGGACCTCTGAGACTCAATGCTGAATTTGAAACCTTCGCGATCGGTCTCCAATGATTCAAATCGGAACAAAGATTAAATTGAATAGAACTCTTCCTCGATATCTTTCTTCCTACACGGGACAAAGATCATAGGAATTGGGATGACTGGATCCCTTTATTTCTTCTATCCTATGGATCAGCTGTTCACGAAACAACGGGTCAAACCCCTGCTTCTATGCTAATGGGAAGGGACCTCAGACTTTCTTCTTTCGGGAGAATCATTAGGCTCAAGTTTTGGTTTATCTCTTCAAGAAAAATTGGAAGAAATTCATAAATTTGCCAGAGATAAGATTCAAATAGTTTCAGATCGAACTAAAGCTAGATATGATATTAGGACTCGTAGTCTTCAATTTAAACCTGGGGATTTAGTTCGGTTCTTTCAACCGAGAGAGAAAAAAGACGCTGTCCCAAGTTATAGTCCAATTGGGAAGGACCTTATGAAATAAAAAATCGAATTAACGATGTAGTTTATAGAATTCAACGATCAACGCGTACCAAACCTAAAGTAGTTCATTTGGATCGATTAGCTCTTTATGAAGAAAGACAACCTTTCCAAGACGACTAGCTCGGGAGATGTTGAACTTGCTCTTTTCTTTGGAGTCCTTTAGGTTCTTGCCTTTTCTGTTTTCAGGTGGTCTAAGGACTGTGACTGCATGACTTTGTCCACGCATTGGCAGTTCTAATATACACCAAGCTGCTTCCATCGGTCCTACGTAACGCGAATCTACAAAATCCTGTATTCCGTTGATTATTTGGCGACCATCATTCTCGCTACTTGAATCTGTTATCTGTATTCTTGCATGATCATGTCCTTTGTGAATGTACTTGAAGAAATACTTGATAGCCATTATTGACGCACAATATTCTACGTTCATGTGGCAGTCGTACTTCGCAAGTAGATATGGATTATGAGGCACAGTATGTTTTTTCCTCCCACGCGGTTACGGTAATAGTTTACGTCTGTATTTTGTCGTCTGCGATACTTTGGAGAACCGCCATCACTTATGTCAGTGTTTTCCACTCAACAATAAGTCTTCTGGAAATTTCTTAGTGCATGACTTCGTAACCGAGTTCCAGCATGGTATTTTGGATGTGTGAGGGCCATGTAGCATGTGCGATGTGACAGATTGATACAGTTGTTGTTGTTTTTGTTTGTCGGGAATTTCTGCAGATATAAAACTATCTATTGCTTCTGGAGTCAGAAGTTTGTCGTTGTTATAGAAGATGAATAAGAGTTGAGCATGCGGTAAGCCTCTCTTCTGAAATTCAATTGTATATACGGGGCATTCCATGCCAAATCGACTTGTTCCTGACACTCGACCTCTCAGATCTGGTCCGCGATTTTCTGTATCGTTCCTCTGACTCTAAATAGCAATCAGAATTTTTTTCAGATTTTTCAAAATAAATTTCAGTACGTCATGAATTTTCAAAGTTTTTTTTTCGACACCTCGATGGCCGTGATCGAAAAATTTGAAAAATGCTCAAAAATTCTGTGTCAGAAATGAAAATTTTTTAACTAAAATTCATAATGTCTGGGCTTTTGCATCAACTTGTTTTTTGAACTTTTTAATCATAATTTTACGTTGATATAAAAAAAAAAAAAAAAAAAATCCTCGAAAAAATAAAAGCGGAGATCAATACACCGTGGATTGCTGCTTGAATATTTCTAACGATAGCCAAGGATTCTAGGAAAAATTTTCAGATTTTTTGAATATTAAAAAAAAGTTAAGTAAAAAAAGCAGATCGAAGCAAGAGCCCAGACATTATGAATTTTAGTTCAAAAATGTTCATTTCTGACACGGAATTTTTGAGAATTTTTTCAGATATTTCGATCACGGCCATTGGAGTGTTGGAAAAAAAACTTCAAAAATTCATGACGCGCTCCAATTTATTCTGAAAAATTTTTAAAAAATTGCAAGTGCTACTCAAGGTTAGAAGAATTTTACGAAAAATCGCGGAGCAGATCTGAGAGGTCGAGGGTCACGACCAGGTCGATTTGGCGTGGAATGCCCCATACATATCCCTCAATCTTTCCAAATACTGAACCGCTTCCGATTTCCTTGAGTACCTGTTGTAGTCGCATATTAAATATTCGACAAGCTATTGTTGGAATGTCGTTCGCAGTGGTACCCGGAGGAAAGTCTTCTAATACTCTACGTATTTCCAGCCACTTAGGATTACATGTCATTCTGATGAATAAGTCCGGTCGTCGAACTTTTCTTGTTATTGCCATCGCATCTTGGTACTACTGTTGCATATGTCGCATGCTGCCAGAAAATGTTGAGGGTAAAATCATTTGGTTACCAAGCCTTGTTCGATCTGACGTATTCGCTTCGCTATTCGATTTGTGATCAGTCATTCCCTTGTAACATTCCACACGCAGTTGCTTCTGATTATTTCTTAAAAACAATAAACGTTTGCGATTCGATTGTGAGATATGCGTGGATGACATAGTGTTGTGTCAATCGTCCGTTCCGCAACAACTAATTCTGTGCTTCACCCCGACGTAGGGCCAACCGATGTCCATAGTATTGAACAGGAGAAATCGTCTTGTTTGTTCCCATCTGTTTCACATTGTAACTCCATCCTAAATCACCGCTTGGAAATAGTAAATCAAAGGTCATTGGATCAACGTGATGCGAAGATTTCGGCACATGTCCCACTGCATGGTCTTGTTTTGGAAATACTTGTACTTCGATATTTTCCGATACTGCCCCGTCTTTTGAAACAATCAGAGCTGCTAGCTCTCCACAAGGTTGGCGCATTGTACCATCGTCTGTCGTCTTCCTTAAGTGCAACAAAGTTCAATATCACCTGGCTTTCTCCCGTAGTAAATCGGTCGTACAGTGTCTTAAAATTTGTCATTTTCTCTCAGCACGAGCTGAGCCTGTGCGTCATCGTAGATGTGAATTTGTCCGTATATCGGTCGGTCATTGTTTGCGTTCTCTAAACTTGTAGATATCGTGTAATGCACGTCTCCAATTATTTTCATTACATATGGTCTTGGATTTTCCAGATCTGCCATTGTGCAATTGAATGATGCAAATGCAAACGCGTCGTTATAGGATCGTATGAATTGTCTGAATTGTCTCGATATTTCATCATTCCCTTCTCGTAGATGTTTGACTACATCCGGATAATCTGTTAATGGTGGTAATCTTATCTTTCCTCCATGACAGCAATTATTTGCTACTCTTCCTGTTTCATTTTCAAACCTTTCTGCATTACAATTTTCACATTTTACTGTCATGTCACCCGTGTCTATTTGCTCCACATTTTCCAAAATTCTTTTCGCAATATCTCCGTTTCAACGTTGCTCAGCAGTGACACTTCGGCGAGATCGCTTGCATCTTTGATAAAGTATTTGTTCTCCTAGTGTTTCACTCAATGAAGACTGTTCCTTCTCCGTTGATGTCGACTCATCATTGTCACTCAATATTTCTTCACTCTCCTGAAGTTCTTCTTCATTATTCATACTGACGTATTTTTTGTCCCTTCCTTGGTATTTTCGATGCTGTTCTTGTAATAACATTCTCCTTTCTTCTGTGTTCATAATTTGTCTTGGCAGTCCTCTTGATTGCTTCCCCAAATCAATAATCTCAATCGATTTTTCCAGTAGTTTTACAGAAATTGCTGAAGATTTGTACTTTCGTTCTGCTCGTTATTCGCTGCTCTGTTATTCATATTCTGTACCTCCTGTACTTTTTTTCCGGTTCTATATTTGCGTTGTTGTTCACTCCGCAGAACACGTCTTTCTTCTGTAGTCAATATAGATCTTGGCCGTCCTTCTGGTTATCCGAATATTTAATTAATATCACTTTATTACTCATTTGGCTATACAATTTTATTTCCTTTATTTGGTTGTAACACATCCAACCGTCCACTGTCTCCATCGCCTTGTCCCCTCCTTGAAGCTCCCCCTTTTTCCATGGTCAACATGAATCCTGGCTGTCCCATTGACTGTTTTTTATACAAAGATTTGATATCATTTGCTTTTTACTTAACTTGTTACTCACGATCTGAAATACTGATGTCTGCAAGACATCAAAGTATCCACTGTCTCCGTCGCCGGTAAAAACTAGCGAGAATTGTCTATCATTTTCGAATCCAATTTGTTGTGGAATTTGAATTTGTTCTTCGCGATACACTATTAAACATATACTGAAAATGTTCGCAGCTACAGCTAATTCTGCTTCTCCCCCGTAAGTTCCATTCCTACTCATTTGCGATTGGTAGTCATCAGGTGAATTGATCGCTGCACCGTTGGATTCATTACCTATGATAAAATCAGCGAATGTAGACCAACGATACTCAGTCCCACCTCGGTGTGTCGATCCTGACTGCCGTGTACACAGTATGCCAGGGCTCGAAAAAGACAATTCCCATCGGAAATCATGTTGATAATTTTCCATTGCATCGTTATTTATTTCAACGTGTTTCCACAAGGACAATGTAAATGGTCTCGTACAAGCATTTAAAAATTTTCACTCTAATCTTATATAATGTCGTCGACAACGATGATATGAACAAAATCACAGGGTCCATTTCTTTCGTTGAGGGGTTAACACAGACCATCAAACACATATTACACAAGGAAAATATTCATCTCACTAACAAAATCACTAATACCACTGGTTGTCTGTTCATCAACCTAAAGCAAATTCTTCTACACAGGACATGATAAACACTGTATACAAAGTCGATTGTAAGAACTGCCCTAAATGTTACATAGGACAATCATCGCAACATCTTAAAAAAAGAATGAGTGCACACAAACATGACATAAAAGCAGGTGATCCTGAAAAATCAGCCTTAGCGAGACACATGCTCTCATAAATGCTCACAGCTTCGACTTTGATAATGTAAAAGTAATAGAAGCAGATAACTGGAAAACTAGATTAGTAAAGGAGGTGATACATATGGTTGCGAAATTAGAATTCGCGATTATTAAGATAATTGAATGTGGGTTCCTGAGAGAAATAAGTTGAACAGGAAACGAAATAAGGTGAAATAAATATTGGGTTGTATTTAAGAAAATACACGTCCTTTATAGCTACAGCTAAAACAAGACTGTTTTTACAATAATGACGTTGTGAGGAGTAACCGATTATCATTTATCAGATGTTAACATCATTTATCTTAGATGACTACTGGACCTTGCAAATTAAATATGAGGGATGTTTTTCGACCTTTGTAACAATATTTCCAAAAATAACACTGTTAACAAACGCACTGACATCCAAAACCTTAGTCATCTATATTCTGATATCATACAACAGAATTTTCAAATTTGAATACAATCGAACATATCGAACAACATAACCTAAATATATCGAATATATCGATCGACGGATCGTCGTAGAAAAGGCGGGCTCACTTCCTTTTTGTACGCCATATAATGAACATCTAAGCGTAGGATAGTCGAACAATTTGTAAGTAATATCAAATTTCTCTGTATACACAATAATCTAGTCCTAGTTAAAATATATTTAACATAATCATAGATCAATAAGAAAGTCAATCCTTTGGTACAATCTTATCACACGTGGGTGCAATCACCTTTTCACCTCAGTGACACGTGGGGAAATTTATATTGAATTATTACAGCTAAATTTTTATAAATCAAACAAATTTTGTACTAATATCCTAACATTTTTACTTATAATTATTTATTATCCAAAAATTACAGATGTCGATTATATTTATTCGTCGTCCATGGTTCTTGAGCTGCGAAAAAAAATGTCTCCATGTTTATTATTCATCCATACAGAATGTATATAATTAAATGTTATTTTAATCCTTTCATCCGCAAATTACATCCGATTTTTTTTCTACTCACCAAACGAACACATGCCATTCGCTGTCTCCAGCGTTTGCAGCTTGTATTCCAGCTGCCTTTGCCGACCCCTAAAGGATTTCATCCGACCCTACTATTATTATTATAATCTTTTTTCGTTTGTTTCACCGGACAGGATTTTTTTATTATGGAAATATAATCGCGAGCTTAATTTCGCAACAATATCAACGAATCGAGTTTCAGTATGATTACCCGTGAATTTGGCGATACAATTCTATAGTTCGATCTATAATCTATTTATACGGACATAGATATTGACAACGCGGGTGAACAAAGAATTGGTATCAAGACCATACGTTATTTTGAAATCATTCCGTGCTTCCATCAATAATTATTAAATTCTTCGCCAGTTCGAATCATAGATTATTAATATTATATAATCCGTGGTAGAGCACGTGAAATGTAAAAGTTATTTGAATAAATTTTATTTTAGATAGAAATTGATTTTTTGATTTATGCAATTTCATAAAGTTCTTTGTGTACACGTAATTTTTTATGCTTGCATTCTGACGTTGATTTCCAAGATAAATTTTTAATGACAATTGTCCATGATTAAATACATTTTAGCGAAGATCAAGTCCAATTTTATTGGAAGTTTGTCCTCGTGACTTATTTATAGTCATTGCAAATCCTAATTTGATCGAGAACTGTCGTCTTTTGAACATGAACGGATATTTATTTTCACAATATAATGTGATCCGATTCAAAAATATAATTTCACCAGTCTTATCGCCAGTAAGAATTTCACATCGTAGCAGATTATTTTTGAGATCCAAAATCAATAACCTTGTACCATTACAAAGACCTTCGTGAATACTAAGATTTCTTTTTAACATACCAACGCTATTGACTCTTAACCGCAATTCATAAGGTGGGAGAGATAGATTAAGGGGGTCAAATATTTTTCAGTACTATCTACACTTGTATATACCATTTCACTTTCAATGTCTAAAAGCTGTACAACCTTTTCATTAATTTCATCAACGTCCACATTTCTTGCAGATAATATTGCACATTTGATCGCTTTTCGATATAGTTTCTAGCGAATCAGGGCACCGAAAGTGTCTTCTATTATATCTGATTCTATGCTTGCTAAACAACAGTGTGGTATTGTCAAGTAAGATGTGTTTGAAAAAGAATCTAAACGAAGAAGAGATAGTAAATTTGGGCATCCTGATAAAACAAACTTTTCCAAGAAGTAACTTGACGTGTGGGCGAGCAACTATTTTGTAAGGGAAAGGAAATTTCCTATGTCTAGACTGCTACATCCTTGGGTTAGTGCAATTCAGATTTACTTCACCCTTACTGGTCTGAGCCCCTTATGATCAGCCTCAATCTTGTAATTCTTCTTCTTCTGTTTAGGAGAAAAAAAAGAATCCGGCAAAAAAAAAGATCCTCATAGCGGGCTCTGGAGAAAAGGGACCTCCACCTAACGGTGGATCGAAATGGTGGGGGAAACACCGAAGGACGATGCAGGGGCTGCGGTCTTCCTCCTTCCTTTCGGACTCAAGGCCTAAGAAACTGCATTCGCTGTGAGAGGATCCGGGTGTTGTTCGACGAAGTTAACCGAAGAGGCCAGTTCTGGAATCGTCAACCTCATCCCGGCGCCTTTCGAGAACTATTTTTCTCGACTCTTTCTCTTTTCTTTTTTTCCTAAATAAAAATCTAGTCCAATTTTCTTGAGGTTATTATTCTTGAGTCGGCCATTGAAAGAGCATCCTAGATCGAACGGAAATTCGAGGATCGAATTGAAAATCGAAGCTCGATTCGACTCTCTATTTTGTCTTCTGAACTTCCATAACCTCACCAATTGACGCGAGAAGAAAAATCGATTATAATTTTGTTGAAATGACTCCCTTCTTTATCTACTAGGTTTTCATAACCTTACAAAATCTTCTACAAACATCGTTAGCTGATTCTTCGGCATCGAGAATCAAAACTGGAGCTGGTTGAAAAGAAAATAACCTATTTATCAACCAGTCCTCATGAACTTCATGTAAGATTTTTAAATAATTCAAGGGAATCGAGTCTTCTTCATTTCGCGAACGAGATGATACTCGTGAATCGGAAGTTTCCAGACTTAACCTCAAATAAATTACGAGGTCTATTTTGAAATTGAAAGAACTCTCGGCTAGTATCCTGACGTTTTCAGATAAAAGGTGAGCTTCGACAATTCATAGCGAAATATCTAGAAAAATACTTTCTCAAGATATTAGTAATTGTTCTCGAGGCAATGTAGCGTCGGTCAAAACACTTGACTAATGATGCTATCTGAGAATGAGAAATACAAGGGAAACATTCGGTATTTTGCTCAGACTGAAATTATAAAGTACCTTTTGAAATCACTGAGTAACTTACGAATTCCTTTCCAAGGCCTGCATTTGTCAATTATTTCGAATCAAATTCATTGAATTTTTTTTGATTTCCAATTGGCAAAGATGTACACTAAACGTGTTTGATTATGACCGATTCAAGGCCACGCAAATTTTGAACAAATGCGAATCTGGTTGAGAACCGCTTGATTCGTCGGTAGCGAATAAAATCAATGTCGATAAAACAGCGAGTCGACATCTATATCGAGGCGAGATTCCCTCCGAGGCCGCTAGATGCGCTACCGACGAATCAAGCGGTTCTCATCCATTCTCAACCAGATTCGCATTTGTTCAAAATTTGCGTGGCCTTGAATCGGTCATAATCAAACACGTTTAGTACACCCAACGAGTTTGATTCTGATACCTCCGTTCTGGACAACTTTTGAATACTGTTGGCAATAGTGACGTTTTACAGCGCGCCGTGACAGAACGGCTTGCAACCATAGCGCGACCCGTAAACTGTCATTTTTACGCCAAATGATTCTACTAACCCTAAATTATAGGCTGGTTTTTATTATTGACGATACTTTACAATGATGTAAAATGGAAATCGTATAACAAAAAGATGGTCAGTATGATTTCATTTTCATCACATCCAATCATTCATAAAAAATTCAGTTGATTTATAAAAAATAACATCATTGTAAAGTATCGTCAATATTAAAAACCAGCCTATAATTTAGGGTTAGTAGAGTCACTTGGCGTAGAAATGACAATTTACGGGTCGCGCTATAGTTGCGAGCGTTCTGTCACAGCGTGCTGTGAGACGTCACTATTGCCAACATTATTCAAAAGTTGTCCAGAACGGAGGTATCAGAATCAAACTCGTTGGGTGTACATTGTTTGTAACGATAAAATCCCCATGGATTCCTTGCAGGATCTGGAGTCCTTGTTGAGCTTGCTTTGATTCTATTTCATATGTGATAATATTTTTGCACGTCGATTTTTATTTCCTGCAGGTCATTGTATATTTCCCAGAGAAGCTGAGATTCTAAAGAATATCAATAATGCCATCATATAAGTACAATGTTTTGCACATAATTCAAAAGTTCCTACAAATGAGAATGCAATCACTAACTCTTGCACGATACTTCAAGAATCCTGGAGAACTTTAGAAACTATTTTTAATTATAACATTTCAGCCTTGTCATGCAAATTTGAAGTGTTCAGTATTACAATAGATTGATTATAATTATGATATAAAAGAAGCAATAATATAAAGATCAACCTGAAATTTTTTTCATTTTTTGTTCTACATCCTTGTGCTTTTTTACTTTGGTCATCATTGAAAGAAATATCGTTCATAATCGCACTGTCACTGCTGCTAACGGTTGGAAAAATATTGAGCTTAAGTCACGTAGCACTATAAAATAATCAGTTTCATAACTAATACCTGAAGTTTTCTCTTTAATTCTCTGTTTCGTAGTCTTACATGTTTTATTTTGGTCTTTTCTAGAAGAAATGTCTTCTCTAATAGCACCTTCACTTCTGTTGACGGATTTTTTTATATGCGTAAAACTTTTTCTTACTTTATTTCCTTCTCTTGATTCATCAGTCCTGGCGCTGTCAACATCAGAATCTGAAACCGTCTTTGATCGTTTGTCAGCTCCTTTTGTTTTCGTCGTTTTCGTCGACTTTTTATTTTGAATTTTTTTTTTTTTTAGCAAATCTCTTTTCTAATACAATCACAAACTCTTTATTTCATTTTCCATATCAACCTGTGGAAAATATTGTCGTCGTATGAGATTTTCATCTATGGATACAGCCTACATACTAAACGTAAAGACCATATGACTACTTGTTTCTTTTATTCACGCGCCTAAAGAAAAATCTGGCCTCTGGGTCAATGATTGATTTAATATTTTCGATGGTGTTTTGAGTTTTCTAATCCAAAAAACAAGAACCAGTAAATGCAGTTCAATCTCAAATGCTTTTCAGCTCTGGATAAGACCCAAAATCTTATATTCTATATTCTACCGATCAGTATAATTATACAATTTCACACAAGAATTATATACAGGGTGACCCAAAATTCCCGCACCACCTTGAATAGGCAGGTACCTTATCGAATTCTAAGACGAAAGTTCCTTTACGAAAACTCTCCAAGGCCAACGGTTTTCGAGTTATTCAAAATCGCGATTGACGAATCAGAGCGTTCCTTATTATCGTAATAGTGCCGGCTCAAAAGCAATCCATGGGCAGAGCCCGTATCTTTAATATTAGCTTGTACAACCGCTATTTTTCATATTATTCAATTTAATTTGTAGTTCTGGTCGTCCAGGTCTTTTGCACCGTAGTTCCTGACGTCCAGGTCGATGGGATCATGGTTTTCGAGGTCTAGGTTTCATCCGGCGTCGTTCACGTCGACCGCTCCATAGTTTCAGCGGTCCGGGTCGTCCGCTCCATAGTTTTTGGCCGTTTACGTCTACCGCTCCATAGTTTTCGGCCGTCTAGGTCAACCGCTCCATAGTTTCAGCGGTCCAGGTCATTCGTTCCGTAGTTCTCGACCGTCTTAGTCAACCACTACATAGTTTCATTCTTCCAGGTCATTCGTTCCATAGTATTTGGCGGCCAGGCCGTCCGCTCCAGGGTTTGACCTGGATAGCCAATGACCATGGAGCGGACGACCTGGACCGCTGAAACTATGGAGCGGTCGTCAAAGACGACAGAGAACTATGGAACGAATGACCTGGACCGCTAAAACTATGTAGCGGTTGACCTAGACGGCCGAAAACTATGGAGTGGTTGACGTAAACGGCCAAAAACTATGGAGCGGTCGACGTGAACGACGCCGGATGAAACCTAGACCTCGAAAACCATGATCCCATCGACCTGGACGCCAGGAACTACGGTGCAAAAGACCTGGACGACCAGAACTACAAATTAAATTGAATAATATGAAAAATAGCGGTTGTACAAGCTAATATTAAAGATACGGGCTCTGCCCATGGATTGCTTTTGAGCCGGCACTATTACGATAATAAGGAACGCTCTGATTCGTCAATCGCGATTTTGAATAACTCGAAAACCGTTGGCCTTGGAGAGTTTTCGTAAAGGAACTTTCGTCTTAGAATTCGATAAGGTACCTGCCTATTCAAGGTGGTGCGGGAATTTTGGGTCACCCTGTATATTGTTACAAAGGTCGAAAAACACCCCTCACATTTAATTTGCAAGGTCTAGTAATCATCTAAGACAAATGATGTTAACATTTGATAAAAGATAGCGGTTACTAATCACAACCGCATTATTGTAAAAACAGTCTTGTTTTAGCTGTGAGCTATAACGGACGTGTATTTTCCTAAACACAACCCAATATTTATTTCACCTTATTTCGTTTCCTGTTCAACTGATTTCTCTCGGGAACCCACATTCAATTCTCTTAATAATCGCGAACTCTAATTTCGCAACATTGGTGTCAGAACTGAGGATCTTGCCCGAGATCGATAAGTTGAATTTTTGAAATAATTTGAGATAATTCGAGAACATAATGCCCTCCCGCCGACGGGCTACAAACCCCCCAAACGATGAACCCGCTGCTTCGACTTCAGGATCAGCTGGTACTCAGCTACCTCCTCCACAAACAGCTCAACTACAGTTCGATATGGTCGAACGCCTCCTCCAATCTTTGGCCACCCAACAACAGGCCAATTTAGCTGCTCAACGAGAGGAGCGAGCTTTTCAACGCGAAGAGCGTGAAGCCAACCTGGAGGCTCAGCGCGAACGAGATCGTGAAGAGCGCAAGGCCCGACGTGAAGAAAAAGAAACGGATCTTGCAGCTCAACGCGAACGCGAACAAGCCACCCTTTCCCTTATTCAAGAAGGACTCCGCCGGTGTTCCCAGGGCCCGGAATTACATTTACGGACCCCTACACCGAGTGGGGATCCCCTGTAAAACAAACTTCTGAATCTCCAGTTCAAAGGTCTGTTCCAGTTTATGGGGAAGAAGAACCTTCCCCTATCATACGTAGACTTCGGACTGGTGAAGCGGTCGTTTTTACGCCGCACACCCGTACCGATACTCAAAACGACCGTATTGGAAATACAATGCAGGACGATCGAGCAGAAGGTCTAGACTTTACGTGTGGAGATAGACATTCGAGAGATGCGATTCCGAAATCACCACACACGCAAGCTTTAATCGGCAATAAAAATATTGATAACGTACCAGTCGTTTTGTCCCGCGCCGAGAGTGGTCGCGAAATTCATGAACTACCGGTTAGGATCAGGGAGCAACCTCGTAACGTAACGTATGAGTATAGCGAGTCGCAGCTAGGTGCAGAGACCTAGCTGTTATGTTTTTTGTTAAATAAATTCTATTACAAATGATAAACGCATTCGATACATAGCAACACAGAAACATTAAATTGATATAATCACCGATAGGTGGTTATATAACTCATAATAAAAGTAATTATTGTATCTTTATATAAATAATCCATTTTAATTATTCAGGAGCGCCATACTCAATTTAAATAATCCTCTGAGGCATCGCGGATCGTACTTCGGTCTTCCTGCCTGTTGTTGCTTTCCTCTTTTTGAATAATCATTAGAGTCATTAGAAAATAGACTAGCTTGCATCGCGGATTGTACTTAGGTCCTTTTGCCTGTCAAGCTTTTCTCTTTTCGATAAAAGAAATCTTTTTAAATAAATATAAATTGAATATTATAATTAAATTCATTTATAAAGTAAACTCATATATCTAATGGTGATTTAAATAATAAGCGATTTTTCTGTTTATTCTCCTAAATGAGTATGGATTCAAATAATTTTATTATATTATTATTTTAATTTAAACCTTTATAATTACTCGTTTAACATTATTATAAATAAATTGATATATTATTTAATTGAAATATCTGCATATCCTTGTTTCTTTGTACAATATTGAAAATCCTTTATATATTCGGATACCGGATAGTTTCACATATGAACAAAGACAACCTTTCCGAAACGACTGACTTGGAAGATGTTGAACTTGCTCTTCTCTTTTGAATCCTTCAGGTTCTTGTCTTTTCTGTTTTCAGGTGGTCTGGGTTACAATCATTTGGGATCAAACGAAGTCCTAACAGTCCCCTGACGTCCATAGTAGAAGGTAACATAGGATGTGGAAAGAGCACTTTCACTAAAAGATTCCTAGAAGATAAGGATATTTCAACTCTTTTAGAACCAGTAGAAGAATTTAGAGACGTATTAGGAGTAAATTTGTTAGAAAAGATGTACAGGAATCCTCAAAATTATGCTTATCATTTTCAACATCACGCTTCAATGGTGATGAGAAATAAGCATTTAATTCAGACTTCGCGACCTGGTCAAATTATGGAAAGGTCGATTTTCAGTGCCAATTGTTTTATAGAGGCTCGTCGTAGATCCGGAGAATTCGAAGATTTCGAAGCTCACCTTTTATCTGAAAACGTCAGGATATTAGTCGAGAGTTCTTCCAATTTCAAAATAGACCTCGTAATTTGTTTGAGGTTAAGTCCGGAAACTTCCAATTCACGAGTATCATCTCGTTCTCGAAATGAAGAAGACTCGATTCCCTTGAATTATTTTAAAATCTTACATGAAGTTCATGAGGACTAGTTAATAAATAGATTATTTTCTTTCCATCCAGCTCCAGTTTTGATTCTCGATGCCGAAGGATCAGCTAACGATGTTTATAAAAGATTTTGTAAGGTTATGAAAATCTAGTAGATAAAAAAGGGAGTCATTTCGATAAAATTATAATCGATTTTTCTTCTCGCATCAATTGGCGAGGTTATAGAAATTCAGAAGATGAAATCGATACCTGCGCGGAATAACTGGCTATCTCAGAGTCCGGTTGGAAAAGCGGCTATCTCAGAGTCCAGTTGGAAAACCAGCTATCTCAAAGTCCGGCTGAAAAAGCGGCTATCTCAGAGTCCAGTTGAGAAGGCAGCTATCTCAGAGTCCAGTTGGAAAACCAGCTATTTCAGAGTCCAGTCGAAAAACCAGCCATCTCGGAGTCCGCTTGAAAAAGCGGCTATCTCACAGCCGAAATTTTTTCGCCGCGAATTAAGTTGGTATCACTGTCCAGCAAAATTTATCATGCCATTTCAAGTTGTATAGGTGAGTAAAATATTGAGATAGCCGCTTTTTCAAGCGGACTCCGAGATGGCTGGTTTTTCGACTGGACTCGGAAATAGCTGGTCTTCCAACCGGACTCTGAGATAGCTGGTTTTCCAACTGGACTCTGAGATAGCCGCTTCTTCAAGCGGATTCTGAGATAGCCGCTTTTTCAACCGGACTCTGAGATAGCCGGTTATTCCGCGCAGGTATCGAAATAGAGAGTCATTCTCGACAGTTGATTCGATCTTCGATTTTCGATTCGATCGTCAATTTTTAGTTCGATCTAGAATGCTATGCCTTTCAATGACCGACTCAAGAATAACAACATCAACAGGGTTCAATCAAAACTTTAATTTATTAAATTTATAAAAAAAGGGGGGAATAGAAGATCTAATCCTTCAGGATCATTCTCCTGATGGCTATATTTAAAAATAATGTCCGGATACGGACGCATCGTGGACAATCGTCGACAGGAGATGTTCGTAGAATAAGGGCGCGGCTGCATTTCACGCATCTTATATCGGCGTCCTTGACCCCTGAAGGCCACATTAACCGATGAATTTGTTGCTGCCAATACTCCGGGCGGTTTGGAATTCTTAAAGTGGATAATGAAGAAAGAATTATATGATTAAAACTCGAAGAATCGGAATAAAAGCGACAGAAGGTAATGTGAGCAGACTCTTACCCGAAGCATAGCAACATGAACAGATATATCCGCTGTGGTTTTTCCATATACCAGGTCTTTTTCCTCCCCCACGGACACCTTATTTCAGTCGGTTCGTGCCGCCAGGACTCCCAGATTGATGATTTCGTCGTCATTTAAATTTTTTGGAAAATAGACGATCTCGTCTCCGACTTTGCTTGCCATTTTTTGAGAAACAATTGTGTCGTTTTAGTTTGTTTTGATCATTTGTTTAAACGTTTTATTGTTTTATAATAAATTTCTTCTATACTAGATGGAGTAGTTTCGAGTACATACCCTTTTGTTTACCAAATGATAGATTTATTCTCTTCGGAAACAACATCATGCGAGTGTTATTTTAAAATATTTCTTGTAAAATAAGAGATCCAAAAGGAATCTCAAATTAAATAGTTAGTTTAAGTAACTAATTTATTACAAGATTTACCTAGTATTCCGAGGTTGGAAAATCCAAGCGGAAAGCATCCCATCCTGGACCTATTTATCCTGTTTCCCTGCTTTCCCCTCAGATAAGATCGTTCCATTTTTATTATGTTGATTAATTTTGATAATTTCTCATATTTTAACCTCGAAAAGAGTAGTTTCCTACGTGTTCAATGTGTTTTACGTGTAAAGCTCATATTTGTCCTCCTACATGGGTCGTTTACTAAAAACTTTTGAAGAGGTTTAGTCCAGGCGATTTTGGGACCAAGGCTGTATTTTTCGAATACTCCAGAACTTCTTCCCTTCTATGCCCTCCTGTCGCCTCCTTTTGCAGATTGCAGGATCTAACTCCAATGCCGCTCACATCCTGATCCTGTTCTTTTTGGATTCTTCATACAAGATAGAAAACTTTGAAGAATATTTTTATACTAAATTTTCCACTTTGATTGATTAAGGCTCAACTATCTTCTCGAGTTCTTTTGTGTGGTTTTTCTTTGAGAGTGAAGGCAAATGCCGGATAGTTTTTGGGAAAGAATTCTTCAAATTTTTAATCCACCACCCTAACTTTCCCTATTAGAGCAAGCACACACAATTTGACTACTAGACTTTCGTTTTTCTTTCAATTTTTAAGTCCAAAATATCATTAAAAAAAATTTGACCTTAAAATAGCGATTTTCAAGTTCAAGGATGCCACCAGGATTATTTCACGTTTTCCCCTGTATTCAGCGCATCGAATTACGTAGGAAAATACGCTCAAACCTTCGCACCAAATTTTTTACATTGGACTTTATCTTGCCGGCGGGGCTGGTCGATATATCGACGAGCAGTCAGCTTGGGGACTCCACACAAGAACTTGTAGAGTAATGGCAGCTGCGATAACAGGTTAACAAAGAATCGAAAGTATTATATTCCGTTAAGTTAATGTTCGTAATCACTAAAAACTATTTAATTTAAAAATCAATGACATTATCCTCCAATCAACTTTTCAAAAGACAAATGCGCAATGTGGAAGATCTGAAGAACATTCTATGACAGGCTAGGCTATTGCAACCTAGCGGAGGGGAAGTAATTTGAAAAATTCCTGCATTAACTTTGTAAGTATTCAAGTAATGATACAAATTTATATCAGCTGATGTTGGTCTTCTATTGCGGCAGACATACAGTCTTGATTAGTCAAATGATAACATCTAAAATCTCATTAAGTATTGTCGTGTTGTATTTGCATGTATTTGCAGTAAGTTCTTGTCTGTTTACGTCGAAATAATTAACGATACAAACTGACTAACCTTGTTAAAAATTTGCAGAATCAAGAACCAGTTCCCAGTTCAAAATTCCAATCATATCATCCTCTTTCCCAACACGCATGAAAGATCCCGCCACACCAAACATGCAAATAAGCCTCCGGCTTGAGACAAGGTGCTTCGAACAACTATAATTGTGAAAGTGAAATATAATCATTAATCATAAAATGTGAGTCGATCAATTGTGATGGTTATTATTTTTATTAATCTATACAAAAATCCTATCGGTTAACGTGTGGCGTGGGCTCACTGACGACCCTGGCGGTGACTAGAGTGATAATGATTAGTAGAGGTTAGAGGTAAGTTTTTTTTTATGAACTTTTTTATGTGACAGAAGGAATTTTTTTTTCAAATTTCATAACGCAGATTTCAGCGGAACAATAATGGAATCAATTAGTTTCGACTAACAAGGCGCTGTTCATTTCGCTGTAAATTTTAGACACTATTTATGTACATGTGCGAAACCTACTGAAAAATCGTCATCATGGGCATCGTTATAGTACACAAGTGGAGTTCATAATATCCGCGAAATTATGTGGTTTTTCTCTCTTTATAGGCGACGAAATCGCCAAGAGACTGTGTGCAAGATGCCGCGATCACAGTAGCATCAAACTCTGCGGCCATGAGCGTTTGCAAACAAGACGAGCAACGTCTTGCAGAAGTTGGTCATACCTCCCAACGCTGCACATCCACCCCTGAATTATTACGGATCTCGCAATCGAAAGATAACAGCGATGAAGAAGTGATTGTAGAGGAAATCACTTACGGAATTGAAATTTCGGAAGATGAATACACCGTACCATATAGCAAACACGTCTCTGAATCTGTCCGTAGTTCCAAACCGGATGACGTGCTTGAAAACGACTGTGAAGAAGATACAATTGGTACGGAGGCAGAACAACAGGTGACAGATCAATGTATGCTGGCAGAAGAAGACGATCTCGATGATTTCACGCTCGTAACATCTGACACCGGCCACGACGCGTACCCTATTGAAGAAGCAAATATTGAAGGCCATCGTATCGTGAATGTGCAGCACCACCTCTTCTCCAAATTCTTTATTAAATTCGGTAATCACGCGCCCCACGTCAGCCTTAAAAATCGTAGGGTTTCGTGAAAAGGAATTGCGGAGGCAAATCTTTTTTGAGTGCGAAATGTACCTGTACAAAGACAGCATATGGACTGAACCGTCGGACCCAGAATCCATGCATATCCATCGTAGCGCGCTGGCCGGGTGCATCACCAGCGGAATTGCATATTCACAAATGGAACAACTCTTCGCAGCGATTGATGTGCCAAACATTTCTGAAAATACATATCGAAAGTACGAAGACGGGATGACCCGAGACTTCATGAGTACCGCATCAAAGGAGATGCAAGCTGCTGGAAAACTTGAGAGGGAATTAGCTAACAAGCGCGGTGATATCGTCGATGGGCATTCCACATATTTCTGTTGTAGCGGATGGCAGCTGGATGAAGAGATCATACTGAACCGGGAAGTACGATTCTCTGTCTGAAATTGGCACGATCGTAGGTTACCACACGCAAAAGATACTTTTCACCGGAGTACGCAACAAATTTGCCGCGACATGGCACGCACGGAGAATGAACCTTCCGAGCATTTTTGTTATAAAAATTGGGAGCGAATCTGCAGTTTAACCAGCATGGAAAGTGCCGCTATCGTCGGCGGATTTAGGCGTAGCATCGATGAGCACGGACTTATGTACTCCATCTTAATCGCAGATGGAGATAGTAGCGTCTACAAGAAGATCTTGGACAGCAATCCGTACCCGAATATATTTGTTGCGTAATCCTACTACAAAAATCAGAGAGGTAGAAAAAGGAAGAGGTCGCATTGGAAAATTACGTCAAGTGATCGCGAAGGCAGCGTTCTCAAGCTGCGAACTGCCGTGACAAAGGCTGTCGAATTCCGGTCAAAGGAAAAAGGGTGATATTTTGAATGCGCCGAGCCACGTATTTAGCGGGCATAAAAAGTGTGCTGAAATCTGTTACTTTTGTAACGGTTCATCGAAGAGAAGAGAAGAAAACATGGTTCCAACATCGAACGCTCTTGGACTCTGTGATAAAATAAAGGAAGCCTTGGCAAGTATAAGTTGTTACTCTGACAGCCTGATATTGGGCGTCAATAGCAACAGCGTAGTAAGATGCAATTCCATCATTGCCAAATATATTGGTGGAAAACGTATCAATTACGGGTCCAGAGGTTCATATACCGGAAAATGTGCCGCATCCATGGTACAATTCAATACGAATAAATCCTTGAGCGTATGGAGTGAAACCATCGGCAAGGAACCAACAACGACGTTGACAAAAATGGAGGATCGACATATAAAGAGAAATGATTATAAAATAGCTAGCAGAACCAGGTCTGTTGAAAAGCGGAAGAATCGGGGAAACAACAACCTGATGAAGCAAAGAAGCAGAGTCCAACGTCCAAACACTGCAACTGCAGACTACGAACGTAATTCTCAACGTCCAGATTTATCGGAGGATGAATTTGAGAAACAAACGCAGTATATAATTACGATAGATTATTAGAGTTGCAAGCTGACCGCAACGAAATCGAGTCCACTACGAGGCAACAAGGCAAGAGCAAGCGTTGGATGTCGATACGCAAGAAAATCCTGACTGCATCGAATTTCTCACTTGTCTTTTCAAATATAATCCATTTCCTTTCATCCAATTTATTTGTGTCTTGAGAATTGCCTTATTTCACTCAGGAACTTACGCATCCTCTTTTATATATATATATATATATAAAATATATAAAAGATAAATTTCACCCTGGAGGAAGCAATCGCTCAGAAGAGAGGAAACGAGAACCACGAATATCACTATCAATTACAAGGTTAGCTGCACGTGACCCGCAGGAAGTACTGCATATTCGCTGTTTGGACACTACGAGGTATGAAAAGTATCGTCATACAAAGAAACGATGAGTTTTGGTCACAGAAAATTGAACCATCCTTGACGAGATTTTATAAATGCTGTTTGATACCTGAAATAGTTGATAGCCGTTATTTAGGAAATATGGATATCAGGGACCCGCAGTCGATTCTAGGCGCTCGTCAAGAAAAGCAAAGTAAAATCTCTGAAAAAAGGTGATAAACTACCTTGAGTAACAACTATTACTATCGTATAGGTCTTGCATCGTGATCGCGATTCTAACAGAAACCGTAAAGATATCGCTTCGCGCGTGCTATGGATCATACAATATTGGCGTAGCGATACAGTAGTAGTACATATACGAAAAACGTATCATATTTTCGTAATTCATTGAAAAACATTGAATTGTTCGTTAGTGGCGCAATTAGAATGAATGTACACCCAACGAGTTTGATTCTGATACCTCCGTTCTGGACAACTTTTGAATAATGTTGGCAATAGTGACGTCTCACAGCACGCTGTGACAGAACGCTCGCAACCATAGCGCGACCCGTAAATTGTCATTTCTACGCCAAGTGACTCTACTAACCCTAAATTATAGGCTGGTTTTTATTATTGACGATACTTCACAATGATGTTATTCTTTATAAATCAACTGAATTTTTTATGAATGATTGGATGTAATGAAAATGAAATCATACTGACCATCTTTTTGTTATACGATTTCCATTTTACATCATTGTAAAGTATCGTCAATAATAAAAACCAGCCTATAATTTAGGGTTAGTAGAATCATTTGGCGTAAAAATGACAGTTTACGGGTCGCGCTATGGTTGCAAGCCGTTCTGTCACGGCGCACTGTGAGACGTCACTATTGCCAACATTATTCAAAAGTTGTCCAGAACGGAGGTATCAGAATCAAACTCGTTGGGTGTACAAGCCATAATTACTCACGGGTGTCCGTATCTCAGTCGAGAGCTCGGGTTACACCGTTCTGGCGGACAGTAGTATGCCAGGTGAAAACATTCAACGACAAATCTCCCCTGATGTAAATTGTGATGTACATTCATTGTTTTGCAAGTAATTTTTGTAATTTTGTAAATGTAAAAATTATTTGGTACACCAAAGAAATTTAGCACATTCCACGTATATTGAGATATTAAATTGCGTATAATTTGTCACTTTAGAAGCCATGCATGACATGTATTCGGTTGTGAAATATCAAAGGTAGACATTAAGTAGTTGGTTATGAAATATCTAAGAACAACGTTATGTAGTTAGTTGTGAAATATTTGAGGTGAAACTTAATTCATGAATTTAATTACAAAGCCATCATAAATTTCTGCGAGCATGCCACGATACGTAACAAGTGTTCCAGGACATCATTGCAATATTATGATGGCATAATAGAGATATAATAAAAAATTCTAAACTGGCTTATGATAACGTTTAACGATCCTTTCATACGACTACCAGTCAAAACGACACCCACTCTCGATTGGCATTACGCACTATGGAAATTCGGACAACCGGCTGGGAACCAGCCTTTGGCTTCACCATCTCAATCTCAGGTCGAGACGATGGAACGCCTTTTTCAAGCCTTGGCCGCACAGCAGCAGGCTAGTTTGGCCTCACAGGCGGCCCAACAACAAGCCAACCTGATGACGCAACGCGAAGAGCGAGAAGCTCACCGCGAGGAACGCGAAGCTATTCTCGCTGCTCAGCGCGAGGCGAACATACGGGCTCAACAAGCCACCCTGACACTCCTCAGAGAGGGATTCCTCTGACGTTCTGAGGGCCCAGAAATCCACCCCCAGACCTCTACGCTGAAGAGATTCCCCTTATCAGAAACAGACAGTCAAGTACCCATACCATCAACGCTAAGATCTGTACCGATCTATGAGGAAGAAGAACCCTCCCCAACTATCCCTAGGCCTCGGACGGGTGGAGCGGCTATTTTCACGCCACACATCCGTACCGTCCTTCAAAAAAATTAAAAATAGAACTATCGGTTGCTGCGTCAATAAATATCATTGTAAAAACGACAGTCTGTTTCTAGCTTTCGCCTATATCAGACCTGTATTTCCGAATACAAACTTTTCTTTAATTCATTTAAATTCACTTTGGTTCACTTTATTTTTTTCGGAAATTCACAAATAATTATCTTATTCTCATTGCAAACTCATTTTTGCAACATTATATAGGAATGAAGGTACAGTTGATAGTGATTCATAGTGCCTACTGCATATGCACAAACGACCGTTAAAAGACAGATCGATTTTTTGCAATACTGCGTATCGTTATCGATGACGTTGCACTGAGAAAAAAATATTATTGGATCTATCATATTTGGATTTATTTGATCCAATGAAATCCGCCACATTCAACTAAATTTTATTCAACCCAAATAAATCTGTTCAAAATCTGTTCAAAGAAATAGCAAATAATTTATTTGGACCAACCGCACCTCAGTTGATTCGAAAAAATGAATCGTATGGGGAGTCGCGAAGAAATATTTCATTAACTTTCTTGCTAGAATCCATTCATTCCAATTAGATATTCAACTTCGCCTATAAAATTCTTTCTGAAATGAACAAATTTTGGTTGATCAAATTGAATTGACATAATTTTCCAGAACGAATATTTCGTCGCGACTCCCCATACGATTCATTTTATCGAATCAACTGAGATGCGGTTGGTCCATATAAATTATTTATTTCTTTGAACAGATATAGAATTTATTTGGGTTGAATAACATTTGGTTGAATGTAGCGGATTTCATTGGATCAAATAAATCCAAATATGATAGATTCAATAACATTTTTTTCTCAGTGTGGAAATCAATGTTCATAATAATCGTAGTAGGCGCACGCTCGGCGTCATTAACAGCCTCTTGGTAACCGGCGATTAATAGTCAATTTTTTGAATAACATTTGCTGTTATGGTAATTATAATAAAGTTATAATAAATAATAACCCGTTCCAGGCAGCCACACAGGTTGTTGCTGCTCTGGACATTGTTGCATCCCCGTGGATTGTATCAAAGAGATTGAACGAGGACGACCTCCACTGTCAACGTGCTGCGAAAAAAGAACCGACATGAGTCAATACCACAGGGAAATGCGGATCATCGGGTTTGCATTGGAATACCTGCCGATACTTATGGCTGATTAGAACAATGTGATTTCCAGCTACGGAAAAGTTTTTTCAACAGATAAGGATAGACGTCCAAATGTGTGGAGGGTAACGGTATAACCCAAACAATGCGATACGCAAGACTCCAAGTGGACGTGTTACTGCATCGTTCTGAGGATGGGTCAGTGCTGCAGGTCCGGGTGAACTGCTTGAGATCCGGCGCCGGATGAATGCCGAGTAATACATCGAAATTCACGAAGATGTGATGGCCTTCTGTACGGGTTGTATATTCGGAGAAAGACATGCCAAGCATTAGAATTGTCGAAGACCATAGTGTAATGCATATAGCTAGAATAGTAAGCGAATGGTATGCGGAACATCCGGAGGTGGTACGTTTTGACTGGCCGGCTAAATCCCTGGACCTAAATCCTATTGAAAATTTTTGGTCGGAAATGGGACGGGGATGAACGCCGGTGGAGGGTGAGAGAAGGGTAGGTTTCTGGAATCGAATCTGTACAGCTTGGAAAGAGCTCCGAGAAAGGCCAGAGTATGCTCAAGCTGTAGTGGATACGATGCTCCAACGTTTACACGATGTGATGGATAATGACGGCTGGCGAATCAATTATCAATAGTTTTGTAAATAGGTTAAAGTTCATCATTTAAGCTAACTGGAAGAGACGAGACATAAACCCACTATAACTTGAGTGTGTCTTGGATTTGTTATCGAATTTATTTCATACTGCACGGATTTGTTTGCAGAGTCTTGTGAAGCTACTTATGAGCTGCAATGTTGGATTAGGCGATTGTTTGGCTTTTATCCCGAAGAATATATGTATAGACTATGATGAAGACCGGTGTAACAGATTTAAGAATTCCGTTATATTCCTCGTCATTTATTAGGTGCGGTAATAAGTTCACTTTAACTTATGAGTATGACATTAAAATACCGTTCCGTACTTCCCCACCACTTCATTTTCATATTGTTAGAAAGGTCGAAGACACCCCTCATATTTTTCCTTTCACCCCTCACATTAGATTGCAAGGTCTAGTAGTCACCTAAGATAAAAGATGTTAACAGAAGATAAATGATCACGGTGACTACTCACGACCGCATTATTGTAAAAACAGTCTTGTTTTAGCTTTGGGCTGGATCAGACGTGTATTTTCTGAATACACCCATTTCTTTAATTCATCATATTTCGTTTTCTGTTCACTTTATTTCTCTCGGGAATCCACATTTTGTAACATTGGTGTCAGAAGTGGGATTTTAACCGAGATCGATAGAGTGAATTATTTTGAAATAATTTGAAAAAGAAATGTCTTCTTGTCGACGGATTACTACCCCTTTGAACGACGAACCCGTTCCCACTGCATCGGGATCAGCTGGTACCTAGCTACCTTCTCCACAATCGGCCCAACTGCTGTTCGATATGGTCGAACGTCTTCTACAATCCTTAGCAGCCCAACAACAGACTAACTTAGCTTTCCAACGCGAAGAAAGAGGAACCAACCTGGTGGCGCGACGCGAACGCGAACGGGCCGATCGAGAGGCCAATCTCGCAACCCAACAGCCCACTCTCTCCCTTTTTCAGGAGGGACTCCTCCGGCGTTCTGAAGATGCAAAAATTCATTTCCAGACTTCTACGCCGAGGAGATCTCCCATAGGCCAAGTACCGGAACCATAGGTTGAAAGGCCAATTTATGGGAAAGATAAACCTGCCCCAACCATTCATAAACCCCGGACTGGTGGAGTGGCTGTTTTCACGTCGCACATCCGTACCATTACTCAAACTGACTGCATCGAAAACACGATGAAACGAAAGGCTATCTACTTGAAACTACTCCATCTAGTATAGAAGAAGATTATTAATAAACAATGAAATGTTGAAACAAATTGTTGAACAAATGAATGAAAATTTAATAAGTCGGTCTTACACCGGACGATCCAACGGCCTGGTTCTGGGGATGTAGAAGACTGGTGTATAGAATGCGGGCGAGTCTCAGTATTTCGAGTTCGGTCGCTGACTGATTGTCACTGATTGCCAGAGAATCGGGACTCTCGCTAACCAGATCGCCAGAAGGGCAGCCTCGAATCCCAGTCCTAGTTTGGTCTTAAAACTAGCTCTTTCAATTATTACATTTTTCTTTTACTAAATAAATCAAAACTCTATTTATTCTCTTATGATTTCATTAATTCCTGAGTCAGCCATTGTGAACCACAGCATTGGAGATCTAATCGAAAATCGAAGATCGAATCGAAAATTGATTTTGATACTGTCGAGAATGACTGTACTTAATCTTCTGAACTTTCATATAACCTCACCAATTGACGCGAGAAGGAAAATCGATTATGATTTTATCGAAATGACTTTCTTCTTTATCTACTAGGTTTTCATAACCTTACAAAATTTGTTATAAACATCGTTGGCTGATTTTTCGGCATCGAGAATCAAAACTGGAGCTGCTGGAAAGAAAACGTTCTATGCACTAACCAATCTTCGTGGACTCCATGTAGGTTTTTAAAATAATTTAAGTAAAATAGCTAGTTACATTAAATTTGGCGTGGGTTAATTTCATCGTAAATTAATTAGTAGACTGTGAAACTGGAATCTTCTACGCAAGAATACTGTGAAATGCTTATTATATACTGAGAATGTGGACGTAATGCTGGTGCAGCTGCACAAGCTTATGCAGAGCAGTATCCGGATCGTCGATTACCCAATAAAAATGAAATCTTGCGCGTTATCCACCGGCTACGTGAAACGGAAAAAACCGATGTCGATCGATCTGGGTTCGGACGTCCAAGAAGTGTACGTGTCCCTGAGTTAGAAGAATTGGTTATTGAATCCCTTGAAACCGATCCAACGCTGAGCCTACGACAAGTTACCAGGATGTGGGATACAACATACTCCACGGCACAATGAATAACAAAAGGTGAAAAGATGCATGCGTATCATTACATCCGAGTACACAGCTTACTGCCTGAAGACTACCCCCGAAGCGTCGCATTCTGTGAATGGTTGTTGGCACGAAATTAAGAAGATCCAGAATTCAGCCGAAAAATTTTATTCACGGATGAATCGACTTTCGGCCGAGATGGCACGTTCAACCGACACAATTCACACGTATGGGATTTTGAAAATCCGCATGCGATGCTAGTTCAAGGGTTCCAAGCTAGATTCAGCTGGAATTTGTGGGTCAGAATTAAGGGATCCGTATTCGTGAGTTTCTAGTCATTGCTCGGATTCTGATATTGATACTTGGATATTTTTAAAAATGAATAATTCCAAATGAGTTTTGCGTGGTCTGTAACGAGGCAAATTGTTTGCCTCTTAATGGAACAATCGACTCCTCCTCAGACGGGAGTGACCCCGCGAAAAATACATAAAGATCGAAACAAGAAGTCCGAAGGTTCCTTATTGTAATTCCTATCATTTATAATAATTGTCTGTCTCGTTCCTCTCTATTATAGCATGTGCCGCTACGACCGGATCCACGAGGGAGATCATCCCTCAATCCCAACACACCTGGCAGATCACCTGGAGGTCTCAGTCAGTAGCTGGGGATGCCGAGATCATCGTATCCAGAGATATTCCTGGAAGAGCGCTGCATATTGTCGTCCTATCACCAAGGGTAGCCTCGTCCCCTCCCCACCTGTCCCATACCGGCCTTGTCCCCCGGTCCAGATATCGAAACCTCCGCCTTCCAGGGTATCGCGAAACCTGAGATGCCATCTACAAACCCCCCCGGATCGTCAGTCGGCCCGTCACAGGTCATACGAGAAGGTGCATAATTAAATAAATCATTAGTTTTGCCTTTCAGTTGGGCCCGACTGAATTACCACCCCATATAAATGGTGTGAACTATGGTGAATTTCTTCTGGAAACACTGCCCGATCTAATGGAGAATGCGGAATTGGACCACGAAGAAATGTGGTTCCAACATGACGGGGCACCGGCACACTTTGTCCACTAGGCGCGAGACATTTTCGATGCGGCGTTTCCGGCCGCGTGGATTAGCCGTGGCGGCCCGATTGTTTGGCCACCGAGATCCCCGGACCTGAACATGCTTGACTACCTTCTTCGGGGCCTTGTTAGAGATTTTCTATATTGAGGAGAGATAATAGAAACCGCCAAGCAACTTCGTGAGGCAATACGGGCAGCTATTGCAATGGTGACACCGGCGATGCTCGAACGCGCTCAGGAAAGCCTGATCCGTCGAGCGCGCCTTTGTATAGAACAGGGAGGCAGACAATTCGAACACCTTCTCTAAGTGATAAACAATTCGTTGACCATTAACCCCGCGTAGGCAAACTTGGTCGTCTTCGGCGCAAGCTAATTTTCAAATTCGAATTTCTACGATTTTTCGATTCGATTCGATTCTACGGTTTATTAAGGCTGTTCAAAGGGGCCCGGCCATTTTTTCGACCGTTCGCAGCGCCGCTACGCGTTGAGTTTTCGAACTAAACTCATCAGGACCGTGCTGGTACAAAGTATGGGTGCAAATTAGAGGGCCCCAAATTTCACACTATTTGTTATCGATTAAGAATATTTCTTAAATCTAAATTCTTGCGTATCTATAAACAACCTCGCAGCCGATATTTCACACTACATGAATTATCTATAAACTGGATACATCAAAATTGATGGTAGACGTGAAACATGAAATTTCAATCCGGTAATTCTACTCGCAGACATCGTCCAGAGGATTTTGAATTTCCAATTAAACGTCTGATTGTTTCAATAATTACAATTAGGGACATTAAAGTAATTGCGAGTATTTGAAAAAATAGTGACATATCATTTCTAGTTCGTTCATCTTGACTGTGACGGCGGCTACTCTGCAACGTCACAACTAATATGAGGTCTCGAATGATCCGCATAGTCAAAATGAATAAAAGGATACACGACAATACACGTTAGATGATAATAGCTTAAATTTCCAAGCATTTCAACATATATACAAGCTTCAATTACATAGATTCAATCGAGGAGTGCAAGATGTTATGTGAGGACAATGCATGCACAGTGTTGCGCGTGATAACGCATTTGATAATTTATCTGGGTACAAACTCGTTTATATGGGTTATACCTGAACCTATATTACATTTCATGTATCGAATTTTATAGTTTGTCTACATGTATCATGGAAACGATGAATAAGCGAACGTTCAAGGCATACAAGAATTCTGTCTCAGAATTGAGAAAGAGTTGTGCGAAGATACTTTATTATCTATTCTATCACGTATGTCAGTTGAACTAGCGACTTTCTTATCTTCTCAGGGCGAATTCAAATATTTGAATCGATAGAGGTGACCACAATTATATGCAAACTACGAACTCGGACAACTTATCCTCGTGAGGGGGTCTGACTGAAACTTTCACGAGAACCATTTAATTTTTCGCAAATTAATAAGAAAGGTCCAATGGAGAAATGCTTTCTAAAATTTGTAGAATATGGAAGTATATGTATTGGAACATAAATCTCAATTTTCTGCAATGCTATTGTATGCACAGAGAACCTTTCGCAGAAGGTCTCCTATGTATTGCTGCAAAGGTTCCCGGCGCTGAAATTTCATCGCAGAAGGTTGAATTATTTTTTCCATGCAAATACACCATGAAGTAAGAATTGCAATAAGTGTTTATTGATTGGACCTTCTATAGTCATTTGCAAAAATAAAAATCTACTTTTATCGAAGTTTCATTGGCATTTTCCCCATACTTGATAAAGAATTAAAGTGCACGTTCACATTATTGAGCACGGACAGTTTGTTTACGAGTGTGATTCTAACCTACAAATCTTTATGCCGGTTTAATTGGCAGCTGATTGTGCCTACGATTCGAGTATACTACTATTGATGCCTATCCCGAATTTTCGTGTGATTTTCTTTGCTCATCATCAACAATAATCTGCAGAATTAATTTTCATAACCTCTGAGCAAGTTGCTAACAACCGTGGAACGAAGTCCAAATTCTGTGGCATATTCACGTAGCGCACTGTTTTGAGCCACTATAGTGTGCGTTTTGTGTAAGATGGAAATGAGTGTGATTGTGTAAGTGAAACAGGCCGGGCCCCCAGAAATTTGTATTCGACTATGGGTCCCAAAAGCTTGATTTAACGAGTTAATAGTGGCAGCATCTATTAGCTAGAAATTTTCGCACGCTAAATTTTCCGAATGTACAACTTGGGATGGTGATTGAACTATTTCTACTGTAATATTGCTGTGGGTAAAATAGTGCTCAGTACTAGTCGAGTGCAAGAAATCATTATATCGCTCTAATTAGATATCACTGGTCTTACTCGGCAGCCATGTTTACTGTGTCAGTGTGTGTATCTATGTGCCAGCTGTCACAAGGATATTAAATGAAGATTTTATCAGAACTACTTCAGGCTTATTTGTGGCTAACCTTCGCTATTTCACCCAAAACAATTTCAATCAAGGAACATTTCGTACACATCAGACCAACATTATTGTGAACAGTCTTGTTCTAGCTCTAGTCTAGTTTAGACGTGTATTTCTCGAATACAACCAATTTCTTTCTTCACTTGATTTCGCTTCCGTTCTCTTCATTTCTCTCGAGAACCCACAATTGATTTATTGCAAATACGTGTTATAACAATAAGTTCACCATTTGGCTGCAGTTAATCATGGAGTATGTCAATTTTTCTTGTACTTCATGAAAGTAAGTGTGTCAATTGCAAAATTTTGCTCCCTAGGTGGAAAGACTTCATGTGATATTCTTCATCCAAGGTTTTTCATAAAATGAAGAAACAAATTCAAAATTTTTGCAAGGATACATATCACTTGCCATTGTGCACTACTTTTTCGGCACTCTTCATCGCGTTGCGGTAAACAGGTAATTCTGCCCATTTTTCGCGCAATGCGTATTTCCCATTCATCCCGGGAATTTACCTGTGCCCAGGCTTTGATTCGTTCGCCTCTAGATTTCTTTGCAGCTAAATCATAAATCTCATTATTCTTTGATCACCTGACTCCATGTATGACATTTTTCCAGGTCAGCCGGTTGTTTTTGCTGTCAAAAATTCAATGGCATACTGACACTGCGGTGAATTCACTGAATGCTACGTTTTATGAACGGAATGATAAGAAAGTAAACCAAGCAATTGAATAAATTGAACTTAACAAATTACGAACTATAATACTGTTACGCCGGGTGAAACGCCCTATATCTGTTCAATTACCCATATGTATTTCGTGACCAGTATAAAGTAGCTTTAGAATAGAAGAGATATCTCTTAAATATAAGAACTACGGTTGCTGCGTCAATAACGATTATTGTAAAACAAATCAGTCTTGTTCTAGCATTCGTCTAGTCAAGACCTGTATACAATTTATTGAATACAAACCAATTTTCATTGATTCTCTTAATTTCGTGTTTGACTTGCTTTATTCATCTTGAGAACCCACAGCTTTTTACTTGCAAACTTCTTTTGCAACATTATAATAGTATTTTTATTAACATCCAACCGGGCATCCTAAGTTGACTCGACAAGTAATGATGAGGGGCCATGTATCGAGCAGCCCCTAGGAAGGGGGAAAATGGGTGCCCCCCCATTGTTTCACTTTCCCATTACTTCCTGAACCCTGTAGAACCCATCCAAACACCCAAAAGCAGATACTCATAAAGTTTTCACAAAAGTGCTGTTTCCTCAAAGCTACATTTTTACTTCTTGAAAAAGTCCCTTGCGTTACAATTTTAGTCGGATTGACTCGAAATTAGTTGGGCACATTTACAGATGCCTTGCCCATAAATTTTCGGAGTATTTTTACTCTAGAGTGAAGGAAACTTGAATTATAGTCCATTTTCTACACAAAATTGACCAGATCCCTGAGAAAAAGAAATGTAAAAAAAAATTGTGTGCTATGACAAAAAATAATCCGATTTCAAAAACCCTCCGTTCATTTCTTCAGATTGTGTCCATAAATAAGCCAAATAAGTTTGAACTAGATAATTTCATACTTGTAACGTAAGGAGCATTTCGAAATTTGGTATTTTTGACTCGATAAATATAAATGAACTAGTATAACTCAGGCATTACAATTTGGAATGAGTTTATATTTGGTATGATATATTCCTTTCTGATAGTGAAACTTTCTATCTAAATAGCAATTCATTTAAATTAGATTGCAGAAGTTTTTTTATTTTCATATAGCTCCCTCCCCCTCTTGATGGAACCTTCGGACACACATCGAGAAATTCAAGCGAAAAACTTCCTACAACTGAGGATAGCAGCGTACACACAATCCGCTACAGACGAAGATGACGGAACCCGACCTCATATAAGACACTTAAGATTTCTATTGCAAAATGTGATGTCTGCATTGCGCAGCGCTTTGCCCAGGTCCTCAATAAGTACCCAGGTGACTTTAGTTGCGAGAGAAGTGGTGAGCGAGCCCCTTCAGTGAGCGCCATTATTGCCTGTGACAGGGTTCCCTGTTACTCTCATAGGTGGCGCTCGCGTTGATCTCGCTGACGAGACGTTGTTTATATACAATCTACTGGAGACTGAGTTATTTGGTCATTTATTTGCCTATCAAATTCTTTATCATAACTTGCGCAGCGAATGCGTGAATTTAGAACATTTGATGCATCATACGCCATTTCACATAACAAAAATGTATGTAATTCATTTATGTAAACAAGGATTCGGATAGGAGCCATAGAGCAATAATTAATATGAATTAAAACCGTCGTTCCGCCGGACAAAGGAATATAGCTGACACAGCTATACCTTATATCTAGATGAATTAGAATCAAGGTTCGATTCAACAGTTCAGTATACCAGGCGGAGCCATCTTGAACCTTGTATGAATCATAGCAGACGTCTGACAAGCAAAACGTACAACTGATGACGACAAGTATAACTGAACCAGCTAACTATGTACTAACTTGTAGCAATACTCAAAGTTCTCACAGCATAAATGAATTACCTCTTTGCGTATATTGTTTGCTGACTTTGACTAGTCTATTTGCTGCCCCAGTGCGCACTACGAGTGCTCAGAGTGCCATGTTCGGTTTGCCCAGTAATTCGCAGATCGAACAGGCAGAGGGCAGGTATGGTGGAGATAAATCCGTTTTACGAACAGTAGCAGAGAGATTTGATATTAGTTTGTCGACATTGCATGCTATAATAAATAGAGTCCTTGACTATCTACTGAGCTTGGCTCCAGAGGTTATTAAATTTCCAATCACAAATGTTGAAAAAACAGATCTCGCAAATGAGTTCTATAAGGTATGTAAATGTAATTGTTTTTGAATATATTCGCCATACATATATATTCTTACAGATTGCCCGGTTCCCAGGAGTGGCTGGCTGTATTGATGGTACATATATCAACATCCGAACACCAGCTCACAAAATTAGATCTACATACGTAAATCGTCATGCCCAAACTGCAATAACACTGCAGGCAATATGTGACGCTAAAAAAAGATTCATCGATGTCTTCACTACTGGCGTGTCTAGTAAAATACATGGTGCACGCATTTTTTTCATTTTCAATATTTGAACTTTGAATATAAATCAAGAATCATTTATCATCCTTTACTATTCTAAACTCCTTGTATCACCTTAGTTACTATTTAGTGTAAAACGAGTCAAATCTTAAATACAAACCTGCCCTCAGGCGCGTCTTCAAGTTAGGACGTAACAAAATCAATCATATTATTCGTATTCAAACTATAAGCTTCAGTGAAAGTCATTTTTAATCACATTCAACTATAGTAATCATTCGTGAAAAACTCAATAAATCAAATTCTGAAACCTTAAACACTCGAATAATTTTATCACAAAACCCTTTCCAAAATCTTCAAGAATTGAACAGCTCAACGCTCACCAGCCGACGACCGCCAACAATTCAGACACAGCAAAACTCCTAATAAGGTAGGAACGAGAGTTCACATGAACTATTAAGATAAATAATCCTTCCCCGAAATATCAAGTTATTCAATTGAAACCAATAAATTGAGGTTAAAGGATAAAATTCAAATATCAAAGTATTCAAAGTAGTAGTCGAACGAAAGTCGCTTTGGCATTGTAGAGAATATTGAAGTTGAGAGTATTAGGTACGAGCACGTCGGCCGCTTCGACACAAATCACCTGATTGTCGGCGCTGCGTCCCTGTTTATATAGTTGGTGTGACGTCACAAGACGTCACCCCACCTGCGCGTCGAGGATGTGCGTAGTTCAGCGAGGTGGTATATGAGCGGATCCACATCACTTCACTCAAAAATAAACCGTGAAGTCACGGATTTTTGCGCCATTCAAAATATCTTCAGTACTATGGAAAAAAAATTACAACTTCAAGGATTTTGAAAAATATTCAAAAATGGCGGAGTTAGAGCTATATGAATTTTCGTAAACCGGTGTTGCACCGCTATGTTTAAAAATCCACATCTCCAAAAGTATTCAACGGAGCAGATTGATCTTTGGATCATTTGGTTCGTTAAAGAATACGCTTTCATGCAAAAAATGTCAATTCAAAAAAAAAAATTCCTCAACGTTTTTTTCATCGTTTGTTTTTTTAATTTTACTGCCATTTCCGCGGGACTAACAGAAATTCATGGAGATAATTTTTTTTGGATACCTGGATCCTTCCCCTTTAATCCTAAAAAAAAAATCTATAGAGAAAATACCTGGGCCGAAGATAAAAAATAAAACGTCAGGCCAAAATACCTTTTTCCAAAAATCAACCGGCATTTCCGCAAATTTTCTTGCAAACTGCAACCGCTTAATTTTATTTCGCTTATTGATATAGGGCTGTTTTGCTGCAGATCGACTATGCAATTCTGCTTCCCGGAGTCTACGGCGAATTGTTTTATGTGACACATCTAGCTGAACATTTTCTTGGATATCTCGTATCGTTGCACATGGATTTTTCTTAATTTCTCGTGTAATGCGATAATAGTCTCGATACGTAGTCGCTCGTTTCCTTCCTCTTCTCTTTATGTCCGTAACAGAACCAGTCTCAAAAAACTTTTTCCACAGTTTTTACACTTGAGTCACTTCAAATTTTTTAGCAACATTTCTTTGTGACAAACCATTTTAAATATTTTTTATTATAAATTTTCGCAACTGAATGAAAGTTTGTTTGCCTGTCATCGTAGCACGTACTCTGGTCGAGAAACGATTTATGAATGAGGCCGTACGACGACCTCAAACAAAACACAAGATCAGTAGAGAGAAAAAAACATACAGAATAACAATAAATATCTTTGACGTCGATAGCGGTCTCTTTATTTTGTCGTAGGCTGAAATTTAATATTTACGAAAAAAATTATAGCGAACAAGATCCAAATAGAATAACGTACAAATTTTCCTCGAACATAAACACGGAGTGAAGGCAGTTATTACAAGCAAAGAAACAATAATATTTTGCCAATTTTTCTCATAACATTTGGAATTTGAACTTGAGAAATTTAGTGGTCTCTTTTTTTGTAAGTCACTGTAGTATTCAATGCAGATATATTTTGTATGTGCTCTCAATAATTTAGATATCAAATCATCTCAAGTGGGCTGCTTCAAGATGAAGTGAAATGATGTTAACTGAAGGCTAACAGATTTTATGTAACACCCGAATGGGAAGTTCGACTTTGCGCACTAAAAATGGTGCGCCAAATGGCCGATTCCCCAACCGTGTGGTTATTTTCATTACCGCACGCAAAGCAGTCCAAATAATAAGTATACTTTTACCGAAGTATGAGATTTTGTTTATTAATATGTCGTCAATAAAAATATAGTGCCACATATGTATAAGTAACTGTAAATATGGTTCATCATTTTTATTTTTAAATACCGTTTTGCAAAAATAGACCTCTGAATACTCACCTTTGATCGTTTTACGTATACTTTAAATTATGTATGTTGACATTTACCGATTTACAAAATTATA
This sequence comes from Tenthredo amoena, assembly GCA_963966615.1. NCBI lineage: Eukaryota > Metazoa > Arthropoda > Insecta > Hymenoptera > Tenthredinidae > Tenthredo > Tenthredo amoena. The sequence continues at coordinate 8,969,516 of OZ016490.1, forward strand.
AGTGTCAATCGCTCAAGTTACGGATGTGGATATCAACAAACTAATTCTGTTCATAATAAACAACGTTTGATATCAGTTGTGTTTTAATAAAACCTACATTACGTATTTCTCAATGCAAATTTTACCAAAAAAATTTGAATTTTAATTTTTCTATAAAAAAAGGGGGGCACAAATTCCATTAACGCATTTAATAACATTATACATGCATCCTAGTTCGGAAATTTATCAGTAGGTATTCGAATTAACCGCCTCCACTGTTTTCTCAGGATTCAAACATTATAACAAGAATTCCCCACAGATTCTAGGGAATTCCATCGATTGGTATGAATGTTTATTCTCCCTACAGACAATGCAAGAGAGAAACTTTTTTCGGGAAAGAAGGAGTAATTATAAGCACCATGCATCCCACTACCTCTAAGGCAAACGAGAAATTCTACCATCGACTATCGACCACTAAGGTCGATCCTGAAGCAACATTCAGACCAAGAAAGAATCGCACCAATCAAGATACCTTCCTCAGAAGAAACACATTCCACGGCGCACGGGAAAAGAAATCCCCCAGAAGCTATTCAAAAATAGGAGAAAAAAATAAATAAATAAAAAATAATAATAATATTATTATTAGCTAAAAATTAGCTAAAAATATGTACACAGATTAAATAATAAAACGCAAGTTCTGGATTCCAGAATTCGCTTGTTCTGTCATTCGTCGTAGCCTCGGTCTATCTATTTTCTAAAATATGTTCATACTCCACTAATCTTATCAATAAATTTTTTTCATTCGGTGTAAAATTCTTTCTACGTTTATTAATAGTAGTGTAACAGCTAACAATGCGGGTTCTAGACCACCTTGCCTAATTTAACTAGGCGGGTCCTAGACCACATTGTAAGTCTCACAGCCCCTTAAGCCTACTCGATTTTTCAGGGTTCTAACCCGCGCCTTTATCCCAATTGGCTTATCATCAAAAAATAAAGCCGGACACACAGGTCTTTCGGGTTCTGAATAGCCGGTCACACAAGTTCTATCCTCAATTATACCGAGCGGAAATCTTGAAACTATATAGTCAACTGCGCATGCGCCAAATAATTCAATTTTATTGGTCGGTGAGATCGTCCCGCGATGATATTTAAACCTACGAGGCACTGGTGCCAACTTGCAAGAAATGAAGCGAAGGTGTCAAACTCTCGCGCGTAAAGTAGTCAATCGAGGTTATGTTGTTTTTTGTTTTAATTTAATTTCTACTGTATTAAATTAACACGATTGGGTAAACTGTTCCCACCTAGCTGCTTTGTTTCTTTCAAGCACCCATCATTTACAATTAGACCTCTGATTTTTAATTGTAATTGGAAAAGACAAATCCTCTAAATAAACCGATACATTGAACCGTAGCAAGCAATCAGCTGTTCGGAATAAATCTCAACGCTTCTTTCAGAACATCAAGTTTCAATCTCAACAATAAAAGCTTTCCGAACCTTTCCGAATCACTACCGCAATTCCGTGAGATCTTAACCTCAAAAGTTCGTATCAATTGCATCGGTGCCAAAAACAAAATTTGACAGCTAAAACTCGGGATGGCCAGGCTGCTTCAGCAGACGACGAAACTCGCGCATGCGCAACCGACTGTAGGGTTTGAAGATTTCTTCTTGGTAAAAAAGTCGAAAAACCGAGGAGGGGCCTTCACAGAGGGTATTTTTTAATTAAAAGCGATGTAAAATTTGGAACCATATGTCATCAAGAATCACACCTACGATAACTCTAGCTTTGAGATCTCTTGATATTTTCTTTATTTGATGGAATCACTCTACCTGAAGATGGTGGCCTAGAAACAGCCGGGATATCTCGTAGAACGCTTTGCCAGTACTTAGATAGAGCTTCATTCATTTCAGATGAATTCAACGAATTGCAATGTTTCCGTATCCGAACCATTATTCACGCATTATTCACAAGTGGTAGTAGTACAAAAATGTACAGTGTGCGTGACGTCCGAAATTAATCTCTTTGAACATGAGCTATTGGACACATATGTACTTTCTTTAATTTTTGATTATCATATTAACTATCGATGAATAAACATAAATACTATTCAATATTGTAAGTGCATAATAAGGTTTTTCCAGTGCCCTAGCATTATAGGATTGAACACCTTATACGACAGTTTTTTTTTTTAGTAATGAAATAAAAAACCAGCCGTAGGAATGAAGAGTCGTGAATATGAATCCCAATATTTCAACTTCATAAATGTTATAAACTGTTTTTTATAAAAGTTATTTATCCGAAGTCCAGCATCCCTTGAAGTTCACCACTTTCGTACAATCTCTTGACATCTTCAGAACCACCGATAAAAATGCCACTCACAAAGACTCTGGGTACAGATGTTCCTCCAGTAATCTGTTCAATAACCCCCTGGATCAGATCTCCATCAGCTCTTCGATCTAACTCTAGAACGGTGTACGGCTGATCCATATAGTCAAAAATGTTCTTGACAGTGACGCAGTATGGACAGTAAGTTTTGGAAAAGATCACTACCGGTGTATCGTAGATCAAGTGCTCCACCATTGTCGTTAGTCCTATGATTAAGAATATTAGACAATTGCTTTTGTTCTTTACTCTCAGAACGTGCTCAAGCTAACTGACCAATTAATGGTAGGATTCATCTCAAATCATGCAAGTTCATACGGACTGAAATTCCGAATTATATGCAAACTGCATACACCATACCGTGAAAATGTATGAAAAGTAATCTATCTAGAAATACCCGGCCCAATCATCACTTTTTTTTTTAAACGCATTTGACCATATGTTAAGCCGACTATATGTGCAAGGAGAAACCAATGACGTAGATAGCACTTCGCAGGCGAGTATTTTCTACTGTAAATCACAAAAAATGAGTGTTTTTAGACATTGTCGAGATATTGCATAGAGACAAATATGCGAGGACTTCAATACAAGACTGCTAAGAGACACATTAGCGACGATGTATCTATACTCTATTAACAGCTACCGCATTTTTTACACAAAATTCGGACATCATCAATTTTAAACATTTTTCCATTTCATATCCTTGAAGGAAATTAAATTCCCTACAAAAAAGCTCTCTTAGTAAATTGACGTAGGACGAGTCGTTTCCTTTTAATAGAGCCTTAAACATTGATTTATTTTTTCAATTTTTTAATTTGGATTCTGGATTTTTGTAACCACCATAAATATCGGATATTTACAAGGAAACGACTCGTCCTACGTCAATTTACTAGGAGAGCTTTTTTGTAGGGAATTTAATTTCCTTCAATTGTAATCTCCACGTAATGTTGAATTAGTGATGACATTTGGTGCCCGAAACTTAGCATCTCGTACTTCTGAATACACTAGCCACGGACATTATGGCCAACGAAACCGTTAAATGTGTGTCTCTTGAAATATAATACTAAAGAATGACATATTCAATTTGCAGATCATTCAGAATTTCAGTCCGTACGAACCTGCACGAATACGAATGGATCCAGCCGAATAATATGAATCTCAAACTATCCAAGTGCATTCTAGACTAGAGAGTAATTCTAGACTATTTTAGACTGAACTAAAGACTATAAAGTATTTAACAAAACTTAAAGCAAGGACAACCTTGTCTCCAGGAAAACGAAACCTGAAAAAATTCTAAGCTACCTGAATTTTGCGCTGCTTTTGAAATTTGCCCCTGTTGTTGCCTAGGCAGCGAGTAATCGTAGTAGTCTCTCTCCAGGTTCTGCAATTGCTGGGTATCATCGCGTACGAAATTGTCAACTTGACCGTCTAAAAAAGTGCAGGAAGTTTGAATTAAATATTACGACTTGTGTATGGAAAATAAATGTCTTTGCTTGAATATACGATACCTGGCTTTAATAAAGTTCCATTAATGAACTAATAAAGTACTTATTTTGAAACATACAATTTCAGACAGTGGTTCCTTACGAAAGTACTTTCCTGATTCACCTAAAAACGGTTGTTAGTAAACTGTTTCGAGTCAAATGTGGATTTACATTCGGAAAATACTTTAGGAGGAGCCACTAGTTTTTCTACGTGCCTTCAGAAATATAATAGACTCTCCTCACAAAAACACGCTCGGCATAAATGCTTTCGTCGTATAAACATAGCCAAGAGAATGTTATTTATGATATATAATAAACGAGTTCATTTCACGTCATCGAACATGACAGCCCTGTTTATGTAATACATAACGCAGTATAGGGGACTTTTTTTAACATCGCTTTCTCTCGTTTTTTTCTCTGTGAGCTTGCGACCACGATCTCAACCGCACGTTCATAGGGAGAGTCTACGATATATCAAACCTAGTATAGGCAGGCTTTACACGAGTGTTATGACATGATAAGGTTTTTGTAAGGAGTCTGTAATATTAATAATGCCACAAACCATGGCTCCATGAAGTTAATGACCTAACTTTCTCCAGAGCTGCTTGAATGAATTTTGGTGAATAACTTATACGAGGAAGGTTATTATCCATGGTTGTCAAGTTCCTCATGACTCTTGTATCATACACTATGAAGGTATGATGCATTACATTGCCAAGCATAACCAACGGTTCATCGAGAAATTGGAAATATAAATCGAGTGTAAGGAGGGAATCAAATTAGGGATTCAAAACACATACCACGGGGGTCCAAATAACAATATTCATTTTTCAGTTTCAGGCATGAGTGTTCGCCTCGAGTTGCTGATTCACTCTGTGAGACTGGCATATAATATTGCTGACACCAGTCGTTATGTCTGGAGAATGGATAAGTTCCGTTATATGGTGACAGCTATCAACTTTTAGTCAGCAAAAGGTGAGTGGTAGAATAACAAGCAGTTAAAAACCTGCCCGGATTTTTCAAGCCCCAAAAATAGTATTCTATGAGTGACAAGTTCAATTAGAAGGAAAAAAATGTATCATAAGCGGATATCTGATTATTATTTTGTCTTCAATTAAAAATACTGAATCGCCTAATTCTAACCAGATACTAAGCTTCAAGACATCAGTGCATGAAAAGAAGGGATGCTTCTTTTATCAACGAAAAATCTACTACAAGAAATAATTTCAAAATTTGATCAAATCAACATCTTTGATCCTTTCTTGAGATATCATGAATTGAAAAAGAATTCCACATTTTATTTCATTAATGATTCAAATGCTATTTGCATACTGCACTGATTAAATTCAAAATCTTAACAGTTCTGAGATTTATGAAACTGCATCGATTGATTTAACAAAACTTCATGTCTCAAGATATCGTCAGACAAAAAATTGACTACATTTGCATATACACACACACAGACGTCCATCTGATAGTGGTAAAAGGTAATTCTCTGAAACTGAAAGCATAGAGGTCTAGTGAAAACTTGAGCTTTGATTTTCGGGGGACTATAATAGCAGCAAACCTTTCCGAGTCTGATTCGTCAAAGTCGTAGTCTTCATCCTGATATTCATCCATTGGTGACCATAGTGAAGATTTATGCTGGTACTTAAGGAAATCATCATAATTTAAAGTAATACATTCGTCATTGTCGGACCTATCCTCTTCGCCGTAGTCATCGTAATCTGGCTGCCAATAATTATGATTTTCTGTACACATTTTTTGAATACACAAATTATTCGAAGGCTTGAAAAATTATTATATGTATAATAATATGGGAAAAATTGACTTTTTCACCGTTGACCGAGGGCGGCACAAAGTATCCCCTGAAGTTATTTGTAAAATAAACAAACGGGCGCAGAGAATCACTCTGATCATAGCTCACTATTTTATTTATAATTTGCGTAGGACCAAGAAGGTGATTTACGTATCTTCCTTAAAAGAATAATTCTAACGGATGCGTTCTAACAGTTATTGGCATGTAGCCAGGTTAACTTATGTAAAATACCGAATGACCGCACATTACGAGCGAAAATATGATGTTCATCAATTTCAATTATCTAATTACGCTTAGGTGTGATCAGTGGCGATACTGTGTCGCGTAACTTTACTGCAACGTCACTTCGTTCACCTTCCCTCAAGCACGTCCCTGCGTTAGTCGCGCTATGTAACTCATGGGATGTAGACGAAAGAAATAAAGTATTGTTATTGTTCAGAGCACATATTCGTCTATTAATTATTGCCTTGATCCACGTGCATCCATCCACGATTCAACATATATGATAATCATACGGAAATACGCTGGGGTCAACGGCTGGGGACCGAGATTCTGAACAGAATTTACTGGAAAAGGACTATCTCCACCTTTTCAGAAATATTCAAGGCCCTCCGATTTTTTTTCGTTCACCGGCAGCTGATTTTATAAGTAAAAGTCACGGAATTTTTTTTTTTTTCAAGTAACAAACTCCTAATATCTCATCAAACTATTGGGGATACCATTGAATGTAAGTTTCATAAAATATAAAGTCGAAGTGTAAACTACGTGGACAAATTCATGGATACTACAGGAATCCGGAATGTAATCAAAATTTTGAGCGCTTTTTCAGCTGTTACATGAAACATGAATGCATAACCCAACAAGGTTGATTCTGATACCTACGATTTGGACAACTCCCGAAACAGCCAATCAATGCTTTGGACTACAGCGATTCTTGCGCGCCAATTGGCTGTTTCGGGAGTTGTCCAAATCCTAAGTATCAGAATCAATCTCTACCTGAATCTAAGAAAGTCATTATTGCTACGGGAAAAATTTGTCAGTCGACAGAACAAGAATCCCCAATAATTGAAAAACTGATGCCTTTCCATGAGACGTTAGCCAGCGACGAGCTGCAGAATAGGTGCGCACATGAAAAAACTGAAAACGCCAACGCCAATCGCAAAAATGCTGTTTCGAGAGAAACGCGTTTAAAGCGTCAAGAACAGTTTATGAAGGCATATCAAGTACTTGCGTAATTTCGCTGCTAATCTGCCGATTCTTCTGACACGATATTAATACTTTAACAGATATGACCGTGGAAATCAGGCCTTCGTGCAATTCAAAACCTTTCGTGGGCCTGTTGGCCGTGTGCCGAGTAAGGGACCCGAGCAGGTGCCCTTTTTAATTTTATTTTATGTGACGTTAAATCTGGAGATGCGAAGCAAAGTAGATCTACGGTCTAAGATATCACAATAGAAGAAATAGAAAATCTGAAATGCATTAATCAGAAAGTTTGATCACAAGGCCGTGGTCATGCATTCTGAAGAATTTAGTAATTTTTTGCCCCGATCAACTTCTTCTTCAGGGTCAAGACTCGCACATACCTTATGCACAAAATTTGGCATCTATAGTATCCTACTCTGAAAGGAACATATTTTTCAAGTCTCATATAACACGAAAAACGCTAAAAATTCGAAAGTAAAAATATTAAATTCTGTTAGAAAGGAACGACCGATGCATCTTCAATCCGATACCCAACTTTGTTCGCCTTTCTGCGCTGAAAACCCCAGGCGAAGATAAATATGATGCGACTCAATTTAAGACGGGAGGAACATTTGGAAGTTCAGTATGTTTTTACCATTGTATGTTGCATAACTTCTACATTTTCCAACTGATCTCAAAGCTCAAGGTCGGATTTTTCTAGTCTTAGATAACGATTCTTTGTATTTTCTGTCAAGCGCGAGCAGCATTCACACTCACGTATAGTGACAGAAGAAATCTTCACTAGCGCCGCCGCGCGGCTTGGAAGTATATTGGATGCAATGTCGGTACTTCAATCGGAGAATCGTCAATTTTCAGCTATTCCTCTATAAAATGACACGGGATTAGGCTCAAAGTGCGTGGTATTTCATTGCAAAGTGGCTGATTGTCTTGGAAATGCGATTATGCGAAACCGAGTGAAAAAATTTCGAAACTCGCTGGATCTGTGTTGCGATCACCGACTGAAACGAACTATTACCGTGATGATAGGTAATTACAGGAATCGCCGATATTCCCGTACTTACGCATGTTACGTAACGGTTAGTCGGCTAATACTTTTCATACATGTCACTACTTTATAATCGCGGCAGAAATCAAATGCTAGTCCTATCAGTTGCACTCAGCGCTATAAATGATAAATTATATTTTATTCTTTTCTTGTTATCGACAATCGACTCATCGTACTAAACCTAAAACCTCTTCTCGATTGATAGACTCTAGTAAGTGTTTTACGAAACTTTATATATTCAGCAAATTTGAATATCTAATTTTACCCGCTCTCTAAATTTGAATTAGTGTAATTCGCCGTCAACGTTTGACAATCAGTGAATAGTCTGCAGTTATATGTATATGTATGCCATTAATTCGATTAGTGACTATTCACTGATTCAAATTCAGATAGTGATCAAAAGAAATCGCTTCTAGAACCATTTTTTTTTAAATTTTCAATAATTATGATGCGCGCCATATTGAAACGGATTGGCTTAAAAATCTAAAAACAATCCGGAAGTCTTTTCTTGACGTATATTATCATATTCCAAAATTATAGACAGGAATTGGACACTCCAAATTAAAAAAGTGTACAGATTTACAAAGAAGTTATTTCTGATTCACTGGTCCATTATCATCGTTCCTCAGATGTTGATTATAATAAATCATGATTATAATGAATAGAATAGAATTAGAAGTATTTTAAGGTGTTCAGGTAACAAAATGCTATTTAATACATTGATATTTCTTTTTATATTTGCATCACGTACTTATATGTCTGGCACTATATAATTATTATACACATATTTTCTCTGGGAATAAAAATTATCATTATTTGTACTCTTTTAGAGTTGAAAAGGAAAATTTTTCTTTTTTTTTGTCATCCAATATGATACAGCATTGATGTATTTTTGGATCATATCCCCTGTATTGACTTACATATTTGCATGCGATACTGAAGTTGTCTATTATAGTTCAAATCCGTTGAGTTAAAAAGTACTTGCAGGGCTTTTTCTATATCTCTATATAATAATTATCTTTGCAATAATTTACAATCCAGGTTGCGCTATTACAACGAAGAGATTGCTGCGAAATGATATTTTAATCGAGTTGTTTTTTTATTTATGTTGCTTTCCATTTTTCCCTTACAACAGACAACAGTTATGCCATTCAATTTCTTGGTAACACTTAATAAAAATGTCTATTTTCTATAACATACATACCATATACAATATAATAATATTACTTTCTTCAACGTTTGATATTTCTTATTACGAAACTGTTTAACTCTGTGACAGTGTTCCATAAGCTTCTGCATTAACTCATGATAATTAAACGAGATATGAGCAATGTTGGAAATTCGATTACATCTATCAGCCTATGGTAAAAATGTTGGAACACTGTTTCAGGTATCAGCGAATCCTAACTTATACTACCGATCCGGTAAATCGAACCTAACAAAAAATAACAGAAATCTCGAGAAACGGGAATTCTGTATTATTCAAGTTAATATTAACATAATGGCAGTTAGACTTTCAACAACATTTTTCCGAACTAATTGTACTGCATTCGTCTGTGCGTAGTAAATAATTTTATAAGCAATAAAGAAAACCATATTTGATAGATCAACAGCTTATGTTACAATTCTATAAAAGATAAACATAAATAAACGTCGACCATCTAGTATCCGTCGTAGTATCGATTCACATCAAAAAAGTATCCTATTCTGATTTAAGATGAACCGAATAAATATGCAGCTATGCATAGAGTATTGAATTGCATATATGAATATCATGTGTTGCCGCCCAGTACTTAATTACCATATTCTACCGGATTATTTACTGATACAAATACGCTGAACATGACTATGTATATATATATATGTATAATATTAACTACATTAAATTTTCTAATTGCAGTCAAATCACATTAATAGCTCAGATGCTTTTGAAATATTAAAAGTTTAGTATATAGTGTACGTCGCGACACTCTTCATTTTCATATTTCAAACATATATTAAGTATATAAGCGAAATCAATTTCATCTTATTGATCTTCAACAAGAAATCTTTTTACTATTATATGGCCAATGCCGGATTTACTGAATAGTGAAACCAGAGCCGAATGACTTTAACTCTGTGACCGAGTTTTCCTGAAATTATTTTAGTGAATCCTCTGCAGTGAAGTTGTGACGCCATAGGTAAATCCGATATTATACAATATATAGTAAGTTTAAAAATATACAAGTGAAATTGTATAATTGGCTCAAAATTTTTTTCAGTTAGTTCTTTTATTCGTTATCTAATAACTTTTCATCTAAAGGATGACAGCCCCCAGTCACCCAGCGTGGTCCGTTTCTAAAAACAAAAAGTCAAAGTCCGTTTTCTTGAAATAGCATAATTGTCCTATATATATGAATGTGTGTCGCATTCATAAATAATTTTTGTGTTATACAAAATATTCAGTAAGTTTAGCATTTCTCTGTTCTTTAAGATTTAATAATTATAGGATGCGTATATATACTACCTCATCAAGACTCCCAAATAATTTATGAATGGACTCCATATTAAGCGTTTAAATCTCGTTAGCACATTTCATTATCATTTGGTCAAGTAATTATTATACACTTAATTTCAATTTGGGAGTAAGCTTCATGAGGTTTACATTAATCTGCAAACATTTAACAAATAATTTGTCTAACGAGATTTAACTGCAATTATTTTACCTAATTCTAAACCAGCCACTGATTATTAGAATTTAGGGTGTCTCATAAGAAATAGAAATTTTATTTTATCTTATCCCACCGTTCCGAACGTTAGTCTGATACGAAACAAATCCTCCCACAAGTCGAGCTCTATATCTCAAGTCTAAGAAATGAGAAATGCCGGCGTTGGCCCAAATCATTTTTCTATGTTCATTCAACTTTTCGAAGTCTACAGTTTATCTGACAGGCGATTTCTTTTTGTTTAAAAACTTACTCGGAAGGGGTTTTTGGCTCGCTAATGTCATCCCTAAAGTTGAAAGATGGAAATTTAAAATGGCACGTCCAATATGGAACTGGAAATATGAAAGATAAACTATCAAGCCTGGAAATTGGGAATCGAAAGCCTTTGGGACTCCTGATTTGAAGTATAAATTTCCAAAGCGGCGAATTCAGATTAGCGGGCAAAGAAAACCCTTAGTAGCAATTTTCCTGCGACTCCGTTTATTTTGTACAATTTTGAACCACCAGTTTGAATTTTTGTACCTTGAACCCTGACTGGTTGTAAGCATCCCCTAGACCACCAGATAATAATTTTTATGTAAATTAATCTACGTTTCATAATTTTGCTCCGCCATAATGGACCAACCCGTTTGAATTTCTGTGTTCTGACTTTAGATCTGCAACGAGAACCCCGGAAGACCTCTTCTGAATGAATTTCAAAAAAGTTTCATGTAAGGAAAATTGCAGGCTGCAAAAAGTTATCATAGAATTGAGATATAGAGCTCATTTTGTGGGACGATTTAGTTGTGTGTCAAAAACTAACGTTTAGTGTGGTAGGAGTAAAAAAAATGAATGTCGATTTCTTCTAGACACCCTAATGAATAATCATGTTTTAAATTCGATTACATATATGTATTATAAACCCAATTATGGATAAATTGCGTCTGTATTCTCGAAGAGTAAAAAAGTGTTTCTTTTATTTTGGACCCGTGAGACTAAGCGTTAGAAACAACAAAGATTAATTTATATTCATGACGCAAAGATGCATCCGACGATACGAAATTTACGTGCGACGCGGCGAAATCTTTCAAGTGTCAAAAATTAGGTATAATAATAAATGTGTTAAAGAGTGTTGATAGTATATATAAGTATATGTACAGCTCGCGTGTATATAATAATGCATCTCATCGTTGTGAGTCGAGGGAAAAAAAATTACGTAGGCCGCAATATATTTAGTTTAGAAGTATTTTGTGTACTTTTAGTTGTAATAGGTCCCAATTTTTGAAGAATAGAAGAATTTGTTCGAAGTTGTCGTTAATCTCGTTATATCTAGGCCCACATTATAAAACACTTGATAGCGTGTGTGCGCATGTTCTACATATTCCTAACATATTTATAAATCTATATAATGTATAAACAGCTAAATCTTTGACATTCATGCGTTTGGCATTGCATTTTTTCCATCACAAACCATAATCAAGTGAAAAAATATACATATTACTTCAGTTCAACAATAAATAAATATAGGGTCAAGATGAAAAGATTAAGAAAATACTAGAATATCGATAGCGATTGTCTCATGTGATGAATGATGATGAATAGTCGTTTAAATTTTCAAAAAATAAGGACCAGAGTACTAATTGTGAGATATGTGAACATTTGAAAGTTAACGAATATTATACTCATATGAAGTTTCGATAACACACGATTATATTTGTGATATAACTTTTTGATGAATATCTGTTCTAAATTGTGTATCAAACATTATTTGAACGCAATATGAAAAAATCTGTACTATAAACAATGATTTATATGAAACCCGGTATTATTCGATACAGACGATTGTAAACTAATTATAATCGTGTTCAAATATATACTTTTTCCATCTTATTATCTAAACAATTGATTTATTTTCAAACTTATGGGTATAAGATCATAATCATAGGTTTTTTGGGAAGCCAAATCTTCATATGAAACACATACGAATTGTAATGCACCAAAGTTATCATCAAACCTTATGCCTCTGGTATTCTAGAGAGTTATTTATGCAGACTAGATTTCAGTTTTTAATGCTAAGACAACTGTGTCAGAATGAAAACCAAAACTCTTTCTAAAGAAGGATAAAGTAAAAATTCAAATTCCGTTCAATAAATGACAGAAATATCTACATGGAACGCATATATAATATAAAAAATTCAAATTAGAATCTTCTACAGAGCGTGAGCCACAATAATAGTATGAAGGACAAAATGGCAGATGCTAATCAGTCATAAGAAGCCAAATTATAATCTCCCGCCGGACAAATATCATTCACTTCCAATATCATTCATGATAATATACGTGATTATAGTATACTATGTCAATTATTTATATGTAATATCAATTGTGTGATTATTTGGAGATCTTTGAAGTTCGGTGAATTATCAAAAATTGATTTCAAAATTACTTCAATGCCATAAACGCAGCACATATGTAGCTGAAAACCTTGACTCTACATCGTATCTCAATATACGCATTGACTGGTGCTTTGTGGAATGGTTTAATCTATAAAAGGTAGAGTAACTGAACGATTTTACAAATAAGATTCGGAAAACTCAAAATCAGAAGCTGAAGCACGAGATGATCTTGTATATATGGAAATGCCCCCACCAATCGCACTATCAGATGTTCCTTCTCCGGTTACAAAGTCAGCTACAATTAAGGAATCCTTCGGGATGTTTATAGCACCTCCCTTGGTAGCATCTCTCTCAGCTAATCGTTGTTTCAGTATTCTGATTTTCTCCTCTTTCTGCGATAGAAAACTATGAAATTTATGGATTCAACCAAACACTATTCAATTAGCATTATACATATAATCCGGTGCAATTCATATCATTGATATCTATAACTTCGCAGTAGTCGCAGAAAATTATAAAAGAATCAAGAGCAAGAGTATGGAGTATTTCAGTCCAACTCGATAGAAACGATTGACGCATCACCTTTTTAATTATCACTTAGCATTTCTCCTGCGATAGTACAATGCCTGAAAACGTACCAAAAGAATTGTCTATTTTTTTTCAGTCTACGAACGTTACCCATCTCAAAAATGCCCGACTCCATTTTTATGAGTGGAAGGATGTTGTTTTCTACTCACTTTATCATGTTCTCTATTTTAATATTGATATTTTGACAGTAAAAATTTTTTTTATATGAATGGTTTCATGAGAAATTTAATTTTCAATTTTCGAAATGATAGTTTTTACACAATTTCAAGATTAGGTATGTATTACAGCAACAGATTCTGAGTGTTGACTTGTATAATATCAGTATAGAAATAGAGAATGTAATTAAAAATAATAGTAATACACGTCCTACCACTCTGGAGGTACCATGACAAATTTTGAAATCAAAAACTAAATATTTCCATGTTAAAGTCATAAAAATCGAGTGGAGCGTTTTAATGATTGACATTATTTTGGATGGTTTTCAGGGTTCGTACTACCACAAAAAAAATCTCGAGTTGGGATGAAAAAATGTCATGTTTAATCGTTTATTGAGTTGGCACGGAGTACCCTAAAAGTAAGTTCGACAAAGTTTATTGCAACTGAAATTCGTACAGGGTTTTGCTTACCGCAGCAATTAGCTTTTGTAACTCATCATTTTCATTTAATAACTTCTGATATCTTTCTTCATCTTCCTTGCATATACCAACGTCTGGATTGTACTTAGACTCCGCCTTATCCCTCGGATGACGTATAACTTCTATCACTTTGGGTACAAATATCAAGGCCATACTTAAAAAACAGCAAAATATTATAGCTAATGCCACAAAGGCAAAGCTTGCATCTTGCTGACTTGCGATGACCATTGTTACCGGAGCTGTGATAAGACATAATACCACAACGTTGTAGATCGACATTCCCACATAACGTGAATCATTAATTTGTTTTACTTTAATACTGCGGGTCTCATAGGCCAAAAATAAACCAAATACTAATACAATGCCTTTGTAGCCGTAGACCAAACCTGAAAAACATTTTCATTTAGTTTGAAACAAATTTTTAGGATGAGAACAACTTCGATTAGTAATAAACAACTGAATGTTATTCACCAAGCCATATTATGTTGTGATCACTTTCACAGTGCTCTAGCTCAGGTCTGATCCTGGCATCGTCGTCTCCATACAAAGGTGATTCTAATGGAAATACTTCGATGCGTCTCTGCAACGGATCTAATAACTGCCATGCGCTCAAAATTATAACGTCAAATGTCAACAGCGCGCTGACCATTGTATAGAGTTTCCACGGCTGAATCTTCTTCTGTATAGATGAAACTTTTTGTTTAACCAAAAATAACTAGAAAAAGGGGAAACGTTACGAATACAGGACTGGTATGCAACGTGTGATCTGGAAAGCGTGCGGGATTAATTATTAGTGTTTACTTAGTAATTACCTATGTCATATCTATTCTATATTTTACAGGTGGTGCATAATCACGTGTTCATAATATGCTGCGTAATTTGGTGAAGCATTTTTTGAGTATAACAGTAGAATCATAGGTAGATATCAATTGAAGGAGTATATACACCTCAAATACAAGCATTATTGAAGGACTGGCATGTATCTAAATTGTTCTTTAATCCACCAGTCTTATTGCATCAGTTCACCTATCTTTTGACACATAATCGAGTAAAATCTAGGAGTTGCGAGTCGGGTCTCGGAGTTAGATGCAGTCAAAGTGTAAGCACTTAATGCAAGGATTTGGATCAACTGCTGCTCTGATTTTAAATATTTGGGTCTATAATTGTTTAAAAAACAAAACTCCGGCCTCTCTACCGGCAAATCTTCAAGTATATAGAAGGTATTTCACCCCAACTGGACTAACATCTAACTCTAGACATGTCGGATTTGATCCATGTTTTTTTATATCAATGTTTGAACCCTAAAAGATACTTAAATTGTTTTCAATTTTATTCTACAAGCCGTCATGTATTTCTGAAGTTTTATGCCCAAAACAAAAGCGCCCATCTTGATTCTTTCAAAGCAAATCTCAAAACCTCTGTGTTACACGAGTATTCTCAGCCACATCCGGAAGCGGAACTTATTTTTCTTACATTTCTTTGGATGATTTCAAGGTTTTGTTGATAATCAGATACACCGATTTCAACTGATAATGAGTTATACTTTTATAGACCAAACGAAAAAAGTGTAATGTCGCATCAGTTTTTTACCAGCATTAATGAATGTTTTCATTTCCTTGGTTTTCATTCATATTAAAGTTGTGTCAATAATATCCTCGATTTGTAACTATTCCTTGAAATCGATTAAAAAAATATACGAAAAATTAGTTTCACTTTCGGATGTGGCTGGAAATGATCGTCGTATACCACAGAGTTTTGAAGATTTTTTTTTTCAATATCAAAATGGGCATTTTTGTTTCGGTTGGAAAAAATCAGAAAATGATAACGGTTTGTGAAAATAATCTGAAAAAATGTAAGTGTCTCTCAGAGTTGGAACAATGATATAAAAACGACATGGATCAAATTCGAGACGGTCAGGGTGAGACACTGGTCAAGTTGGCATGGAATGCCCAAGAAACTTGCTTTTCGACTGTTCTTCAATTGTCTATGAAAAAAATCAACGCATCAAAAAGTTGTCTCTTCTTTGGATAAAGGTTTGTTGTCTGAACAACAAGAGACCAGAATATATCAAATCAAAGCATGGGTAAACCCAAGTCCTTACATCAAATCACTTCCACTTTGACTACATACAACTCGAGACCCGATGACTAACAATTCCTAACTCTTCTTTGAATATACTTCGAAAGACTATCGAACTTCTGTATTAATAAGATACTGATTCACAGACAAAAAAAACGACACATGCCAGTCCAAAAAATTCCCTCCTCCCCCCCCCCATTTAAGGTGTATGAACCCCCTTAATTGGGCAAAATAGGCAATACAGTGAAAAAAACTGTACCTAGATTTTACAAGGTTGCATTCAAATTTAAACTCACATTGCGATATTATGAAAATTTATGAACACACTTAATATTCATGTGTAATATATTATTACTTGCTGATGAGCCTACAGCATGCCACTATAAATTGCTGCATTCCATCATTTATATGACAAGGTGGTCCTATGCTACTCGTGAACACATTGGTATACAATAATTGATGATATTCTTTAACATGTATATCTCTACTCTATACATCGTAATGTAGATTTGTAAATAGAATACGAAAAATATACATATATTGCAATCGACCTTGCTCCAAACTCTTTGATGTTATTACAGAGTATTTTAATTTCACTTTCGATTTGCCAAGTTTCCTGAATGATTTCACTCGTTGATTAAGAAATGGGCTTCCAAATAGTTATTAGTTTAATTATTATGCTCAATAAATAAACTGTATTATCTTACCTTAGCTTGATCCGCTTTAGTCTTTGTCGTCAGCCTATGTACCCTCCAGACTTTACTAAACATTGCTCCGAATGCCAAAGTAAATCCAGTCGATAACATCCAGGCTCTTGCTTGACAAACTGCTGGATATTCTGAGGGATCCACAAACCGTCCATCAGCTCCCAGGAGAAATACAGATATTAGGCAAGTGATAACACCCGATAACATTATTGTGTTACAAACCGGATGCGAAGACATGATGACTCTGGACGGAAATCAGAAAGAGTTATAATGTGTAAAATGGTGAACCGATATCTGTGAGTTTTTTTTGGTGTAAAAGAGACACCGTATCACAGAAGAGGGAAGTTTCCTAATTCATTCATACCGCATGTTGCCGCTGAAAATGAATGCTCTTAATTAAAATAGATTCATTGAGAACAATCTACATTAAACAAAATCGCAAGGTGCTAAATGACGTCATGCGGAAGCAATTATAAACTGAGCTTTTCCATACAACAGTTCAAACACATCACCTAGAACCTTATTTATTCGAAAGCTGGCCGTAAACATTTTGGTGTGACTGATTTTTCACCAAATACGCATTAAAAAAAAATTGAATGAAATTAGGCAACTTCCCTAATGCAAGTAATCACCTTCTATGTCTATTCCAACTATTGAAAACAATCAGAGCCATGGCTATTACAATTCCTGCCGATGATATTGTTCCCATACATATGAATAACGGTAAAGATACAGTTCTCAAAACTTTTCGAACGATTGTTCTATCTTGGGGGACTTTCCCACCTATCCACCTCTCTTTGTCCAACCACGTTAAATTATCACTTTGCGTATCGTAATATCCAAGTTTAACGTATATACCACCAACCACTTGTTCTATTTGTGTTAGAGCAATCCGATCCCCTTGAGAGCTAAATGCCACATATCCCTGAAAAGATTTTACCCAATAATTATGATGGAAATTAATCAAACAAACGTCCCGTTTGATATTATTAAGTGACTCACAGAAACCCCTAGGAATTGAGTTGAGTTTATAGCTGAATAAATATCATCAGCTATTTCTTTGTCCGTGTAGGTGAAATTTTTCAAACTTTTACCAAGTTTAGTTAATTTTTCCATCGTTTTGTTGAATGCTTCAAATAAAGACACATTAAAAGTTTTTAAGCTTCAAGAAGCAGTGAGTAGAAAAAAAAAATACGATAATTTTCATGATTCACGTTGACTCAACAATTTAAAAAAATAATCTATATCAAAGCTCTCACCAAGAGCTACGGACCAGACAGCATCGTACGCGAGAGGCGCCTCTTGATACCCCTCAGGATATCTATTGTTATCAATATCATAGCCATCTTCCTTCAACATTTTATTCAATCTTTGCCTAAAATCCTCTGACGTCATACCACTAATTGTTTTCTGATTATTTTGGTTCCACATGAGAGCTTCGGTAGTCAAATGACCTTCTGCTGCTTGGCGCATCTGTTCTTTCGTGCAAGTTATACCCTCCTTATCCAAATTAACTTCAAACCAATCGTCTTCGTACCAGCCAATGAAAAACCAGACGTAACTTTTTCCATAAAGATTTTGATGATAAAGTTCACAGAGTACTCTTCTTGCTGCAACTACGTAGAATAATCCTACTATAACTCTGGCATCTTGACGACGCAAATTTCGAACTGCATCCGCAGGATCTGATAGGAAACTCTGGCGAGTTACAATTTCAATTCCTGCTTCCTTACATCGAGCTTCCAAATCTTCCACAGTCTAAGGAGAGACAGTTCTTTTAATACATTTAGTGCCATGGTTCTACCTAATGCAAGTGTAAAGAAGAGCGGATAAAAGCATGACACTTGTACGTATACTGCACAGTTTTCTATTCATGTGCCGGGCATTACTCATCGTCAGCAGATTCATTACTTGAGAGATAAAAAGACTAGTGAAAAGGCTTGAAACTTACAACCGGGTGATCATTGGTATCGAGTCATTGGGACATTGATACTTACAGAAATGAATACTTCTTCGGCTTGCTGTAAAATTGCGACACGAGACCAGCCAAACTTTTGGAGTAGCTTGATTCTGGTTGGATTATGAACAGTAGCTGATGGATGAGTCCTGAATAAAGTTGGGAAACGATTGCGATCCGATAAAGCTGGAGACGAAGCTCCGTAGCATAACTAGAAAGATTTATAAATATCTATAGCAATCGTGTAAAGTTATTTGTGTAAATAGCATACCTATACGTTAGAAAATTAATTTTTACTACTTTGATTTCACATGTATATCTGTATGCTCACAACAACCAAGTTCCACATTTTAGCAGCTTCTGCAACTGTAGTACAAACTGTGCTGCACCCAGCTAACAACATTAATTTTTGTGGCTTGTTGTATAATAAGTTATACATTACAGATGCTCCCAAGCCTGGTTCGCACTGAAATAAAGAATTTTAGAAAGCAGTAGCAGTTTATGCCGTACAATATGATAATTTCATAGATATCTTATTTTTCTTAGTTGACTACCTCGCTGTCGTTCGAATGCAATTTGAGAGTGAATCCAGGCAATAAATCTTTCTGACTGTTAACGTCATCCAGAGCCAAATTCGCCGCTGGCATGCATGCCTACAAACGATATCCATTAAAATTATTTTCCTTACTTCAGCCACGGAAGCCAAAGCTATTTATTAGTCATCTCATGAGTCGCACGGCTAGAACCAGTATATCAGAAATACTGAAGACAGGAGACTGAACTCCCGAGCATTTGGACCTCAACCAAATTATCGATGTATACTCCAAAAAAAACTAAGCAATCGCGGCTTTTTATACTGCATTTGAATACAGATTTCGTTTTCATCTCTCTAGTGCTATTTCCTGGACTAGGCTCACAAAGAATCATTTGACCTTATGCATGTTATCATGATCACAAAAGTGCAAGTTATCTGATTTCTACATAATTGTCAGTTTGGATATTTGCTAATGTGAAATTTTCTTCATCAATGGTAAACTCGTTTTCGGACCACTCTTCAGAGACACTAATATTATCAGAAGTCTGTTAATGCCGGTCAACTTTTTCATTCGGAGATCGAATAATGTCAGATGACGACTGATAAAGTGATAGTTCCATAGGTTTCACTCCTTGTTTAATGTCGCATTATTTTTTGGACGTGATAAAAATTGATGTATTTCCAATTTTTAGGAGAAGAATCAATTACAAGAAGACAGCTATATAAATAGGTGTATAATCAAATTATCAAGCTGCGGATTTGTTGATAACGAATTTTTTGAATATATTCCATACCTGACCTCCCTGCCATCCACCCTCGCCGGCAATTGGAAATATGCCACCAATATGCAAGACATTGTCGTCAGGAGGCAAAGATGCTTCGACAATGCTCGTAATTAACATGGTCAAAGAAATCAACAGTCTAAACATGTTGAAATTTCTGGAAAAATAAATTTTCCATCTGTTATAAATTAATATTTCAAAAAATTATAATTTCCTAATCAATGAATACTGCATATTAGGATCGAAAATGTAGTGGGTATAGCTTTTTATTCAATTTCTGGATGCAAAAAATATTAACATTTCTAAATCCACATGGTATAATTTGTAATAATATCTAGTGTGAAAAGTAAAAATCAATACAGCTCAGAATTGAGTAAACTGTAACATTATAAAGTGTGTGACTCTCTTACCTTGAGATAAAGCTTAGTTTAAAACTGCTATCAGATGCTCAAAACGCAATCATTGAGATGTAAAATTTGCAACGTAAATGGGATAGCACATCCATCGTAATTGTATGTAAATGTCAACAGGTGCTGTCAAAAATAATTTTTCAATTGTTCATTTGATCTGAATTGAAAATAAGGCTTGAATTATCTTTAGTAGAGAATATTATTGTAGGACATGTAATATGAATACGATTTTAAAGAATTTATTATACTTTGGAGGTATTCATAAGAAATAGTTGGCACAGATTCTTTCCTGTTTGTTTTTTTCATCCAATTTATACACCATCTCTCACTCGGAAATGATTCCGCTGAACCAAAAGAACTCTTCTAAGTAATTCAGTTTATATTGATTTCAGCCCTGGCCCCGGCCAAGAGGGTTGGGAGTGTGACTGACTTGTAGTGGGGATGGATGTAGTATGCGCGTACGCATATATACATATACGTACGGTATGTACACGCATACATATATGTCGGAAATCAAAGATATCCTGCAACCAAGAACCAAGAATCATGGGTATAATATACCTAATGTGATGTTGAAAAATATTATTGACAAATGCATTTCTGCATGAATCTGCAATCGACATTACTATCGAATTCAATAAACATTCAGCAACTACCATTATATTATATCTATACGATCGTCCGAACGAAACGATCGATTAATTCAAAGGAAAATTATCAACTGCGTGAAAATAAATAGAATTCATATAATCAGTAATCGGATATGACAACTTGAACCGGAAATGTATTTTTATAAATCTTTCAATATGTATTCTCTGCAGAATGGGGTGGCCCGTGATTCGTGTAGAGCATTTCACAGGGTCAATCTTGGTCAAAAATGGGATCAAAATTACCTTTGCCGCTTTTTTCTAGAGGTTCAAAGTAAAGTTGACACGCCTGCGGTAGGCACACTGATCTCTATTGGATGGCGTATTCTTATGGGCAGTTTGTGCCTATTAGAAGCCATGTTGCTTGTAGTGCTATTGTCAATTCAATATGGCGCGAACTTGCTAAAGAAACATGTGGGTTAGAGATCAGTAAATAGAATAGTGCAGTTATTAGTGTTCGACGACGTACAGCTGGTGTGTAAATATTGTGGAAAAAAGCTTGAGTGGAAGGCAGGACACTTCATAAGTAAGTATTGTACGTATGTCTATATATACAGCTTTGAGGTTATGTTTACTTCATTTTTATTTACAATTTTTTTGGAAATTATACATAATTCATCAATTCGTACAAGATAAATATGGGGGATGATCACAGCTTTACTAATCAAACCTTGAAATGAGGATGAATTTACAATTATGCATAATGAAATGCATGTTACCTTTTACACCTATTTTTGCCAAATAAATCTCAAATTGAATATAATTGACTTATTGAATATTTATTTCAATATTTTCGAGAATGACATTTTTTTATTCATTACAAATGGAATTTTTCAACTTAGCAATTCTGTGATATACTCTCATACATTTTTCTTATCTAGTCTTCATATTGAAAATGTTTTAATACACATTTCATAACGAAATGTATTTAAAACTTGAATTGGATCTTCAAAACTAATTTAAAAAAAAAAATAATATCTGTCCTTAAATCAATTGACAACGTTCTCAACAATATTTTTCATATCATTATTTGAATCTCCCGCTGAAATTTACAAAAGTACTGCAAGCAACATGGCTGCCTCTTAGCTTCAAGTCGGCACAAAAATTTAACACGGGTTACGCCATTCAGTGTTATATAGAGATCAGTGTACTGAAACAACTTTAAATATTGGTAAATAAGATCACGAGAGTATTCCAGCAATATTCCGAGTAAGACAGATGAATCGACTACTAACGACATGCTAGATCATTCACACACAAATTTTAATTGCAACCACTCGAAAAACCTCCTGAAAATAACTATTGCTGGGTTTGTATAAAGTCGAAAGTTCTTCACTACAGAAGAAGCAGGGTGTATCGGATAAAGGATAAAGGAAATTGGAGTAAGTGGGTTATATCAGATTAAGTATATTCTGTTTTGTGTTTATTGTACTTTCCATTTCTTTTACTTCTATTGATTCTCAATCGAGACATGGACCGAATTTTTCTTTTTGTCGCAGATGCATTTATACAAATTGTCCTTTACCATGCATTGGCGAGACTTATATGAAACATTGTTTGCTATATACAACTGCTTACATTTTTGAATATTCTCGGTTTGTGTATTATTTGAGTTATATAACATAGGGTGACTCAGACCAGCCACCCGTCTTTTCACAATTACATTCAATCATCGAAAGATGGGCGGTTGATCTGAGTCTTTATATCATTTTGTAAATATCTATGTATAATGTTTTATAGGCAGGCACCAAAAGCACCATTGGATGAAGTTATTCCCAAAAAGAAGATCCGACTCACTGACATTACATGGGAAAAACTTTCCAACTTATGAACGCAGCAAGAAACTTTGTGGGGGACTGCCAAGCTATTGAATTCGCAAAGAAAAATTGAGTGTTTCATCAAGTCTGCGAAATCTTTCTCTGCTATACGGACTAAGAAATGTCAAGGAAAACTAACATAAGTTTCGGCTGATTTAATACAGCCGCTCTAACAACAGAACAATGGCTTAGAACGCGCAGTCTTTCCCGAATCAAAAAAATCATGAAGGAGTTGATTACAAGTACCCTTGAATATATTCCATCCACTGTGTTGAAAAATAAGGAAAACGGCGGGGCTAATCACCATTCGAAACTACTTGTCCAGATTCTAAAAAAGTTAATTTCTTTCAATTCCGTGATATGAAAGAATATCTAAGTCATAAAAATAAGAAAAGCTCAGAGTAACAACAGAAAGTAACAAAATCGCTTTATTTATAAACCAATAGGACTTATTGATCTCCAAGTTAAACGTAAGGTTTTTGTCGTTTTGTGTGATGTTTATATTGACTTAAAACAATGGTGTATGACAATATTTGAGAAATATTATGCACTTAAATTCTCATGTATCACCACCCTTGTTTATCCGCCTCCCAAAATTGTCCTCTAAAGCAAGGTCTTTAAATGCTTTGTAAGCCTGGGATATCAATAATTGGAATAGATCGGACTTCTTAAATGGAACAGACATCACATTGAATCAAATCGCAACGCGAAAAATTGTCCAGCCCGGGGTGGTGCACAGCATCCTAACACGCTACTGATTAGAAAAAGACAGAGCTTTACCGCCACTGGGCGCTATCTCTTTCTTTCGATCGGTCATTCGCGTTGACTTTCTTATCGACACCACACGTTCCGCAGTAAACAGCAATGTGGTTACGATCGGATGAACGGACGGCGCCACGTGATGAAGTTCTCAGTTCGGGGCTTCAACAAAATACGGTCAATCTCTCTATTCACATACTTCTCACATCGGTTGCGTCGGCTGACTAGTTGATGTCGGTGTCATGGATCTCCGGAATCTAGATGTATTTGTATACACATTGCCGCTGCTGTGAACTGTCAACCTCTCGTCTTTTAATGTTACTAAACTGTGGCATTAAGTATTTTTCATATAATGTCAGCCCAGCGGGCTTTGCCTCAAAGCAAAGAGGCGTTGTTGAAATCCTACACAAGTAGACTAAAAGACGATGTAAAATCGATGCTCGAAAACTTCGAAGGTATGACATAACCTCAAACAGTATTTTACGTCTAATTGGATGCTAGTTAGTTAAACTACTGAATGCGTGGTTTTTCTTTTGCGTGAAATTGATTAATATCGTAATTTGTAAGAAGAAGAAAATTGTTGGTAACAATGATTGAATAGTTAGCAACAAATGTTTTGTCAATTTTTCAGAAATAGTTAAACTGGCAAAAGGTGAAAATGACACACAACTATCGCGGATGACTCAGTGTGAGCAGGATACATATGAAATGCACGTTAGAGCAGCCAACATCGTTCGTGCTGGAGAATCTTTGATGAAACTCGTATCCGATATAAAGCAGTATTTAATTTTAAATGATTTTCCATCTGTCAATGAAGCGATAACACAAAACAGTAAATTATTCAGGACCAAACAAGCTGAATGCGATCAGAAACTGGCTTCTCTGCGAGATGATATGGCCGCAGATCTTTATGACTTGGAAGAAGAATATTATACTTCAATTTATAAGTAGTTAATGGAAAACCTGAACATAATCAAGAGACCTTGTTATAAACACAGGTTTATCTCCAACAGATACAAGAAAACCATATCATAAAGTGCGGCGGAATGGTTTGAATTGTTGAGCAGAAGTATTTTGTATAATTCAATAAATTGATCGTTTTCCAAAAATACATTTTTCAATATTTATTTCCTTCCTCAATTTTATTCCAAGTTTATGGTTTGTAGTTTAAAGCTCCAATGAAAAAAAATTATCCCCCAGTTATCCGTTAATTTTTATTTTCATTTGAAATTAAACAGATTCGAGGTATACTTTGAGTAAGACAAAAAGAGTTGCCTTGAACCTGATTATAAAATGTGCGTTTATCAAGGCTGCGAATATAGTTTGAACATATCTACATTATTGTCTGGAAAAGATGATTATAATTTTTTCTTACCTCCCACTGCTAAAATCTGTTGTTTCTACTCTGAAATTTGAATCCCTCAAGAACCAAGCTTTAGCCAGACTGTCGAAGCGGTGTTTTTCTGTCATCTTCATTATTTGGCAGAAAAATCTTATTGACATTAGAAAGACAGCATCGGGTAGCTTGATCGACTTCCTCTTTTCAAGGGCATTTTAATGAATGTTCATAATAACTTTGTGGTGTTCATATGGTAAAATAAAAAATCGGGCTGAAACACTTCTTGGCAAATTTTCCGGAAACTTGGGCTGTTCAATATCAGACTAGAAATAACAAGTTTGGGGATTAGGAGTTGAAGAAAATAGGAAATATTAAAGCAATTTTTTCAAGCACCCTAGGCTTTCGTTTAGTTATTTTATTATTACTTCAATATTTCGTAACACGTAGTTCCAGTACAGTAGATACATCACACAAGTTGTTTTTTTTTTTTTTTTTTTTTTTTTTTTTCATTAATAAGTATGTTTTCAATGTAAATTAATGTTTCATGGGGAATTATAATCTTAGAATTGGAATAATACTAGTTGTTTATTCAGATGATGGTATGATTAATATCTTGCATACTACGCCGATGGGTATATTATGATACTGTACAATAATAATTTACATAACGTTAAAGAGCCCGCACAAATATTGAAAAATAGCAAAGACAATGATACATTTTTTTTCGTATAATTAAGACTCAGAGATTCATTGACTTTGGGAATGTCTGACGCGAAACAGTCACTTCTTATTTCAATACCAAGTCAAAGTAGACTAAATTCACTAATTTTACTAAACGGATAGAAGTGAAATAAATTCTTCTGTCTTATGCGAGCTCGAAGGAAAAATTTCAAACGTTCTGTGAATGAACTAAAAAAATATCACAATGACAGGCGAATGCCGTGACATTGACCTACCAGCTATACTGCTACACACAAACAAAAAAAAGAATGAAAAATTATGGAAAGTAAAAGATTACATCACAAAGATGAACTCCTACGGAACAATTCAACATCTTCATACAGCTTTTAAGATTCAAATATTATATATTCTCGATGGTATATCGATCATGAAGTTTTTCTCCAATTTTCAAAAGCGAAAATTTCAGTCTTGTTAACTTACTACATGCATTTTGACGCATGGATGCAAACTATTGATTGAGCACCGCGTGTAAATGATTGAATCGTTCCCCAGTTTCGGCTTAAGTTATACCTATTACGATTAGCATATCTTAATTCAATCACACTTTAAATTCTACACTTAACATTTTTAAAGAGGATATTTTGAACATTACGGGTTCAGTTGATTTAAGCTCCGAAACACCAATCAAAATCATTAAACGGATAGTACACAAAATGACAAATCATTATTAATTATCCTTATAATTGTAAGAAGTTATCGAAAATCTTTATATCAGAAACGTAAATAACAAAGACTGTGTTCCAATAGGACTTAGGACCAACAATAATTTAATATGTACACAATTCAAGTGACTTAAAATTAATAATCATAATTAACAATTGGACTTTCCGAACTCTTACTTTAGGATAGAATCGATTGATTTTGTAATAATACATGCTCTTGGTCCACATCCGAATGCGACGTACGAAAATTAGAGACATTATCTGATTAAAAAACTTCTTTTTTTTTATGCTCAGACTGTAGCTCATTTAAGTGATGCTCGTTCAAAAGAAAAAGACGTGGATTATTCATTATAGTTTATCAATTCGTTACAAAATTAGAAATTTGTTACAAAAACTAGGAATGAATGAAAATCCACTCTAATGTGTAAACAGAGTATGGAATGAGAGAATTTGGAATTTACAATTTGTGAGTCGTTTTAAAAACGACATGTACAATAAATTTATTCCTAAGTAGACTTAAACTCTACTTTGGCAAAAGATTTACAAGTCTAATTTTGCAGTGATTAAAATTTTTTATTCATGACCTTCCCGTCATTTGCTTTCTTCTTTTTCATTTTCTATTTTTTTTTTTTGTTTTTTTTTTACTTTCTACTTTTTTTTCTATATAAATTTTACATAAAATTTCCAATATTTGGCTGCAATTTCACCATTATATTCTCAAACAATCGCAAGGGTGATTCCATATTTTTTTAAAACCTTTCACAATACTTTTCTCAAAACTGATATGCACCGTGGTTGTCTTCCGTCCCTAATGGAAGACAAAATCTTGGGCCTTCAAAAAAATATTATTCAAAAGGTGTTTCGTTTGGCAGTATTTTAATTAAATACATATTTAGACAAGCTTGACTTATATCAGATACATGTATAAACTAAATGCATATACTTGGAATGATGCTGTTCACACTTCATTTGCTGATTTAGCATTATCTTTTTTTGACTTTCTTGTTATTTTTCATTCAATCTAATAAACTACCAGAGTATACTTTTCATGTATAAGTTTACCTACTTTATTTTTATCATGCTTTGATACTGTGAGCGTTCGTCGAACCAGTATCCTGCTTAATTAGGCATACAATATAAATCAGTTTCCTCATTGCTTCAATGATAATGACCTTTCAAAATCTTATTATTATCGGACTATATGTATATTATCCTTCTAAAACAGCAAGTCGGCTGTCGTTTCGGATCCCCATGCACCCGCATCCTGCGCTGGTTTCAAGTAGTCAACTTCACCCAGACTTTCCGGTTGTTCTACACGTACGACGGTGGTTGATGGCGATGCTCTTGTGACCCCAAGCTCGAAACCTTCAGAGGCCAGGTCCACTTTGCTCGGTGTAAAGCTGGCCAAACCACCTCCACCTGTGAGGGACAAGCACTAGCGATAAGCAAGCAACTCATAATGAGGTCTTTAATGTAGGATATGAGACATAATTGAACAAACTTTAAGGGAATATAGCAGAATAAAGGTAACAACAAAAGTGTTCTATCCAAGGTTCGGATAGAGTTTTGAGGGAATCGAGTATATGTTTTTACGGTATAATTTGAAAGCTTGAGAAATAAAAATGATGATTACAATCAATGTCTATGAATAGAGAAGGATTGATGATAGTTGTATCAGATACGAGGATATTAATTATCATTAATCTAAGAGTGTTTACTGATAACAACAGATCTCCTTTTTTGGTGATTGAACTTCAGAAAAGTTCTTATCTTACAGAAAAGGTAGATGAGAATTGATATCGATTAAACATATTCTTAGAAATGAGATAACTGTTAATGATAGAATCCCATGTGAAGCGTACTGACATATTCTATTATATATGTGTTCAGAAAGTTTTTATTCTATATTGTTCAAATGATTTATTGCATTTCAAGTGAGAGTCGTATCAATGAAATCGCAAACCATTATCCGAGATAAAGTGAAGCTATTCTACAGAAATCAATCAGAGATTTCGCCCGTGCTTATATTCCATGCCGAGTCACCCAGTCTATGACCCTGACTATTTTCCATCCATTCATACTTCATTACATGATAATTCTCACCTTAAAAACCACCAAAAATCTGAAAAATGGCATTTTTCAGATAGCATAAGTAATTTAAAAAAAAAGGTTGCAAAGAAAATCACTTTCCTAGTAATTTCTGAGGTGAGAATCATCATATATCACATAATTAAAAAAATTTAGGATGATGAGGGTCACAGACTGGATAGCTTGGCATGGAATGAAAGTTATTTGAAATTCGACGAGTAATTTGCTACACTATATGTTCCAGCATTCACATCCATCACATATCCACACCGAAAGTTTATAGCAGGTGGTATAAGATACTCAGATTTCAGCGAAGAATTTTTTATGTAAAGTAGGTTTATACTGCGTTCATTTAATTATTCTCGTGTACTAGCTTTAGTTAAATTACACAAAGGACTCCTGCGTTGGATCAAAATCAAGCGAATAACGCGAGGAAGAAGGATCTACTAAATCGAAGCAAGGATTGAAAGCTTCGTCTGTAACAGACCCGAAAATAACCAAGAAGAGTTAGACATATTTTACAATATAATTGAGCTGATGAAAGTTTGATTATACAATTATGAAGGTAACGCAGTCGTGAGCACTTGGTAACGAAAATTCATTTTATCTATGAGCTTGGTATTTGCTTATAATTCCGTCAAATATATACGGCAGATTTTTGTTACATAGGTATATCGAACATTTTTTGTATATTGTACAAGTATTCGCAAGTCTGCATATTTCTGACACGTGTTTATACGTAACTCGTCACTTATTGGCCTTGCTGGCGAGCTCTTTGTGAAACAATACCCGCATGTATCGAATTCCAAAATTGATATAATAACAAAAATAAGAAGTTGAAATCAGATTGTGTCAAATGAATATAATAACAAATATCGAATTACAAACGTACCTAAAAGGGAAGGAATTCCGGGCGTAGGGCTGACTGACGGTGGTCGGTTTTCGACAGGATCTCTCACAGGATCAGCTCGATCGACTGAAGATTCTGCCGCGATATGACTGCTCTCACCAACGAGCATAGACACCTCGCTCGGGTATTCAAAGGTTCGAGTTGCTGTATCGTCGAACTGAATGCGATGCTGTAAAAAAAAAAATGGAATTTTTTTTTGTTTCATATTGAAATAAGAAGACGCGGACATAATATATGTACAGGAAAAACTTTATTTCTTTTATATATTTCCCGAGGAGGAGATTTCAACGTTTATTTTATAGCAGGTTTTTTATATACCTGATTGCCAGCCGGTATAATTGGTTTTCTAATTAGTGCCTTGAAATCTTATGTATGTATATGCACTAAAAACTAGTCACGTAGATACAATAAATGATTGTAAAATTAATGAACACATATCATATTTATAGCTAAATAGAAGCAACGTGTTTCATTTATAACAGTAACTAGTCACACTTGCTGAACTTTTTGACCGAATGACGTCATCCCACCTCCCTACTCCTCGCCTTTAAGAGCATCATTTTCACTTCCTAGTAAAAGTATTGCGGAGTGTTGGTATGCATGTATATTGTAAACGTAACAGAAATATATGCTGTTCTGTAGCTACGTAGTTACTAGGGCTCTAAACGAAAATTGACATATAACTGTTTATCAAGGTTTTTTTTTTTTTTGGTCACTCATTCCGGATGTAAAGTCAGCAAAAATTCAAAATGGCGGGCCCATTATGGTGGAGGGAAATTATAAGAAGTGGACTGATTTACATTGAAATGAGTACTCGACAGTTTTCGGGGTCGCTTGTTTCCAATCTGAAGTCAAGATACTAAAATTCCAAATGGTGGATCGAAATTGTACACAGTAAGTTGAGTCGAATGAAAATTGCTACTCAGGGTTTTTAGTCCTCATCAATGTGAATATAGCAATTTTTTTGAATTTAGATTTGAAATTAGCGACCTCGAAAACCTTTGAATATCAATTTCAAAACAAAACTGTGTACCTTTCATAATTTCGGTACACCATATTGGTACCGCCATTTCGAATTCCTTTATTTCGACTTGAGATTTTGAATGAAAAAGCTTCTTCTCAGTGAGTTTAATTAAGATCGGAAATCAGGAAGAGTGTGAACGTTCAAAAAGGTAAATAAACACATAGAAAAGTAGCTTATGTCAATTGAATTGATGAATTTGTCAAATTGTTTGTCGAATTGTTGAAGTTGACTGACAAAGTGGAGTCAACGTTATGGGTATACACCTAAGATTGGAAAATTGAAATAACCGACTCTTCGATCGTTTTTATACGCTAATTTCGAGAAGACTAATTCCAGAAGACATGATTATAACAAAAGCATGTCATTCCTGGAGCTTAGGTATTTCGATATCATTGTTTGACGTTATAATAACGGCAATAATTCAGAATACCTTGTAACCGTACCGGCGATTATTTCAAGTAGGAGATGACTGCGCTTACAGCGGTTAATTAAATGAATCCACCGTTGCTTTACGCTGCTGTGACTATAATGATATCATTTTTAACCGCTGACTTTGCACGCCCAGTTTACGTTGCGAAAAAACTAAGTTTGCAAGTTGCGGAGTTTTTTTAGTTTTCATTTTTAATTTTCTCTTTTTTTCGTCTGGTATCAAAAGTTCGTGATAATATCATGAAATCCGTTAACGCTGTATGATTTTATGTAAACGATACGATTTGAAAAAGAAAATAAAAATCAATGTTTTATGGCCGAAAAAAACGTCGAAAAAGTTTACTAAATCGCGCTGCTAACTCATTAGATTTCATAACACTGCAGCGGAGCTTAAAGCAATTCGTCGTTGACTCAACACTCATCGTAAAACCTTGTTAATTGTTGCGCAATGTAAATATACGAATTATCAATAATTGCCGAGTACCTACACGTATAGTACAGTATATGCCTTATACTCAGACCGCAAAGTAATTCTAACGGTTATTTATAGTCGCAACGGCGAATCAAATATAGTTTACAATACATACGTATTTGCTTACGACGGAAGAAGCGCGCTATCAAGTACGTCTACCTGTATCTACCCACATATACCTATAATACCATAAATATATTATAATAACCGCTTGAAAGTGTAAGAATTCACACATGCTGTTCTGATCTATATATTATAAAATTCGAGTAATGTAAATAATGAACACCAGTTGCCGGCCGCACAGCAGCAGATTATATCACAATATAAGATACGACCAGCTCCTCCTTATAGAATTTCTTAACTGCGAGCGTATAGCCGCATAGCGATTCGTAAAATGCAACGATATGATAATATATACGAGGCAAATTTCTCACCGAACTTTTTACACCAAATGCTTTCTATATGTCAGCCTAGTTTGAATTCGACCAGTCAATATATACCACTTGGTAGTTTACGAATATCGATATAGAAAGTTCACTACTCTTTCCTTTCTCGACTCGCCTTTTTGTCTACATATATATATATATATCTATATATATATTTCCTATATATATATATATATATATAGGAAATCTTGAAACTATACAGTCGACTGCGCATGCGCCAAATAATTCAATTTTATTGGTCGGTGAGATCGTCCCGCGATGATATTTTAACATACGAGGCACGGGTGCCAACTTGCAAGAAATGAAGCGAAGCTGTCAAACTCTCGCGCGTAAAGTATTCAATCGAGATTATGTTGTTTTCTTTTATTTTAATTCAATTTCTACCGTATTAAATTAACACGATTAAATAAACCGTTCCCACTTATAGCTGCTTTGTTTCTTCCAAGCACCCATCATTCATAATTAAACCTCTGGTTTTCAATTGTAATTGGAAAAAACAAATCCTCTAAATAAACCGATACATCGAATCGTAGCAAGCAATCAGCTGTACGGAATAAATCTCGACGGTTCTTTCAGAACATCAAGTTTCAATATCAACGATGAAAGCTTTCCAAGCCTTTCCTTAACCTCAAAAGTTCGTATCAATTGCATCGGTGCTAAAAACGAAATTTGACAGCTAAGACTCGGGATGGCCAGCCTGGTTCAACAGACGACGAAACTCGCGCATGCGCAGCCGATTGTATAGTTTCAAGATTTTCTCTTATACATATACTATATAAATATACTTTCTACAACAGCGGAGCGAAACCAGCGAGTTTCCATCCGCAAACGAGGATGGAAACCAGTCGATTGCCGGTCCTCGTTTGCGGATGGAAACTCGCTGGTTCCGCTCCACTGTTGTAGAAAATAGTATGTTCACCTCGGAAAAAACGGTCGTTTGCACCTCGTATGAAATTGAGAACACCTCGGCTTCGCCTCGATGTTCAACTTCATACTCGGCGTGCAAACGACCGTTTTCTCGCTCGGTAAACAATATACTATTGTCATACTATCTATTGCAAAGAAGATTGAATTTTCCTTGAAAACTAAGCGAGGATTCAAAACCAGATACCACAAAATGTGGTAAATGACTAATTAATTGAATTTTTCCTCACCGATATAGGCACATAAATACATACACCACCCACGGTCAAAAATATCGTTTATATAGTATGGTATAATTAGTATGACAAGATATGCTGATCTGCACACGACGACTTTCAAACGTAATGTAAATTACGGACACGCTGTAGGCAAAGGACCGATAAACATATATGCATATACCTATACTTATTACATGATAAATAGACTTTGGCATGTATGTATGTAGGTACACAGACCATTTGAGAAAATGTAAACATATAAGCGACGAAGAAATGTCAGCATTAGCCAGAGGATATAAGATTGAATGCCTACACGGCGCGGTGTTCAATATGGCATATAAGTGTGTTCCAACCCGTAAGCGTGTTATACATTTACATTCTAGGAATATTGATTGTGCTTTGTCGACGAGGAGGTATTTAGTTGTAACATGTTACGTTGACGATGTCTTGAAATAATTTTTCTTTAAATTTAAACACATATGAGTAAGTTGTATATCAATGAAATGATTTGATTTACCATACGGATGCGAGACTCAATGAATTCTAAAATAAGATAGGTAAGCGGGAAGAACAGCAGCTGGAACTATATGCATTACAGAAATTAGAACGCAAACTCGGCTCTCGTTCAACTGGTAATTACGAAATTGTTTCATTTCTCAAGTAAATTACTCCTCCCGCTATACCTGCTCCTGCAGTAGTTTTGCTTCTCATCTTTTCCCATCCTACCCATACCAATTTACGTGAAATACCTCAACTGGAACGATAAAACTGAATCCTCAGAGCGAAGACGATATTCTAACGAATTCCTGCAATCTCTTCGTATCATACATACATATACCTTCATACATACACACGTGCGACGAGTTACTACCACAATTATTCACATCCGTATTGAATGGTTTTTTTTTGTTTTGTTTTATCGTTCAAGTTTCTCCGCACCATCGCCATCTGCATGGAGGAATTTACCTACTATAACTACCGTTACGGCAATCAGACAGTTAAGTTGTGTTAGAGTTCATTGCGTCTCAGGTATCCATTTGTCTATCATTTACATACGCAAACGACCTAGCCCACGGCTTACTTCGTGCGCCTATAACTGCACTATCCTCTATCCCTTTCCCTCTTACTCGCCAACCTGCAGCCTAGGTATCTTGCTCTTCTAGTTCGTATCATTATCTTCATTTCACGTGCGTATCATTTTCTCTGTCATGTATTACCCTATAGAGGTAATAAAAATGAAAAAAAGCAAAATAATTAATATTCGAAGGTAGTACGTAGGGTTCTCAGAGTCCTGAGATTCTCGAGATGACTTCTTGAAAAGATAAAATGCAATGAAAAGAGAAGAAAAGAAAAGAAAACAAATTGCTTGAATTGTTTCTATAATTGTCTATTTTATTTTATATACATATATACCAGATTTATGCTATTTTTTCAACGTCATCGCATCACTGACCTGGACTACTTTAAAAATTGTTCTCATTTTTGAGTTTAGAGTAGATCGTGTTCCAGAAAATTACCATTTTAAGTACTTTTCTGTCGTAGTTTCTATGCTGCAGGCGATCAAATATCAATTCGGTGTAAAATAATATAATACCATAGTTACCACGGCGAGACTTAGTTCGCAATTCCACATTAACCATACATTATATTTCGTATACACCTACCTATACCTTATTCAACGTGATAGAAACTCAATTGTTATAATATAAAATAAAAACTGTTCGAGATTAAGTTCCGATCGGAGCCTTGAGGCGAATGTATAGTATATAGCTTTATTGCGATATTACCTCCTCGCTGTGGTTATATGAGTGAGGAGACATAGTATATCACCTTTCGAAATTTGTAGCCAGCCGAACCACCATTTTGCTGTTAGCTAATAAGAGAATTTTTTGGAAAAAATAGAATCAACCAAAGACGTAGATGCCAGGGTATCTCGAAAGAAAAATCAACATTTTGTTGTTTTTACTCTTGCCACTCTGGACATTAATTTTTGACACAAAACGATTCCTCCGACAAATGTATGTCTCAACTCTCAGAGTGGGAGCGCAAGCCATTTTTCAATGTTCATATAACTTTTTTGAAACTCATATAAAATCCGAAGTCAAGATACGAGAATTGGAAATGGTGGATCGAAATTGTAGAAAGTAAGCCTGATGAGTCGCGTGAAAATAACTGCTCAGGGTTTTTAGTGCGTCCATCAGTGTGAATTTGGTGATTTATTCGATTCACATCAGACTTGGAATTAGTGACCCCACAAACCTTCGGTCGCCAATTTCGATGCAAAACTGTCTACTTGTTACAAACCGACCCAAAAGAACCCTGTTGATTTCGTTTCGACAAACTCGCATATCTGTCTATAGTTCGAAGAATTTTAATCGGATGATTGTCGACCCAATTCCCTTCAGTGACGACGTAACTCGGAACCCTGAACCTAATCTCGTGATTATGATTCATGTCTAGAGAAACAAAGATCGATTAACCAACAATGCGGCGATCATTTGTATACAACGATAGTTAAATGAAAAGATGGAGCGCGAAATACGATTTGATAAAAAGTCAGCTTTGCCTCTTATTGTTCGCGTAGCTATATACAAACTTCATACCATGTATACTGCTTACTTTCTCGACCTCGCTCACTGACCTCGTCGTATCTACCCGACAATTAATGGACCTCGAAGATTGTGACACGGTTCCGGGTAGGTATGTAGCAGAATCTGCGGTGGCTTCGAGGTTTCAAGTGTCTCAGTAAACTTAATATACACCATATACCAGAGTCGGAATTATCCCATGAACAGAACAGAGTAGTACGGTTTGTTTTAGTCGAAAAGATACAAAAATAGATAACTGTTTGTGGAAGAAAAAAAAAAAACCGAAAAAGCTGTAAGTACCTATCTAACAGAGTTGGAACAATGAAGCGGTCAGGGTCAGACGTTTGTCGAATTGGCATGAAATGCGCCGTAGGTATGATATTGCAACCCGGAAATTACATGGAACATGGTTTATTCGGAGTAATAAAATGGTAATGGAACCTTTCATGGTACAGTTCTGTTTAGTTTTTTTTTTTTGCACGAATGGATATAACGCCGTCGATTAGTCGAGCCAATATAGCTGAACGTCATGGGCTCCTGGGGTGAGTTGAAACAAGTGGATGTCAGTAACCCGTGAAATAGGTATTGCAGTGAGTAGATAAACTATACGACTCGGGGAAGAGGTATCGGACAAAATTGTTTAGAGATTTTCTTTGTACCTACTTCCGGGATGCTTGTATATTTCCACGTCGCGCGTGAAAGTGATCGCGAATAAACAGTCGGCGTGAAGTGTATTGGAATCATTATCTCCCTCGAGCGCGACGAGAAATTGTTCAATGATCCTGACAAAGTGGATCGTAAAACTAAATTATCTAGTACCTATGCCTGGGTATACACCTACTTGCACAAACAAAGCAGAAATATTATCAGTATCCGCATGTTGAAACCGTTTCGGTTTTTCAAATCGCGTTTTGCGACTAGAAAGAACTTTTAAAGATGACAAACGCCGATGAAATCCTATCAAAGAATTCCTGCGACTTATTAATGCTGACAAATCCTTAAAAATCTTGAAATATCCACATATTGGCGAAACGTTTCCGGGAATTACTTTTACGTTATAAATCGTTTCAGGTGAAGTTTCAAAGCCAGTAATTGTTTAACGCGTGCGGTATACGTCTGGTGAATCGTTTTTATTATCAATAAGATAAATATTATCTCCCCGTTATCGTTTTGTAGATAAATTGCCAAGATATCGATTACTCAAAATAAACCATTGGTGATATTATTCGATGCTGCTGGTCAAAGAAAACGACAATGTTAGGAAAAGTTCTGGGTCTGGATGCAGGCGTCGCGTTGACGAAAAATAACGATACGTCGGGCGACGTCGAGGCGCGACTTGCCAGGACGCGTGGGGCTCACAAATATGAGTCACAAAAAAGAGCAGCTTGGCGTGAGATAATATCTAGTTTCGTTAGTCTGAGAAGAAGCATATCATTTCGTATCGGAATTTCATTATCAAATTCTGGTTAGGGTATAACGTATACAAAAATGAATTCAGACTAATCGATCGATCACGAAAAATCCCGGTCCAAAGAGATCTGTGATCAATCTAATCTCCCGGGTAATAATTACATTCTATTATCTATAGATCAAAGCTAAAAACGTGTTCGTAGAAAAATTGATATCAGGTACTTTAATGATCAATACAAATGCGGGGACTCACATAATTCCTAATACGCCCGCCACGCGGCTACGCCTTGCTACATCTCTCTCGCTAGTGCCAGGACAAACACTCGGTTCGTATATATACCGATTCCTAATAATACCTAACGTCCACTACCGGACACACCGCGTCTAGGGCGCAGAGTACAGTGGCGCAGTCCTAATGTCGAGTCTGTCACTGTACCCAGGACGAAACGACTCCTTCACACAAACTCAAGAGTTCCCCACATGTTAGTAGGTTCGATCCTTCCAATAAAGTCAACGGAGTTACTTTACACTTACACCCGAGGGTTCGATTCCTTCGCAGATGTGAGCGAAAAGTTCGTAGCGAATCTGATCAGTCTTATCTTAATATTACGAAGTTCTGAATCGTCTGAACACTCGCTTCCTATACATAAAACTGTTATCGATAGGCTTTTATCGGCTCTCATTCTATACAAAACAAACTCGACGAACTGAGTCTTGATATTCAATCGTGAGAACAGAAATTGGCAGTTCCAAAATGCACGACCTGATGTGTGAAAATCGTCACACCTCAATGCGATCGGCGAAATTCTGTACCCTGACAAAATTAAGGGAAGATCCGATCACCGAAACGGTGTTAACCACACCCTGAACGCTTATCACTTTCAGACAATACGGCTGTCTTCTTCAGCCGATAACCTATGATATATATTATATATATATAACTTTCAAGTCGCAACCCATTGTATTGAAATCCCCCTACAGTTCGTTATATGCGTCACATCTGTTGGGGTTGGAAGAACGAGGGACGTGACGCACCCCGAATCGTCGTAACGTGAATTGAAATTATTCTGGACCAGATCCAGAGGGCGAGATGCTTATGTAAGAATTCCGTCGTTTTGAGGATCGTATCGATTGATTAACTAAACCGTTTCGAACGGTCGCGACTCATTGTACGATAAATTTCCAGCAGAGTAACAAATAACGCAGGCAAAATCTGAATCGTGTATTACTAACCTTGTGGTTACGGGGCTGTTTCGACAAATTGCTCCTTCCATTTATGAGGATATTGTCGTTGAGAAAACTAACGTTACAGGGCGACGGTGGTCCTCCAGTCATTTCCCATTCAGCATCATCGGTTGTAGACGCATCCAACGTTGCGTCCAAAACTATAATCCCACCTTCACTGGCCTGGAAATAAAGAAATAAAATAGTACCGTCATTGGGCTGTAATATCGACCGGATATTGAATAAAAGAAAAATATGCGGTGTACAACCATTTGCA
The DNA here is from genome assembly GCA_963966615.1 of Tenthredo amoena. NCBI lineage: Eukaryota > Metazoa > Arthropoda > Insecta > Hymenoptera > Tenthredinidae > Tenthredo > Tenthredo amoena. The sequence goes on from OZ016490.1 coordinate 9,008,174, forward strand.
AAACGCATACCGATATAGCTACTCGTAATCACAAACTCAAGGCAATCGGAGCTCTTTGGAAGAAATGAAAATTGGTCATTTTCTTTTATAAAATGTGTACAATGGAACGCTTTATATCATTACAGATCACAGGACAAGCAGCGATGGTGAAGAACGATTTAGATTATAGATAAACATTTATTGCTCCATATCTTTCATATCTGATAGTATGAGAGACATGCCGGTCGGCATATGCTGCAGTCGCTATTATTGCACCGGGCAACGCTTTTCTAGCATAAACTTGAGAGGGCGGATATAAGTACCGGGAGACTTATTATTACCACGGTTTCTATTCAATTCCTTCGTCAATAGGGCATCCTGTCTCGCCAGTCACGCGAAAGGAAAGGAGGGAAAGGACGTAGGTCTTAACTGAAAGGATGAATTTATTCATACTCGTCGCATATACCCGCTACGAATAGATGATCTCTCACTGAAGGGCCGTCGATTTTCTCATTAAAGCGCGTCTCGATAAGGATTTCATTCAGTCAGTCGTGAACGTCGCGCGTTCACGTGACGTGATACAGAGGAGAAAAAAAAAAAAAAAATTGTATGATAGTTTTCATTATTATTGTTGTTTTTCTTGATAATGTACAGCTATTATCAACTATATATACTCAAAGTCCCACATTTTACAATTCAAGTAATATGGCTGATTTGAGTTTTATTTTCTCAAGAAATTTAATCGACAATCATGCTCTTGAAACGTGATCTTCTCACCTTATATGGGTGATACTAATGTGTACATTTTTTAGCCTCTTTATTGTTATGCAGAGATAATAAATTGCAAATTCTTGCAAAGTGGGTCAAATATGAAAACATACCATGGGTGGGATACTTGGACCATGTGGAGTGTAAAACTCACACATCATACACGTAGTTATGGAGCTTGATTCGTTAGGTTTAGTATAATATTACATTTAAACTATTTGTATATCGAAAATAAACAATATATGTATATAAAAAAAAAAGTCCGGGCCGAATCGCAGACCTCTGCTACATCAAGCGTTTGATGTTATTTTTTTTATCTTTTATTGATTTTAACAGAACAAGATGAATCTATCTATATCACTTTTTCAAACGCGATGACCAGATGCTCTGTTAGAGTAAAAATTCAGAGCAAAAAAAGAAACCTTCGAAACAAAATTAGATTGAAATAAACCAAAAAAATGTAACATTATTCGAATAGGAAATTTCAATTGCTTGGTGGCACCGGTTAATGATATAGCAGAGGTCTGCAATTTGACACCGATCTTTTTCTATATATATTGAATCAATTCGGAGGGTGAGAGCATCGAAAATCCAGTGTTACCATATCGAGTGACACCCTGAAATATGTACTACGTGTGAGGTGTGCGTGGGGTCGCTACAAAACGGTTGTGCAGTGACTAAAACCGGAAATACAGTGAGCGCGAAAGGTTACTCGTGCCACAGGCATCCGTTGAAATGTTATGTTCTTCCGTCTGTAATTTTAATTAATATAACATTCTAATTCGGTTCTAAATCACCGGTATGAATATTGCGTACTCTGCAGCTTTTGCTTTCTGCGTATGTATAAATAATAATGATCATCATTTTGAGAAAAGATTTATGAAAGATTCTTGCTTTTGTGTTTTATGAAATTCGATATTGCACTATGAAAATTAAATTGTTTATTGCCGATTATAGATACAATATTTATCAGTAGTTTATTTTAGTGCCGTTGGATCGAGAATTTCCGGTCCATTTCAGCTTGAAAACTGGCGCATTGAAGTGGCGATCATTGGTCATCGTAGATTTTCGACGCCGACAACACTAACGGCGGGAAAGTATTTCTCTCGGTCAATAAGCAAGTAAAGGCGAAGCGGCGATGGACCGTATCGCGACAAGCAGAGAACCGAACCGAACCGAACGGAACCATCTCTTCCCTCGGGCTAAGAAGCTTGAAGTGAGAATCTCGTTTTCGAAGAATTCAGGTTAAACTCAAACCACGTTATGACCTATGCTCAACAAATTAGGGTCACGAAAGAATCGAGTATATCTAATAAGATATACTCAAAACCCTGACCAGCTGCTCTTTGATTCCTATATAACGCGAAACCTGCTGGCGGCTGCGATAAGGCGATTTTATTTATCTCGACAAAAAGGAAGTAGCATCGACAATAACGGGGAAAAATTGAATTGCGTCATATTTCAAAAGCCACAATTTATCCTCAACCAGAATAATATCTCTAAAAAAGAACGACATGTGTCGGACATTTCACGCCGACTTAACCAACGTTCGATCCTGACCATCTCGGAATTGATCCATGTTTTTTTTACATGATTTTTCCAATTTTAAAAGCCAGTGAAATTTGTTTCTAGATTTCTACCACAAATCGTTATTGATTTCTGAATCTGTTAGACTGATAAGAAAACAGTCGTTTTGATTTGTTTGAATAGAATTTTAAAAATTCTGTGTTCCACGACGGAACTAATTTTTCGTATCGTTTCCGTATTCAATCGTTTCGAAGGAATGTCAATGAATGAAGAATCTGTTAACACACTTCCTGCATGGAGAAATACCAAGGGATTGAAGCGATCCACTGATGCTGGTGAAAAACTAATGCGAAAATAACAAGTTTTTCATTCGGTCAGTAGTAGTTTGACTAATTATCAATAAAACCTTGACATCGATCGGAATGGACCGAAGAAAAAATTATTTCGATAAAATATCTTTGATAAAATGAAAACTATCCTCTGATCAGATATTCACGTAATAATTTACGCGTTTTCGTTTAATATGCGTGCGTGGTGCAGCTATCGCGACAAACGGTCGCCAGAACGCCTGCTGCTGCCTGCCTGGTTATTGCAGCAGGATGCCGCCTGACTAACATCCGGATTCAAGGTCTAAAGTCAGTGATACGAAGAGACCAACGCGGTGGACAGTTGAATGGGAAAATTGTATGGGAGTTTCTCATGGCGCCGGTGGCCGGAGGTACGCCAAGTTCATTGTCGTTGGATATATGTGTCTAGCTAGGTATGTGTGATATTGCTCTACGGGCGTTCTCTGTTAGTCTCAGAGTCTTTGACGATGACCGGATGAATCGTGCAGTAGGGAGAAACTTTCCCCATTGATCGTTCCCCCGTTTTGGAAAAAATAAAAAAATAAAAAAATGAGAAAGAACTTAAAGAAGTGTAAAAATAACGTTTTCGAGTATAAAGAAAAAAAAAAAACACAGAAGTGCTGTTCGAGTACCATAAATTTTTGTTCGATAGTTCGATAGAGAATGCGTTCTTCAGTCTTTGGAAAGATTGGATACAGGTATAATTAACTTCTGACATTGAAAGTTCATTTTAATAGAGAAATTATACGTGTGAAAGTATATGCTGGTAGAAAACGCACAAAAAGGTGCCGATTTCTGTATAGTTTGTCAGATAAATTTCTACCAGTCACGCAACGGAGTATGATTCGCCGTTTTTTGTATTTTGCTGACTCCAGTTCGACCAGGTCAGTGTTCTCGAATTTGTGAGTCAGGGTCTTTGGGTTCTACATAGACGCCGGATCGGGTTACAAATTCTCTAGAAGAAATTGCTCGCGCATTCATTCGTTTCTTTACCTGTTGAGTCAGTTTGTTTATACAATTTCGTTTGAATTCGATTATACGCATATACATATATGTATTAGAGTGTCTCAAAAAAAACCGACTATTTTTATTTTTTCGAAGAACATTGAAAAATCGTCAGAGTATCCCTAGAAAAAGACCCCGTGAAAATTAGAGCTCTTAATATTAATATTTAGAGGTAACGATTCGTAATTTTCTATTTTCCATTTAAGTAACACAGGAAAATTTGTTTTTGCTCCTTCTGATTTTTATAACTAGCTAACGATGCGTCATGCAGAAAATCTACGAACATATTTTCTGTATGGAATTGAATGCTCTACAAAAAAGGTCTCCTACACTTTTTCAATAAACTTAGCCATTCAAATGATATTCGAGTTCAAAAAACCACCTCTCTGACAAAAAATGAGTTTCTAAAATAAGTTTATCAAAAAAGTGCAAGAGACCTTTTTTGTAGAGTATTAAATTTCCTATAACAACGTCCCTTTGTCATACTTGTAAAGTGATTCGTTATTGAGGTAAAAAATTCCAAAGTTTGAAAAAAAAAATTTCCCATGTTATTTAAATGAAAAATAGAAAATTACGAATCGCCACCTCTAAATATGAATATTAAGAGCTCTAATTTTCACAGGGTCTTTTTCTAGCGATACTCTGACGATTTCTCAATGTTCTTCGAAAAAATAAAAATAGTCGGTTTTTTTGAGACACTCTAATATGTATATGATATAGCTGCACGAGTATTATTTGCGGCAAATATGATACGGAAGGAAATTCTAACCTCAAAGAGTTGCGCGGGGAGTCGCGAAAGATAATTGCACGCATTAACGACGACGACGACGACGATAACGATGATGATGATGGTGAAATTCTATAGCAGCGAAATACGCTGCAGTTCCCTGACGGAGATATTCTTTTGTAATAACAGATATAAAAAGCGGGAAAAAAAAATTCAGTGAATAATAATGTTGAAAGATTCATTTGTTCTTGGAAGTTCGAGTCTTGGGATGGTTTGAGTTGATTATACATGTAGATGGCAAAGTAAATGGTAATATCTGTATTATATATATTGTTTGAATTGAAAGCCTGTCTCTAAAGTAGGTGTACCTTTTTTTTTTTTTTTTTGCGCGCGCAGATGATTATTCTCGCGTAATGAACGTGGGTAAATACTGAACGGTAACGGTCTCGGACAATACAGCTGTTACACAGTGATAATTATTTATTTTTTTTTCCCATTTAATAGCCGAGAAAAGAAACGGTAATTCTTTTCTTTTTTTTTTTTTTTTTTTGTTTTTTTTTCGGAAACAAAAGAAAGCGATTATAGATCTGACTCTCTTCTATATGCACACTGTATTACGAGAGACTGTGTATAGGTTTAAAAGTGTCTAAAAAAATCGACACTCAGTTAGTTTTTGACACAAAACAAATCCTCACACAAGATGAGCCTTCTATCTTGACTCTAAGAAGTATATTTTTCTATGTTCATCGACTTTTTTGAAGCCTACGCTTTTCCTGACTTCCAATATTTTGAAAACTCACTTTGTTTAAGATCTGAAGTCGAAATACAGAACTTCACAATGGCAGGTCCAATGTGGCGTACCGAAATTGTGAAAAGTAAACAGTTTTACATCAAAATTGGTAGTCGAAGGTTTTGGGGCTCCTAATTTGAAGTCTAAATTTAAAAAATCGTGGGAGTAATCAAAATAAAACATCGATTCTTATTTTAGGCACCTTATATAATAATGTATTTAATAAATCGTTTCAGCAACTAAATTAAATTGATTGCAATGATATGATAAGACCGAGAATAGCCAGTATAAGGATGATGATCGAAGTTGTAAATTAGGATGTTTCTGAGTAACGGTAATGCAAAGTACCTAAATATATTCGATCTTGAGTTGGTCGTGCGTGACAGAATAACGTATAATGGCGTAACGATCTAGCTTCACACCGCAATAACCACCACGCTCGTTTATCTTGAAGGAATTGAAACTGCTAACGAACGGAAACCGCGTGTATCCCGTCAACTACTTTAGTGACGTCATTTAAAAAACGAAGTTAACCTCAAAGTGGCCACTGCTCATAATCATTGATAACATTCCAATCTATTATACGAAGAAAGGGCATGTATACTAGGGTGCTTTTTTTTTGGGACTATTTTTTTTTTTTTCGCTCCCGGCCTGTAATTTTGTTGGCAATGCTGAAGAAGAAATTCCCTCAAAATATAAGCCCTTAATATTAACATTAAGTACTCTCCCAGAACGTGAAATGATTTCTCATTTAAATTACGTGGGAATTAGAATTTTTTTTTTTTTCAAAATTCTATAACTCGGTGGCATTTTATGCTATTATAACGCCCAAAGTTGCAAATTACTCAGCATTAAGCGCTCTACAATAGTGCCCATTGCGACTCAACTGTAACTCACACTAAAGTCAAATTTTGTAGAAATTTCTTGTATTTTTAGTGACCTGTACTGCCTCACCGGTGTGAGTTACAGTTAAGTCGCAATGGGCACTTTTGTATAGCGCTTAATGCTGAGTAATTTGCAACTTTGGGCGATATAATAGCACGAAATGCCACCGAGTTATAGAATTTTGAAAAAAAATAATTTTAATTTTCATGTAATTTAAATGAGAAATCATTTCACGTTCTGGGAGAGTACTTAATGTTAATATTGAGGGCTTATATTTCGAGACAATTTCTTTTTAAGCGTTTCCACTAAGTTGATATAAAACAGAAATTGGACAGTACCTGAAAATATCTTCACCTGCAATTCGTACTACCTCCTTACAAATTTTGTTCGATTTAAATCATCCTGAAATTATTCTGCGGTGATTCAAATCCTTCGATTTACAAGATCCGAGAATTTTATTTTATTCATTTCTTTATTAAAATTTGAAAAATTCTGTCTGCTGTGTCATCAGATTCTGAAGACCGTCGTAGTCTCTGCATATAATTACTTTTGGTACATATGACTTGACCGTTTATAAAAATAGAATTGTGTCGTATTCAATTTTTTGCAGAGACAATAATGGTACAGTGGTATTTATCTAGCCAAACGATTGCCTACAGAAGGCTCATACTTCACGATGTATAAAAACTTGATTTTTCTTGATTTCGGTGAATTTCCTGTGCTAGACAGAACCTATTTTTCATGAATGATCGGCGACATAGTGAAGCCATGTATTGAGCGGTTAGTTCAGCGTTTCGACTCCAGACGGCGCATTCATGCAAATCTTTACGATCTCACAGACGGTAAAATTTCATACCTATTACTGGGATATCCCACAAAAAAAAATGTCTCAATATCTACGATTCAGAATATCCACCAGGTTGCATGCAAATTATTTTCAGACAGACTCTTACTTCTTCGTATCACGATTATAACAGTTATCGAGATCTCCATTGTAACTGTTAAAAAAATTATGGTACAGACAACTAATTTTTCGACAACATATCGTGTGGAGCTAAGAAAGAATGTATTTTCTTGCCAGAATAACCGTGGAATATCTCATACAACTTTTCTCTCAGTGTACCCTAAATAAAAACCACCGAAACGTATATATGTATATGTAATAGAGGCTACAAAATTTCGAACAGATAAACTACAGGATTTATTTTTTATACTTTGACAGCTCGTACTGCTCCATTTTCCGCATGTCGATCGATAAGATTAGAGAAAAATAATACAAAGGAGTGACGTAACGTAATAACGTCCAGTTTGAACCACTGTGATGTTCTCTAGCACAAAATAAAAAGTAAATTCAACTTTCTACTCTCGTTATGTATGTATATAATGAGGATAGTCAAAAAAAGCTAACGAGCAGATGCAGCGTGAAATTTTCAAAGATCTCTTCGGATTGTTTAATTTGTGCAAAAAGCCAGTGTGACGTGCAGGATTAAACAGACACCGTAGTTTTTACAGCGAAGTTTATTGACACCACGTGACCGATAGACGACGCTGAATTTTAAATCCAACGATTCCATAAATAATCGCGTTTTAAGTTTAGCTATCTATATACCTACTTTGCCTCGTCGCGTCATAATTACCAGGACATGTATATTTAGTTTCCTTGCGCTGAAGGCCACCGACGTAGTAATCATCGTCTATGATTCTATCTGTATACAACCGGTTGTGTATATATGCCACAACCGTTAAAACGAGTAACTAGTAGAATTAATATTCACCGAAAAGAAAGTTTAGAATTTCTTCCACGACGAGCCTGCACAGCAAAAAAAAAAAATAGAAAAAAAAAGATAACAAATAATTAGAACCGATCTAAATTTTCGTCGTCATTATTTGTGCAAAAATATATTCTATTTACAAACTTTTCACCACGTTTACTCATTCCACTTGAAGCCCCAGCGACTGATGTGTGTTTATCCTATTCGATATTATACTTAACTCCGCTAACGAGCGAGTCACTGCGCATTAGTCACCAATCGACAGACCGTCAAAAATCCGTAAGTGTATAAACTTGCCTTCGTATAAAACAATTTTATGTACTGCTGATCAAAATCCACGACACATACGTGTGGCACCCGTTAAATTCGAGTAGATTAATCTAATCTATTGTGTAACTGTAACGAAGTTGGATTTAAACCTAGTTTACAATTCGTCATATTTTTATAAGACAGAAAACACCTGGCAACGCTTGGTCTTACCTACCTATTTACACGTCTCCGAAGTACGTAACGACATGAAATTACATTCATTGGTAGAAATCTATTTGAAGTTTGAATAGCTCGGTTGTGTAAACGGGTGAGTAATCTATAATATGATCGTTTCGAAGCATGTTTAACGGTGAATTATTGATGACTAGATCAGGAATTGTTCAATACGATAATTTTTCTCTTCAACTGTTCAGGAATTGTAAAAAGAGAATAAAAAACATGGAGGAAAAAGTTTCAATAAATCTTTAACGGATATAACGTAAGTCTTGTTCTTTGGTGTCAACGACGGTATTAAAAAGCCTTAAAAATGCGGTAAGGTAATAAAAAAAAAAAAAAAAAAAAAAAAAAAAAAAAAAAAAAAAAAACGAACATATAATAGCCCGTCGAGAGTCTACTGAGAAGCTAGTTCGTTTCACTCCAGTCCACTACCACCGGTGACGGAATGTCTTTCGAGCATATAACGTGCATGTATAGCTTCGTTTCAGGTCGACTGTGGGGTCCAGTTATCCTAGGCCACATTCCGTCTCTGCTTCCACGCTGGACAAACACCTTTTACGACTGTACGGAACGTTGCGTTGCCACAACGCAAGGAGAATGCTTTCGTACTAGAATTGTACAAATACTGTGCGCACGCATTTCGCATCAATTATCAATATCATCCGAAAACTAATCATAAGCTATTATGTTATCATGGATAGGCGGGTGAATTGATTTCACCTACGCGATAATTTCATCTCGAATTGATACAGGACTACGTATGCGCACACCCACGTACATATGATATATATATATGTATATCGAGTGACGTTCATTAATGGTTGATACGGTCTGAAGATTCCGATATCATTTAATGACAAGCATGAGAGCATCTTGGAATGGAAATATAATCTATGTTACTTTGACCTGATGTGGAATACCATTAAGATGACCCTGGGTTTATTTCCTATCTTGATTTATCACAAAGTTAGTAACAAAAGCTGCAATGAACCGATTGATAAAATTTTTTTATTTTTCATGATTCAGTATCGCAATTTTATATCATCATAAAATTAAATGCCAGACATAGATTACTCTCGGTTTCAAAAGTATAGAATCCTAGCTTGCGATGTGTATTCAACTCGTTTAAAAAAAAAATTTGAAAATATGGAACAGAAAACATTCTGTATAGCTTGAGGGTTTCTTTTATTCCTCACGAAGATTAGATTTTATCCAATAATTTATGGCGATTGCAGTGAAAAGAAGTGCGGGGTTCTGGGTGCTTCTTAAAACACTCAATTTCAACCGCCTGATGCCATTCGGTTACTATAGTGATTAGAAAAGTACAGGAATTTTACTGGTCATGCTTTAGTTTTTCAGAAACATTTCAGTGTACATAAATCTATGATTCGACGGACCGTTATTATCTTGATCGCAAATACATGCGATGATGATACCTCGGAAACGGAAAATGATACGAAATTGTAAAAACGGTTGAATTAAACGAACAGTCCGTACAAATAACGTCCACCGAATGAATCATCAGCGACTTTCAATTATCATGGATTGATAATCATTGTATTTAAATTCCCTTTCAAAGCCCGCCGCAGGAGCGGTGTTACATGAACACTGAAGATAAGTTTTTGAAATCGTGTCACCGCACCACACTTCGTTACCTACTAAAGTTTTCGGATTGAAAATTTTCTACGTCTGGGCTACTATTAGTCCTGATATTAGAAGAGTTCGGTCAAGGTCTTTGGCGGTATCCCCAAAAGAATTTTGTGTGCCTAGATTTCTTTTCCATAGCGTGTGGTCGAATGTTAAAACTCATGTCGACGACCACGATAAAATTCAAGTTTGTGTTGAGATTTGTCTAGGCTCTAGACAGTCTCGGAAACTCTTCTCCAGTGTTCACACGTGACACCGTTCCCGTGGCCCGCTTTTTAAAGGAAATAAAAATACAACTATTTTTTATTTTTAATAAACGAAAGTCGTCGATCATCTATGCAGCGAGCGTTATTTGTAGGTACGAGATGGATAGCGCAACTCTGGTAAAAAAAAAAAAAAATTTCCTTGTCCTTGGGTTCATTTCATGAATTTCCTATTCATCATGCACCAAAATAAAGGAAAAATATCCACGTCCCCTTCAAAGTTTGCTTTTGTATTATTAGTATTAACACTGAATAAAAATGATATATACAAATGTATATTCGTTTTGGTTTTCTCAACAGCTATAAAAATTAAAATCATAGATTTTTTTAAATATTATACAAACCTTCTCCTGGCTACAAAAGCAAACTTATTTATGAAATATGAATTTTTTTCGGACGACTGTCGATGAACCTATCGTAATTGCATACCCTAATTCGAAACGCAAAATTCACATTGACTTGTGTAATTCTTCGTTTTTACAACGCCGTTTTATTTTCCGTTGATGAGATAACGTCGTCGCGTAAATTTTCGTCCGACATGTTTCTGAAGGATCGATGCATCGCCTGTATAATCCCCAGTTCTTTTTCATTACTATTAACCAAGTGGCAGGCCGTTGAAGTCGAGTGTTTAAAAAAGTAGGCAAAATATCGCACTCTCTTCACCTCAATCGCAATGAATAACAAACTCATAATTTTCAAACGAACAGCATATGATATGAGTAATCGATGTTTTTTCAGTCGCTTTCCGAAGCTCGATTACTAGGTTCTTTCCAGTCGCTTCACGCGGAAATTAGATTACACTAAAGATACACGACTAAATATTTGACAGGCGTTACTGATGTCCGTTCTATGTATAAAGGGAACGTTACGCCGTCGAGTGGTGGGCAGTGGCGGCGTCAGATATATACGTGCGTCGTTATATCTTTGACAGAAGTAAATACAGAGAGGATGCAGCGTTATCAGTGGTTTAAGTTGAACAGGACGTTGGCGGCGGGATGTCCCCACTAAGCTAGCAGGAACATCGGCATACGACATACTACGTATAAAATCTCTTCTTTCAAACCGACATACCGCACAAACTTGATTATAAATTTTATTCCAGAAGCCGCTTTAGCGAATGATATATAAATATCATAGAATAATACTGACATTTCGAAGGATAATTATCCCAAGTTCTATATATTCACATTTTGTATAAAAAAAAAATTATGCGTAAAAACAAAACGCCGATTTTCGATTGAAAGAAAAATAAAAGAAAGAAAAAACAGCGAATTTCAATTACCGGATATATACGAGAGAGGTTAACGACTTATATCCACGTGCAAATGCGATCCACGTTTTACAGACTATACTACATCGCGGTAATACCAAATAGAAGTATTGCCCTGATCACGTAAAGGTTTTTTCGGTAGGTATAACAGTATCTGTTTGAGGTAGTATTTCACTGACCGGTTGTCGAAATTGTTCATAATGGTCGTTAAATCTCGAGGTCACGTGGAATAGGATTGTAATAATATGTAATCGCGTTCACTTTCCACAAGTTGTAGGTATGTGTGGGGATCAGCGGCCCGGAATATATTGCAAAATTTGGGGATCCGATATGATCATTTCGATCCCATGTAGGCTCAGGTGGTAAGAATTATTAATTTCCGATAAAAAGAAAAAGGAGAAAAAATTATGATAATGATTTGCTAATTACGTCACTAATTGAAGAGAATGGTAATTAAGAACTGTTGCAAATGGTGAGGAAAGCAGCACGTTACGCTGTACAGACATCGTTACTCGCCTATATAAAATAAAGAAGAATCATAATCATCATCATCATCATCGTCATAGGATCTGATTAAAGTTAACACGTAAATTATTGAGAGAAAAGGGGTAACATGCAGGCGCAGGTATATATATGTATATTATAATCAAAAAATCCTGAAGCTAAAATCTTGTCATTGTTTTTCCTATCTTGTTGATAATGACAATTTTGTAGAAGAACCATTCCAGGTCGGTGATCGCGATCCGATTCATATTAAATTTGATTTAGTAACTGGGGAACGAGGATCTACGACCTCATTTCACAACACAATGCCAGGTTAATTGTTTTTTTTTTCTTTTTTTTTTTTTTCCATTTTACTTAGACATTCATCAGTGAACAATGACCAGTCATTTTCACGGTGTAGATAATCGATGATTCTCGATGAGGCATTCCATACCCATTTGATCAGGGATTACTCTGATTTCTTTCCAACGCATTGGGCATGTAATGCCCTAGATCTAGATCTGTGCACATAGCTTCCAAAGTGGCGATGCATGATCTGCAACAATTGAAGGACAATATGCTCCTGCGCCGGAAGTTGTTCCGCCGGAAGTCAATTTTCGTGACGTGATTCGATGGAGATAGTTTAAAGTTGGTCAAAGATTATACTGTAACCGTCCGCTTGGCGGTAGTGTGAGATTGATAAGAGGTCGGAGACGTTCCTATTTATAGCGTACCTACTAGCGAGGGATTCAGACACGCGATGTTCAGTCCAGCCGGCCGTGCCGTCGACTTACCACGCGTTGCAGCAAGCAACGCCGGGTATTCGACTCCTTTTTTCGTCTCTATTGTTCTCCATTTTTTTGTTACGTTACGCGAAGCTGAGAAGAACAGCATGCTAGCAAGCGTACCTATATACCATTGTCTAGGATGGTACCGATTTTATGCCCTAAGTTGCTTCTCTCCCCTCAGCGCCTCTTTCGTCGCGGTCTAAAATCTCATAAGTGCGACTTGATGCGACAAGAAACCAGTGAAGATCGAGAGGCATCAGGACTGTTCCGAATGCCAAGTTTGAGAGGATACGGGTTACGAAATTCCAATCGAGGAATCCGAACGGCTGAAATTTTTAATTCTCTCAGCGAAGAAGAAGAGAGGTGTTCTCGATACGTGCTCTAGTTTCCGGTTCGTTAACGATCGTCTTTTGTTGCTGTGGTGTCGGCGTTCGCAGATGCCCTCTTTGATCATTCGTTGTAAAAACATACCGAAACACTAAAAGCTTACGTGTGTCAAGGGCATTCCGTAAGGCCAATACGACTAAAGTCTAAAAGCGAACATTAACCACCAATAATTTTCATATTAATGTTCATTCAAAAACATGCTAAGATTTTTTCAATTCATTTTGTTTTGGGTAAAAGGCTCAATTGTGTCTTAGGGTTGGAAGAATGATATAAAGGAGTCAGATTCAGTTTTATTTCATCGGTTTTTTCTTTCTTCTTCTGCCTAATAAATGGGGCAATTTCATTTTTGCTCAGCCATTAATAAAGGCGTTCGTCTCTCTAGTTGCAATTATAATAATAGTAGTTATGCAATAGAATATGATGATGAGAAACAGCTCAAGTGTCCGTTGCCACTCGTTCGCTTTTTCAAACAAGTGTGCAAGAGGCAACGGCTTGATTCGCAGACGGAACGGTTTAAGTGAGTTTTAGGAGATGGACATGATGTGTTCCGTAACGATCATGCATCGGCGAATACCTGACGAATTACACTTGATATTAACGAGATCATATTTGTATAGGAGGTGCATGGGGCTTCCTCAACTCAATAAATGGACATTGAAATGAAAGTTAATCGATGCATGAATCTCGAACAACTCATAACACTAGAGAATTCATTCCTTTTCCGCGCTGTAAGTTATATTTTCATTCTTACTGGATGCGTGATGTATATATGCCACACAGAACCCTTACGAGACGAAGCCCTTCGGGGAAGGGTGACGTCAGGCAAAAACCGGTGCACATGTAATGATGTACGTATGTGAAAGTTAGTTCACGGCTTGGTGTGACCCTAAATGGACTCTGAGAGGAGATTTTAGGTGGCAACTGGCTTTCGGTAACCGGATGTAGGATGCACAATACTCAACAACAAAAGTAACGTAATGAATTCTAACGAGCTCGGAACCGGAATTCTAATATTTTTGTGCGTGTTAATGGAGAAAAAAAAAGTATCGAGGTATCAATGAGCGTTATTTTATCTCACTACTACAATTGTGGGTGTTGAGTCGATGAAATCGAAAACTCAGGAATCCCGGTATACTCGTACCCGGTGAAAACGGCTGAGGTACGTTTTGAATGTTGAAAAGTGTTTAAAATTCCGAACGTACTGGAACTTACTACTCTCAGACACCGAACGTTTTAATGAGGCGGGAGTATATAGCATCGAAGAAAGTGAAAGACCAACGATATGGCTGACGGTGTGCCTAACAATCTTTAAAATTACATTAAACATCGTGGAATTTTCTATTTAGCGAAAAAAAAAAAAAAAAAAAGAAGAATTTCTTGGCGAAGACAATTCGCTCACCTTTGGTTTAGCGCGCTTTCTTCTAACTCTTAAACCGTCGTTCTCAATGTAATCCGGCACGTCTTTACGATTGCTGAAATTAAATACCATCGTATTGTTCTGGTCGTTCCACGGCTTAGTATCCCACAGTCCACCACCACCACCACCACCACCACTGCCAGAATTGTTTGTTTTTTTCACAGGTTGAATTTCTTCGGCACTCTTTAAACTAACAACAACTTTGGTAGGCTGTTCGATGCTCTTGACCCTGTTTATAAGGTTTTTTTCCATTTCCCTGTTGCTAAGATTTTGCTGTGGAATTTGCGTCTTTGTAGATACCAGCGGTCTTATTATACCGATTTGTTTCTGGGGCGACGACACCGTCATTTCAGTCTTTTGTGGCTTTATTAATTTCGTTTCGTTGCATTGCTGCGCGTACGACGTTGTTGTCGTAGTCATGGATTTCAGCAATCCAAGACTAGATATAGCGCCGATCGGCTTACTTTCGACCGTACTTTTTATTTCGACTCTTACCACATCGGAGTCATCTTTATTTTCGACTATATTCATTTTCGCCTCGCCGTTTCCCGTCGGCTCAAATCTTTCCTCAAAATTCGTTGAACTCTCTAACGAGTCTACGAGAGTTTCTGGTAACATCTGACCGCTTCCACCCAGGAATAAGGGTTTATTGGTTACCAACACCGCAGGGCTTTCGATACCTGAATTCGAAACCGCGTTCCCATCCTGAGTGTCTAACGACATACTTACTGATTTAGAAATACTTTCATTAATTCTCTGGCCATTCTGACCACCGGAACCTGTAGGCAGGTAACTTTTACTCGTGTCAATTTTATTGTTAAAGCTAAACTGCATCGTCGTACCAGCCCTGGCAATATTCTCCATAGCTGTTTTTGAAATACTTTTTGCTCCATCTACAGCCGCCTCGTCTCCCTCCTCTTTTTCACTGCGATCGATCGGTGACGACGACCTTGGCATTTCCTTTCTCTGATCCTCGACACTCTCGAATCTCTCGGATGCTTGTTGTTTCGAATTGTCGGAACTTGGCTTACCGATTTCCACATTCGTCCCAACGGAGTCTTGAAAACTTTTCACCGATTTCGACGATTCCGGGAACGACATTGACCCAGATATTTCTCGCTCCGGAGTCGGTGGCGAAACGGTCAACGAATTTTGTCGAAAGATCTCTTTTTCAGGAGACAAAGGCGACAATGTTTTCGGCGAAGAAATTCTCGGCGCTGGCAAAGGTCTTGGTTCCGGCGTAGACGAAGGTGACTTTATCTTCAACTCTGCAGGGGATAGTTTCGATTTGTTTACCGGTGGTTCGGGGCTCGGTATCGGTGAGGACTTCAACTTGCCCAATGGTTCAGGCGACTGAGAAGGGGACTGTGATTTTTCAATCTGTTGAAACTTGCTGACAACGGATGAAACCGACTGGACAATAGGCTCGGTGATAACACCGTCGTTGTGGAGACATTCCGGATGTTCCAATCTCTCTACTGTCGGCATTGAGGGGGTAGTTTTCTTCGGCGAACTCGGCAGCTTCACGCCATTTGTAAACGGTTTTGGTTGCAGCGGTGGTTTAGGAATGATCTTCTTCTGGTTTTGAGCTTTGAATGTATCGTTAATGGTCTTGAATGTAGCAACCTTGGCAGCTACCTCCCCCTTGGGTTTTAACTTCTTGGTGGAACCTTCGAATATTCGCATTGTAGTTTTGACTAGATCGGGAGGAGGCCGTTCAGTTTCGTCCACAACCAACTTCACTCTCCTCGGTTTGTTAACCGCTTTTGGTCTCTCTTGATCGGCGAGTTTACTCTCGATTTTAACCGAGCTACGATCTATCAGTATTATATGATCGTTTGGTGGCTCGTGGTTAGGAACGCTAGCGGTGAATCTGCTCGGTACAATATGCGGTGTAACATCGTCGGAAGTTGAATTGTACCGAAGCAAAGTCTCTACGCTCCTAGCCCTCTTTATCGAATCATTGCCCCGACTCACGTTTCTGTATCTTTCGCTCTTCACCGTGCCGGGTGAGCTTCTTTTCGTATATTTTCGCGTTGATTTCTCGGCGGAATCATCGTCGCAGTCTAAAAGATCCTCGAGGCTCGTTGCCCGGCGAAAACTCTGCACGTTCGTTCTGGTTTTGTTCATTTCCCGCAACGTCAAGTTGAGGTATTTACTCTTCAAACGGTTCACGATACCCGGCCCGTATTGCAGTTCCTCCGAACTGTCACTCTCACCATCTTCGCTAGGCGGTTCATTGTTGTTACACTTTTTCGATAACTCCATGTCTGATTTACTCGACTTGAATTTATTCCCCAGGACGTTCCGTGACTCGGATTTATTATCGTCTACCATTTTATTAACCGAATTCAAATCATAATCCGTATCGGAACACGGCACGTCCATCTCAAGGCGCATGTTGCCCGCGACTGTATGCTGCCGCTGTTGAGGCTTAAAATGATCGGAACCACCGTCGGTGGCGCTAGCTGCTGACGCGGTCGTCCCTCCCAAATGGTGAGCGAAAACACCAACACAATTCAAGTCGTTGGTAGTGGCCGTACGCGACTTACTACCACCGTTACCATTCGCACCGACACACTCTTGGCTAGAAACACTTGTCAAACCGTTATCAAATGTTTCAGCCCCTCCCGTACCGCCGATAACTGCTGTACACAGTTTGACGCTAGCTCCGTTATTAGCCAAGACCTTGGTCTGCTGTCGTCTACGCTGTATTAGATCCTTTTTCCACTGTGGAATATTTTCCGACTGGATGTTTGACGGGCTGTTCATAGAAGCCATGTTTCTGCTCCTTCGATACTATATTTACTATTTAACGATCACACTCTATCATATCACGCACTTTACTCACAGCTTATTCTCACCCTCTTACGCGAGACCTTAAATTATAGATTTAAATTATTTTGTACTTTAATCGAAATTATTGGAAATACTTTGGCCGATACACCTGCCCGACGACACCGACACCGACACCGATAAACCCTGTGTGTCGCACTCTCGGGCCCCGCGCCCCCAATGTGACGTCACACTCGGCAGTCGGCAGTCGCAAGCGGTCGGCACACACCAACCCAAGCGAGTCTCGAATGTATATCGAATGTCTGCTAGAAAATCGAAACCCCCACTGCTACAGGGATACGGCTACGGCGCAGGCATGATACGAATCTGCCGCTGGAATCTGCCGAATCGAACTCCGCTTGCATCCAGCGCCGAATACCACCTTTATGGAGGTAAATTTTACCAACGCCGCGCCGGTAGCTGCCGTACTGTCAGAAATTACGCGATGGCAGTGAAAGTTTTTTACTTTCAGTCGCAATGAACGCACATTCGTGTATCGGTGTATATATCTATGCGTATATGTATACATTTTAGGTAGTACACACATGCGTGTATTCTCTGATTACTTGAATTATTACAAGAAATTAAAAATCCACGATACCTACTTATTTACCATTATTACTCATATTGATCACGGTTTCATTCAACATCGCGTGAACAAAAATGATGATCATAAATTGGCGATAAATATGAACGGCGAAACGATATGATACCGTTATACGAAATATACGAAAGTCCGTCAGCTGTTGTGAGAATTTAGTGATTCACACAAATCTATCAGTTAATGGCTCCTAGGCATAGTATCGTTACGATTCTTGTGAAAAAAAATCCGCTTGTGCGTGTAGAGGTAAGAAATTAGGTTGTGTTAGTATGATTGATCAGATTACAGCGATAATGTAACATTAATTACGTAACGATACAGAGAAACTTATCGTTGAAGCGAGATAATTCGATAAGACGATCAGTCATGGGTAGATCTGGGCAAATATATTGTAATGTCATATTCGTAGCGTATATTATTAATGTGTGTGGGAACTTCAGATCTTGTTATCAGTTCGTCATGTGTCCCGTACCTACTTTGAGCTTTGAGCATTATTATACCTGTAGTGTTTGGCGCGTGACAATGCGTTTTACAAAATACTTTATTCCCAGACGTATTCGCATATAGGTACATAGTATACATAGCTTGTTTATACAGTAATTAGACCGCGTCAAAATACGCTCCAATTAGTTGAGGTTAAAAGTTTGAACTACGTGTTCTTCAGGTTATATTGTTACATGTAATTGGTGTATACACCGTTAAAAAGAACACTGCGTGTTTGACTTCTGTAAAATGTTATACTAGGTCAGAGTACAGTTCATGTAATACATCAAATTCTCGACACATTCACAGTATTCGCATTAAGTAACAAATAAATCTATTCTTTTTCGAATCCATTTTATTATTAAACACATGTCGTACAGTTTTATCCTCTGCTGCGGAGATAGTGCAAGAATACATATAGTATGCTTCGACAATCGAATAAAAATTTTTTTTTTTTTAATATATAAATACCAGTTTGACAAGGTTGTCAACATAAATCAGTCAAGAATGCTGCTTCACCTTTGCGGTTGTTTTTAAGCCCTTTTGGTCTTTTTTAAGTTCAGCCCTTGAGAACCAACCGCAGCGAACCTTCTCTTTCGATACATTTCGCAAAAATCATAATTACTGCGTATGTACAACGTACTATAATAATGGCATGTAATTTATGCCTTTATACAGCGTATGCAAAATGGACATAACAACGCCCTCCAGAATTAAGGTTTACAAAATTGTCACGCATCGCCTCGTCAACGAATGCATATATGTCATCAAGCCTCGAGGTTATAATTATGTTGCAGCTAAAATTCGCGTAATTACATACGTTCGCTCACTTTATACTGGAAAGGAGGTATATGTATAATTACATAAAATATTCAAACAATTGAATAACTTGTGAGTTCAAAGATGTGAGCGTGTTTGAACGACACGAAATGTATAACATTCGTTTGTCGAGCGTTACACGGTGTTGGAAAATCATAAAGATCCTATTCATTGAAATCTTTCTATTAGCGACGAAGGAAGTGGTTCCCAATCGAATTACCCTCTAGCTGCGGTTGTAGAAAAAATAATTACCATCTTGATATGAACAGTTATAAACACAAGAAGATATAGCTCCGAACAGATTCACATGTTAGACGCCTCCGTTCGGCCAATACCCGCGTATATATTGAAGACTATAACGTTGAGTTGTTAGTAATTCGGACATCAGGATGGTAAAAATGAATTGAAGTTAGGAATCATTTTTACCGCGCATGGATTGATCGCCATCAGAGAGTCTGAACTCGTCGTCAGATAAATAAGATGGCTGCTCGTTTACGCGTACAGAACCAGTTCCGCAACTAACCGGTTTGGAACTAGTTTTCTTTAGTTTTTTGACAAGCTAGCCAAGTCCTACACCGATATCAAGCAAATGCGGAGTGTACTTGAAAACAGAGTACCGAGAGAGAAGTGTTCGGCGTAATAATGGATGGAAATAAAATCCAAAACGGTAAGAATGAATCAAGTCTTGTTCTCAGATTGTCCGCGCGGTATCCATGTTCGGGCTTATATCACAATATATGTTACGCCGTGATTACACGACCGATCTTCAATGTTAGTATTTTCACACGGACATGGCGACTATCGGAAAGATCTCAAATGAATACACAGATATAATGAAACCACAACAAGATATTTCTAATTCTAATTTAAATGCAGTATAATTATTATTATTATTATTAGTTTTTTTTTTGCTTAATTTGAAAAACGTTGAAACAACTTTTCAACGCATCTAAATTGTCGAATTATTTCTCATCGTGGATAGTCGACCTTTACCATAGAGCAAGGAATAATAAAAACAATCAGTAATATGAGACAATTTTTGATAGGTGAAAACGATGATATGCAATTGGAAATAAAGGTGGAACCAACGGTGCAATGCTACGTAGATGATGAAAACGGCTTTACAGGGTTCGACAACTCGAGTACTATTCCGTCAACAGCTGACGTCGGGGCTTTAAATTTATGGACTAGTAAAGCAACGACCTGTTTGATTACTCAGTATAAAAAGTATCGCTCCATGGTAGGTCAGTCGACTCAGATAAGAAGCTTGCGAGAGATGTTTGAGATGATATCCCTGGAGATGCAGAAATTTGGCTTCTACTTCAGTCCGCAGAAGTGTGAAAACAAATGGAGAGTTTTGGAGCGGAAATACAAGAACTTAGTGTTTCGCGAAAGGCTGAAAAAGCCTGGAAGAATGAGACACTACGGTCACTGGGAACACAAACGAGCTCTGGATGAAATATTCAATGAAAAAAAACGACACATGTATTTAGAAGAGAACGATTTCCCACCATCCAGCGCTTCCAATAAGTATACGTTGATTTTGCCAAAGCTAAATGCAGAGAACGGTAACAATACTGTGACGACTAATCAGGCGTCGGAGGATCCGTTGGGTGGAACAGCGGTCGGTTCTCAAAATTTAAGAAAACTAGATGAGACTGGAGAACTGAAGGGTCCGTTAGCGACACTTTTTGAGAAATTTTTAGCAAGAACGGAAAAAAACTTTATCGTGGAGCAACAGAACAAAGATAGAAGACACAGGGAGAAGATGGCGATGCGACAAAGCGAATTGGAACTACAGAAAAAGCTCTTCAAATTAAAGGAACAAAAAATGGAACTGAAGAAGAGCCAGCTGGTTGCCGCAGCGCAACATCTTCATTTGAATATGTAGTCACAATTTTTAATTACTGTAATTTTCCTGTATTTTTAATACATGGAAAACAGTCATTTGTCCATACGTGAGGCACGGCATTTAATCAGATTCAGATGGTCTACCCTCGCCCCTCGGCGAAGAGCTATTATCGCTAATTGTTGTACTTTGAAGTTAAGCGCAACGAGTCATGCGAAATCACTCTAAAAATTTGTTTTCCGAGGTGCACTGAAACTCCTGACCTCTGGGACCATTTGATTATATCAAATTTGCTGTGATTCTTAAAGAATAGAACATTTGGACTTTAAGCTGTATATTTTGAGTCATTGTTAATGTTAGTTCAATCATTATTTTACTGGTAGTCTGTACATTATTATTATTATTATTATTTTCTTTCTCTTATATTTTATCTATTGTTAAATTGCCCCCCAATAAAGTGGGTAATCTGAATCTCGTCTATCTTGGTCCGCGACTTGCCTTAAGTGCAATATGATATAACATCAAATGGATCATGATTATATCGATCATTACCGCAATTGTAAAACAGTTATAGTTGCATTTCAAAGATTTTTCTGAAATATTGTTTACTGATTTTTATGTGATAGACAGAGCGTATATGAAAATCTCGTTTGCTGAATGGGAATGTATCAAAGTAACTAACTCGTTTTTACCAATCTGTTCTGTTTCATTTTTATAAAAATTGAAAGTAGCATTACCATTTCAGCATTACCTGCAAATATCTCAATTATTGATCTGAAAAATTTTTAGCAACGATACCAGAGGTTTGAATATGTAAAATATGAGATGATCTTGTATTGAAATATTGAAATATAACGTATAAAATATTTTGTTACAAAGATATGACTTATACCTATGTATTGCATCGACACACCCTAATATTTATAATACCTTGAAGAGTACCCTATTTTTATCCTAACATGGCATTGCATTTGGCCCAGTCCATATATGGATTCACTGATGATTTTTGACAGCCACTTTCGATTCATTTGTAACTTTGGTATGTCAATTTTCATGCGATTTTATCAGACACGTGCTTCTGCGCTCTGTGGCGTCATTTCGAAATTTCCATGAAAATTGTGTTTTTCCGAGAATAAAAGATCCATGCTTCGCAAAATTTTTTGTTTTAAATGTGCGCAATTTCATAAGCTTTAAGCTCGTTTTTGACAAATTGCGATTCAGTGGAAGGTTTTTAAGATAGAGGAGGAAAACTGAAAAAAGTCAATTTTAGGAAAAATTGGGTTTCTCAAAAACACCATCTTTCGATTCGGCACCCAAAAAGCCATCTTTCCGCCAAGTGGCAACATGCTATTTTTTATTGCGTGAGTTACAGCTTCGCGATGAAAAATGCGATTTATTCATGTCTTAGTGTTATATGGGTAACGTTCAAACTTTAATGTAGTTGTCAGCGATCATTCTAATCTTGAAGTTCCGGAAATCATAAATTAGAATGTATACATGGAAGATAGAAATTATAATATATACATAAATTATAAAATTATATTAATTATGAAATTGCGCACATTTAAAAAAAAAATCGTGAAAAACACGGTTTTCATGAAAATTTCAAAATGGCGCCACAGAGGTAAAAAATCGTTTTTCGCCAAAACGCAAAAACACGTGTCTCATGAAATCGCATGAAAATTGACATGCCAAAGTTACAAATGAATCGAAAGTGGTTGCCAAAAATCATCGGTGAATCCATATGGACTGGGCCATTTACATTATATGCTTTTTAATCATTGAAAATATAGTCTATAACGTTTGTTAAAAAAAAACAAAATCCAAAAAAGGCATTTCATTAGGAGGTTCTTCTACTGTAACCAGCGTCCAAACCGGTTAATTTTTGGGAATTTATTTCGGAACAACTACAGACGCAATATTATTAATTTTTTTATATGTTTTTATGTACATCTTAAGAAGTCTGTGTAAGAATTTTTATCAAAAAATATTAATATTTCCACACGTTATTCTTCTTCGCGTCGGCTGATGTTTCCCGTGCGCGATCGGCCAGTGTATATGATACCGCAAATTTGGTTGGCTCGAAACGAAAAAACAAAATATCCTTATTAACTTAATGATATTAGCTATGACGTGACGGAGGTTTTTTTCGTTTTTTGTCTTAGGTTACGAGAAAAAAATTCCTGAACTTTTTTGCAATTCTGGGAGAAATAACGCGTGTTATTATTATTGATATATATTGCACAAAGAAAATGTTCTGACAAAATTGTCCGTCACGTCTAAACATGTATTCCTCTGAACATGTGTACCAAATTTGAAGTCGATTTATCAATCACAGTTTGAGATATCGTGTACACCGTTATAAAAAACATAGTTTCGAGAAAAACGCGTTTAAACGCGGTGAAGTCGATATTTTTTGTTGAGAATTTTTACACCCACTCCTCAAGATGTACGTAAAAACATATAAAAAAATTAATAATATTGCGTTTGTAGTTTTTCCAAAATAAATTCCCAAAAAATTAGCCTCTTTGGACGCTGGTTACAGCAGGAGAACCCCTCAAACGGATTTAATTATACCGCTAATTACTCTAGCTCTTCGTTATCTGCGCTACATCAATTACCAGCTGCCGCTATAACAGTTCGCAGACAAATGTTACCACCAGCGTATCTTGTATTGACAGTAGAAATCTGCAGTACCAATTGTCGGCAAGTTCATTACCACTTTTAGAAAGTCTTTGCTCAAACTTTCAGGAAAGTTTGTTGCCGAACAGAAGGAGGTTCTGGATTCCATAAATCCTCGCAGGAAACAGAATATCCTCATTGTAGGTATACGTGTGCTTCTATCGATAACGGGCACAACGTTATAAAAGTTTCGTCGCTGGGGAGAAGATGTTTCTGCACATGCGGCGACAGTAGATACACGTAAAGCTGTTACACCTAGATATTTCTTCGTGGCCAATAAAAACAAAATGATATTTACACCTATCTTAGCTTTCGGCTACTTCGTTGATTTTTCATTCGTACAGTCAACAGTTCGACTCAAGCATGGCGGTTCCTCGGCCTGGACATTACTTCAGTCTGAAGAATGATCTCACAATTTTTGTCGAAACGTAAGATATTCGGTATCTTGATAAAAAGATTCGGAACAAAACTAAACCTTACAAGAATAACCTATGATATCAAACACTGTGAAATGAAATATTTGCCCTCTTCAAGTTCTGATCTCTTCAGTTCAATACCGCGATCGCGTCACATGATTGTGCCATTATAATTGCGCCCATCAATTATGGCCTGTACTACGTGTGCACTACACTTGGGCTGCTGCTGATGGCTTATTTATTGGGTCGCGTTGCAAAGGCTGCGGTAACTGACCCTATACAGGGTGATCCAGAATGAGGTATTTTCCTTCTACCCGTGGATTCTTCGTGAGAATCTAAAACGAAAATTATCAATGCTAAAATGTCGAGGGTGTAGCCATTTTCAGATAAAAGCCGTTTGAAGTTAGCCAATACGAGAGCAGATACGAAACTATCTCAGGGCCGGTGATCGTCGTTTTGTCAGTTGGCGAGATCGCGGTGGCCAGTGACGCGTCGCGAGGACCGCCAGGCCGGCGGTAGCGGCCCTGAGACAGTTTCGTATCTGCTCTCGTATTGGCTAACTTTGAACGGCTCTCATCTAAAAACGGCTTCACCCTCGACATTTTAGCATTAATAATTTTCGTCTTAGATTTTCACGAGGAATTTACTGGTAGAAGGAAAATACCTCATTCTGGATCACCCTGTGTATTGATCGTGCATAGCTACCGATTGAAAAGCATTCTAGCAGATTACCTGTTTACATACATACATACATGAAGGTGTACATCTGCAGCCATCAAACAGAACACTATACATTTTTGTTGTTAAAGTATATACCAGACAAAATACATGAACTATTATCCTTTTTTTCTTACTGTTACTACAATTTCGTCGTTATATCGGTCTGATAGATATACGATTCGCTGTACAGAATTTTATGTAACGTGGCTTGATTAATAACTTGAGCCGTAAAGCTATAACAACTGTAGGTACTCAGTTTTGAGCATTTCGATAACGACCCGCGGACTAATAAACTGTGGTACACATATTTCGACTTTAAATATTGTGGCCGAGGTTATATACCGGAAGTGTAATGAATGTCACGTTATTGATCAAGCAGTAATTCCTCGATCCAGGAAAATCAATTTGGAGCATGGCTCTGGTGAAAGTAATGATCGGCGTGAATTCGATACTCCTCCAATTTCTAAATAGTAGCCATTCAAGCCGAACGAGTTTGTATTAGTTTTCATCTGACTTGGACCACGAAATAGACAAGTATACCGTTCATAATACTGACTTAAGAAGTGGATTTTTGGAACAGGGGATCTTTTAAAGGCTTAAACACCGCGATTATTGGGCTAGGTATAGGTATTCAACCTATCGTCAACTTACGAGAAGTTTACTTTCGCACAGTTCGAAAAAGTTCACTGTAAAGTAACGTATACACAATACAATAAGAAATCTGTGAATCGCTCTGCTCAAACATTGCGTTTTTCTCATTGTGTCTGGGAACATGAAACAAGAGACCTCGCACGAGAAGATTCTCATGCGAAAATAACTTGCATATTTTCTCTTAATTAAAAGTTTCGCCAGTCTGTATATAGATACGGCATAAAAACGTGGAAACAACATTCCACACAATCAAATGATCACTCACATTATATGCGAAGTAGGTACACACGAAACATGGCTTGGCAGACTGACTGCCTCGACTCGCCAAGGTACGGCGTCACCTTACATTATCCAGTGCGTGACGATTATCAGAATGGAATTTTGAAAAATCCAACTACGCTCCGCAAGACTTCCCCAGGAATTCGCTGTCCGAACTCGTAACGATCTGGAGAACGGCATTATTGATAGCAAACACGGGGTAATTTACACTCAACAATCTTGACCCCATAGACCAATGTCACGTATGTGCGATCAAAGATCTGCAGGATAATTGAAAATTTCTCGATGTTATTTCATCCGCAATCAATACTAACTAGCTAATTTGATTCAAGTATGTATGTACATACAACTGTTTCCAATGAAATGGGACGTATCTTCTGTCAACAGTTTACTTACCTGCAGCTATGCCATAGAATGGATAAAAAAACGAACGGAGAAATGTAGCTCCTGTCTTCCTTCGACGCGGAACTCGTTTTCCAAGCTATATCCGGAAATGTGTCTGGGGTTTCATAGCTGATCCCATATTGCGCCTCTGGCCATGGGAGCTACGCGTGCGGTCTGTATATTTCCGGGATACATTCATTAGACGAGGTACAAATAATGAACCATATTGTCTTGCTCAGAAACACAAAAACAAAGCCGATATATGGATGATTCCATTCTAACAATGTTTATTAATGTCTTGTACTGTTTGCTCTCACTGGTCATCCATTAACGATCTATTCATCAAATTTTTGTATCGATACGATCCTCATGAACATATTTCATCGCTTCTTTCGTATAATATAACTTGCAGTCCGGAGAAAACTTACGGTTTAAATCACTTAAATGTCAGTACCGTGTCACGTCCATTTCTAGAATTTACCTATAAATTCATTATTTTCTTTGTCGCAATAAATGATCCAAACTAATTAATCCATAAATCTAATTAATGCTATAATACAATTCCTGAATAAATTATAATACAATTCGTAATGATTTTTCCGAAGAATGTCTGCCAAATTTATTTTATGTCAGTACCGTGGATGAACGAGTCGGTACCGTGGCACGGAAAATTTGAAATTTGATTCTCATTCTCGATATTTTGAAGTTGTAGCGAAATCCTCTCGGACTTTTATTTTTACAATAAAATAGATTAATAATATGCGTTATAAAACTAAAAAAGTTTAATTATAGAATCAAAAATTGTTTAATCAAAAAAGTAACAGTTAGACCAGAATCACCGATATATACGTTGTTCTAAGAAATGATCGCTTCCTAACGTCGTCTATAATTGTCAATATAGTGTCTCCGTTCGCTCGAATAACGGAATTGAACTCAACACACGATATTATATACGTATGTCATTTTTCGTTTTTGATTTCGACGGTGCAACGTCTGATAATGAGGACGTGCCGTAGCATCGGATATAATCCAAGTTCAATAAATTTCTACGATACGCATAAAATAATTTGTAATGTTTTGTCCGTTGGAACGATAAATGATCCGTAAACCTGGGGCGACGCAGACACGCGATCGTGCCTGCCGCAGGTGGTACGATACCATGCGTCACTCTCTGTGCTTTTTTCTTGTTAATATTGCGCCATAGCAGGTGGACCTCGGCCACGAAACTTACTTTGGGATGAGAAAAGTCGCATGAAATAGGTAAAAATATTTTTCGACGTTCCTTGTTCGCTTTATGTATACTTTGCCTAACGTTTCTAAACGTCTATACTATATATTCCTTTTTTGTAAAATATATTATACAGACCTTGCCTATACGTGGCTGAATAACACCGGTCACTACGATTTTTGGGTCTGAATTCTGAATATCAAATTCTGATTTCTTTTACATAACTAATAAAGGAAAAAAATAGTTTTTTTCGGTTAAAGTTTGCTTTTGTATTTTAAGAATTTTACCGATTTTCTTATAATTTTATTGTAAATTACTATTGAACAAATTTTTGTTATACATTTAAGTCACTTTTTACCTAAAAATAATGATTAATAATAGATTACAAATGCAAAAAAATTGCTGCTGTTTATACAACCGACCAAAAACTTCGAAACTTACTTATCGACGTAAAACAGACATGCAAAAGCAAACTTTATAAGCCAAAAGTGAAAATTTGGATTCTTTTCGATGCATAGAATCAGCATTTATGCATGAAAACAGAAACCCAAGAAACCTGTGTAATCAGAGGTGTAAAAATCCAGGCAGAAAGACCGAGGAGATTGAAAGCATTTTCATATTCACCAATTTCATTCTATTCCGTTGAAGGCTTTTGGTCAATACCGGATGCGATCTGTTTTTGTATATGTATCAACGTATAGGACAGATCGGCGTGACTCACAGTCAGACAAAAGAATAAATTGGATGATTTGTATTGTAACGTGTCTCGCGTCTACATTTTGACTATCAAACCTCACAATTGAATCGTTGGTTTCGAGCAATTAGTTATTAAAAGATCCAACCAGACCGGAACGTGAAACTTTTTCGTTATAACAATATAGTTATGCTCACGGTCCCCCGTTATATGTGTATACGGTACAACCACTTATGCGGACTGCGCACGGGTATATTCATGCATACATGTAACGTTTATACGTCTATGTATGAACTGGAAAGTCTTGGAAAGGCATTTGTTTACTTGAAACCTTTGTGCTCGGATCTCTGTCTGATAAAAGGCCTTAAGGATTATGGTTGACAGACCCAATATGGTGTAGAAGCTAGAGTTCCGAGATGCGACCTCTGCTGTTTAGTTCTATTAACCCCGTAGGAGAAATGAAGATTTAGGGGCAATGGGGATCGAGGGGTTCTAAGATTTGGAAAGCTTCAAACTGAGCGGCTTTGTTGCTGAGGTATCTAGGTATGTACTGCTATACAGTACAGGTTCAGGATGGCAGTGATATTCAAATTTAAACGGTCTGACCATAGGAAATCTGAAAGGGATACGGTGATTTGGCAATTTCGAACACTGGACAAAGCCTGTTTGTATCTAGCCGACACTTCTCGACGGATTCCTCGAACTCGGGTCACCGCTATGCCGCACGCAGATTCGAGTTCGGTGATACTTTCAATTCCTATTGTGTGTTGGACATTTCACAATTGAGGATGCCCTTATTTCCCGTATTTGGATAACTGGCCTTGCGGTAGGTGCCGTGACATGAAAATAGCACATTTTTGTGTTTTTTCGACTGCACAATTTTCATTTAAATAGTTTTTCACAATAATATGACATAGGTATGTAGTTCGCGAAGGTTTATTCGATTGGAGAATAATGCTGGGATATTGTAGGGAAGGTTGAAAACAATAAAACAAAATGAAAACAAACGTGTTTGGTCTAAATTATTATTTGAATGGCCTCCGGTATTATTTCCCATAAAACCTGCAGAATTTTGGTACAACGCACGAAACCCACCGAATGAATTCCAGGAAAACGATAATGTTATTATGCAAATCGATTTAGCTTATGGTATATATATACAAGAGGGACTAGCGGCGTGGGAGCGAAATACATACATGTATGGCTGTCGACTGATCTTCCTTGCACACCATACCTGAGTGTGTTGTTTGATTTATACCTTAAAATATTATTCTAGAATAGAAAACGGGTTTTCAGTCGATTTTAAAACACAATGGTTTCAATTTATAGCTCAGAACGCCCTCAATCATAACAAGCCGCCAACTGAACCCAATTAGGATATTTAAGATGGTCAACTAATAGCGTGTATAATAGTACAGCAAAAATCTTGCGAGTTGCGATACGTTCTCTGTAACCAGTGATTGGTTTTTTGTAATGCCTGCATGGAAAGTTCGACATTTGCACACTGTGGAGGGCGCGCAAGACGGCTGATGCCCATACCAGACCGAGAGCGTGCGGGAATAAACATTACCGCACACCAATTATAACAAAACGGACGTAACTAACGCCATCGGACGAGATAAGTGGTGTACCACTTGAGGTGTTGTCGCGACAACGGTTATTGACACGGTTTCGTCGTCTTCTCCGTCAAACTTCCCCATTAGGTACAGGTTTTACAAAAAATAGGATGTGCCCGTGTGCAGGCTGGCGATTCCTGATGAGTGTGAATGCCGAGGTGATCGGGAATCGCCAACTTCCCGCACTCGTTGGACAATGTACTATTATTATGTATATCGAAACAGCAAAAATGTAATTGAACACTTGACAGTGAAATTGTTATCATGATCAACCGATTCCACATCTTGGTTTTTCGTTAGCCGGAATATAGTATAAGATTGTGTGTATGACTGGGTGAATAAGAAATTGCTAGCTTTCCGTAAGTTTATAAGATTTACCGTAATAGATTATTCAATGTAACGGGGCGATGCGTCAACAGCTAACGAACGCTTAGCGAAGCATTTATAAAATTATATGAAACAGCTGGTTACCCCTCACCTTTTTTTTTTCTTATTTTAAGATGACTGAGAGGTTGTGAAATCATCGATTATCTACCTATATCTAAGTCTTCTACCGAACGGTGATGCAAGTCGCAAATATGTAATGATCGGTTTTATAGTCTTCTCAATATCGTTAGCGAAAATACAATTTTAAAATCGGTCTCATTACTTTTTGAAAAAATGTTTAAAACCGGTTACAGTGTGCAAGCATCGCTCAGAGGTATGTAGTACCTACGTAGTAGGTATACCTTGACTCCGAAGTATAGCTAGGTGTATAGCCTGCAGTCGTCGTAGTGTAGAACCCGATAGTTCCGAAGAACACCACACGGTCAGTGAGGGCGGGGGCGGGGGGGCGCCAGCGGAGGCGGGTTCTTCAGTTGAGCGGTAGACACGACGCCGTGAGCATGTGAATGATAATCCGCGTTGATTAGTAAACACACACAAGAATGGAAAGAAAATTGCCTAGGACCGGTGCATAGGCACTAAAAATAGGTCATATCTGTGAGTGTCGCAGATTAAATTATACACCGTTATAAGTAACGTTTGATTTTGAATAATTGTTCTTTCTTCTTTCTCTTTCTCTTTCTCTTTCTAATTATTCTGTGGTAATATTGTGATGTAAGATCAAGCTCGATTATCCTGTGCTTATAAACTGACGTGATCTCTATAGAATATAAAGAAGAAATAAAATGTTCCGTTACCCGTTTCATCTAAACTTACTCAGCGATTTCTTAATCAAAGTGTCATCGATTCATAACTATAACTAAACGAAATATTCACGTATTTACTATTCGTTGATACAATCTCGCAGATGATTTCAAAATAAATCTCGATTTATCACTTCGATACGTAATTCCGTAAAATCCAAGTGACTAATTCGATTCATCAATTATCTTCCGTATAATTACGTTACACTAAAGTATATCGATTAATCAAATCCGGTTTTACTTATTTAATAAACAAATTATCCAAAGTCCTAAAGATAGGTGTTACTTAAAAAAATTACAGTTGACTAAACGATCCCAAGAGTCAAGACCAGTGTCTTCGCAAGTCTTCTTCCTCAAGGCATCGATTGCTTTCAAACAGCCTAACTGACAGTCGGAAGAATTCATTTCGAATATAGAAACAATAGCCTAATTTTGTATACCGGTTCTCTTTGTTTGTTTTTTTTTTGTTTTTGTTTTTTTTTTTTTTTTGTTTTTTTGTTTATGGGTTACACGTGTCTCGTTGCGTAACCTGTAATTATTGAATATCATCGTGAATATATGCAACGCTAATGTTTGCATCTTTATGTACGCCCGAAGGCCCCATCGGAGTAACAGGACTTTGAGTCCCTGTGCGTCTCCGAGAGAGAACGGGACCTACCAGCTATAACAGAACGTCTGCGGCCCAAGAAATTCTGTGTGCAGCACTTGACTTTTTAGTTGGTGGGTAAACACGAGACCCTCACACCTGACTGGAGAATCTTTGTTATTGGAATTCAGCTTCAGCTTCGGCTAGATAACCTGAGCCTATGTTACAATTTTTCAAAACAAAAAACTAAAGAATTCATCTTTTAATTCCGTTGTGATCCAAGTTAACATTTTGAAGTAAGTGGAAGTCTTTGTTTCACAAATATAGACGTTGATTACTATTTGAGTAGAAGAAGAAGAAGGAAAAAGTTACAACGCTAATTCTAACCACGACACCTTATATCGTTAACGTTATGTCGAAATTGTTATCGCTGTACTCTAATAAACAGAAATATTTATTCATTTAAAATTGAATAAAATAGTGACAACGTTAAACGAATATCGAATAGCTATTATTGAAGCAATTCTTTTCCGTTTTGTCCGGTTTTTATCAATCTCTAATTCATTGTGATACATAGATACGCATACATTCATCGAATGCTGTTAACTGCTACCGTTAATAGACATTGAGATCCGATGCATAATATCCGTAATGACATCGGGATAGGAAGTATCTCTGGTCCGAGCCTGAAAACGGACTATAATATGTAAGTGCACCGTTACCTCATCTCATTGTGGAAGTTTTGGAGTCGTTACAGTGTCATGAAGGAAGCGAGTGTATGAGTGGGGGAATAATTATTGAAAAGTTCATTAATCTAGTTATATTCAGTTTAGTGTGTTTTTAACATTACTGGATTGAATGGATAAATATTGAGAAGCTCTTTGGCAGCTGCAGACATGAAGACCACGCACCGAGCTCTAAGGTAAGACTATTCTCTTAATTCTATCGCCCCATATGTATATATTGTGTACTAAGATCGATGTTTATAGAAAATCCCGTCCTTGAACGTTTGTATGATTGTTTAATTGTTCGATGAAATGTAAACGAAATGAATAATGTTGAGATGGTGTGCCAATTCAAGAGAGATCGACCATTGAGGGAAGTAAGGCGTACCATAAAGAGAATATTGAAATTATTCGACCTATCGTGTTGGCCAACTCTCAACAGCTGGGAAATAATACATGTGGTACCTGCCTACCATATATTATACACGAATCGATGGCAACGTGGATATTTGAATTGATTTGAAAAAATAATAATGTATATAAGTTTGATGGAAATTCATGGCGTCTGAATTGTTCAGAGAAAGATTTCTTTGCTAGTGATTTATAATAAAACCGTTCTACATCATCAGCCTTGTACGTTGTGCGTATAAAACGTATATGTAGGTATATAACTGTCTTAAACCCTGATTGGCCGATTATCACCAAAGCAATAACGGTGTACTTATAATTTCACCGTTTTGTTTTGCGTTGTTTTTTTTTCCCCCCTCGTTTTAATCCTTCTTCGCCTTGTGGGAAAATTATCAGTCCATTGGCGTGATGATTAAGGATTTTATCGACGATAGGTGAAAACTGTTTTCCAAACGATGCAATAATCCCGATTTACCTGGGCCGGCGTTCAGTAAACAAATGAATCATCTAAATTGATAATTATCGTACGTACCACAACAATTGCTTACTAAGCTAACTGCCATGGGTATAGATTTATGATCACTGGAAGACTTTCGATTGCTCATGAGTATATATGAGGCGTGTGTTACTGTAATCACATATAAATATAAATATATACCATAGCTGGATGGGATGTTGTTATATTTTATATTTCATACAGTTTGGAGCTGAACGGACGGACGTGGATACCTAACTGACGGAATACAGTATGGACTCTCACAATGGCTAATAGGTGTACGTGAATTATGGGTTCTTTCCGAGTATGAGGTATCTTCGCGCGAAGCTGTAACGAATTCAAATGTAAATTCAAGCAGGACAACCAACGATAACTTCATGCGATATAATGAATTCTTCGCTACTTTGTGAAGTGGTAGTAACAAAGAGATAGAGAGAGAGAGAAGAAAAAGATGTAGCTTTCTAGGGATACGTAGACACCTGTTTCCCTGCTAATCTCATTCTTGAGAGGCAGTTGAAATGGCCTTTGTCTCCGACATCTCAACGAATGTCCATTTCTATATTCTAACAGTGAAATATCATTCGAAGAATGAGAAAAGAGGAATGACTATCGGGACTATTTGCAAAGTGTCGAAAACTTTATAGTTGCAAGTATCAAAGAATTATATCACTGATGTGATATGGACGATGTGAAAATATCTATCGTAAGCTTAAGATGATGATGTTGGTGGTTCCCACGCGCATCCAGCGGATACGTTTAAAAAAAAAAAGATAAAAATGAACTGATCTTATTGTGGGTCTTAAGAAAGCAAAGCTATCGTCGCGGTCGTAGGGAACGAAGAGTAAATTAATTTTCACAGTTAGTTGGCAGTTTCGAGAAATTCATCACATTAATTACTTGAAAGTAAAGTGAAACAAAAATCTGTAAAAGTAAAACAGAAAAAAACAAAAAAAAAAACCAACAGATTATTGGTGCCTTTGAAGTTAGATTTCATTTACCAACTCGATGAGATCAACTCCATATAGATAATTGGCAATAGAATTAGTACTACGTAAACAAATCTAACGACATAAAAATGAAAAACAATCTGAAAACACAACGAACGACTGTTTCTAGGATGACTCAAAATTATTTGCTGAACCTATATACAGTACGATAATACAGTATCCTGCGGAGGAGAGCTTCAAGCAGTTAAGAAACACGGAAGAGCTCATCAAAGCTGAGCCCCGTTGTCCTCGATTGGAAAAATACATCATGCTAGAGCTTTTCCTTTACCTTTACCTTTACCTTTACCTCTGTCCTTGTCTTCGTCTTTGAGATAAGCATAAAGGAAAACAATAGCATCTTATTCGTCACGGCCTGCTTCGTAGGGCTCACTTGTCCGTGTCGTTTGTTTGCCAAACTAATTTAAACGGTTTACTCATGTTTTTCCGTGGCAGAGTCGGTCAGTTAAATCAACAGTTAATTCCATTCCTTACGCCTTACGGCTTACGGCTTACGGGAACATCATCATGCTTCCAGGGAGTATTGCTGCAGTATTAATGTTATTTGCGAATCCTGAGACACAGCGTCATCGCAAAACAACGAAACAACAAAAATCAAATATCAAATACAAGTCACGGACAAGGCCCGTCATTATTGATGCCACGCTGACGACGGCTGAACGGTTTTGCTCTAATAATCAAGAGCTATTCTCATCGGATTGTCTGAACGTTAAACGGCATGGAACATCGAACTGCCGCTAACGAGATTAACCTTAAAGCTCAAAGCTTAATTCAGCTATACCTTGATTCGAGATAACTTAATTTATTCGATATGGATTTATTCGAAGCCATGTAATTGAGCTAGTTTTACACCTATATACGAATCGTGCGGTGTGCTAGGATTAAATCTTTGATATCTTTGTCGCTGACACTGTCGTTCATCATTTTGCTTGCGGAGATCAGAATGAGCGTTGTTTCAAAACGTTTAGTAGCTTGGCACAGTGAAATTTCGATGCCTATCTAGCTGCACAACGTCACAACTATCGGCTGGTTTTTTTATCTTCGAACGTTCATTCCGATATATACGTTCTCGATTGTGAGTAAAAACCATGAAACTATATATCGCAGGTTCTTTGGCAGAAATATTGAACAATTATTTCGCTCACAACTTTTCGATACGCCATTTTAAAAATCTTGTGTTCTTATAGAATTTATGTTCGCACATACTTATTGTTAGTTTCAAGTACGGGTCAAGAATAGACCACAAAACAATGCCCAAGACTAGAAGATATCATATCCGATCGAACAGCCGTATCCCCAAAGAAGTTCCGATCCTCCTTTGCCGCAGGTGGCAATTTAGCCGAGCGAATGGGTCTTCAAGTGTTCTTGAAGACAGTTCATCACTTTTCATAGCAGCCGGCTAAAGCATCTTTATATCATACAGCTGGTTTCATTTTGCCTTCTATATTGAACCTATGTCATCATGCCATCCGTGGTTTACAGAAAATAATCAGACTTTCCATTCGGACTTCAGATCCGTAAGAGTGAATAAGATCTGAGCAATTATCACGATGCTACTCGATTATTATCGACGTATAAAATGGTAAAATGGACCGTTTTGATCGGTAAGTTACTCACGATCGTTCTGCAATGCAGAGATATCAATGCAATGGTACAAGCGAGATAGTAATGGTGCGAAAATGAGAATTGAAAATGGTACATTCGTTACTTTTCATTTCATGGGTTGGGATCGGGATTCGGATGGGTATATGGAATTAAAAGAAAATTGTCCGATGAAATCCACTATCGATCCTACCACGGAATTGGTTCGCACAATGATTGCTTTTCTGTGTACGACATCGTTCCGTGCTGTGCAGAAATGCAAACTTGCAAATAACCAAATTAATTGTGTACCCCATGTAGTGTACTTATATCACATTCATGTACGGTGCTTTTTCTCTGCATCACGCACCAGGAAACCACTCCGTATAATAAAATAGCACAATAACGAAATATCGCAGGTCTTTGGACTCGCATTACAGTTACACAATTGCTGTCATAAATAAGATAAGACGCTAACAAGCTGTTACCGATTGATAAATTTAAGGCATGGTCTGCGACGCTCCAGCTACCACGTTAGCAAAAATGATTTACAATTCCGATATGACACCAACGAATTGCGAGTGAAAAATCGATTTTGTCAAGATTTGATTCGTTTTTTTTTTCTCCATTATTTTTTGTTACATCTTGTAGTTGAAAACTGGACGCAGATGGACGTAGAAAACGCTTGGGCAGGAGTTCAATATAAGAAATTAACCGAACCTCGTCAAGATATCTACGAATCGCATCCAACACCCCCCCTGCAGCAATAAACTGAGGCAGGTTATAAAAAATAAATCGCTGATCGATCGCGCCGATTAAAATTTGCATATTATTTCAGACTCTGGTGTTAATAAATTATACACATGTTCCTCGTGTACATATATGTATATATATATATTTGCAAATCTATATTTTATAGATATATATACATGTATACTCGCTGGATATTTCGAGACCCGTAAGTAGATACGTATTATTGAATTATTATAATCACCATGCATGATAATATAGATGCCGGACTATTCTCGCCTTTAGAGCTCAAGGGCTCGTGGGAGAGATATTCCTGGCATCCCATAGCAAACACTAGTTCCAGGTGCTATTTAATCAGTGTTGGCCAAAGACGAGTGTTTGCTATTCGCGCAGCTATAGAAATTTGAAAGAAGAAATTTTTGTATTCTTACATGGTCGAGTTTATCGGTGGGCATATGGAAAATTCAGTAGTTTGGATCTTTTATGCAAGACCGAGTGGTGTGAACGTGATTAAGTCCCTCCTGCTGCTTACACTTGACGAGATACCACTCAAGTTTTCATAACTTTACGGTGTCTGTATTCTAAGAAGACGCAGAAGCTCACCGTATTTTCTTTCAATTATTAAAAGCCTTGTTTCAAGAAGAGGATAACTTTTCAGAACCGAGCTAGCGAGGGGCAATCAATTTTAATTAATTAAGACCAGTTAAAAGGAATTGTACCTATCTGAAGAAAATAGGGGTCTCGGAATTGTTCGAGAAAAGTTTTATTCTACTTGGAAATATATTAAACTATTATTTAAGCATTCGTGTATGAGTATATCAACTTACATATATACCTGTTTTCTTCTTTGGTATCTCTTTCAGTTTTCTTTTTATTCACGTCGCACGCGGTCGAATATCGCGTGCTAATTAATTCCTTTCTCCGTTTTTGATAACGCACCGACTAGACGCCATTTTGGTAAAGTTTTCCGCTCATCGGAGCGATGAAACCTTTCTGCATAATTCATCGATCTTCTTATTCTCGTCGTCACTTCCGCTCAGAAAGTTGAATGTTTGAGAAAAGTTTCTCCATTTTTCATCGTGAGCATCGCGCGGCTCGTTGTGATCAACAAGAATAAAGTGGGAACAAAAATAGCACAAAACGTGGAAACAAATAGAAGTGAAAAAAGGATAAAAGATAAACACAAGGACAGAAACGGAGAATAAAAAAAATAATCGCAACAAAGTTTTACAATTGTTAAGAATTTGAACTCTTTTTTTTTTTATACCGCTGCCTTTTATCATGCTTCATTCCAAATTCATAATTTGTGTCAAGATTTCGGCATTCGGTAAATATGGTTTTTCGTAAATTTGTCCCAATGAGTTAGAAGCAACGTTATGGGATATTCACGAGTCCAGAAGACGATTCTCGTTGGGCTAGACTCTGTGGTTTGTGTTCCGGGTTTATAAAGTGGGCTAAAATCGTGGGAAAAGGGTATTAATAAATATCATTTATGATTAGCGGCTAGTAACCCCGCTGGGAATTCGTTCGGTTGTGAAACTTATTAAATTGTAGCGGCGTGACGATGCAGCAATGTGTCGGGTATCTAATTGGTGCGTACATGTTCTTCTCAGCCATTGAAATTCTATAAAATTACAAGCGTTACGTCAACGGTTCATTTCGGAGTCTCGATACTCGCTTACCTGTTCATCAAAGGCCGTACGTGAGGTCAGCGAGTATCGTTTTGCTGATTTCTTTCAACTCTATAATAATTCGAGCGAGTCAGACTACGTTATGAAAAGGGCGTAGTGATACACGGTAAACTAAAACGTTTCGATTCATGAAATCGCTGATAATAAATTAACATTTCGTTGAATACACGCTCTACGGCAGTTGAAATTTCTAAAGTTCGAAATTTCAGTAAAGCGGTCGATTTTACGCACCGAACAAGCCACTGATCTGAATACTATCTGGATAGATTATCCCGTGAGACGTCATTGTACCAAATTGGAGGCTCAATCAGCGCCACCGTAACGAGGCAGTGTACTAAATTTTGTTTAAGTGCGCTTGCGCAGCGTCGACGTGTAAAATAGTCAGTGTATGGGTAGCCGTAATTCCTAAGTTACCACCGCATACATTTACACTCACGCATTGAAAGTTTTTGGTCGCGCAAGCGCATTGAGGTGAAATTTAGTACCTAGACTCAATGAGAAGGCGCTGACTAACTTATCAAATGTTTACGATATTTCGAGCTTAGGCCAATGGGAAACCTCTATCCAGATAGTATCCAGATCAGTGGAACAAGCAGTCTGTACCCAACCCACGAGACCATCTGTGCCTTAGACACTGGCGTCTAGGTAATACCAAGCACGTAAGACCTTGGTGTAATAAATAGAAAATGCAGGTAATACCCGTGCCTAAATAATGATTTATTTCACGGTTTAGTGTGGGTGAGTGTCTTTGCTCCTCTGCTTCTCTGTTCAACGAACAAAATTGTGTAGACCCAGGTACACTCCCGAGTGAAGTTTCTACGGTGGTTTGAAACTGTCTCTATAGACAGAGGTTAGGATCGCGTGCGATGGAACTAAATATATTTTCCTATGCGACTGTACCGACCCGAGTTCCCCGCAGGTATTGCATCATTTAGTAGCCTTTCTTAGGACAACGCTTAAATAGTTTATTTCGGATTTTCTCCCAGTGTGGTTCTGAAGGGAATACACTTTTTCCAACTATACGGCGTAAAAGAATTTCAACTCTTTCGCCAAATTAAACAACATTGCTTTTCGGAGAGTATCACGTACCACCGATTCCGTTATTTCCGTTATTTTGTGTTGCAAAATTGATCAATTCAACTTCTAGCATAGATATAAAATATTCTTCGTCGAAAACTTTGTACTTCGTGCATTTCTATTTTCGTATTTTGTTTTCGTTACTCATATACAGAAACCGGCTCTTGCCAATACGTCAATTTCCAGCCCCATGTTGTATGATTACAATTTTCTTCTGTTTTCATTGATTTTGAAACTCTCGAAAGCTGTATCTTATGAAAAGCTTGACGTCGGGATCTCCACAAGGGCTCAGTCTAAAGCTGATTCAACGAACTTTTTAATGAGATTAAAAATTGCTGATTTTCTTCCCCACAAACGTAAAGATATCTAAATTTATATATTTGACTTCAGACAATCGACTCC
The DNA here is from genome assembly GCA_963966615.1 of Tenthredo amoena. NCBI lineage: Eukaryota > Metazoa > Arthropoda > Insecta > Hymenoptera > Tenthredinidae > Tenthredo > Tenthredo amoena. Next base: position 9,047,879 of record OZ016490.1, read on the forward strand.
TTTCTCACCCTCCGATTTCGATTCGACAAATCGGCTAGATTTTCACTGAAATTGGTTTCTTGGAGTTCTTCGGACTGCTAGTTCCGAAACTGACCACGAAATCGCGAAATTCAAAATGGCTGATCGAACATTATGATCGGGACTTTGGGGTGCATTTTGTAAAACAAAACCCAAGGATTTTTACCGTATTTCTTAAATCGAAATCGAAGGGTGGAAAAGACATTCAATCCAAGGTCAAGCGTTGAAATACAAATATCTCCTAATTGAAATCAGTTTATTTCCAATTTATTGAGTATGTTCCAAACTATGGCCGTGATTTCAATTCGAAACACTAGAAATTTGCATTTTCATAACTCGAACACTTTTTGAGTGGAGATCGGCTAGTCGGTGACTGTAGATGGGGAACGTATAAGATTACAAAAAGCATAAGAATGCCTGATCAATTTTTGCTGTTCTTTGTCCGACGTGACGTGAAATAGCTCATAGGTATATATGCCTGTTCGACGATGCACTTATACATCAATGAATAATCTCTAGTAAATAACAAAGTCTCGTTAATTTGTTTATCCATTCGTGTGCACCGATGCCTTTATCCCTCGCTAGGTGAAATCTAAACATTTCCCCGATCAATTTCTATCCACTAGTTTGGCAAATCAGAGCTTTTCGAAATGATTGACTCAAATATGGAGAAAGAAATGGATTCTAAATATTTCCGATATAATAAATGGGTTGGAATGCTTATTTCCTGATGAGTATAAAATATGCTCGGTACACGCGGTTTATCGACGTTTCGAAAATAACAAATCTGCAATTTTCGGTCTCTGAGGGGTCGAAAGGTAAACTTTGGTTCAATTATGCATGTTAGGGTCATGCGCGAGGGTAATCGTGCTCTCTAAAATTTTCGGTGTGAAAATGTCGAGAAAATCTTGCCACTCCTAATTCGGTTTAAAAAAAAGAATAAGGTTTCACTTTTGTGGAGGGAATTTTCACTTCTTTTCCTCTCCACTCTTGCGAAGAATTGCACCACTTTCATCCTACGAAGTTTAGAGAGTAAGAGCAAAAGGTGAACAAAGAAGTTATTGTAACTCGTCTAACTAACGGGTCCAAAATGAATCGTAAAAAATATTTGAAAAACGCAAAATGAAGCTGAATATGTCCCCTTCAAAACCCCGTTCACGAAATTGGAATATCTGATTTTTTGACAGAGCAATCGCACTCTTAGTGCGGCTCAAAATGTCGGTTGGTGTTTCCATACTTTTGGCGGGTAGTGTATGTGGAAAGTTATTGAAGCTGAGATTGTATGAAACCAAAAATAAATTAGTTCACTCATTTAGCAAGTAAAGAAGTATCTGTGATTGTATCGAAAAATTATGAGAACACGAAAATGTGTGCCTTGATGATCGCGTTCATATTTTCGGTGAAAAAAGATCGAAAAGTGGGTTTTCGATTTGTTTAACAATGGCCCACCTTTGCAAAAAATCTGAAAAAATTATAGAAAATCCAACACGGTTCGATGTTCATATTGTGAAAAAAAGAAGTTAGTGACTCTTCGAAATCTATAAAAAATCGTCAATCTAAGCCTTGAAAGATTTTCGACAGCGCGAGTATACAGCGAAAAAATTTGAAAAAATTCTCGAGCATGCACATCCATGTCCGTCATGGGTGGAATTTTTTTCATATTTTTTGGAGTGAAAATGGCCTAGTATCACGCAAACACTGGAATTTTCGTTTTTCCGACATCCCAGTGTTAATAGTGAGGATGAAAGGTCGAAATTTGGGGGAACCTTGTTTCTGATGAAGTGCTAGAATTTGGCGCATAGCGAGTCCACATCGGTTTAGGGGCACATTTCATATGGAAACTCGGCTAGGCCCTTTGTCGGCCCTTCAGGTATGGTCAATAGGTCCTACATTGGTACCTACTAATGTACCCAGTATAAACTTGCCGGTCGTCTATCGTGATTGAATTAGCCATGATTGAAGCCCGCAGGAAAATTCTGGGGCAATCCACGCTTGACTATTATAACTTTTACTTTATCGATTGCTAGGCTAGAGTTACATTTCGCGCATATCCTGCTTCCCTGAGAAACTGAGAAACTTTGTCGTTTTTCAAGGTGTTCGCCGATGATTGACCGGCTCGTGGCTAATTTACGTCAATTAATTAGTCTCGAGTTTGTTCGCTCGGCGATGTCTTCTTCTGCAGCTTGGAAGAATTTACCCACCAAAGGTCGTGGAGGTGATACCTGCGCGGTCGAAACGCTGCGGAGTACTTTAGACTTCAGCCCCCTTTCCTTTCTTCGCTTTTATTCTTTTACTCGCTAATGCGCTTACACGGAAAAAACAAATTTCAATGCCGGCTTGCGACGACGGCTTCGCATATAGTAATAATATCTCGTATACTTATATATATATACGGATTAAATGAGAAGCCAGGAATTCACCCTCGACCTTATATACATAATACTGCAGCATGTACTGCGCATTTCGATAAATAATGACATTTTTCCATTGTTCCCATAAATTTCATATGAAATTTTCCTACCTTGTTCATCAGTATGCATGATTTTTCAATTCGACTGCTGAGCAGCACAACATCCTATCTTTTCCACAGACCAAAGTCTGAGAAACGATGTTCTTCTGCTCATAGTCGTCGAATCGTTCTTTTGTGAAAGATGTAAAGAGATATCGAAATTCGTTACTCGTTTGAAATCCATGCGCATAGTCATTACTGCGAGAAATTAACATCTCTATTTTAACGCATGATCAAAAAACCCCCTTCCTGATTTACAAAGTAACCAAAATAGACATCAGTTTTGTGACACGGTTTTTGCATAAAATAGCATCGATGCGATTCGAGAGCTAGTGCGATGGAATTCTCTTGTTTGAAAAACTGCCTCTTATGGACACTTCCAAATTGAACTCCACGCTTTTTGGCGATGATGATGCCGTGACTGCAGAATGGAAAACGATGTCTGGTAGAAGGTTGGAAGTCACAACGAACAACGACATCCCCTTGGGCTAGAAACGAGGTTCTGGTCCCTTGGGATGGGGTTCTCCCCTTTCTCTTCTCGCTCGGGAACATGGGCGTACTATGTGCACTCATGTGCAATTCAAAGGATGAAAAGCCCAGATACCCGTACTCGGTCGTCGGCCTGTCCGATCAACGTTCGAAAGCTCTTTACGCGCTGCCCTCTAGACGGCATGAATATAACATGAATACATGTATGTATATTCCATGTAGAATTATGTAACCCAGCTTATATGCATATACGACATGCAGTCGGCTCCAGGCTGTCAGAAATTTCTGAAGAATCCATCGATTTATTACACTATGGAGGAATTCAATTTTATACGGATCGATTTTCCCGCTCCCTCGAGGTATTTTTTAAACCTAGGCAAACCGGGGCTGATCCTTCGGTCTTACTCCGGTCAAGTCAACGAAACTCCATATATTGTCTCGAACGAAGGGGTAGGAAAATTCGTGACCATATATAAATCGATAATTCCCAGTCATGGTTTTATGCGCAATATGGTGAGTGACCCTGAGACGAAAGTGACTATACAGAACGCCATTGACATATGAAAAAACCCGTCCAGGTAATAATTGCTTGTACCGTGTTCTGGAATGGCTATATTATAATAGATTTTGCTAGAGGAAGAATGCCGAGACATATCTGCTCCTCGGACCTATACCTTCGAGTGTTCCGAGTCGAAGGTTGATTTTAATGGCGACTGCAGTGCTGTATATAAGAATGTTTTATTGCCAAGGGGTATTATTTTTAATTGCAACTGGCAACTGACGGTGGTAGGCGGCTTGGCGCTCTTCTCTTCCTCGTAGTCCTTGTGGTTCGCGCCAATTAAGACTGCCCAAACTGAAGAAGGCGGCTGTCGTGAAAGGGAAAATAAATAGAAAAATAAGGTAGGTATATACTTCTTTCCGAACCTCTTTTGCGTATATAATTCCCAGGCATATTTGGTCGATATCTGCAAGCTCAAAGTTCACACGTAACAGCACACAAGTCTATAATGACATAATATAACAACACAGAACGTCTTTAGAGTAGGACCATTCCCGTGACATGCCACATGGTATACGCGACGTATGGATGATTCCATTCTAACAATGTTTATTAATGTCTTGTACTGTTTGCTCTCACTGGTCATCCATTAACGATCTATTCATTAAATTTTTGTATCGATACGATCCTCATGAACATATTTCATCGCTTCTTTCGTATAATATAACTTGCAGTCCGGAGAAAACTTACGGTTCAAATCACTTAAATGTCAGTACCGTGTCACGTCCATTTCTAGAATTTACCTATGAATTCATTATTTTCTTTGTCGCAATAAATGATCCAAACTAATTAATCCATAAATCTAATTAATGCTATAATACAATTCATGAATAAATTATAATACAATTCGTTATAATTTTTCCGAAGAATGTCTACCAAATTTATTTTATGTCAGTACCGTGGCATGGAAAATTTGAAATTTGATTCTCATTCTCGATATTTTGAAGTTGTAGCGAAATCCTCTCGGACTTTCATTTTTCCAATAAAATAGAATAATAATATGCGTTAAAAAACTAAAAAAGTTTAATTATAGAATCAAAAAATGTTTAATCGAAAAAGTAACAGTTAGAACAGAATCACCGATATATCAATATCTTCCGTTCATTTTTTCACGGCGTTTATTAACCTGCGGTGTGCCAAATTGTATGAGCCAATTAAAACCGGCAAATAATGCCGCATTATAGGCTTTGGTCGAGGAACAGTTCAAATTTCAATGAGAATACCTACAGCACGGTGCAGTACGTGATACGTCAATAAATTATGGCTTCATCCATCACAGAGTTCTTCGATGTAGGGATTTAGGAAGTTCGAATTCATTCTACAACGCAAGCATAAATTTTACAATTTATTTAGTATTTAATTTATCAATTATGATACGACACATGATTATGGTTACGTACTACATACCGCGGTTTCGAAATTACATCAATTGTTATATTTTGGTTCTCGCTTCAAGGTAAGTGCTTGTAGTGTGACGTTGTTTCTGGGTATGTTATTAGACCTAACAATAATCTACGTAGTTACAGGTAAATACGTACCTGGGAATAGCAGATTTTTTGTTCGAACTTTTTTCCTCGGGATACTAAGGATTCTACTTACGATTAACTTAACGTCCATAGCAACTTCCTGTTCCTTCTAAATTACAGATCACACGGTTTCAACGGGTGCCGAATCCATTCAGTATGTTTCAAATTTATCTCCTTCTCCGTTGACATATGATAACAATATATAAATAAATATATAAATACATTACGAAATGCGTGACTCCGTTCTCTGCAGCATATATTATGGAAAATTCTTTGCACGTCGAACATCGCCGTCAATTTTCACCAATACTTCTGGATAGTCTGCTGTGAATTTAAATTCGCGAATAACGTCTGTGTATCCTTTTTTACATACATGAATATATTGGTGCATTGCACCCGTACATACTGATGCAGTGGTTAGATTTATGTATATATAGATGTACTTACGCATGTATGCCCACATGTACATATGCAACCGTGGCCATAGGATATTGTGACTGGTCACTGGGTCAAAGCTTGAATGCCAGATGAATGTAAAATAGGGCAAAGGATTTTTCTCTTGGAACTGGTGCAGAAATAGCTTAATAAAATAAAATTTATCAATGACTTTTCCGTACCGAAAACTTCAAACGCGTTTTTCTCGAAATTACATTTTTCAAGTCGGTCAGACTCATAACTCGAACAAATCTTGACCGATCGACTTGAAATTTTAACTGTATATTCACAATTACATTCCGCATAGAAGTACGTAGGATTTTCTCGATATATTACATAGTTTTTTTTTTTATAAACAATTTTCGGACGATTTTTTTTTTAGAATTTTTAACTTTTATTTCAAGAACGCGCCGTTTTTGCAAAAATCGATATATCATAAAAATCCTACGTACTTCTGTAGCTATTCGCATGTATAATCGAAAGAAATTTCTTCATTCACCGTAAATTGAAAATTGCAAGTGCAGTTGGTCCGGCCGCGTGCCTTTGAAAAAAAAAAGGCTTCGCCAAAGAAAAGCTGTGCAGCCGCCATTTTCTTCGATATTACTTCGAAAAAAATAATTCATTTAGTTTATGATATATACAATAAAGGACCTTTTTCAGAATTTTGATTCATTTCATTGTTCCGCTGAAAAAAATTCCCAAAATATGCTTATTTTTTCCCCCGCTACAGTGTCCTGACCCCTTAATATTTGCTTCATTCCAAATATTGGAATTGAATTAGTACTCGTCAACTATCGACACCCCATATCATCATATGGTGTCAATTGATGCCAGACACACGTAAGATTCCCAATTATAGCGTTCTCTTTGGCAGACGCTCATAACACTGTACCTTCATACAGAAAATGTCTAATCGCTGATAGTATGGTGAAAGGCCAGACTCTTAGAATATCAAAACTGAACTTATCTGAAGTGCGAAAGTGGGAAACCGTAGTGCAAATTCGAATGATGGGACTGACCCTGTTATCATGGAATTAATTCGATGTGTGGCTGTTTCAGTGTTCCGTAAAATCAGGAATTCTAATAAGTCGTCGTTAGCGGTGGTAACGATTATTGTGGACGATTTAAAGAAATTGAGATTCAAGACTGTACAGTCGGAAGAACTCCATGTATGTATAAACATGTATAAGATTAAGGTGGGAATTGATCCCGGGCGGCGTCGACGGCTCGACTGACCAACGGAATGGTCAACCGGTTTTTAGGCTGACCTGAACTAACGCTCGAAGAACGGCGCGGTGCTCGGCAAAGACTCAGAAGCTGTCTTTATATCCAGCTTCCATACACTCTAGTGCGGAAGATGCAGGGCGGTTCACGCGACTTAATCTTATTCTCAAGGAGTCCATCAGGCGAAATTTGAACGGCGAAATTACTCTTGAGTAGAATTCGACTAAGCGAGAAAACGACCTCCGTTGTTACAATGATATCGATTTTCGTCATGTTTGAATGGCAACTGAGAGAAAAATCATCGATCGCAAAAAAAAAAACAAAAAAACAAAAAAAAAAAAAAAACAAGAAATGAATAAATTGCAAAAGAGACGAAAGATCCGAATGATTGAACACCAGAGACGACGTATATATGTGAAAGTAAGGTGCTGGTTGCAGGATCATTCGGCTTCCTGAATGCGTTTCATTTTTATCGGTACATTTACACTCGAAGCGTATCAGTGCCACATAACTTTAACTGTTTGGTTACGGGGCGACGACCCATCGTCGTTTCAGAAGTCGTTTTATAATACTATGAGACATCGTCTCAGCTAAGACGTCTTCCGTCATCAGAGGCGTTCATAAATTCATTTGTCATCGTGGCTTCGAAGTTGCCCCATAACTTGTAGAACCAATAAATTTGAATGAAAATTAGATCGATTGTTATGTATCGATGTAGACAAATCACTCAACGGTTACGAAACGATAACTAAGGAAATTTGGGTCTACTGCACTATTTCACCAACAGAACTTTCGACTCTAGAAAGAAACGAATTTAGAGCTTATTTACGTCTCTGTGATTTTTGACAGAGCGAGTTTCATCCGTTTCTCATCAGCATGGGCCCTATAAACTCATTTTCAGCTCTATAAAAAGTTCAGTCCAGTGTCTCGTCCACCATTTTATACGAAACTCCTTTTGCACGGTTTGGCAGTTCTAGTTCAATTGGTTACACTTGAATGACATAACCCATAAAATGTTCAACAGATCATACAATACTTTAATTCTAGACAATATTTTCGTTTCCGATACTAGGGCGTCTAAAACAAAAAACACGAGATTTTAGTTTTTTACTCCCACCACTCCAAACGTTAGTTCTTTACACTTAAGGGGTTAGGCCACTGTAGCGGGGGAAAAAATAAGCATATTTTGGGAATTTTTCTCAGCGGAACAATAAAATGAATCAAAATTCTGAAACAAGTCCTTTATTGTATATATCATAAACTAAATGAATTATTTTTTTCAAAGTAATATCAAAGAAAATGGCGGCTGCACAGCTTTTCTTTGGCGAAGCCTTTTTTTGCAAAGGCGCGCGGCCGGACCAACTGCACTTGCAATTTTTAATTTACGGTGAATGAAAAAATTTCTTTCGATTATACATGTGAATAGCTACAGAAGTATGTAGGATTTTTATGATATATCGATTTTTGCAAAAACGGCGCGTTCTTGAAATAAAATTTAAAAATTCTCAAAAAAGAATCGCCCGAAAATTGTTTATAAAAAAAAAACAATGTAATATATCGAGAAAATCCTACGTACTTCTATGCGGAATGTAATTGTGAATATACAGTTAAAATTTCAAGTCGATCGGTCAAGATTTGTTCGAGTTATGAGTCCGGCCGACTTGAAAAATGTAATTTCGAGAAAAACGCGTTCGAAGTTTTCGGTAGGGAAAACTCATTGATAAATTTTATATACCTTTAGTCAGCGATGCCTGCGCCATACAATCGGCCTTCCAAATTAACGTGCTGCTCGAGCTCTTCTTTTCTGCACGCTTTCAAAGCGATCCGTGCGTTTGGAAATTTCTACATTGGCCTAACCCCTTAAGTAATTTTCCTACCAAAAAATCAGCTCTCCCTCGATACCTGTACTATGTTGGCACTCATTGAAGTAGAAATAAAAAATTCCTGCCCTTCAGGCAATCATCTCGACAATGAAAAAAAGTCTAATCAAAGATACGATTCCACATTGTCTGGTGATGGGACTCCAGACTTTCCCCCATTCTATATTTTAATTCATTTTTGTAATATGGGTTCTGTGACATTTTATCGTAACTTTACTGATGAAAAATGTTTTCGACCACAAGGTGGTTTTTACTCTCTCGAATCTGTTTTTTTTTTTTTCTTTTTTTTTCTTTCGGTCGTAAGAGTCATCTGTTAACAGAATTAAGCGAAACTCGACACGCAAAGCTCGAATGACGAAGCTCTCTATTTGGTGAGAAAAAGAATTGGTTTAGTTTAGTTTAGTTCCGTAAAAACCAGAAACACACAACGGTCGAGTCTCAAAGGTGCTATATTATAGAAACTTTATTACTATCTCAGACTGAAGAGTCTGCTTCTTTTTTTCCATAAAACTCATCAAAGGGAGGTCTCCCCCAGCTTATTGCTGAACTCTTATTCCTATAGTGTAGTTTTATCATGGTAATAAGATCAGAGCTAAAATGCAAGAAAAACTTTGAACTAGAGCTCGAAATTGAACGTTAACTAAAAGTTTCCCGTAGCACTTGTTAACAAGGTTGGACTGTCGGTACTTTCGTAATTAATTTCATCCCACGATAATTATTGCATATTGCCTATTTATCGCATTAATTAACTCGTAAACTAGTAACAACTTCCCTAGAAATTTTCGAAAAAAATCCTACTTAGATTAATCACAAACGTATCGATTCGAACAGTTCGACTTCCTTGAGCGTTTATAGTCGTTGCATGATGACCATGACGTAAAATCAATTGATCCGCAGGCAGTTGAAACATATCAAGTATTTTCTCGCTCGTTCGTTCCTTTGGGTGAATCTGAGACACGAGGAAGAATCTAATCAGATAAGTCACGCTACGACATCTCATTTCGAATGTTGTTACTTTTTTTTTTCTATCCCCATGTCGATTTTGTGTAATTTCTTGTTCGCTTCACGCAGTCGTATCTTTCTCATGGTTGTGTTCGAACGAATTCCTATCCCCATGTCTTGAACATCAGTCAGGTTTCTCATCCTGGAATTCAATGTCAATTGTGATTGGATTTTGAAACAGAGGTAACTCGTTCTTTCTATTTTTCGTTTCATCAAATATTGTTTACGCCACATCACTCCACGGTCTCTATGTTCTCCCTGATTCAATATTGCAATAATCACCTTCGCTTGGTTCAATAAACTGTTCACCAGCTACATTCGTATAATCAACGAAACGTTGTTTGACCGAAGGTGTTTTTAATATGTGGGTGTCGGGTAGTTCCGAGCGAGAATATTTGTCTACGTAATATACGTGGGGAGTAAAGTAACTTCACTTTTTCATGAAATGTTTATAAAACCTGGTAAATGCATGTGTTTTAGTATATTTAAAAATTTTACGGTATATTTGTATAAAAACTGATCTCTGCTTAATTATAATGCTCGTGAATTTTCCAGCTGGCTTATACGAGTGTATAAATCAAACGTGTACTCGCATAATATATCCTAGAAATATTGAATCTAACTTTTGATTTTATTTTTCGCTAATAAGAGTGATTTTTAAATACCTGAAATTTGATCTCACATTGCAGAGAAGTTTAATGTTCACGTCAACTTTAGAACGTTATTTTATTTCACATTCATCATCCGCCTTTCATCTGCCGTTTCATTTGATCCCGACTCCGTTTCGCGGTCACCTTCACCTTTCCGCAAATCCCGTGCTAAGTAGGTATTTCGCTTGATCTGCACGATTTGAACCTCTTTCATTTAGATATTCCCAGTGCAAATACGAAGCGGTACTCACAGTTGTAACCATATATCGTTTGCGTTATTTCTCTGCACCTCATAAAACATTCGCTGAAACAATCTTCAGATGACAGGTTTGCCAACCTATCTCAAGCCTCTGAAAATCGTTATTTATTTTTTCCCAAACTTGAGCCCACAGTCCGGCTAAAACTCGTTGCTGCCCATGAGGCTAGTATAGAGACGTATCTACCTCGCACACACGTATGTATCTCGTCAAGGAGAAACGACTCCACTAGTTTTCCCAGCTACCGCATTTCCGCGTACAAAGATATCTTTCCGGTTACCAGCCGGGTAGGTACTTAACCAGCTAGGTATGTTGGCATTAAAAGTAAATGTCGGAGAGCTCGGGATCATGATGAGGCTAGTAGAATGGTCGAGCACACGGTTAGACGTCAGTTGGCTAGAGTGAAGCCAAGCGCATCGTTATATGTCTGACTATATAAGTCCCTTAACGGCCTTGCGCTTTTTTTCTAACGTGGCACGACCTTCGCTGCTTTCCGACTCAATTTTACCATCTTCAATAAAATTTCGTCTTCAACGAGAGCGTATCGCGGTTTTTATTTAAACGAAACAAATAGATCGTGTTTTTTTCATTCCTATTCCGATCATTCTAGGTGTTAGGTTTTCAAAGAAAACATACTTATACTCCAAGAGGTAGCGCAAGTCCTTTTTTCCGAATGTTTTTGGGTCACTGATTTCGAAGCTGAACTCGAAATACAGAAATTTGAAATGGCGGGTCCGATGTGACGTGACGAAATTACAAAAAGTGGAAAGTTTTGCATCGAGATTGGTAATCGAATCTGAGCTCTAAAAATTACGAAACTGCACATTGCTCACCCACTGGTGGATTGGTTTTGTGTAAAAAGCTAACGTATAGAGTAATGGGAGTAGAAATACCAGTATCGCATACGCGTATATGATAGCGATATTGCAATTGAAAATTATTTCTAGATTCTGATCGATTAGATCGAAGAAAATACTCGATTTGATTCAAATATCAGGAGATAAACGATATACCTGATAAAAAGTCATGGTGAGTGATCGACGGTCGGATACGTTGTGGAAATAAACAATATCATTCGAATTATCGCTATCGGATCGTGAAGATGCCAGTGGAAATTATTTGGATCAAAGATCGATTCACGTTTATATGAAGATATCTTATAACTGCTGAACCTGGATACTATATGAGCTGTATCAGTTTGCTGTAATATAGGTATTATCTATTCTAGTAGGTAAACACCGAAAATCTTACAACAAAATATCCCCGATACAGTAAGTTGTGAAATGTAGCTCTCAGTCGAGTAATCATTGCTCCATTCTCTGTGTTCAAAGACAATCACGATTGTGGAGGTAAATATAAGGCAGTGTGGGATTCTGCTGTTCACTTTTGAATTTTTCATTGGCCATAGGTCGGTGTTCGTATATAAAAATATGTGAGTTCTTGGTAAGCAACGTGCTCGTAAATACGCTACCGGTAATAATTGCACTCTCAAGTGTAAAAAGATGGACTAGGAATTTTCATTCTCCCAATCGTCGGTAGAGTATATTTTTCATCCGCGTACACATCTCGGCATTGAGCAAACCTACATTCGTATATACATTGTGATAAAATGGTCCACTGTGCATCGTTGGCAGGAAGGAATATTGACCATCGAAAATTCATTATAATATCAGACTTATGTCTTATATGTACTTACTAGAGTTATGTCACAAAGTACTAGTAGGTAATCGGCTGTGAATAAACCGAGTCAATAGGATATTCCTTCAAAGCGTACCAGTGATATAAAAAGATAAGAAAGTGAATTATTTTTCTCAAAACCGACTGAAAATAATATAACTTGGATTATAAGTTATAGAAGTGGACGAGTCCTATCGAAAAATAGTTTTTAGGGTCAATAAGTTCATAAATAAACACATTTGTTGATAACAAAGTGTTTGAATTCATTTTTTAAAACGTCGTGCGAAAAATTCGACTTTTCATGCCTGTCTTGCGTGCGTAAAGTGCCTGTTTCTCGCACTAGTGTGCAAAGTGATCACTGAAACTTTGCCCACTAGTTGCACAATGTACTATTTCCGGCTTCTTGTTACACTCATTTACAGATTAGTAGATACGACACTTATAATTTCGACACATTAATTCGTCCGTTGAATAACTCTCGCGAAGAGATTTTCATCGAAATTGGATGACAAGACGAAGAGGGGAATATGTGTTTTCAGGGAAGTATGATTGTCTTGTAAACTGTTCGTGCTACGTATATCACATTTTTTTAGTTGGTATATATCTTAGGGCTCTGAGTTCCTTTTTCCACACACATTAGTTTCATATTTCATTGTGCCATAGCTCAATGAAACTTTGACCAATTTCAGCAAAACACATTACACAAAAGTGCGTCTGGCGATAAGCAGTATAATAGTTTCAACTGTAAAAATATTTTGGCCACATCAGAATCGAAGTTGAGAAAATTGCGTTTTTTTCTATCAGAAAATTGGCCGATCAGAGCGCGAAAATGTTCAACCATCAGATTTTTAATCATCTGATAAAGTAGTTATGACCCAAATTTTTCACACCTAAAAAAATTCTTACCGCACCAGAATTCCGGGTTTTTTTGTTCCCGAATTTCGGTAAAGTAGTGGATCGCAATAAAACAGTGAATAAAGTGGGGGATGCTTTTTTTTTTTGCCTATCCATGGCCCGCGGAGTAGGTCATTACTTCAGGGTACAATTGAAGTGGTTCGTATCATATACCCTTTCGGAAAATCAGTATTTACAAAACACGTTGCTGGATAGAAAAGTTGATTGCAATCTCGTGGAACTATTGCTAAAGTTACGAGTTACTATACGGAGCCAAGGTGGGCGGGAATCGTAGTTCATTAAAAATTGCCCAACGAAATAACTGCGAGCGATTAAACTTGCCAATAAATTAGTCGACTCTTATCTAATTGCGACATACTTGGGTTTCGTTTGCCAATTTCAGCTAGGACCTCGCATCCATGTCCATGACGAACAAGATTGGCGCAAAAATTTGCATCTGCTGAACGTCGTTGATGTTTTTCTAACTGATCTCGTCATGAATTCTAACATGTTCGCTTATCTTCGTGTTCAAATATCTTTTTTGCAGTCTTTTTCTTTTTAATTTTTTTTTTTTTTTTTTTCTGCCAGAATTTCAACGCCGCTGATCAATATCGTTTGTTCTATACTGTTTTCGCACTGCGTATACATACATATGTTGAGCAGAAATTTTAAAGAGGTTCTGCGCATGTCGGAACCTTGACCTGAGCTCAAGATTTGCATATCGAATCTAAATCAAGTCTGTTGCCGCGTAAAAGCTTTAATCCGATAGCTTGTACTAGTGTTGTATGCATATTCTCAATTATGCATTGCATAGTTTCGCTATATAAACAAATTATACATATATTTTTGACCCATGCATTGACTTGAAATTTCAATACGTTCCTCTATAATCTACATAGGAAAGATTGACTCAGTGAGAAACTGAAGTATATAACAAAACGAAAATCGTTTTTTTTGAGTTTTGGAAATTTTCAACATTCACGAGCAACCTCTGAAAATTTTTTAATTGAGCTGAAATTTGGTGAAGGCTCCTAAAATGCATAAAACTAACAAATTTTCATCTGAGCTTTGAAAGAAAAGAGTCAAAAAAATATTTCCACGTTAATATATGTTTATACATTAGTTTATAAACGTATGGGACTTTGATCAATTATTTCGGTTTCACGACAGGATTCCAAACAATGAATTTTGCGCCAATTTTAACAATTTGAACAAATTTTTGTTCCGATAATTAGGTACTCTCTTTTATACGAATATTCATATAACTTGACCGGAATGAGTAGTGGGAAAGTCTGTTTTGGCATGCTCGAGGGTTTCCTGGCTCCTTGATTCCGAATCTGAGGTTTAAAATTCCAAATTCTAAATGGCGGATCCATTATAAATATTTAAATTATTCAAATATTAATGACATTAGTTGTACAAATGTTTCGAATCTGCAATTTTGGACTTCGGATTCGGAATCAGCGACACAAAGAAACTCCGAGCACCAAGAGACAGACTTTCGTTCTACGTAAGTTCTGGCCAAGTTATATGGAGATTACAGTAACACAATGTAAAGTTTTGCGCGTTAATCAAATGAAAAACGTTATTGCCGTTTGGGTTTGCCACTTAAGACTTGAACGCCCAGGGGACTCTTTTGATTGTTGATTGTTCAAAGATATTCTGAAGATTTTGGTGGTGAAATTTCGAAAAAAATATCTTAATACGATTTGGCACACCTCTAATGAACATTTTGATATTCGAGAGCAGTGAACGAAAAATGACATTGATATTTCGATATTACGAAATGGAAACAACTTCTATATAGTTATTATTATTTTTTAAAACGCGGTGCGCAAAGTTCGACTTTTCGTGCCTGTTTTGCGTGTGCAAAGTACCCAAAACGCACGAAAAGTCGAATTTTTTGCGCTGTTTCAATAAATACTATATGAGCAACCCGTTCGCACTGGTGATTCAGGCACGAGTGTGAAGTTTGTCACCCGAGCGAAGCGAGAATCGCCACCTTTGCGCTCTAGTTGCACAATGTGCTAATTGAACGGCGCAAAAACAAAGTATACTTTTGGATATCATCAGCCGTAATATGCCAACATCGACAACCACTAGATCGCGTGGATCTCGGAGTCGTGAGGCTATAAGTCTGAACGCAAACTAAATAATTTGCTAGAAATATTTCGACAATGAAAACGAACTTGCTATTTTGAAAATAAACTCACCTCCTACTCGCCAAAGAATTTTAAACCAGAGATATATCTGTGCATAGTTACAATCGTATAGCTGTATACTATATATAATAGGTATATAACAACACTGCCCCATTGTGCAGGCAGCTAACTTTAAGCCCCAATCTGCGTGTTCGTTCAACGAGCTTTCCCACATTGTATATATATGTATATATACCCCGAATGTAGCACTCACGGTATTCTGGATTTTAATGTTCAATACGACGCAGATTAAAGGGAGATTTTCAGCCCTTGCCATACCGTTGAGTTCATGCTCGAGGCATTTATTGTTCTGAGCAACGTCGAGTGAAAAATGAAATCAGTGTGAACTTCACGGTGGTACAGAAATTTAGTCAGAAAAACAATCCGCCATTTAGTCCAGGGTCTCTTTCTCTCTCTCTCTCTCTCTCTAATTGCAAGTCTTTCTATTTATCCTTTTCTTTCTTTCTATCGCAATTAATAGTACTTAATCGAGTGCTTATTAGTCTGTGCGTGGATAATCCACCCGACTTAATTCCTGTAATTTCGAAAAGGCCTTGAGCACTTACCGTGTAAATTTTATATACGCGAAGTCGAATGACTTCCTGTCGTAATTCGAGCCCATGAAGTTGTCACTGAGATGACCACCAGGTGCGCTTTAGTCGTTCGAAAAAATGGCGGACATAAAAAGTAATGAAACAAAATAAAAAGACTGCAGAAAAATAAAAATCAAAACACTCGCTTCTTCGTTTAACTGCTTATCCATCCGCATTCAGATATAGTACGCAGCATGAAGCCAAGAGCGATGCTCGGTGGTCACCTAAACATCTTTCCCAACCGCGGTCACATACATAGTGACAGAACCCGAGCCATTAACCCTTTATAGCCTCATATTCTCGATTAGGCCTCCTACCCCGATGCCGGGAGTCCCTCATCGTCAGCCTTTTAGTACGACGACCTCTCGCGTTCATTGTATCCAACAGAAATTTCATGCCGAGCCAATTTGTTGCCAGACTCATAACCGTATGCGGGTATATTTATATATATATATGTATATTAAACTGAAGGGGCTTTGATACACGCTCGGATCACCTCGAAAACGCGATTCGTAATTTCTCCCATACCGCACAATCGATCGGACTGAAACTTTGGGGATTACTGTTTCATTTCAGCAGAAAGTGGCTGAGTATTTAGTTCTTTCAAAATTTTGAATTTTATTTTACAGATTCAGTTACCATCAGAGAAATCGTGGAATTACACTCGATTTATTGCACTTTCGAAATACTTAGCCACTCGGCGGTGGCGAAGTACAGATTTTGAGCTTTATCTCATCTCACTTCATTAAGCAATGAACGAGAAACTACGATTTTGCATCTTATAAAAAAAAATATCGACATCTTACGGAGGCGACACTTTGCAGCAACATAATCACGCGGTAAAAGTTTCCGCGTCAGAGTCTCTACGCGACTAAAATACAAGAAATCAGGTGTCAAAAAATTGAGATCCAAAGTGTACCTATATGAGGCATTCTCCGTCAATTAAGCCACTTTTTTCCATCAACCACTCGGACATTTTTCTATAATTTGCCAGTTTGTGCACTACTTGATAAAACCTTCTGTAAATATTTTCAGATTTCCGAAGTCCACTTTTCCGCAGACGTCATAAAATCATTATTCATATTTTATGACTGAAATTGCATTGAGAAGTGCACAAAAGAACTGGAATTCTTTTGTGTTTGAACCTCATTCTGCCAATCAATGGTTTTCGCGATATACTTAATTGAAAAAAAATTACGTCTCCGAAATGGTTGGCTTTAAAAATCTAGAAAAATCCACGGAGGGAATTGTCGATTATTACCACAAGCTGACTAATCATAAAAAATATCCAAGGAGTTGACGGTACAAGTGGCTGAGTTGGCAGAGAATGCTCACATATTTTCTACGAAGGTGGTTAGTTTTTTTTTTCATTTTCCAATCATTTATCCAATTTATCCAAAGCCGCATTGTTATGTTATGAGTAAAGAAATTCTTTACGAATTTAAACCCGGAAGAAAGCGTTCCAACCTGCATGACTATAAATATCTGCATATTAGATATAGCGCCAAGGAAGACCTACTATACGAGTTGATGTTATTAAAAAAGTTTTACGCCTCTATTTTGCCACGTAATAAATTACACCTACTTCACCGCGTGTCGGCAGGAGATCTGTACGATGTTAAGTATACCTACATATATGCGTCGATATACCTGCACCTAACCTCTAATCGTTCCTCCAGATCGTCTATTTTCATAACGCACAGATATCACGTGGGACGTACATGAGAGTGAGCGATAGATAAATTAGACAGGTTAACAACGAATAATTTCAAAGATCGAATGGAATGGTCACAACGGTGATAATCGGTTTGACGTCGACGATTATGGTATAAAAAATCCTAAGGACCGTTTCACCGTTACGTAACACAATTTATAACTCTATAATATTATACATATTCGGCTCTTTTCTCGTATATATACATATACACCGTTCTTAGAGTCGCATGTCACAAGTATACTCGTATGAGCACGCCTTTGTAACCGTATATCTTGCTCAATTTCGTTGTTTATGAGCTACTATACAAGATACACGGATCAAACATTAACCCTCTACATACGCGCACGCTTCCATTCCAATTTTGCATTCCAACTGATCGTCAAAGTGTCGTAGGTAATCCATTCACCTATAGGTATAATGGGTAGGACTTAAGTTGTCATTGATGCGATAAACTATACGATGTTAATATATCATATCATGGGCCACGCTTACATCACATCGATGTAATCCATTCCGATTCTTTTTTTTTTTTCTTTTTTTACAATCTGTTCATTCTCATTCGATCAAAATTCCTTACACGTACGTATTTATAGAAAAAAAACAAACATAATATGGTAATACGTGAAAGCCTATACCCTGCTAAACGAGTCATTTTAGTTTTTATCAAATATGATTGCCCTGAAAAATATTCAATTTTTAATGAGAATTGTGTTCTGCTAGGTGTATTGGAGAATTCCAATTTCAGCAATGGTGGGGTTGTGAGTGTACCATATCGAGGGGAATCTTGAAACTATACAGTCGACTGCGCATGCGCCAAATAATTCAATTTTATTGGTCGGTGAGAGCGTCCCGCGATGATATTTTAACCGACGAGACACGGGTGCCAACTTGCAAGAAATGAAGCGAGAGCTGTCGAACTCTCGCGCGTAAAGTAGTCAATCGAGGTTATGTTATTTTTTATTTTAATTTAATTTCTACTGTATTAAGTTGACACGACTGAAAAAACTGTTCCCACCTAGCTGCTTTGTTTCTTCCAAGCACTCATCATTCATAATTAGACCTCTGGTTTTCAACTGTAATTGAGAGAAAAAACAAATCCTCTAAATAAATTGATACATCGAATCGTAGCAAGCAATTAGCTGTTCGGAATAAATCTCGACGGTTCTTTCAAAATATCAAGTTTCAATCTCAACGATAAAAGCTTTCCAAGCCTTTCCGAATCACTACCGCAATTAATTGGGATCTTAACCTCAAAAGTTCGTATCAATCGTATCGGTGCCGAAAACAAAATTTCACAGCTAAAACTCGGATGGCCAGCCTGCTTCAGCAGACGACGAAACCTGCGCATGCGCAGCCAATTGTATAGTTTCAAGATTTCCTCTCGGTAAATATACTAGGATGTCTGAAAAAATAGACATTTCATTTTCCTTTAACTCCTACCACCTTAAACGTTTGGTTTCGTAACAAGACGAATCCTCACACAAACTTAGCTTTATATCCCAACTCTAAGAGGTGGCGCTAGCTATTTTTTTAATGGTTATTCAATTTTATCCTCACACGCGAACCTTTTGAAACCCACTCGAAATGGGATTTTGGGTTACTGATTCCGAATTTGAAGCCAGAATGCCAAAAATTCAGAATGTTAGGCCCAACATGGGAAAACAAAATTATAAAAAAGTATGCTTATTACATCAAAATGACTACTCGACTCGATAATGTCGAATAAGTGTTCATAACAATATTCAAAGCAAACGTTTTGCAGATAGCAGTCATGTTTTGACATAAACACTGAAGAATTCTGTTCTCTGAAGCATAAACGAGTTGTTGGAAGAATGACAATTGTTCGAATATTCATTGACTTTGTTCTGTAATGAAATTTACATATGTACCACTGCAGTTGTAATTTGAAAATGTGCAATCTCACAAATAATTCAAATCCTCTACTGGTCCAAATATATTAAAGAATATCAGTTTTGTTGAGTCTGCACTTGCTGAAAAAAGAAATAGTATTCTGTGAGTAAAAAGTTTAATTCGAAACAAGAGAGAATTTTGAGCGACGAGCTGATTCTCTTTGTTTCAAGGCAAGCCTACTGGATCGATTGATCCCACAAGTTGACCAGATTGAGGTTGGAGAAAATCCTATGGTCTGAGACCAGAATCATCAAGATCCGTTTATCGGTTCTCAAGAAATCGTAAACAAAAATTTTTTTTGCGAATGACAATAATTTCGTTCTGCGAATGACTCGAAAACTACTGGACCGATAAAATCCAAAACTCATAATCAGTTCTAAGTTTCGAAGAACCGCATCGATTGATACAAAGACGGGTGAAAACGGTTCATTCGTTCACGAGATATCACATACGAATATCAACAGGAATATACTGTGATGTAATTTAGAAAATGGAGACACTTTTTTCACAGTTATCTCACACGATACACAAAAACATGTTATAACATACAGCGAGCGGAGAAAAAAAAAAAACAATTTTATACCGCTTCCATGACGTGTGATGTGCAGTAATCTTTTCAATGAATTGCAAACAAAATTGGGTGCTGCTGCGTCAACGTTTGTGAAAACTTTCTCAACGCATATATCCGTCGTCAGACTGCAAGTATTACCAATTTCCACGGTGTAATTCCGAATCTGAAAAATGGTGGATTAGCCTTAATGTATTTGAATAATTGTTCAGTATCCGTTAACCAAGACTAAAAAACAGAATGTTGAGCGGTATTTCAAGCCTGGCAGCTCTCGTTTGTTTTACCACATAATAATAAAGAGAGCCGTTATTTTATGGCCAATTTATTTATGGTTCCTGACTTTGTGAAATCCTCACCACTCCTCGTTTACATTTGCGAATAATCGCTCAATTTCGGATCCCCTTGTCGAGCTTCTTTTCAATTTTATACAAACTTATGAGACATTCATGTCAATCTTTGCAACCTACTCGATCGAGAGCCTTAGGGCGAAACGATATTAAAGTTTGATTGAAGATTGAAGATTGAAATGTTTCTTCACTCAGAATTAGTATAAGTTAAGAAAGTCATTTCATTCTCTTATATCGAAACGAGTGAAAGATCTATGAATGGAAATTTATCTCAAAGATATGACACCCCGAACGGGCGGATATCAAGGTATGTCAAATTTGATTTGATGTCTTCAGTAAGTGATTTCCGTCACCAATATGGTAGTATGTCTATTTATAATTATTATATTCCAAGTTACCTGGAAAGAAGTGAATATCGCACACCTATTCATCTCAACTGTCCACAATAGAGAGCTTGCCGACGATACTGCACTCGATCAATCAAGTCATGCTACTGACGTTCGCCATTAATACACTTCACTTTCCGTATACGACGTTTGAATTTCCAACGACATTTCGCCATTTTTTTTTTCTTTATCTCTATAATCGAATCCATATCCGTATAAGATCGTTTTATTACTATCTAGGGTTCGCATTTCATATTCTATCCGGTATAACCTCATCATTTCATCCGTCACTCACCATTGTCAAAAGTTTGTTCGCATAAGTATTACAATTGCTAATGAATCGCGCGGAAGTTTGAGACCGAGCCTGTAGGGATGATTTAACCAAATTTTAAAACGGTACGCGAATATTTTCAAATTATATCTACAAATGAGTCAGGGATATTAGATTTGAAAAACTTGTTATCTGTGATGTGAGGAGCATTTTAAGGGGTTAGGCCACTGTAGCGGCGGAAAAAATAAGCATATTTTGGAATTTTTTTCCAGCGGAACAATAAAACGAATCAAAATTCTGAAAAAGGTTCTTTATTGTGTATATCATAAACTAAATAAATTATTTTTTTCAAAGTAACATCAAAGAAAATGGCGGCTGCACAGCTTTTCTTTGGCGAAGCCTTTTTTTTCAAAAGCGCGCGGCCGGACCAACTGCACTTGCAATTTTCAATTTATGGTGAATGGAAAAATTTCTTTCGATTATACATGTGAATAGCTACAGAAGTACGTAGGATTTTTATGATATATCGATTTTTGCAAAAACGGCGCGTTCTTGAAATAAAAGTTAAAAATTCTCAAAAAAAAAATCGTCCGAAAATTGTTTATAAAAAAAAAAGCTATGTAATATATCGAGAAAATCCTACGTACTTCTATGCGGAATGTAATTGTGAATATACAGTTAAAATTTCAAGTCAATCGGTCAAGATTTGTTCGTTTTATGAGTCCGGCCGACTTGAAAAATGTAATTTCGAGAAAAACGCGTTCGAAGTTTTCGGTAGGGAAAACTCATTGATAAATTTTATATACCTTTAGTCAGCGATGCCTGCGCCATACAATCGGCCTTCCAAATTAACGTCCTGCTCGAGCTCTTCTTTTCTGCACGCTTTTAAAGCGATCCGTGCGTTTGGAAATTTCTACAGTGGCCTAACCCCTTAATTATATTCCAAACACAGGAAATTCTATAGATAGTTTGAACTCTTTTACCTAATTTTTGTATCCAATTTGAAAAGATTCACATATCTCTTGTGAAATCAGTTCATACTTTACCAGATACGAATCACTTATACATTATTGGTAAATTCATCCGTATAGTCCTCCCCACCCCCTTCTTTCAAATGAATACCTGAATATTATTATTCCGTTTATTCAGTAATGAAATTTGAAAAACGTGACGTGACTCAAAGCTTCCGGATGCTTTCATCGAGGGAAGAAACATAAAAGGTCTTTTTCCGTCTATTGTATTTATTTAGCAGCTGAATTCAACGGGTCTAAATGGAAACTTGAAATTAAATCACGAATCCTTCGAACAAGGCAAGAAGAAAAGATCCTAGCGTTTTTAATACTCAACTCTCGGGCGAGAGATACATTCCTTTTTTATATTTATTATTATCCCCTTGTTTAGTCAAGATCTGATCGTTATTCCGCTAGACCAACTACAGTCTTACGAAATTGTCCGTTTGTTTGATACCTTGCGTTCTCTATCCTGGAGAAGACACGGGTGTCATTCGACAATGAAAAATTAAGGTTGCGACACACTGACCTAGTAGAAGATAATGCTCTCCATTGTAGAAACGAGTGCTATAGTATCCCTCTGAAACCTCTTCACCGCTACTCGAGTTCGAATCACGTTGTATACCCAGCAAATCCAAATATCTTCTATTTATAACCAAAAGCCTGACTAATTCACAGCCCTTCGTATGACCTGTTTCTAAATTCCCGTTAAAAAAAAAAGTGAACTTATTATATAACAAAGCCGAAAATGAAACATCGAGTTTCCACCACTTCTTCACGTTTCCAGGTCCAGTGAATCACCTGCGACCATTTTCAGATATGTATCTGGTCAATTTTCGTCCGATGATATCTCGAGAACGAATGAACGGTTTTTACCCATTTTTGTATCAACGGATGCGGTTCTTCCTGAATTAGTACTGATCAGATTCTCGATCCTATCGGTCCAGTAGTTTTCGAGGGAGTCGAAAAGAAAAATTTTGAAAAAAACTTTCGATTGATGGTATCTCGAGAACTGATATGAACAGAATTTTATGATTTTGGTCTCAATCGATAGAAATTGCTCCAATTGAAATCTGGTTGAATTTTGGAACAATCGAAACTAACTCGTCGCTCGTGATACATTTCTTTTATTCTAATCAAACTTTTTCATCGTAAAATTCTATTTTTCTAGCTTGTTCTTTCTTCACTGATATGATAACCGATTCATCATTTATTACAGTTTTCCTCTCGATAATTACCGGAAACGTTACTTAAAAAACTTACTTAAAAATCCATTAACACAGATATCAGTTAGTGAAATGGCCCATGGTATTCGTATGGTTCAAAATGACTTGGAAAGAAGTGAAAAAATGCTTCGGGTATTTTAATTTATGCAGTTCATTTCAAAGATGCGATAGCACCCCTTTTCCTATCTAGGATGTGAATAAGAGATTAATGCGAAACTCTCGATATCATCCCTAAGTCCATAGGGTCACGTGAATCATTCTGGGTTCCGCTAACGATGCAGATGTACGGCGTAAAGCGTCGTCCAGGAATCAAGGGCGGCAGACTCCGTGGCGCCGCGGGGTAATTCCACGTGCAACCCCCGATGCGATACCCCCACCTTCTTCTTTGCGGACTTGGGCGAGGACGTAGAATCGATATAGCCATTTCATTCGCTGACAAAGTTCGCGCGAACCTTGAGCCGGAATGGAGAGCTGCTACCTTATATCGCGTTATTTTTATGCAGGGTATATACCCACACATCATACGTCATTCCCTTATTATCATCGAACTTGAAGCATGAACTATGGCTAACACATTTTATTTACAACCTACAGTCGGTCAGTCGGCTTCCATTTTCGCAATTTTTTTTTTTAACTTATCTTTGACACGAACATACAGGTGTACATACATATAAGTATACGCATTGAATATGAGCATTCAAACTGCATATATATTCTCAAACACGTTTAGTTTTTTTTTGTTTTTTTTCAACCTTCCTCGATTTTGATAACGAAATGATGTTCGGTGGTAAAAGCGGTTTAGCCGCTTAAACAGCGCGACATGACATCTTCGGGGCTTCTGCCGGCGGGGCTTTAGTTAGCGCGCTAGGTTCCCGTCTACGGTGGATACCCTTTGGAGGAACTGAAATTTTAATTCGTATTTAGAGAGAGGAGGAAATTGAAAAAAAAAAAAAAAAAATGTGGAAATTCGAAAATCTCAATGATACGTTTATATATCTATTTATTTTATGTTATCGATGATCGTGTTTAGATTTACTGAAAATTGTAATATTTTTATATCGTAACAGGGGTAAAGCGTCTGCTATTTCCAGTACTATAAGATTTTATCGATTCATCAACACGGAACATAAATAAGTTGATCCGAGCACATCAGTAGAACACTTTCAAATTTAAATAAATCCGAGTAGCGCCTGCTGCAAGTTTCTATCATATGCCTCAGGCGTTGAATATTTTAGACACCTTGTTGACAGGGAGCAGATAAAGTTGTTTAATTAACTCCACGAATAGCAAATATTCCATAAAAATACTCGAGGCGTAATCTGTAATTTTATTAATTGTAATAAAACCCGCCATCAGCATATATGACCTTTTTCTTTATTTTTCAGTTTTGAGTAACAAAATTTGCGAAATATTGGTGGCATAAATATTTTCGATGTTAGCCAATATTGGTGAAAAAAAATGGTGGTAATAATACACCAGTAGCTCTTGTATTTATCTAATAGCGTACCTACTTGACCAGCTAACAAATTTTCTGAGAACATCAATGTGATTGAATTGCGGATTTCCTACCCACTAAAAAATGTCCGAAAAATTTGATATTCATTTTTGTATAAATGTTAATTGAAAAAGACGATTATGACCGGCTATTTTATATTACTAGAATAATCGATCACACTATAGGCTACCGTTTATAATTAATTTTGATAACATGTTCGTTTTTTGTTTCAGGTGAGGCCTATATCAAAGATGGCGGCGTTAACTGTGCAGAGTTGAGCTTAACGATGTAGCATAAAAACGAGATGGCTGTAGCCTGTAGTAGGTATATCCTTAATATCTCGTAAAGTGAGGCCATTATCCAAATATTTTTAAACCGACTGATTATTAATGCGGTAGGAAAAAACATAGGTATAGGTACCGTGTAAAAATTGCAACGGCAGTTTTATCTTTCCGTCAAGTTTACTGTAATAGTGTAGTTTGCTAGCATAATGATATCGATCGATTAGTCGTTATCAATTTCTCGACCTTTTGTAGTCACTAGGTTGTGGTAAAACGGTTCGACATTATTTTCTTTGACCTCAAAAATCTCTGAAATCACGTCAGACTATCAACCTTTGAGAAAAGCAGCGCTGTTATTAAATTCCAAATGCAGGTGCCTTCGTCGACAGTAAGGTTTTCCATTTTATTTGATTAGCGGACGCAAAACCTTGCATCGTGTTACTAACGTTCATATTACTTGACCGGAACAAGTAGTGAGGCAGTCTTTATCAGAGTTCGAGGATTTTTTGGGTCGCTGATTATGAATCTGAGACCTAAGGTTCCAAATTCAAAAATTCAAAATGGCGGATCTGATCTAAATATTTTGATTAACAAAATACTCAAGATTCTAGTTGCATAAATGTTTAGAATTCGAACTTTTGGACCTCAGATTCGGTATTAGTGAACCAAAAAACACCCGAGCAACGAGACAGACTTTCAGACGACTTCTTCCGGTCAAGTTGTACGAAAATCAGTAAGACGATGTAAGATTTTTCGTGTTAATCAAATGGAAAACGTTACGCCCTTTTAGAAGTTGAGTAATAGACGTTATTCTAGAGATTTTTGAGGTGAAAAATCGAGAAAAAAAAATGTTCATTTGTTTGACACACCATCGTAATAGATACCCTGATATCATCATCCAACACACATGACTTTTGGAGGCTAGATTTTTTCCAACAGCACTCTTGAAAGCCACACTCGGACCTCGATTTCGTGACCGCCTGATCCCGACTTATACATAAAATCAAGGTCCGACTGTATTCATATATATAGATATACCCGAGTTGCATGTATATATATATATATATGCACTTCAGACTGTACGTACCTAAGAATATCAATTAGGAGTTAAACTCCCTTCTAATTTTACCTTATACTCCGCAAAGAACTCCGGAGTCCTATCTTCAACGGCGCCTCTGGCTATCTTGTTTTATCAGCACCCCGCTAGCTTTTGGTACTTATACCGAAAGGGAATCTTGAAACTATACAGTTGACTGCGCATGCGCGAGTTTCGTCGTCTGCTGAAGCAGGCTGGCAATCCGAGTTTTAGCTATCAAATTTTGTTTTTGGCACCGATGCAATTGATACGAACTTTTGAGGTTAGGATCCCGATGAATCGCGGTAGTGATTCGGAAAGGCTTGGAAAGCTTTTATCGTTGAGATTGAAACTTGATGTTCTGAAAGAACCGTCGAGATTTATTCCGAACAGCTAATTGCTTGCTACGATTCGATGTATCGGTTTATTTAGAGGATTTATTTTTGTCCAATTACAACTGAAGACCGGAGGTCTAATTGTAAATGATGGGTGCTTGGAAGAAACAAAGCAGCTAGGTGGGAACAGTTTATTCAGTCGCGTGAACTTGATACAGTAGAAATTATAAATTAAAATAAACAATAACATAACCTCGATTGACTACTTTACGCGCGAGAGTTTGACAGCTTCGCTTCATTTCTTGCAAGTTGGCACCCGTGTCTCGTCGGTTAAAATATCATCGCGGGACGATCTCACCGACCAATAAAATTGAATTATTTGGCGCATGCGCAGTCGACTGTATAGTTTCAAGATTTCCTCTCGGTATATACGGTATACGTATGTAATGTATACATGTATGCAGTTAAAACATGTGTTCAGGATTGCTTGTACTATACTGAAAAACGTTTTTTCTCGACGGTTAGTCACGGACAATTTTCAAAACTATATACGATCGTTCTTTGGATGGAAACGAGTGCGATCATTCATTCGCAAATTACAGTACCTCGCCATCATTTTTTGAGGTAATCAAATAGAAAAGAATTATAACCCCGCTGCAGGTCATAAGAACAAAATATCCCTATACAGTCACGAAATGAACTTTTCTAGTTAGCAAAATTTGTAATTCCTTGTAAAGCTGAATGCGTAAAACTCGTTACGATGCGTCATTACTGCGCAGCTACGATGTGTTAACATTTTAACGAATCCTAAACCACGTGGAATCGACGGACCAGATTTGTCGATTGAAGTTCATTCAGTTTCACTCGCTTTGAATTTCTTCCTACAGTGTTGTCGTAGAACGGGGGTAACCTTTCGGATACACGACTACACACGTTGCCTGTATGTAAATTTATATAAGTTATAAGGATTCAGCTAAAACACTCATACACAACGGTCCACCGAGCGGGTATTGCAGTCGGAGTTTATTATTAACCATAAGCTCTTAGTAAAAGTGAAGGCTGTCTGGTGTAACCTTTGCGCCACTCACAGAGTCAGGACAGCAAATTCAGTACAGGACCTTACCTTTCCTTGTACCATTCTGAATACTCAATTTGTATCCTGGTCGAGTGATTCTATTATCAAATAACAATGGATCGTTAACTTATGGATTGTTAACCCGGAATTCTTATTATCTCTCGGTTTACATCATACCGGTTTATATCCACGTTTTTGCGTTTTAAAATAGTATTCACAATTAGAAACGCTGTTTATTATCTCCTATCTACTTCCCATTACGTATAGTTCGGTGGTAAATCGGTCTGCGGTTTTTTGTTTTTTTTCTCTCTACATCTTAGGTTAAAAATTACAGAAGGCACACATGTACTACGAGTGCGAGGCGTGAGTAGGTGTACCGCAAGCATAAGATGCGATCGATAACCAGGCTGTCTAAACTTATTCCAACCACGTACAATATGGTCTGAGGTTAGAAATGATACGAATACAGTATAGAGACGGTCTGGCCGCACCTGAGCCAGTTTTCTTAGCTACCGCGTGTAACCGCATGCATCGCATGTTTATGATGAAAAAATAATAGAAATTAACGAGAAAGATGATACGACTAGTATCCATTTCAAGAATCGTGGAAAAATTAAGCTCTCCTCGTTAACGCGGGATAGGAAAAAAAAAGTCATTAAGTATCAAAAGCAGTCGATCCTAGTGTTTAATTCCCATCGGTATAGGTGCGATTCGAAATTTCTCTCAAGTGAATGTAAAAATCGTAGATAATCTCCTGTTTTCTATGCATATATATATATATATATATATATACCTATATATAGGTATTCATACCACAACTTTATGGCCGATATGCAAAACCGACTCGGCTAAGGTAATTGGAGTGATCGCGTTATCGGTTCTCAAAATCTAAAGTGTTAAATAGTACAGCCGAGGTTCCTGCACTGTTTACCAGGTGAAAGTCGGCCTTATAGTTAAGCTTGTAGAGTACATTATAAGTAAGCTAGTTATTTGCAATGTGTGGGTGAGTCTGTAGCCGAGAGGCGAGCGATTCATTCAGTTTCTACCTAAGTTTAACACCGCGATTTGCGGATGAAGAAACCATCCGAAGTATCTTTGAACAAACAATTTTATTCATTCGCCTCTAAGTTACACGAATCCATGCTTATACCTATACCGTGTCATGTAGTTAGAAATGAAACCGACTAATCAGACGCTCACAATCAGTCATAGATCAGTGAAAGTTACTCGTCTTGGATATTGAGGTGAAAATTCACCCAGTGCTTCACACTCGAGTCTTTTGTCGATCGTTGACTCCGAATCTGAGGTCTGAAATTCCGAATTCAAAACATTTGTACAACTGATATCGTGAATATTTGAATGATTCTAACATTTAGATTAGATCCGTCATTCTGAATTTGGTATTATAGATCTCAGAACCGAAGCAGCGACCGAAAAACACCCAGAGCACCAAGCAGACATTCGTACTACTTGCTCCGGTCAAGTTATTTGAACATTCTTAACACGTTGTAAGATTTTACATGTTGATCAAACGGAAAGTCCTATCGTCGATTCAGGCGCCGCTTATACCTCAATGGCAGCACTGTCTTTCTGAGGGGTTGACTGTTCGACGTGACTCACGTGACGTAAATTTTTGAAAAAAAAAAAAAAAGATGCGATAGTGGCAAAATTTGTCTATCTAGTATGAAATGACATAACACCTCGATAACGAGGGACTGGTGTTCGGATGTATGTAGTATATACGTAACGCCTTCTATCTATCTACCTCTGGAATACTCATTGTCCACCATAATTGCCAGTAATCAGAGATTGAAGAGATACGCAACGAAGCTGACCGGGTCTCTTTGAACCGAGGGCGGCTACGTGAGAGAATGAATCGCTGAGCTCGAGGCCAAGGTGACTATTTTTTGTATGAGAAACACCCACGCCGTGGTGTTGCCGCGTGTATAGAATCTTGCAGTGTCGAGCCTTGAAGCTAGGCACTTTATTTTATACTTTACACCGCACAGCGGCGATACGGTAACATATATGTATGTATATGCAGAGAAATATATGGCCAGCTGCGTCATGGCAGCGCGCTAGGGATGCTGGGGGACTAGGAGATGAACGCCATGCGAAGAGATGGTAGCCAAGAGATAGTAGTGCTACATAGGCAAGTCGCTAACAGATTTCAGAGATTTCACGCACCGATATAACTCGATCGCTAAACCGCGAGTATTCGTATATTCTGTTGCCGGTTATCCTGCCCAAAGACAACCCAGTCTCTATACTTTTTATCCTCACTTATCTCGTAGATTTCATTTCTGTACAGCTTCTTTATATCCGAAATTGCTGTGTCTATGGCTGCCTCAGACACAGCAACCTCCTATCTCAAATTCTAGACACTTTTGTCCGGAGGTTTTACCCGGCTAGTCGTGAAATCCAGACGTTTCATGGGTATGGAATTAAACCCCAGGGGACAATGTTCCTATGTACTACATATAATACGCAGACTTTCGATTTCAGGGTCGTTTCTAAGGTTGCTTGACATCGACTCCTCGAGAAGTTGCACATGTTTCATTTCGCTTATAATGCTATACTATTTGTTTCGAGTTCGAGACTCACAACCAGAAGCAGAGATTTGAACGAAGTAAACTTAACGCAATATGCCACGTATCTCCCTCATTTTACAAATGAGGCTTTTACCCGGCAGCTGCAAGAGATACCCTCGGATTATAAATGTATTCTAATGAAGTTGGAAGCAATGAGGGAGAAAATTTAGAGTTTCGGAATAATTGAGAAAAATGCCACCATTCATTGAGTTATGGATATTTCGAAGCGATCTTGTTTTTCAGGCATACAGATAGCTCAATACTCGGAAAGTTCAGACCCCTGAAAGTCCGGAAAATCTGAAAACTCTGGATGTATGTATTTCTCGATGTTATCAATAATTGATAGGATTTCGTTCTTTTCTTTCCAAAAAATAAATCTCAAGACGAATAATAATTTGACCACTTATCGGTGAATACTCGCGTGAATTTCAAGTTTCGGAGGTAATTGGCCTCTCGGATCTTCAGCTTTCGGAATCTTGAACCTCGGGTATTCTTCGTTTCAAAATTTTTCAAAACGGCGATGTAGACTTCCGGGGAAATACCCTTTCTAAAAACTGTGAGTCGGCATAATATTCAAAAAATATAGTCGGTACATTTCCTTCCTGAAACATATGTAGTAAGAATAGTATATTGTGCAACTAGTGCGCAAAGATGGCGATATTCTGGCACGAGTGCGACAATCACCGAGTCCAGAATCACTAATGCGCACGCGTTACCCATGCTATTTTTTTGGAACAGTGCAAAAAATTCGACTTTTCGTGCGAGTATTTACTTTGCACACTAGTCCGAAAAACAGGCACTTTGCGCACGCAAAACAGGCACAAAGTAGTAGTTTTTGACCCCATGTGCGTAAAGTACGAACTTTACGCACGGGGGTCAAAAAATAGTGTATGCGACTGTATTGTTCACTTTACGCCTTCGCTGCATAAACTACTAATTTGATCTAGTATTCGTAGTGTCATCATGGACGTGTTTTGCGTAAAGTGTCCGTAAAGTCGTACTTTACGGTCGCGAAACGAGTCGGTAACGGCGTAATTTACGGATATTCATTTTAAAAACAGTATACCATGTTTCATATTCCCAAATCTTGACTGGTTAATCCCAAGTTAAGTCGTGTTGGCTAAGGTCAGGGCTGAATTGGTTGGCTCGCGTAGGATATATGATCGAACGTTGCGGGTTTGGCTAAGTAGGGTGGATGGACGCGGCATTTTGTGTCGTGGGTGTGTAGGGTGAGATGGAGTAATAACAGCTTCGGGTCTACGTTCTTTGTGACGTGATTTATTGGGAATAATTACTAAGGGAAAGGTTTTCTCGGTGTACGCGTTTCATTTGAAACATTGCGAAAATAACTACAAGATCTTGTTACCAGTTGTATTCCTGCCCGAGTGTGGGCGGGGTCAGTGTTCAGGTGATGTTGTTATATCATTCGAAGGATTAATGCTACGTTTCAACTTCTATATAAGTAGATATACAGGGTGTTCATTTGAAAACTTTTCACCCTGATATCTCGAGAACCAGAAAATATTTTCGAACGCGGTTTGCGGGAGGTTAAAAGGTATAAGAGAAAAACCATATCTCGGTATTCGGTGATGGGGGGCGATCCACTCTCTCACCCCCAGCTACCCCAACTTTGAAATTTTGAAATAGCACCCCACCCCTTGTGACATATCAAATCAAAGCTCTTAAAAAATGCTATCTTTTGACCTGAAGTGAATCAAAATTGGTCCACTAGTTTTTGATTAATTACTCGATAAGTATTTCCATGATGTGAAAGATTCAAGAATATAGTACTTGAAGAAAAAAACACGATTTTAAACTTCACTGAATTTCAGAACTGATATAAACGGTATATGATATGGATGAAAAGTGCGTAGGAGTGCTCGGGTAGCAAATAATAGGTATTTTTTTTATGGGGATTGGAATTTGTTGTTTACAGGTCATAGTTAGCCGAAATTGAAAATTACAGAACAATAAGAATAACCGACAATGATTGTTTTTTATTAATTAGACCTTTTATTAGGATTTATTTAATCAGACCTTAGCTACGATAAAACATTACTAAAGTGTCGTTAATCTGTTCAGATGCCAGGGAGTTCTTTTTGTTATCTTTGTTGCGTACAATTTTTTGATTTGATGAATGAACGAGACTAAATTTGATTTTTCTATCGCCAGATCATGTTTTTTTCTCCAAGTGCTATTCTTGAATTTTTGACATCATGGAAATACTTATTGAGTGATTACTCAAAAACGAACCAACCGATTTTGGTTTAGTCTACGCGGAAAAAAAGCATTTTTCAAGAGCTTTAATTTGATATGTCACAAGGGATGGGGTACTATTCGAAATTTCAAAGTTGAGGTAGCTGCATGGGAGCGTGGGCGTCCATCGCCCCCCATCACCGAATACCGAGATATGGTTGACTCTCGATACCTTTTAATCTCCCAGAAATCGCGTTCTAAAATCTTTTTTGGTTCTCGAGATATTAAGGTGGAAAGTTTTCAGATGAACACCGTGTATGTATCTATGCATGTGTGAATATAATAAATATAGTAAGAGTGACAGTAGATGGGGCATACTGTGCCAGCTCGACCAACCTCTGACCCTGACCATCTCGAATTTTTTCCATCTTTTCATATAATTTTTCCAACTTTAAAAGACACTAAAATTTTTCCAAATTTTCCCCACAAACCGTTATTCGTTTCAAAAGGACTGAAACAAAAACGCTAATTCTGATTCTTTTTTCAGTAGTAGAATCTAAAAAATTCCGTGTTCCCCGACGGTAATCTTCAGCCATATCCGAACGTGGGACTAATTTTTTGTACATTTGTATCGATCTCGAGGAATATGAGGTAATAGAATATTCTCAACACAATTCCTGAACGGAATATTCTGAATAAAATTTAAGCGTCCGTTAGAGTTTGGACAATGTTTATGATAAAACGTTGCCACGGAATGACCCATATATGCACGTTTACGCGTCGGAGCCGAGTTACCACTAGATAGGTTTTAATAATTTACCGTAGCTTCTTTCCTCTCAAGATTCACGTAATCTCTTTGCTGCCTCAGCTTCGGTTGTTTACTTTTCTTAGATACGCGAAAGTGCTTGTATATATATATATATTCCCATGTGTAGTGTATAAATATAGAATATACTATACGCTATATACCGTGTATATCAGCGCGTGCGTGTCGTGTCCGTGTTCATGTTCATGTTCGTCTAAACTACTACAGGCCGTTGCGATTTATGAAATTGCAAACGCTGCTTGTTTTTGCAACTCTTACCATCGAGCTGCGGTAAGAATCGTATCTAGGTAGGTATACATACATACATACATATATACAACGAGTTGCGGGCACCGGTTACAAATCTGTATCTAGATTCTATAACCTGGGTTATACGGGAATAACAAAAGACTACGACAACCTTATTTTAGTTGGTAATAAAAAGTTGTGCTGGGTGAGCGTTTGCCTCCCACACTGGCAGAAAAGTGAAAGCTGGTGTATGTACCAATCTAAACTATATCTCGTTTTAGCCAATACAGATAGATATACCACCAAACACTCTTGCCTCTCCTGCACTCTTGAACTATCGAATCTAGACCACGAAATATGTCGCAACGTTTTTCTCATTCTTATTATTACAAATCTATTCTACTCAACTCTCTATTCTTCGTGAAATGCAGATCGACGTCACATTGGACGACGATGATGGATCGTTACCTAGATTTCACATCCATAGGTTAAACGATACACCGGAATAAACGGTTCCCATACGTATATGAATTTATCCATAGGTGTGTAATCTTCGTTCTTCCTCAAGGTCCTTCAAGCGTTTTACCTCTTCTACGTATTTACGAAGGATCAAGTTCTCTCGCCACTATATGGATACCCCTTTCACGTCTGCTATCTGCAGAATCCTTGCCTTTTGTTGTTTGGATCCTTTATGCGACTAACGTGCTGGCAATATCTCTCGTATCGTGGTCCTCGAGCTAACTGCATAAATTCGCTCTGCCTTGCTTCGCTTCTTGGCGCAATATATTACGGAGCAGTCTAGCTTGCGGAATATACGTAGGTATATACTTATATGCATTATATGTACGGTACAAAGTCGGGGAATACGGATTAAGTTTTCTGACGACTCTATCTCCCGTCTTTGTCATCCTTTTCGTTCACATTTCCTCTGTTTCAAGATGCGAAGAACCACTGGCTGTGGAAAAGGAAGGAAACCTTGAAAGTTTCCATCCGTCTGTCGCTGGTTCGTTTGGCAAATCAGCATAAGCCGGAAGTAATTCATTTATGAAATATCCCGGGTTTTCGAACACCGGAAATTCGGAGGATTCGGAATTCCGATGGTGACAAATAGAGTATCGACATATAATCGAACACCAGAAACTACGTTAGCAGAATTGTTTTTTTTTTAGAACATTGCCATTTTTTTAAACGCACCTCCAGTGTATTTCTTCTTCAGATTCAAACAGCCATTCCGAAGTCTTGTATACGTACTAAGAAATATTGTGGCAGTTTGAAAGTTGAGGCCATGCGATCCTCGTTTTTGAGCAACCGTGTTATCGGTATTAAAATTTTTTCACTGCTTCAAAAACGGAACGAATGATGAAGCAGGAATTTTTATATAATATCGATATCACTATACTGCCCTCATTCTCTACTTCGAAGGCGTGTTCGCAATAACTTTGAAAATGCATCTCCTATCACGATCATTCTCAAAATGGAAAGTCCCCGATTTGTTCGGACGCACAGAAGATCGTTTCGATATCTCCATTTTTGCAAAAATCAAATTCCCAAAAATGGTTTAAAATATTCACAATTAATTTGTGCCTCTGGTGCTGTGAAACAAACTCTGTCGCCTCTTTATCATCGTTATTTCATAAGGCTGGATTTCGAAGACAAGAGACCGATTATCTACCGCCCTCGACATGGCCCGTGGCAGCATCCTTGATTTTCAAATGGTCATAGGTTGTCTAATATAACGAATGGCAAAAATGTCTGTACATGATTACACAAACGGAAATAAGATCGCGTGGCATTCAAGTTGCGTGGCGTAACTTAGCAGCTGGGTGTGGTGGCAGTTATATGAAAGTAAAAACAATGTAACGTATAAACACAGAACTGCTGTGACAACAACGGAGCTTAATCTAGTCACTTTTCAGTTCAATTTCACTGATCCGTGATTACCGAATCATTTCTAAACACATCTGGAACGATAAGATCATGCGCGATACCAACTAAAACACAGAAATTCTGTTTTGGGAATAAAGAGTTCAAAAGAATACGTTCTGTTTCATAAAACACGACACGAACCTGTAGTATCTATAAAGATTGTGTTAAAGATCGTATATTAATCAGTATCAAGTATATTTAAAACCTAAATAAAATCTGAACGCCTCCATCGATCTTCAAGATATTTTTTTTTGTTTTTTTGTTAAAAAAATAATCATGAATATTACTCTTATTCAACCCCAGGGACTTCTTGAAGATTACTTTATCAAGTGTGTGTATATCGCTGCAAAGAAAAGATTTTTTTGATTTTCTAACGACAAACGGAAGATTCATTCTTTCAGTTCCAAGCAAGAAAAAAAAAACATCTTAAAAATCGATGAACACGTTCAGGTCTCATTCAGGATTTTAATTGGGGCGTTTTTATGTATTATTCTTTTTTCCTTTTTGTTTTGTTGTGGGCCACCTTGCATGTAGTCAAAAGTCTTCTCACTGTGAAATCTTCCGATCGTTTCGATAATTAGCTTTACCTTGCTACACATTCGCGGCGTAATAGGAACCTTGGGGCTTATCCTCTTTACGTTGATACTACGTGCAATCGAATTAAACAGGGCTTCTTTCAAACCGTAGCAAGGCAGAGGGCAGTACTGCTAACTGTAGCTAGCTGAGCCATTTTATGGAAGACGGTTGTTGGCGGAATTTCAATGGCGATTGAGCGCTGTAAGATTGCTGATTTAAAATTGATTAGGATTTGTTTCAGGGTCACTGATCGCCTGTCTCTGAATGTCTTCGAATCCTTTTGGGATCGAGTGTGCTATAACTATGTACGCGCTAGTATCTCGGAATTCATTCTTCAAAAATTCTCTTCCTGAAACGCGATTCATTATACTTTCAGATCAAGATTTTAAGCGGAACGTGTCCCGGGTCTCGACACACTCTTAGAGATCGCATAAGAGATGTATAAAACAACAAAATAATATACGTACTCTTTCTCTCCTCAGGCCATATTTATACACGCCGAGGGGAATTCAATTCAACCGAAACCCTCTTTTCTCGGTCTTCCTTACGCCAAACAGATTCTCATACCCATCTAACCTGTTTGTCTACACAATGAAGAATTTTTAATGTCTACGGAACAAGCCCCACCTTCTAATCGTATGTAGTTATCTCAGAGATTCAAGCACCCCACACTGTTATATAGTATAGGTAGAGTTTCAGTTACAGTAGCGATTGTAGTTATCACTTCTGAATGTCTGGCCTCAGCACGAGCCTCGATCCTCTCAAGATGAAATATCCGGCCCTCTCTCGACCTCCGCGATTACCTTTGTCCACATCTCTACTGCAGCACTCTGATTGTGCAGCTGTCTCCATTTCACAATCGAATATATGAGCCGTCTGCAGATATTGGCTACAAAACTATAAGACTCCGGTGCACTGATCTCTATACTAACCGGATGGCTATAGGTAGCGTACGCTGCCTGCGCCGATTAGAAGACCAAGAAAACGACACAAGCGCTACAATAACCTCTCCGGTTCACTAACGAGCCACGTGACTATGTAGCGCTTGTGCCGTTTTCTATGGCACTTCGGAGCATAGGAGTCAGCTATACGGTTGGGATAGAGATCAGTACTTCAGTGTCTGCATTCTCCACCTCGTAGAATCCAGGTGTATACATTTTGCGGATTACTTTATGTATCTATATCTACTGGTAGTTTAAATTTCTGGCTTATCTTTGAGGCGATATCCAGCAAGTGGTGATGATGGTCAACTAGGAGATAGAGCAACCGTCCGGTGGCTAATCAGGTTACAAAGTTAGCACGCGTCAATTTAATCTTTGAATAGATGCTGTTCGGTATTCAAGTGATCGTTACGATAGACGTAACCCTTTATCGTGTAAAGGAAACTGAAAAATTTACGGAGTTGATCTATCCGAAACCTGTGTTACCGGAACCTCGTCTCACGGCCTTCCGCAATGACCGCTGTCCCTTGAGCACGGGCAACTCTAGGAACCTGAAGTTTACCGCAAAGTATATCTATTCTTTATTCTTTTTTTATTTCTTTCTTTGAACTATTTACGATTATTCCTATCATGGTACACGCGCAGGATGTTATACCTAGGGACTATATAGATTTACGAAAACTAGGAACAGAGGGTTGTGTACGTGTTTACCACCGCTTTATAGCCTTAGGCGTTGGATACAGACCTTTGCGCTCGTTGAACACAAGCCCCGAATTTCCTGTTAAATTGCGAGGGGATGTGAAGGTGTGTTTACTTTATTAATTACATATCGTGGCTTACGAGTAATTAACATAACTGTTCAACCTGTTAATCAAACTCTGAAACATGTGTGGGACAATAAATGATTAAATTCGAAGAAATTTCTCGTTTCTTTTCATAACACAGCACCTACTTTTCCCTCCAGCTTACACACGGTTATACTATTATCATCATGAAATAGTACTTCCCCCAAACTTCACCGGATAACAAATGAAAACGTATGGTGATGATGTATAGGCAAACGACCCTTATCTCGCGTTTTATCGCTGAACGATCTCTCACCATAGTTCAGTAATCCAGGGTTGTATATTTCAGTAAATTTTTTTTTATCGTTTATATCCTTCGACAGAGTATTATCGGACCTCGATTTGTGTATGAACCCGACTCGTATACATAAAATCGAAGTCAGACCGTATTGCGGTATTATCCGGACACTATACTAGATGCAAATGGTCTGCACGCATGCATACTGTTTCAAATTTAAATTGAGACCAAAAATATTTCATTGACGAAATGATATGAACTCACTAAAACGTACGAATTCTACACATACTAGGAATTGAATAGGTGTGGCTTTATGAGAAGGCAATTTCGACAGTTCGTCGGTCTATAGAGCCAAAGAACAACGACGGTGGTCGTGGCCGTTGTGAAACAGGTCTGCTTGCCGTTTTTTAGTGCAAGGTTTTGATACTTGTTGGGCACGGGCCAAGGGACGCGTCGAAAGGGTCGACGTACCGCCGTGGGAATGTCCCTTTTGAGGAAGAGGTTCCTGTGTTGAGGATGGAATCGTTGCCACGCCATGGCTTCCCATGGGCCGGTCAGTTTCCTTTTTTTTTTTTAGTATTTTCTTTTTTTTTTCGTTTTCATTTTAGTTTTGCCTTTATTTTCTATCATCGTTTTTTTTTTTTTTTCTTCACTTTTTATTTGTTGAATTTTAATGGGTCCTTTGTCCCTTGCTTTTCCTGGTACGTGCAGGTCCCTGTTGCTGACTCTCTGATCACTGGAACACGATTACTTCGAACTTGGCTCAGAGGTAAGAACTAAAGAAACGAGGACGAAGAGAAGAAATAAAAAAAAATCGAAATAAAATAAAATAAAATAACGTCACTTCTTACCTCACGGATCTTACGTATAAGGTGAGCGACCAATATCGATTTCAAATTTAGGATTATATACGACTCGACGTCGAATTCGCGTCGTCTACTTATATACCTACTCTAACCATTTGATTGGAAATTTTTATTTTCATTTACCAATGATATACAACGACCGCAATTATAGAAATAGCTAGTCAGATTACTCCCCGAGTAATATTACCTGCCTAAAGTAAGCCTGAAAGAAAAACCGCAGTAATTGAATTACCGAATCAATTTCGTTAGAAATATTTACAGGTAATACAATTCGCGAACTACCGACGTCATCATCATCATTATGATTATTATCACCTAGACAATCATGCAACGAGAATCGAAGAAGAAATTAACAGACGCGCATATATGTACATATATGTTATATTTGTAAAGTATCTAGTGAAATTTATTCACATATATGTATATTCCGTGCCGGTATTGAAATCTCGCGAACTAGAGGACCTCTATATATAGGGTCTCAAATTGAAATACGGTGTACTTACCTAGATGGTTGTTGTATATAGGTATATTATACCTACGCTATACGTGTCTCGATATCGCGAGTCATAAATAAAACTATATTAATATCTCGTAAATATTCAAGTCACTATATTTTCGCCCACGAAATTTTCCTTATTTCTATACCTATACACGGAGCTCGTCCAGGAACCACTGACCTTAACCCACTGACACATGTTATGGGCGCACTCTTGGTATCGGATTTGATCTCGGTACAAAAGGGCGGGAGCCTCCTTCTGGTCTCCTGACGAAATGCTCGTTCGTCTCTTGTTTCAAACCGCCTCATTCCTGCTGCCCGAAGCTGCCTAATTGCGATTCAATTGTTCGCGTTCGTTACTGGGAAAGAGGTAGCCTGCTCGAATAGCCTTGCTTTGGTCGAAGGTCAAGTTTCTGCGATCTGCGAATTCCCTACAGTCTTTATACTATACCCACCTATCCTGTGTGATTAATTTTGTATTTTTGTTTTATTTTTGCTAATTGCTATTCTCAAGGTCAAACAGAATACATAAACAGAATTCTAACCATAAACTATCGCTTATTACATGTTATAGATCTACTTGAAATTAGTGTCTACTATAGTCTGTGAACGCGGTGGCCTTTCTTATTCCCTGACAAGTGGCAACCACTTTTGGGGTTACGGTTGGGCCGATTATACAATCGAGTTGATTAGTTAACAGTTTCGTAACTTTATAAAGCTTTTTGCTCCCTGGCTGTTCACTTACTGCGACAAAAACACCTGGATTAATACTTGTCACGTTGTGGTAATAGTAAACATCGATTTATACCCATGTAGGGTAACCCGACCAATAGATGGACGAATATTATTTTCATAAATGATTACATTGAATCTAAAAATAATATTGTAAAAAGTTATTTATTTCTTCTAAATATACAGATTTATGATTATTATAAAAAAATTATCTTTTGTGTTTTATATTTTGTATTATTATTTTCAAAAAATTATTATCATTTGACATTACTACGTTTTGTTTAAGTAGCGCGACCTCTAACAAGCG
This sequence comes from Tenthredo amoena, assembly GCA_963966615.1. Taxonomy (NCBI): domain Eukaryota; kingdom Metazoa; phylum Arthropoda; class Insecta; order Hymenoptera; family Tenthredinidae; genus Tenthredo; species Tenthredo amoena. Next base: position 9,088,258 of record OZ016490.1, read on the forward strand.
TACGGCAGATCACGTGTTTGTTGTTTCGTCGTTATTAAGAGAATTAAACAATCTAATAAGGAATGTATCAGATTTTTATATTCATATTTGAATAATAATGTAATAAATAAACTGATTAAATAATAAAAATTGAAAAATATGAGAAAATTCGTCGTCCATCTATTTTGGTATGAAATTTCTAACCTCAATCCAATAAATGGACGGTAAATTTATCTGTCAAGTTTTTAATTTGTATTTTTTATATTTGTATCAAATTGTCCGTTAGTAATAAAGAAACAAAAAAATAAAGAAGAACGAGAAAAAAAAAGAAGAAAAGCGAAAATTAGAGGTAGTGAAGTTAAAATTACAAAAAGACAAAGCTGGCTGGAACGCAAAATTAAAGAAGACGATTCTAAAATAAAAAAAAAAACATAGACGGACAAAAAAGCGTAAAATTTAAAAAAATATATCACATCGTATGTTCTTATAATTTTTCAGTTCATAATTAATATATTAATATTATTGAGTTGATACGTCAAATAACGATGTTATTTGTTATTGAGATTTATAAAGAAGTCAATAAAATTACTTTTTCATATATTCTTTGTAAATTATCATCACAACTGTTGATTTGTTTACTGGTTATTTCTATCAAATTTGAAACTATTCGCCATTGAATCTGAAAGTTTGATTCTTTTTAACATTAATAATAAGACGAAAATAACATTTTTAACAAACGTCCATCTATCGGGGGTATTCACTTTTTCTCAAATTTTCCTTTTTTTTTTTTTTTTTTTATATACTACTACTTTATACAAGGTTTTCATTATTGTTTTTCAATTCATTAGATATTTTCACGTAGGTATGGCTTATTTTATTAGAATTTATTAATATTTTATCATAATATTTCCTTAAGGAAACATAAGACCCGATTAACCGTCCATCGTATTGGTCGAGTTACCCTAACCGAGCTTCTATACCTATACGACGATCATATGTATATGAAAAATTCGCTAAATTATTTCAACGTCGAAAATGATTCGATCGAAACTAAAGACGATAAAATAATATCTCAAAATTCAAAAGAATTCTGATCGAATACGTCGACAGGTACTTTCATTGGTTTAATCTACCGATAAGTTGTTGTTTTTTTTTTTTTTTTTCAGTTCAAAACAATCTCCTATATGTTCGCTGTTCAGAAACTATAATCTTCAAATCTGTTTGTCTCTTCCACAAACTTCGAACGACCTTATCAAAATGGCGATCTCTAAAAATCCACATTGTATTATTTTTATGATACCGCAGAAGCTGGTATCCCGACGATAGATAAATATGATATGCCCTTGTATAACCTTGGATTATCGATATACTACTTTATATATGATCAACTTGTATATAAATATCTATAATGCGCAGGTCGTGGGGGGGGGGGGGAATGCGATAGGACCAAAAATGGTTTCGAGATGCTGTTTCCCTGTCTTCTTCGCGATACATGTTCTCGTCTCTCGACCAGAGATCTGCACGGTGCAACACAATTTAGTAGGCATTGTTCGGTGCGGCTGCAGCCAGTGTATAGGTACCGAGGCGGAGGTGGGTATCAAAGTTACGCAGTATTAATTCGTCAAAGAGATGAACGACGGGTTGAAAAAACCTGCCGACAATGACGAGGGGGAACCGATAAAACGGTTACGAGACTGTAGAAAAAGGCAGAGATAAACGTGCATAAATGCGACCGGGAGGCGGTATGTATTCGCTTGGCGAACTGCATAATACATTGCAACGGTTCATGCCGCAAGGAGCGAGTTTCGTATAACGCGTTATAACCCACCATAAGGTAGGTTATAGATGATAATAAATTTCAAATTACTCCGAGGAAATCGCTCCTCGAATACAGATTTCGAGTAGCTATTAGTCAGCGTATATACAATTGTCGGTGAAGAATATCCTGTAAAGCAAAAATCAAGCTTGCTATATCCTGTGGTGAGTATATATATTATTGTGCTGGATAAGGTTGTGCCCTTCGGACAAACGGTTGACTTTCACGTGTAAGTTTCGGACAAAATAAATAACAAGAAACAAAAAACAAAAAACAAAAAAAAAAACTGCGCCTGGGATTGGATTACGATACTGGTAACTTTTGATCGGCCTGACTCCGACTGCAGAATGGTCCGTTTGCAGAAGATTCCATATATAGAAAGCCATTTTTTTGGTATGATTTGCGCGCGGTCGCTTCAGATTATTGAGAATAAAAAATACTCAGGATGTGTGACGTGATTAGAAGTAAGATATTCATATTTGAGACAGTGATAAAGAAATCGAAAAACGAATGCTTCGGATAAAAACTGGAAGTGGCTATACACATATAGTAATAACCGAACCAAAGTAAAAGCAGATATGGAGAGTGAGTAATGCTCACTCGCGGTACAGCCGCGCGGCGGCTACTATTCCGGCTCATAATCGCATGGGTAATATTTTATGGAAGAGATAATATTGCAAAATGCAAATTTCTCCACTCGCACTAAATTCAAACTCGCGCTAACCAGAGATAACACACTTCACAATGCTTCCTTGATAGATAGTATATACACTCGACATTGAGCCAATGTGTAAGGGTGAAGGTATAGTATATATCTCATATATTTCAAATATATTATCAAAGTATCATATATTTGAATATATATATATATTAGGGTGCTTTTTTTTGGGGGGACTATTTTTTTTTTTTCCGCTCCCGGCCTGAAATTTTGTTGGAAATGCTAAAAAAGAAATTCCCTCAAAATATAAGCCCTTAATATTAACATTAAGTACTCTCCCAGAACGTGAAATGATTTCTCATTTAAATTACGTGGGAATTAGAATTTTTTTTTTTTCAAAATTCTATAACTCGGTGCGTTTTATGCTATTATATCGCCCAAAGTTGCAAATTACTCAGCATTAAGCGCTCTACAAAAGTGCCCATTGCGACTCAACTGTAACTCACACTAAAGTCAAATTTTGTAGAAATTTCTTGTATTTTTAGTGACCTGTACTGCCTCACCGGTGTGAGTTACAGTTAAGCCGCAATGGACACTTTTGTGGGGCGCTTAATGCTGAGTAATTTGCAACTTTGGACGATATAATAGCATAAAATGCCACCGAGTTATAGAATTTTGAAAAAAAAATAATTTTAATTTCCATGTAATTTAAATGAGAAATCATTTTGCGTTCTGGGAGAGTACTTAATGTTAATATTAAGGGCTTATATTTTGAGGGAATTTCGTTTCTAGCATTGCCAACAAAATTTCAGGCCGGGACCGAAATAAAAAAAAATAGTCCCCGAAAAAAAAGCACCCTAAATTATATATACACATATTCTATGACGGAGTTTTATGTGGGTACCATAAACCTCCCCATTAACCGTAGCTGCAGTATAACGCGGTTATATACCTTATACCTCCTCACTTACCGTGCCATGCAGTGACTATTTCTGCCAAGATTGTCGCCCATATACGAAGCGGTAAACGATCGCTTTTTACCCTATCGATTCGAAAATTAGGATACAAAAGTGAGCTGTTATTTTACCACGATGAGTTATTTATCGTGTAGTTAGTTTAACAGCTCGTTCGCGATTTATACCGTATAATTCTATAACCGGTCGTCTAGTTTGATCACTGCAGTCACGGTGCATCGCCGTGGACTTGCAGAGTGATTCCACGCGCGTATAATACATATATATATATATATGTATATGATGATTCGCGAATTCTGAAAGAATATCATGTAAATTTTCGAGGTCTTGCCGGTAAGGGCTATCACTAATGGTGTAGAATACAATATGAGTTGTTGGTTGGTATATACCGCAGCTTGGAATAAGAAATGTAAAAAAAATGATGCAAAATTTTTTGGCTGGCTAGTCTATCTACGTGATGGAGAATTTCATGGGAATGTAAAAAGCTGGGAGACGGGATGTGGGCAACTTGGACTAAGGGATTAGCATAAACTGCAAGCGTGGATGGTTAGATATACAAGTTTGAATGGGAAAAATAAAAGTATGGATGGATTGATGACAATAATCCCTATAATTCAACCGAATTTGAATCGCTGTAAGTGGCGATAAAAATAATATATATCCTTCTTCGGCGGTTATAGTTATAAATTTAAAACCTTGCTGCGAGATGACCGAGAGGAGATTTCTATAAAGAAGGTCAAACACTCGGAGACTGTTTGCATATACAAGTCGTGTAAATATAACTGCAGGTGATAACTCTTTTCCGTTATACATAATGGCCTGCATTAATTTATAACGTCCCCTATTAAGTCCTGCAGGAATGGAATCATCTCTCACGTTCTGCAGGCAGAAAATTTGCTAAAATTGTATGTCAACTATATTCAGCCACTCAATTCTACCCTCGTATAAATCAAGTGATATTTATTCATACCCGTAAATCGGCAAGGAAACTTCCTCTGAATAATGTACGGATCGATAACGATAAAGTAGAGTTATATCTTAGCGATTCGCTTCAAGTTTTGTAAAGACTGAAGGAAGAGAAAAGCCGTTAAGGTGGTTGAAAACCAATTCCCTAAGATATATAATATTGATATTTTCATCAAGGACGGATGAGCTTTATTCCGCAGTGTGTAGAGTGCGGACAATGATAAACTTCGCAGATTTATTATCATCCTTTTCAATTATTATTGAGGGGCTTTGATCACCTCGAAAACGCGATTCGTAGTTTCTTCCATACCGCACAACCGATCGGAACGAAACTTCGGGAATTACTGCTTCATTTCAGCAAGAAGTGGCTAAGTATTTCGTTCTTTCAAAATTTCAAATTTTTTTTTACAGTTTCAGTTATCATCAGAGAAATCGTGGAATTATTAACAGATGCACTCGATTATTATTCAACTTTTGAAATACTTAGTCACTTCATTAATAAATGACCGAGAAACTCCGATTTTGCATCTTATAAAATAAAATCCGACATCTTACGGAGGCGACACTTTGTAGCAAGACAAAATGGTCCGCGTCGGAGTACCCCACGCGATTACCAAAGCTCCTGAAAATGACCAGGAAATTTCGTGCTCTGGAGTAACAGACACGTATGAATTGGAAGGGCTTCGTAAGTCGATTTCTGTCTTTTACCTTTTGTTTTTTCTTTTTAAAAAACTTTTAATCAGAAAATTGAAAGTTGCAGGCGTATCCCGATATTCGTGCACCTTGGACCGATCACGTGTGTATATGTGCTCGTATACACACGCGTAATGCACATACATCGTTACTTCATTATTCACAGGGAACCCCGCGTGGCCTGTACCGATGGCTATTTATATAAAACCAGATCCCGCACAATGGCAACTTTCTACACCCACACAAGCGTAGACGGACGCGTGCGATGCCCTACGCTGACCGCATCCGGTGAACGAAAACAACCAGTTCTTCGCTCTCTCATGATCTGATCTAATTCCGGGAGGGTCCACTGAGTTTAACAAATCGTAGTAACGATCGTCGATCTATATGTATATGTGCGTTTAGGTAATCCGTACGCATTCATATACCTACACTTATTTCACATATCGATATGCATGCATGGATTTGAGAGATTGCATACAATAAAGCTATAAAGCTCCTATCATACCTATAGTACGTGTATATGCAGCATATATGGTGAAAGGCACAACGTCTATTTACCTTTACAAAATTTTACCTGTTTACCCTTCGCGAGAAAAAAAATGTTGATAGCCTAAAAAGCGGATGATTTCTCCGGGATACAGACGTCAGGGCGTCTCAAAAAAATTTGGACATATTTTATTTTTTCAACTTTCATCATGAGCTCTATATCGCAACTTTGAAAGGTGGCGCAAGCCAGTGTTCTGTATTCACTTATTGGAGATTTTCGGAGCTGCTGATAATCAAAATTGGTAATTGAAGATTTTTGGGTCCGCTAAGTTCAAGTATAAACTGAAAAACTGACGGAAACTAGAACCTCTGTGTAGCAATTTTCATTCAAATTAGCCTACGTTTTACAAGTTCGAACCGCCATTTTGAATTTCAAATTGGAAATAAGCGACTTCGAAAACCGTTGAGTACTAATTTTCACGTCAATCATTCTACTTTTTATAATTTTGCTCCGCCATTTTGAATTTTTGTTTTCCGACATGAGATCCGGAACGAGTAACCTAAAAAACCTCTTCCGAGTGAGTTTCAAAGAAAAAGTTGAATAAGCACAAAACAATAGCTACGTTTGCGATACGATTATTAAAAGATGTGTAAATCGTTTCCGGACCTCGCGCCGGATATTAGCTAACATAACCACATAAGATAGCAGCGTACGTCCAACGACCCGCCACACCGCGATATGTCAGCTCAGGAATTTGCGAAATTATTAAAATATGTACGCGTGTAATTGAAAGCGTAAACAAAGGCGTCCGACCCGATCTGAGACTATTTGCGAGTCGTTAATTAAAATGAGGAATGTAAAACCTCTTTGAGTCCTTCAAATTAGACACTACTGCGATAAGGAATCGGCGGTATTTAATTTTAAATACAAACAAAGGTTGAATCAGGTTGCAAAAACTCGTACAACACGTTTCACGTTTCGGTTCGTTTCGGCTCTCCCTCTCCGCCTCTGTTTACTCTTCTTCTTGTTTTTTCTGTTCCCTTTTCATGCGTCCGTCCGGAACAGAAAATCAACCATTTCCGAAGTGCACTCCATATATGTTGGGATAAACACGCCCGAAGCGAACTGGCAGAAATTGAAAAAATGAATAAAAACAGTGACTCTGCAAGTTTTCAAAACAATTTGTAACGAAGCAGTGTTTCGCACAGCTATTACCTTTCATTATGACAAAGCTACTAATTAATTTCGCGATATAACTGCGCGACAACCACGTAGATAACTGTGAAATATCGCTAGCGAATTCATCGCTCCATTTTGTTTCACTTCATACGGTGTACATATTAATTACTGCACTTTGCATCGAGAACCGAAGCGAGCGAGAGAGTGCAACAAATTAAATCAATTTTACGTTCACTAGCTGCAGTAACGAGGCAGATCCAAGGCTATTAATAACGAATGGTGAATTATGCTTGTGAATAAACGACTAAATCGAAAAGGAATCTCGCTCTATTATAAATACATATATACTATTCCCATAACGATTAGTTTATCGGTATATTTTTGTTTTTTTTTATTTTTCAGTTGTTATAAACGAGCGGAAATTCGCAAGTTATTCGCCTAATGTACAATTATATACTAACGCCGTAAGCATTCGCTGCGAAACATCATTAATACTGTATAGTATTCTTCAGACGTGAAAGATGAGATAAGGAGTTCGGACTCCTCAAAGCGTTTTGAAAAGAAACATTAATATCCAATCATTTCTATATCATTTTAAGATTATTTCTTCGGGAATTTCTAGGGAAGTTGTTATACCTTAGGAGTAAACGAATGTGATTAATGTTCGACGTGCGATTATCGTCTGATAAAAATAATTACCAATATTCCAACAGTCCAACCTCCTCAAGCTACATGTGCGCCCGCGCCTGTTCATATGTATCCCGTGTCTATCGATCGATTACATAATCGCACCCCGCGCGTGTTAAACCCGCGACGGTCCAACCTGACTTGCATTTTTGTGTTGCGGTTTTATTCTCAGAAAAATAAAAATAAAAATAATAATAAAAATAAAAATGAAAATAAAGTTATAGCTGCACGGGAAGTTGGCTGCGGAACGGCATATATATCGGTATAACAGCTGTTACAGGTAAGACTGCTGTGGAAGTACCGATAGAACTCAATACCTCATTACCGCAGGATGTAACATGCCTGAAGTCTACGCCGTTGTTCATTACGCAGCAGTATGCGAGGTGCTTGCATCCGTATAATAGATACAACGAATCTACCGGTAACCGTGTGCCTGGGAGCTCTGGCTCCAGCTTCGTCGCCTATAGGTATATCGGTCCGGTAAGATTCTCGACCGTAAGACTCCTTCCAGTAGGTTATAACGCTCTACGTGCAGCCATGAGACATTCGAGGATTCTATAACACGGAGTCTCCCCTTGAGTCTCTTAAAAGTTTAACTACCCAGAGAATCACGCCGATAAACAATCGACGAACAGCTTTCAGCTCCGAGACATGTTTGTCGCTTATGCTTAGGCTTCGAAGCATATACATATACATATGCTGGCTGGCTGCGTAGGTATATGAATATGATGATAAATCGGTACACAAGTCAATAAATTTGAAGTTCAATGAATTACGAGTATTTTGTATGAGCCCGCGGTACCAGCACTAAAATCAGAACGCTACCCACAATACATTGTTAACCGTAAGAGAAATCCAAGAAAAAAAATGAAATAAGGCAGATAAAAATGAGCGAGAAACTGTTGTAGTTGTAGATTTAAGTATTTTGGCTCGTGTTGTTATACACTTCGATATTCAAAACAACGATAACGAGGAATGAAGTGAGAACGCACTGATGTATTGTTTTCTTTTTATTTTGTTCGAGTCAATTTTTTCAATCAATCGAGTTTCATTTCTTACGCGGAATCTATCGAGATAAGTTAACAAAAGGTTTTCATCAAATTTAGACAATTTTATTGAACCAGTTTCACAAAAGAGGTCATATTTTCCGCCTATTAATGCCTCACACATTTTCATGCATCCATGCTCACCGTAACGCAATGGCTACCCCGCAGTCCGCACTGTGGGCTATTCGACACTTCTAATTAATTCATGAGGTCGTTATTTAGACATGAGAAATTCCACGTGCCTTCACCAACCCGAAAAACGACTTTGACCTCAAAATGTTCTATTTATTGGGGCATAGGGCTGGATTATACTTATAAGGAGTGAAGGAATTCGCGGTTCTTTCATTCTTCAAAATTAAAAGATTTGTTTCAATTTCTCTGAGCACTCTAATAAACGCGATTTTTCAGAGCAAGAAAATTCAATTTCTTTTTTTTCTTTCGAATTCAAGGCACATCAAATTTTCATCATTTTTTGTCTCATATTTTGCGAGTGGTACAGAAATTCCATTCGAAATTGTATCATCGAGAATCTCTGGGCTTTTTCTACGGGAGACTCATTTTAAACAGACCATATTTTGGAACTTTATATAATATTTAAAGAACGACGACATCAATTTTTTGGACCACTGATACATGTACTACGTATTTAAACACGTTACGATTACGAAACGACCGGTCTGTCGATTATATAATTTCAGCAAAAAATGTCTGTATCACTTGTGGAATATGCGAAAAAATAAATAATACAAATATCGTTGGACCTTTGGTAAAAAAAATGTTGAATCTTCTTTCTCTCAAAAAATTTCAACAAATTTTTTCACCGTAGATGATGAAAAACCCGAATTTTTTAATTTCACATAATTTCCTGGCCGAAGCACAGTTTCTGAGATATGTACCTTCGTTCGAAGAGGGATAACTAAATGTGTGTAATCCAGCGCATATGTAGCACTATATATATGAGCCTTGATACCTACTTGAAAAAAATACTGTATTTTCATATCCTTATAGATGATTTTCTACAGTCATTTTTCAGCTGCCTGAAGTTACGCGGATGTTTGATACATGGAGAAAGAATGGTTGACTGATAAGATATCTTTCCTTTTTTTTTTGGTTTCTTGTTCTGCTCTTGATGACCTATTTTATGATGATCAGTGTCAGATCTTATCCTTAGTCACGGATAGGTCTGATATACCTTCGTACCCGTCACATACATATCTTGAGGACTCCTATTTTCACCTTATCGATCATCAGAACGATGAAACTGAATGCAACTTTTTCTCTCGAATTGACGAGGAGTAGGTATGTATGTACGTATAGAACTCGAAGCATAATCCAAGAAAACTTAAGTTGAATTGCATTCGCATGCACCGCCGATGGAAAGTTTCAATTACCTCTCTTCGTGATACCTTCTCTCTTCGTGCTGACTGTGACGATCTATTTTTAGAAGACCTCCTCAGATGGAAGTCAATGCTTTCGTGGTTTTTAACCGCGAAGGTCCTTGCAGAACTTCTGCTTTCGGAAAGGCGTCAACTTCTGAGAGTCATAGTCCCTCTTTGTTTTGGCGATCGTTAGGCGATTGTTAGGCAATCAGGCAAGAAAAACAAAACATGATAAAAGATGTTGATCTGCAGAACAAGGAGCTGCGAGCCCGGCACGCGAAAAATTTCCTCAACTGAACCTCAAGGCCTGCGAACTCGAGAAAATAAATAGGAAATGAACATGCGGGTGTAAAAAAAATTGATGAAAGAAGAGTAAAAAATGGCGACACTCAGGTCGTCTTAGGAATCCCGCTTGGCAAGGCCAAGGAACGGCCTAGCCGGCGGCTATGTAAAACCGCGTTCGTCTTTCTTGTCCGTTCTTTCCGCGTGTACGTGTCCGAGCTGTGCGACCACCCGTACGTGTATGACATATACTATAATATAATACAGCACATAGAGGGGGGGGGTAGCGTGGTAGCAGGTTTGAATTATACATATAAACAGGTAGATTATACGTATGTACTACCTATAGACGTATTTCGTATGGGTATCAAATGCATGACTTGAGTAGATATTTGATTTGGTGCCCAGAATTATACCTTAGGTAGGTATGTACGTACCTACGCGATGCCTGTATGGTGTGCATGATGCACCGCATATAGCACCGCTTTACAGAAGCTTTACGAGGCAGTTTGCGTGCGATGGTTAGGCGCTGGGTAGTGGGTACATACCATAATTACAAGCGGAGGGAGGGCTTGCGGAAACGTTCAAAAGGTTCAATGGTCCGCTTCACCAGCAATTTCTAAATTGACCTCAGCCATTTCAATTCGTCGATCTCTCGGCATTCTTTGTGGCAAAGAACCCTCTTCAGTTTTTTTTTTCTTTTTTTTTTTTTTTTCTTTCGTATTGTTTTCACCACTTCTGCAAGTGTCACGGGAATTGGTTGAGTGCCAGGGAAATGAGAGAAAAAAATAAGATCGGTCACCGTTTCTTTTCATCTTAGGTATATATAACCGTTAGTTTTACCGCGATGTATAGTCTTAGCAAAGGCGTGCGAGTAAACGGTGACACGAAATTGGAATTGTATAGAGGTGATTTTATAATTTGTGCGATGTGCAACTTATTTTTCTTATCTTTCTATACACATAACTCGATTATCGCGGTATCGTTCAATTGATTTCCGACACCGTTAGGTTTGATTAAATCGTAATGAATGGCCCGCGTCGATTACATCTTTCCAGATTTATGATATCGGTAGATTCTTTCTTTTATTTACTGTTCTTATGGAAGATAACCAACTGCCATGAATGTTTTTTTTCAAACAAATTAAACCACTACAATATCGATCGTCACCCAATCGTTCAATTTAGTTGTTAATTCTATGCAAAAACGCGTTCGCTAACTTGTACTAAACGAGAGGAGATGATAGAAGAACTGCAGTGAATAAGATTGCAAGGCATATATTCTGCCGGGTCGATGCAAAGGTCAACCAGTTTTTTTTTTCCCTTTTTTTCTTTTCTCTTGCCGTTACACCGATAGAGAAGTTCGTACCTTTCAAAATCGTAGCTAAAATAGATCCCGTTCCGTTGCACACTAAACGTGTTTGATTCTGACCGGTATGAAGTTGGACCAACAGTCTTCCGTCTTTTTCCTTCTCTATGGAACCCATGAAGCAAATAAGAGGACAGATGAATGTGGGGCCAACTTCACACCGGTCTTTTGTTCTAAGGACAAACAAATCAGATTTCGAATGAATCGCCAGCTCTGAACTGCAACCGCTTTTGAAACTCCCGTTATATTTGTATCGAACGTTAGTTGCTAGACATGAAATCTCATGATCATCGAATCATATTCGCTTTTATATCGAATAAAAGATAAATATATATAAATGAGCATAATAAATACCTCAAGAATCCGCGCTTTCACTCTGACTCTGCAGCGTAAACAAATTTCAAATAAAACCGTAAAAACGCTGCAGCTCCGAGTACGATGGATGTGCTGCTTTGCGAGCAAACGGTATCGTGGTTTTTGGTGAACCATTAAACATCTATTTTCATCGAGAAATGAATAATCGAAAGTGTGACGTTGAATCATTGCTTCCTCAAGAACAGTCGAGTTATCATCGTGAAATTGTAGCTCGTAACGCAGCCTTGGATATTTTCGATCTACCAAGACAACGACAAATTTCAAGATCGAATTTGTCTCGAGTCCGTTCAGCGGTAGCCCACAATTCACCTAACTGTACAAATTGGTCTTCGATAATGTAGACTAAATGACAAGTTGTTTCCCATGTAGTGGAGCTTTGTATACCTACCATCTCACGTTAGACCTGAAGTAGCAGTAAAATTGTTTCGCTTCGGTTGGAAATCTAGTTTTCAGGAACGGTTCTGCAGTTGAATATGTTCAACGCCATGCCAGTTTGTCGATAAATTCTGAGCGGCTTTGACGTATAGGAATACATAGAGACAGAGGCTTTTCGTGCAGATGTCTATCATTAGGCGATGACACTATGTAATTCGGACTGACATGTGTCAACCAGAACTCCGATAGAGTCGGATCAGAATGATGATGATGTACAGTAGGTCTCAAAATTTTCGTTCATCAGATTTCTAAATCGATTTTACAGTCGTTTTTAACTTCATTTTTCTTCTCGGAAGCCAATATAACAAATGCCCAATATTTGGAATTTCAAAAATGCAAATACTAGAGTAACGAGGGATTTTGATTGAAAAATCTTTATTTCCGATCACTGAGTCGGATAACTGTTTCGCCGAAAGGTTCGGATGGTCATTAATTCGAAAATGTATTTTTAGACCGTTTGAAAGTTTATATTTTCAGAAATTCGAATCGATATTAGCTGATATTTTTAATGGCCCATGAAACGAACATGAATATGTCGAGAACAAGAATTTAGAAAGAGTAGAACTCATAAATGCCAAATGTAGAAGGGTGAAAATTTCGAAGTATCCCAATCTCGAAAAATTGTATCTTCATCGTCTTTTGGGTATTCACGTGCCCTGGGAAACAAGAAATACCGAGAGGAAATCTTGAAACTATACAGTAGGCTGCGCATGCGCAAGTTTCGTCGTCTGCTGAAGCAGGCTGTCCATCCGAGTTTTAGCTGTCAAATTTTGTTTTTGGCACCGATGCGATTGATACGAACTTTTGAGTTCAAGATGCCGATGAATTGCGGTAGTGATTCGGAAAGGCTTGGAAAGCTTTCATCCTTGAGATTGAAACTTGATGTTCTGAAAGAACCGTCGAGATTTATTCCGAACAGCTAATTGCTTGCTACGATTCGATGTATCGGTTTATTTAGAGGATTTATTTTTTTCCAATTACAACTGAAGACCGGAGGTCTAATTGTAAATGATGGGTGCTTGGAAGAAACAAAGCAACTAGGTGGGAACAGTTTATTCAGTCGCGTTAACTTAATACAGTAGAAATTATAAATTAAAATAAAAAATAACATAACCTCGATTGACTACTTTACGCGCGAGAGTTTGACAGCTTCGCTTCATTTCTTGCAAGTTGGCACCCGTGTCTCGTCGGTTAAAATATCATCGCGGGACGATCTCACCGACCAATAAAATTGAATTATTTGGCGCATGCGCAGTCGACTGTATAGTTTCAAGATTTCCTCTCGGTATATGTAATGAGTGATCCCGCACTCTCGTTACTTTGACCCTTTCGTGCTTATACGATTCGAGATTTTGTTCTTTCGCTTCAATAGATTAGAATTTATGAACGTCCTTAATATTGACTATTCTAAAGCATCCGCTATTCGATATTCTCCCACCAATGCGATATTCAGACCCTCGCGGTCTTCACCATTCTGAATATTCGTCTTGAAAAAAATTCATTTCCACATTTCTATGTGCTTAATTCTTTCACATTCATTTGATAGATTCTCTGATACAATATGTTGCCTGTCTACATTCTGGATTTTCGTTCTTCTGATATCCGAACAAATTGATCATCAATCGCCAATCAAGAGCCGTTAACTTTCGCCAAAAATTGTGAGCTTCGCGAATCTCATTCATCTTTTCAAATCCTAAGTTGATCTCTATAAATCCCTATGGTTTTGTTATGGTTTTGTGTTTCGAGTAAAGCCAGAGGTTGATAGCTGGAGAGAGTTAGACTTGTGTCGGAATATCTTTCGGCCGAATGTCGTATTGAACAGGTAGTTTGGAATGTAAAATTAAATCTCATCAAGTCACATTTCTATACGAACAGTTACACCTTCAAAATGGGTTGAAGTTTTCGTCTCTTCTTCTATTCAGGGTTCTAATTAAATTCAAAACAATTCATGGATAACAAACTTGAAATCGAGTTAAGCAAAGGGAAATCTAAACTTTTAAAATTAGATCCATGGCTATTTGGATCATAATCTGCAATTGTTTACAAGAGATTCTCCTCTATCAGATGAATTATATAGGCAGAATCTCTTCACACTGGAACTTGTGTTTTGGATTTCTTAACCATGATTGGTGATACCAAGTAATTCCATCTGGTAGCGGAGTATATCTCGTGAATAATTAGAGACACATAGTATCTCGGAATCCGTCCAACGCACGGTCCTATTCTGCACGACAATTGAACTTTTGGTTATTATAAATGTTTAAGAGGCAAATCGCGTCACCGCTACATGGTGCGTGGTTTAAATGCAGGTCAGATTTTGTAGTTCAGCAACATATTAATCTCGTGGCGATGTGGCTTCGCGGGTAAGCTTTAGCGACTCAAATTAAATTGCCCTCGAGGAATAAGGTCTCGCAAAAAAACTTCCCAGTCAAGCTGTTGAGGGCACAATGATTAGCACGACGAGCTTCTGTCGGAACACTTTTAAGGTTCGATCTTGTAACTTCCAACTAATCGTTGTGCCCTGATTATAACTCTCTTATTCAAATCTTACCTTCGAATTTTTGCTCGCTCAATGGCATCGCGTACTATATGCATACCAGCGGATTCCTTGCGAAAAATTGGGACGAAGTTTCCCGTGCAAAAAACTTCGCGAGGGCTTAGTTTTCTTGTGAAAACAGTTAACGACGAACCAATCAGCGTTGGGCTTTTGATTTTGTTCGCTCGGAGCGCTATGAGTCGATCATTGAAATGTATCAATCGTAACCTGTTAGTTTTCCAAAATGTTGCAAATTCACGGAGGATACTGGAGTCGTCTAAGTAGTGCCGTAAAAAAAGTCTGCCAACACGGTACCCAGTGGCGATTCGTCAAAAAACATGTGAAACAGAAAAATCAAACAGGATAATAAAATTGATACTACTATCTTGTCTTTGTCATAGCGGATTCGAAAAATATCGATTTTTGACAAAATGGTGGACACTTGAACTCAACGTAGAGATTTTCAAGAAAAAATTCATTCATATTTTGCGAAAAAAAAACAAACTAAGAATCAGACAAAAAAAATCCTCTGACAAGGACTAGATAATTATGTATACAATAACCACAAAAAATTTCAAGTTAATCGGTTCAATGGTTTTCGAGATATTTTGGGTACCAGTTTGAAAAACGCTGTTTTGAAAAAAAAGCGTTTGAAAATTTTCTGATCGATAAATCATGAAATTTGTTCATTTTACACAGAGTCGTCGATACCAGCTTCGTAATATAGGTTCCCTGGAATTTTTGAAATTTTTGAACTTTGAAAAAATCTAAAAATTGAAACACCGATATTCCAGACCCTGCTAGGTGTATATTCCCCCTGTCTAATGATAGTAGGAGGGTAAATGTTCAAATTTACAAGTACGATTTATAATTTTGATAAATCTTTTCATTTATTTTTTTCCAATCATTAGAAATCGATGTTTCATTCTAAAGCATTTTGAAATGATAAATTAATATCTGAATATTTTCTAATAATTTTTAGATTTTCCGTCGGGAATTTTCTCGGGAAGTTATTGTAGTTTACGAGTAATTGAAATGTTGATAAAATTCAATGTGTTATTATATCGCTTCATGAAATTAATTGGTTTCAACGGTCCAACCTCCTTAATAATTGCACCAGAAATCCGACTGGTAAAGAATAACGTTTCTGAACTAGAAACAGAAATATATCTATATAAATACGTTATGCTTATGTAGGAAATCACATATATGCATATCTACTGCACGTAGCGGCATGCAGTAGCTGCTGAAGTATGTCAGGGTCGTTAGATCGGGCTGCGACCACGTCTTGACTTCAGTATAGTTACCTGACGCTAGATTAAATAAAAATGTCTCGTACGTATAAACGAAAGTGGAAATAAAACAAAGCCATCAAATTCCTTGGCAAATGCGTCAGGCAGGTAACATACCAGACTCTCGAGTCTTGAATAGCAGCTGTTGGCTGATACAATCGTAGATATACATTCGGCGATTCGCAACTACATTCAGTATTGCCATCTTAATGGCACCGTAAATGGTTCTTAACTCCCGACAGCCTCCGGTTTATGGAGGAGAGTCTCCCCCACTACTCGCTAGCTAATCCTAGCTCCAGACACTGAGTTTTTAAACCACTCCACTCGCGTCAACCGCTACTGATACGATACTTACATAGTATAGTACTTGTTGTGCCCACTCTATTTTATCCACACGCGCGACAGGCGACTGCACCAGCGCGGGCTAGACAGTTTGCAGCGATATTCTTGCGTATTTATCGCGTTATTTTGATTAAAAGTACCTATATGAATATACAGTAAAATAAGAGACTGTCTCTGATCGTAAATACGCACATAATCATAAACAGAACCACGAAGTAGGAGTCCGCAAACAAAAATAACCCTACTTTTTGACTCAGAGATAAGCGAATCCTTGCAATGCGATCTTAGCGCCTCTGGTGAAGAAGTTGAAACTATTGTCTCATTTTTATTCATGACATTAGTTTTATACATTTGGAAATACGACAATATAATGAACAAGGCATGAAATGTTATTTTTTAAAGAAGCGAACGGATTTCACATTGGGAAAAATAAGACTGTAACTTTGTTTCAAAAGTAGGGTCTCTAAATTCTTACTTCGTGGACTGAAAGTTATTCACGTGCAGATCAGAGAACTCGTAGTTATCTGCGATTCAATACCAATCGACAATTTTCATACCTTTCCGAGTATCAAATCCTATGCAACCTAATGATATGAGGAGGTTTTGCAGGTTCTTAATTATGGATTAATATGAAGAGAATTTATGACTCTTTCGAATTTCAGTAAAAACTGAGGTTACTATTGTAATAAAAGGAATGAAAGATTCACAAGATTGTGGATCTTCCTGCGAGGGAATTTGATTCCTAAGTAAATTTTATTTTTTGTATCAGACTAATGACGCATAATTGCACACGCACGGACGTATCATAAAGGCAATAACTTACTAATAGAAATAATCGTTGTAGAAGTTTTGTATTTTATTGAAATGCGTTCGGACCTGCACCGACCAACCGGAAACAGGGTGCGAGTCCTCACTCCTAGTCCGGGAGTACTGATGCGCTCAATGCTTTACTTCCTGTGACCACGAACCACAGACTGTGTGTACTGGTGCGTAGGATCAAAGCTTGCAGCTGGTTTTCAGCCCTGTATATATTCCTGATGAGCGTAGTACATTCTATCTATACCTAGTTGCAATTTCGATAAAGTTTTTCGATCATGGGAAATATCAAGCTAATAATTCCAGACAAATTTTAAGCTTAACGAGTACCTGTACCTGAGTTCCTATACCTGTAACAGGATAAGAATCAGAAAATGTCAGGTTCCTAGTTGTAAGCTCTTTGAGCATTATGCATGGAGCAAGAAGGTAGAGTGTGATTTTATATAGGTAACTTGTGATGATATTATCGTTCGGTTATTTGCCAAATAAAAAATAATATAATTATACGTTCGCTAGAACATTGTTTAGTCCGGTTCAATTTCCCTGAGGACCCTGAATTTTCCGTGAATTTCGAACTCTCGACAAATTCGAATATCTAATAAAGTTACTATCGGGCTTTACTGTCATTGCAAAGTTGGTTGTATCTATACATATGTATTAGGGTGCTTTTTTTTGGGACTATTTTTGTTTTTTCGCTCCCGGCCTGAAATTTTGTTGGAAATGCTAAAAAAGAAATTCCCTCAAAATATAAGCCCTTAATATTAATATTGAGTACTCTCCCAGAACGTGAAATGATTTCTCATTTAAATTACGTGGGAATTAAAATTATTTTTTTTCAAAATTCTATAACTCGGTGGCATTTTATGCTATTATATCGCCCAAAGTTGCAAATTACTCAGCATTAAGCGCTCTACAAAAGTGCCCATTGCGACTTAACTGTAACTCACACCGGTGAGGCAGTACAGGTCACTAAAAATACAAGAAATTTCTACAAAATTTGACTTTAGTGTGAGTTACAGTTGAGTCGCAATGGGCACTTTTGTAGAGCGCTTAATGCTGAGTAATTTGCAACTTTGGGCGATATAATAGCATAAAATGCCACCGAGTTATAGAATATTGAAAAAAAAAATTTCTAATTCCCGCACGTAATTTAAATGAGAAATCATTTCACGTTCTGGCAGAGTACTTAATGTTAATATTAAGGGCTTATATTTTGAGGGAATTTCTTTTTTAGCATTTCCAACAAAATTTCAGGCCGGGAGCGAAAAAAAAAAATAGTCCCCAAAAAAAAGCACCCTAATATGTATGTAATAAATACTATAGATAGTTATAGATTTCCCATCGTGCGATAAAATTGCCATACCATACACTGAACACGTATGGAATCGAATTATATGATTTGGTGAAATTCTCATTGCACTTCCACTTGGGACTGATTCACGAATTATCCATCCGTAACGACGTTGAAATGCGTAGAAATAACGTTTAGTTATAACCAAATACTTCACAATATAAATTTAGATTGACAGATAGTGAATATTACTCGTCGATATGTGGCTATGATTAGATAGAATAGTCCTTAGAACAGATGAGTAACTGTATCAAAGAAATATCGAAGTCGAAGTTCGGCCTCTCTGACATCAATATACAGCATCTAGCCAAATTGAGACTTATCAGCTAATTGCTCACCTTAGTAATACTCTGCAGTATTTTAAGCCCTGAGCTTAACGGGCTGCGCATAGACATTAGGCAAAGTTAATTGCAGCTAGTTCTCAAATATTGACGCCGGATTACCGTGCTGGTAGTTGGCAGACCGTGTATTTCATAATATAACGTTCATAATATACCTTTATAGAAATACAAATGGGGCATTCCACGCCAAATCGACCTGGTCGTGACCCTCGACCTCTCAGATCTGGTCCGCGATTTTTCGTAAAATTCTTCCGACCTTGAGTAGCACTTGCAATTTTTTTTATATTTTTCAAAATAAATTGGAGCGCGTCATGAGTTTTTGAAGTTTTTTTTCCAACACCCCGAAGGCCGTGATCAAAATATCTGAAAAAATTCTCAAAAATTCCGTGTCAGAAATGAACATTTTTGAACTAAAATTCATAATGTCTGGGCTCTTGCTTCGATCTGCTTTTTTTACTTAACTTTTTTTTAATATTCAAAAAATCTGAAAATTTTTCCTAAAATCCTTGGCTATCGTTAGAAATATTCAAGCAGCAATCCACGGTGTATTGATCTCGGCTTTTATTTTTTCGAGGATTTTTTTTTTTTTTTTTTTTGATATCAACGTAAAATTATGATTAAGAAGTTCGAAAAACAAGTTGATGCAAAAGCCCAGACATTATGAATTTTAGTTCAAAAATTTTCATTTCTGACGCAGAATTTTTGAGCATTTTTTCAAATTTTTCGATCACGGCCATCGAGGTGTCGAAAAAAAAACTTTGAAAATTCATGACGTACTGAAATTTATTTTGAAAAATCTGAAAAAAATTCTGATTGCTATTTAGAGTCAGAGGAATGATACAAAAAATCGCGGACCAGATCTGAGAGATCGAGGGGTCAGGACCAAGTCGATTTGGCATGGAATGCCCCATATATAGGCGGTATATATATACGGCACTGCAGAGTTTAAAACTTAGGCCTTATGCGTCTATTTTTCGTTTAATTAATTAACACCCATTAGCTGAGACCGATTCTACCGGAAAATTAGATCCCTCTCAAAGATGTATATTTCATATTATGAATTTGTTTAGTTATATAAACTCTGCTATTAGTCTGAAAAATCGTTGAAACTATAGCTCAACGAATATCGGATTTCTGAACCGCGAAAATCTCGCTCCAGATGTTGTTCGAGTCTTGAATCATTATGCTTCAAGATATCGAATAAAGTTTTGAGCAAACTTCTCCTGCACCAACGATGAATATTTAAGAAGAACCGGAAATGAGGTCAGCCACGTGCGCGAAATTACTGAGGTGACTCGCGGTGCATTACTATCGCTTCACTACATCGGATATGCAGGTCTATGAAGTTGCGGTTACGACATCCGGATATCAAGAATCAGACCGGATTCATATGTCGACTTCTCTCCTCCTGACTTCCGAAACTTTTCAACTGCCACAACGTTCCGTAATCCTAAACCAAATATAATATAGAAGCTATAACCAGCTTAGTGTGTCTTCTTTTTCCTCTTTTGACTTGTTCCGGTCACACCTTACCTACAGATCACTTTCAGTTCACCGAACCTACGATATCGCCTTTTTCTTACATTATCACGAAACTATATCCACATATAATACATTAACTTAGAAAAGTTGTAACAGCGACCTAAATAAATTTATGTATTCCATAACGTAGCGGTCGCGCTACCGCCATCAACTGTTCTGTCGCCACCTGACCGTAGATCCTACAACGAACTAGCCTGCGCTCTTCGTAGAATGCAACCTGCGTATGAAACGTTATAAGTAAACTATACATTAGGGTGTCCGTTATTTCCCAAGTTGTTTTTTTTTTTTTTTTTTTGCTGCCGCCCCATGAATTTTTAGTTTTTTCCCCAAAAGAAAATATCTTTCGCATTTCATTTTTTTTCTCTGGAACAAATAAGGTTACAGGAATGACCAATGTACATATTTTTATAGAGAATTGAACACTCTACAAAAAAGATCTCTTATAATTTTTTGATAACTCAACTTTTTTCAATACTCACCCGGAGTACCAATAATGTATTAATAAATTAGGTAAGTATTAAAAAGAGTTGAGTTATCGAAAAATGATAAGAGACCTTTTTTGTAGAGCGTTCAATTCTCTATAAAAATATACATTCGTCATTGCTGTACCCTTATTTGTTTCAGAGAAAAAAAATTCATTCGAAAAGTCCAAGAATCCCATGTTATTCAAATCGGAATTGTAACATGATTTCGGCACGGTTTAATTTGAAAATTGAGAGTTTTTTTGGGTCGGATATTTTTTTTGGGGGACAAAAACTAAAAATTCATGGGTCGGCAGCAGAAAAAAAACCAACTTGGGAAATAACGGACACCCTAGTGTACATATCTGTATAGTATGTATGACCGACAAAGTTTTAAGACTGGTGTCATCGTATATAATCAATTGGAGGGGAATTGCGTCTGGACATTTGTATAAAACGATAACAGGCTTCGGTTCGATTCACGAAAGGTGCCGGCGATTGAGAAGAAAACTTTTGTTATCAATCCCCATGGCTATATTACAATGGTGAAAAGATAATTTGATTCAGAGAGAAGTAGGTACATATATAGGTATAAGTAGGTGTATATATATATATAGGTATAATGCAAGTATATACAGGGTGATTCACTGCTACCAGGCCATTTTAGATAGGCGGATTCCTTAGGAAATTCTAAGACTAAAAGTCCTTTACCAAATATTCGATAGACCTCCAGTTCCCGAACTACGGAGGATCTAGGATAACCAATTACAGAGCTTATACGTGACTCGAACAGGGCCGTCTAAATATCTTAAATTATTGAAATGTAATTTTCATTTCGATAAGTAATTTCGGCATCACTTGTAACTGAAACTGGGATTGCTGCTGGCGTTGGTTTCGACGTCCAGGTCGTCCAGGGTATCCTCCTCGTGATCCAGGTCGTCCGCTTCGTGGTTCGCGTCTTCTACGTCGTGTGCGACATAGTTTAGTTGCACATGTCATCCGCTTCGTAGTTTTCGCAGTCCAGGTCGTTCGCGACGTGGTTTCCAGCGTCCAGGTTGTGCGCATCGTAGTTTTCGTAGTCTAGGTCGTACGCCTCATAGTTTGCGTCGTCCAGGTCATCCGCTTCGTAATTTTCGTCTTGCAGGTTGTACAGCTCGTACTTTACGACCTGGACAATGAAGACCACGAAGCACAGGACCTGGACAAAGAAGACTACGAAGCGAACGACCTGGACTACAAAAACTACGATACGCACAACCTGGACTACGAAAACTACGATGCGCACAACCTGGACGCTGGAAACCACGTTGCGAACGACCTGGACTACGAAAACTACGATGCGCACAACCTGGACGCTGGAAACCACGTTGCGAACGACATGGACTACGAAAACTACGAAGCGGACGACCTGGATCACGAGAAGGATAACCTGGACGACCTGGACGTCGAAACCAACGCCAGCAGCAATCCCAGTTTCAGTTACAAGTGATGCCGAAATTACTTATGACGAAATAAAGACTACATTTCATTGATTTAAGATATCTAGACGGCCCTGTCCGAGTCACGTATAAGCTCTGTAATTGGTTATCCTAGATCCTCCGTAGCTCGAAAACTAGAGGTCTATCGAATTTTTGGTAAAGGACTTTTAGTCTTAGAATTTTCTAAGGAATCCGCCTATCTAAAATGGCCCGGTAGCAGTGAATCACCCTGTATAGGTATGTATATAAGAAGTATAAATATTAACTTGGGATACGGTGATCCTGATGGTGAGGTATATTTTTCAAGTGGTTTTCAATTGCTGTAAGACACTTAATATTACCAATTACGCAACGGACTTACGTATGTATCTACGCTTGTAAATCCTTGGATATCCGATTACATTTCATATTAAATTCAACCTCAATTGACAGTTGTATTTCCTTTTGTAATAAGGTTAACACCTTGTATAATTCAATCGGGTAAATATAGAAAGTCAATAAAACATATTATAATAATAATTAGGATAAAAATGTTCGCGCAGAGATTAGAATTCTTCGATACTCGAAATCGGTACATAGAATAAAGAAAGTTTTTAGCAGTTTTCAACCGTTGTCACATGAATCGATAGATCTACATCTCGGCATAGGCGCCCAACGTTCAACGAACTTGAATAGATGATTAACGATTTTCGTTTTTTTTCTTTAAGTTTCGACGAGACGTCGATGGACAGCGGCTCACCTCTGGCAACGCTGACGGAGGGTTTCGTTAGCAGTTCAAAGCACGAGGTGGTCTGCAAGGTATCTACCGACGCGGAGGTCACTTCCCTGGACGAAGCTAAATCGGTTATCAAGGCTCTCATGGCAAGACAGCGGGCGCAGGCGCACCAGATGCTAGACTGGCGAAGGGCTCTCAAATTACAGGTATAGAGACGAGCGCCTGATATATAAGTGGTATAAGATGTTCGTGTCAGCGACTTTGAAACCCGTTGATACCTGAATGTGTATGTATGTAGGTACAATACGTAGTACCTGTCTATAATAGCGACCAAGAGTCGCCTTTTGCTTCGACGCATACTTTATATACTCGCAGGAACCAAATTGTCACGAGATAATGGCTCCTTAATGGTCATAAAGACAAAATAATATGAGTTTCCGGAAGTTAGACACCAGTCGTTAGTTTTAACGAAAGTTTAATTCGAAAAAAACACGATTCGTGGTTCCTTACGTTACGCGATTCTTTTAGCAAATTATACATACATAGGTAGGTATAGGTATACACAGATATAGCCCGAACGTTACCGTAATTATTATTGATGGATTGATTAAATTTGAATGAATAAAATTCTGCAGGATGTTGCGCCCGGTTACCCGCGCCTTGTTTTGCATGACTTGCGATCTCCGTGGCGGCGGTGAGTCGCCTATAAGGAGGCGATTACGAACGAGGTGGCATTGTCGCTCGTAAATGGTCATCTGGGAAAGCCAAATTGTTTGCATGCACAGCTACTCATCGATGCTTATCAATAAAATGGCCGCGTCCAAACGACAATTGCATATTTTATGTTTATAGGCATCGTAGTTCTGTCGTGCTCAGATATACATTGGCCTCGCAAGTATTTAATATTGAACAGTTCGATAGGGGTTAATGGTACTATGATTATACTCTTTGTTTACCGTATAGAGCGCGGAATTTGTGTAAAATCACAATATAATGATGCGATTTTATCGAAACCAATCTAGACGAAGAGCGAAATGTATCAGATAAGAAATTCGCATAGCTCCAAAAAAGGAACGTAACGAATGAGTCAGTTTTTTATCTCATCGTGTGCCTCTTTCGAGGTATCTAGGTCAACTTTCATTTTTCATTTGAGAATCAATTTTTCGAATGTCTACGAAACTTGTAGGGAAGATTCAATTCCTACACATTTTTTCTGATACTGTTTTCGATCCTAGACCAATCGTTTCGCATATTGAAGCGTAGAATTTCAACTTGTTGATACTAACCCAATCTGAATTAAAGAAAAAACATAAAGCCCTTCATTAAAGACCAACTTTGACCTTTTCTTCGTATACGCTAAGCTCGCAGGTATTGGTCCATCATTTTGCGCATTCGGTTGTCCGCGAATCTGAAATCGTGGTTACATCTCTTCACGATCTACAAGTCGAAAAGAAAAATTGTTGGAATTTAATTACTCCGTGACTCTTGTCTCGGAGGGGACACACGATCGGAAAAATCTGACTTGTCAAATTTCTACTGCATAACGCCATGCAACTTCAGTATGGAACATCTTATTGAATCCAAATTGGTTTTAGAGAAAAATCGCCTCAGGAATCTCGGTCTAGATTGAAATACGAATCGACGATTGACTAGGTAAATGAATAAATCAGTTTTAATGTTAACGTGGGCAGTATAAGCATGAATTGTACACACTAGGTAAATACATCTATAACGAATTCTAAATATAAAAACTTGGACGGCGTGCATCTGTATATTATACCTATCGTAAATCAGTAATTTGAACCGAAATCCATGTGTCTACCAGCTATATGAGAGAATATGCGGTGAAACGGTTTTGAGAGCTTCTGGTAGCTTTTAGAATGAATATACCCAGGTATAGCGGAATATATTAAGGTGACTAAAAGAAAATCGATTTTTTTTTTTACTCAAGTTATTACATCTCGAGCCATTTTTAATAAATGTTCATTAAACGTTGTTGAACTCACTGAAAAGGAGTCGCTCAAATTCCTCTTCCCGGATCTAAAGTCAAAATACAAAAATTCAAAATGGTGGAACGAAATCGTAGGAAGTAGGCTGAGTCAAATGAAAATTGCTACTCAGAGGGTTTATTGTCCGTCAACATGAATCCGGTCGATCTGTCAGTTTAGACTCGAACTCAACGGACCCAAAAACCTTCGATTACCAATTTTGATGTAAAACAAAGTCTACGTTTCGCTAGGCCATATCAGACCCGTCTTCCTGGATTTCTGTATTTCAACTTCAGGTCCGGAATCAGCGGCCCCAAAAATCCCCTCCGGAGTGTGTCTTAAAAGGTTTAGATGTTAAGAAAAATGTAGGCTTCAAAAAGTTGGGTAAACGTAGGAATTGCGATACAGAGCTAATCTTGTCGGAGGATTTGTTTTGTCGCAAAAGCTAACGTTCAGAGTACGGTGATAGTTGAAAAAAGATAATTTCGATCGTTTTTAAGATACCCAATGTAAAGTGACTCAAGTATATCTAGAGATCGATGAACACGCGTGAATAAGTCTTGTATGAATTTTCAGGAGGATCTTGTGGCCAGGCTGACGGTAGAGAAGGCTGAACAACTGTTCGCATTGTCTTCTCAGCTGCTGTTATTCGAATCGAAACTCTCCAGGAAGCAGAAGGAGATTGAAGCCAGTCTTGCACAAAGGGAGGCCATCATTTTAAGACAGCAACAAGTTATCAGAGAACTCCAGAGCAGGCTTGCTGACAAAACGACTGGAACAAGGGATTCCCCTCCTTGCGATGCCCTCGACAGACTTGACAGCCTTGGTGACAGTGATAGTGCGGTAGTCCTTGAAGAAACGGCCGATGATCCTGCTCCACCGAGGTTTCAATAAATTCATTAATTTATTTCATTATTTATTTATACGATATATACACATCTTCGTATCGCTAACTAAACTTTGTCGTCCGATAGATTTCGATCTAATATCACTGACGTCACGGTGATCAGATCGGTATCCGATGCAGTCGAACCGTCGAATAAGTACGCGTCCTTGCGTCGGTGTAACGGTTTCCTGCGCAGACCGGAAATCCTCGAGACTGTCTACTCGGTAGAGGAGGACGGCGACAGTGAGAACAATCAGGATCCATCCGAGTCTACGGAAAACTCTGAGTACGAGGACCGTAGCTCAAAGAGTCTTGGTGGTGGCAAAGGACGTCTGCAGGACCTTTACGGAAGTTTCGAAAGGTTGGCCCAGGAGGCCGATTCTCCACCAAGCGAAAGACCTAGGGAAGAAACTCAACAGGCTCAGGTATTGCATTGTGTTCATTACACCATATATAACTCGCGTCGTTACCGGTATGTTCCGAAATGAATATTTTCCTATCGGATCAGATATGTGACGATTATTTTGTTTCCGTATTGCAGGTGACGTACAATAGGGTAATGAGTAACCACAGATCAGTGACGAAGCCGAAGGACGTTAAATACAAAAGGATAAATAAAGCGAAATCCAAAAGTCTAGAGGAGCTAAGGGGGCGTCTAAGAAATTGGGTTGAAAAGGGAAACAAAATTGCTATATCACTTGATCAATCGTACGCCTGAAAGTATTAAATTAATTTTAAAATGAGAGTAAAGAATATTTTAATTCACAAAAGTACTATTAGACTTAAGCGATATAGCGATCATTTTTAACGATTATGTGGTGCCATGGCAGATTCTATTATATACAAAAAGCCAAAGCGATCACATAATAAGATTCCTCCTCGTACCTATATAGTATAGGCGATTTCAATATTCAATATAATTGATTCGGATTGATAAACGCATTCTCAAGATTCTCATATTATATATCTCTTACTCGCCAGGGTTCCTTTCCTAATTCCAAGCGAAACAGATGCTAATTCTCGTTGTTGATTTAAAACTCCAAATTACCGAATGACGATAAAAATGTGAAATTATTATTCTTATACACTGGTAGTTAGATCGTCATTGACGAGGTGATATAAATCGGATAATTAAAATCAATTACAAAATGCAACTTCAGCCTCAAGGCTCCGTTTGTTTGTCGCTTTGCTAATTGAATTTTAATTTCATTTTTTGCATTTTTATTCATCGCAAATAATTATATGGATCAAATTCATTGCCTATCCGTGTTTCTCGATCTGCGTTCAGAATTTGAATTAGTTATTGAAAAATCTTTTCTACACCGTTTCTCGACGAAAGGGCAAATTTCGATTACCATCTGTTAGCCTGGTTCTCTTTCACGATTTTCCTTAGAATAGTAGTGATAATAATAATTACGATAATTATAAAGTTACTAATAATACGACAACTATACTACAGCAGCAGCAACAACAACAAAATCAAGAACAACAACAAAAGTAATAATAATAATATTGATAATACTAATAATACTGATAATAGTAATCCCTTTTGTCAATTATTATATTCAATTCGTAAAATTGAGAGATTAATAATAATGAATGAAGAATGGGCCTAATAAGCCTATAACGTAACGCGAAACCTAAGATTCTTCGTTTTTATTAGAATTGAAAAGTTTTAATATTGAAAATGATATTGCGTGATACGATAGCAATAAATTTCCTATGTTGTTATATCGTGTCCTTGTAGGCTTGGGAACTAATCGTTGTTTAATATACATACACACATATAACTACCCTTCTGAAGCGCTTAAAGTATTCCCATTGAGACTACATAAGATAATTGAGAGCTGAGAAATCAGTGCATGACGTATGTACCTATGTATACATACATACCTGTATTAGTCGAGTTCGGAAAGTTCGAACAAAAATCTTTGAGACGTTGTAAAATAAATGTATTTTATTTTTCGTTCTTATTAAATTCGTAAATCATATCATTCTATACATTTAAAACTTCATCAATGAATATAATGTGTATATATTCGGTTCTTGGCCTTTGCGCGTAAATTAAAGAACAAATTATGAACAATGACGACACATGTGATTCAAAGATATATAGGTATATAAGAATGCGATTGTTCTAAGAAAAAAAATGAATATAATTATGACTATAAAATAATTATGATATTAATGTATTTCTCTGAAAATTTTCTTTCTAACATACGACGAGCTATACCGACAATCTAAAATTTTTGAAAACGGAAATGGGAGGGTTCCAATTTTTTGTAAATAATAAAAAAATTTTGCGACTTAGATTATAAAAGAAATATTTATTATTCTTAAGATTATACATATTCTAGTTGGATTAACGAAAAAATTTAACCACAAAATAAATTCTTATGTTCCTGTGGGCTGATTCAACGGCCAATATATGAGCGATCTCTTGCATGATATCTTTTTTCAAAAATTATCATAATGAGGGCGAAAAGAAACCATTTTATCGTTAGTATATCTCGCTGAAATTATACATATGCATAATATGATATATATGATGCAGCGTCGCTCTAGCTTTATCGTAATATATATAAATTATACACATGTACATTCAATCAGTACCTACTCTGCAGCTGCCCTATCCCAGAAGACGAAATTAATTATACGCTTAATGTAATTTATATACATCCGTATAATATGTGTATCATTGCTTTAGTAGCAAATTTGTAGACTGCTTTTGATTATTATTGATTTTATTTGTATTATTATTATTATTATTATTATTATTATTATTATGAGATAATAAATTATAATATTATAGAAATAAACGGTATATTTATGATTTTTAATTACAATACCTCGGCCCGATGTTCCATAATAATCTATATGATGGTATATTCTTATTATTAGAACGAACTGTAGCAAAGTTTAAAAAAGTGTATGTATACATACATGCATATAGGTATCCTTACATCGTAAATTTAAATTGATAATTTATGCGAAACTTGTTGGACTTTTCTACGTGCATTATATTTTCACTTTCCCACTTTATAAAAAGGGACTTTATCGTAATCGACTCGAAAATAAAATGTTGAGTTTTTACCAGATTTCCACGATCATCTCCGACCATTTTTACATGGGCGTCTGCACATGGGTATACGTAATCAATTTTTTGCCAACGATATTTTCAGAACGAACGCACGAATTTCAACTTTCGTCAGATCAATCGATGCCGTTTTATGTGACTCAGGACTGATTAGATTTTGAATTTGATCGATGCAGTATGAAGTTGGGAAAAATTATTTTTAATCAAAAATATCTTAACACCGGATCAACGGCTTTGGATTAAAGAAATTCCAGTCGATACGATGTCTGATCTGATCTGACCTTTGATCTGATCAAATTTTGGAATCAAACGATTCAGCAGTTTATGAGTTGAAAGAAAAAAATGATCATACTTTTCTTTCTTTTAAATAAGCTTTTCACTCATGGAATACTATATTTTTTGAGTCAGAAAAATCTGGGCAGGATGTTCTGAAGCTGGCGCATCGAGGTCAGTTAAACTACCAGCTTTATTCATATTGAAATCTACAGTCTACGATCCAGTTAGCCGGATACTGAAAATTTTACAGGTTGTATTACCGGCTTTGGTCAAACAGTACAATGCCAGAAGATAGGCAACCTGTCCTACTGATCGTGAGACGTATGCACGAACACAGTCGTATTACATTTTTGTTCTGTTTCAGAGACGATGGTGTGTCTTTATTTAGTGTGTAGATATATCTAATTATCGATATTTACATCATTATAGAGCAGTGAATGCTATGCACTTTTTTTTGTGCGAAATAAATTTCGCCTTTGAAACGGTATGACATACAGCTGCAAACGAATTATCAGCTCGTACCTACCTATTCATCATTTTGCGTGTGATTCAAGGTATACATGCATATAACGACGGCAGCCTAACGAGTGAATGTGAGCCGAGAAGCGGGCTTGAGGATATGAACAGTGTCTGAACTTACCGATCGAAACAGTATTGCCGTATAACTAGATATATGCGCACATTATAGATATTCTGCAACGTTATTTCAGTCGGTAAATTTGGACAATGCTCGATCCCCAAGCCCACTTTCCTGGCTTTATATTCTCCACGACGTTTTGTAGCAAAAAAAAAATGGATAATTCAACGATACTAAAACTTCAAACGGACTGCCACCCGCTATTTGCGGCAAAACTGGCTTATCAATTCGCTACTGAGATAGCGGAGACACTTTTTTGAGGGTAGCTTACTGCATGGCAATGAGCGGAGGTGATGTTTGAAAAAGGAAATGCGCAAATAAATACAAAATTCATAAATAATGGTTGTCACTGCTGTAACACCTCGTGTAAAGTGCAATCAGACGCTCCACATCGTGGGAGCACTAGCTGATTCATAGTCAAATTGTTTGCAATAATTTTGTTACAAAATTAGTCCTCAATGCCATTACAATTGATGAACTATTCGTCTGTACAAATGATATGCAAACTATTTTTTTTCATGATTGTGCATTTGCTGGCGCGGGCACCCGATTATAATTTCACGATTCTGGTGTAGAAAGAGGGAGGTTATCCTCTTACTATTTCCTTCTCTGTTTAAACGCTTTTTGACCAACATGCTCCCTCCAGAGCATATACGTATATGTATATGCTTCAAGAGCTATAATTATTGTATTCCATTATATTGGGATAGGCATGTCTTCTTCTCCATATTCATAAGCTCTACGGTGGCAATGCTATGTCTAACTTTCCTGTTTGAAAACTGTCAAACATGAACCAGTTGAAATCGTGTAAGTTAACCTACTGCGATCCTTGCAAGATTCTCTTGTCTCAACTGCATCACATCTTCGTCACGTTCTTTTATCTTACTAAGCCGCCTGCTATTGGCTGTGCCAACCGGCATCTTATTGAACAACGCGGATTGCGTATGGACGGTTTTAAAATATGTTAACCAACCAGCGTGAAGTCTATCGACCGCCAAGTAACGAAAACAACATGTCTGTTCAGCCGAGAACTGTCAGACGACGTGCTGAGATGTTGACGGTGTAAAATTATCTCATCAAATATTCATCTGAAATGATAATCGTCATTTTTCACGCTCTGTATCTATTCGGTAAATATGTATACGAGAATTTTAATAATCATAAAGAAAAGACCGAAGACACTATGGTCGCAAATCAATTACTAAACGTCTCTGAAGCAGACTATGAAAATTCCACTGAAACTGAAGACGTTTCCGATAACGTTAAAATAAAATTCTTTCCACCTGTATACGTACAGAGGTATAACACCGTGCAGAGTGTTTTGACCAGTGATCGATACCACGGGAAAATACAAAAGGTATTATTATTTTAAATCCTTTTTATCCAAGGTCGACCTAAGATATTCTCACCAGTGGGAAGTCCCTATTTCTATAATCGAAGACGAGTATTTTTATACCAACGAATCTATTAATCCCCGTTACGAGTATAAAACAAACGATTTCTTCGAAATATCTATGCAATAGAGAAACACAAAAAAAAATTTCCCTAGGTGATTGATTTCGGGTGCGCAGAGCTGAGTTTTGCGATACACTTGAAGAATACGGACGGTATTAAGGAGATTTATTGTATTGACGTGGACAGATCTCTCTTGGAACATACTCAGACAAAGGTTGCACCTTTACATTGTGATTATCTATCTCTAAGGACCGAACCTCTTACAATCCATGTCTGCGAAGGTAGTATTGCGCACAACGATAACCAGCTAGCAAATACTGATGCTGTTATTTGCATTGAATTGTAAGTTCTGGTTACCCATTTGATTTCATCATTATTTTCAGTATTTTAGTTCGGATATTTACTCGCAGACGTCTAAAAAGATTAGTCAATGGTACTATTCATATTTATATGTAATTGCCTGTCTGCGAATATAATTTTGAACTAAACTCTGATTTCCAACATTTTATCATCGTTATGACGATTAATCATTTATTGAATTGCTTCAGAATTGAACATTTATATCCAGATGATTTGGAAGCCTTTCCATACAATGTTTTTGGATTCATTAAACCACAGGTTGCAATTGTAACTACACCTAATTCAGATTTTAACGTCCTATTCCGTCTGAACGGCTTCCGACACGCTGATCATAAATTTGAATGGACAAGAGCGCAGTTTCAAGATTGGTAGGTTTCAACATATGACATATGTAATTTTATACGGCTCTAAATATCCTGGAGCTGATGACTATTTGTAATAGTGTAACAATATTACTGATGATTTATTTTTGTCCTAAGAATTGGTCTAATTTTTCAACGATTCTGATTTCATTGATCGTACCTTACAATCAGATTTATGTTTATGCTTATGCGACATTTCATGCTACTAGAGCTACCCAAAAAACTGCTTTTTGTCAAAACTACTTTTGCCAAGTATGGAGGCATATTCCCACATTCACATATTCGGTCATTTTATTCTTTGAATGGAGATATCTCAGAAACTATGCTTTGGACGGGAAATTGTTAGAAGTAAAAAACTCTGTCTTTGTTGCCTAAACTAAAAAAACTCGAACAAATTTTTCTTGAACGCGATTTTGGAGAAAAATGGCAATGAAAATTTTTTTGTTATCTTCAAAGCCCCATCAATATTTGTATCATATATTTTTTTCATTTATTCTACAAATAAAACAGAAATTTTGTGTCAAATTATATCATAAACAAATCGGCTATTTCAAAGTGATAACCATTTTTGAGTTTTTTTTTTTGATGTGCAAACTTGTAGGCAGGACATATTTTGGAACAATATGGTATTCCAGGTACTCACTTTCAGAGGATGAGTTAATTTGTTGCACGCACGTGGCTCGGCTACTATATATGTCTATAAAAGGTTTTTATAATTTGAAAACGGCTGATTTATCCATCACATGATTTGAAATAAAACTTTTGTTTCACCTGCAAAATATGAAAAAAAATAGATGACATAAAAATTGCGTGGGCTTTCGTGGAAAAGAAGTGTTGAACTTTTTTGCGCTCAAAAAACGTGATAAACTACTCAAAAAAAATTTGAACAAATTCGTTTATTGTAGATAATGAAAGAACTGAATTTTTTCACTCTTTATTGTTTTTCTCACTAAGCGCAGTTTCATCACAGGACATCAAAGAGACATCTTCGTTTCCAAAAAAAAAATTCTAAACTTCTATGTGCGATCCACCATTAACACTTGACAAAAGTATTGGAATGTCTCCTATGTATACATTCAGATACGCTTGGTAGTCAGTCCAATGAAACAAAACTCTTCTTCGTTTCGTTTTTGATATATAAACAAAAATTCTTGAAATATCATAACTACCCCAACAAAAATTAGCCTCTTAGTTAAAATACAATCCTTAATGTTTTATCAATATTTCTGGCAACCTGTTGTCATTGTCGGAAAATCAACTGT
The DNA here is from genome assembly GCA_963966615.1 of Tenthredo amoena. NCBI lineage: Eukaryota > Metazoa > Arthropoda > Insecta > Hymenoptera > Tenthredinidae > Tenthredo > Tenthredo amoena. The sequence goes on from OZ016490.1 coordinate 9,121,782, forward strand.
AGCTAATAATTAGTAATAAAATTCTTTAACGAGTGATGTACTAATGTCATCATCGTCTTACAGGGCGACTAATATTGTCTCACGTTATCCTGACTATGAAGTAAGTTTTCATGGAATCGGGGCTGGGCCGGAAGGTACCGAACATCTGGGATCTTGTTCTCAAATGGCGGTATTTCATCGTCACATTCAACTACAAGATGAAAGTACAGAAGGTGTTGATGGTCTGTTGAAGACCGTTGTATCTTACAAATATCCATACCGAGCAGACAATCGTTCTGACGAAGAGAAAATACTGGCCGAAGCTGAATATTATATAAGATTATTTTCTAGTCGCGATGAAGAATTAAGCGAAGAAATTCCGTTAGAAAAACTAATGTTTTCGGTTGAAAAATTTCGTATTTCGACTGAAATACTAAGAATCGTATTGGAGGAAGCCAATTGGTCAATTGCAGAGCGTGAAAATGGCCCTGTGGTTATAGTCCCACCGCAATCCACCTTTTCTGCGCACTCTGATGCAGATCTCGATGACTTTTTAGACAATGACTATCGCCATCATGGGGATGACGATGATTGGGACACCTTAGAACCAGGCGCTCCTCGCTCTGCTTATTTTTTTGATAGTTACATGGAACAAGATTCGCAAAATGACCAGGAAGAAGAAAATTGGGAGGACGAAGAGCCTAATACTCGTCACAGTAGTAGTCAGAATCTTAACAGTAAGAATTTGCCAAATTCTGAAATACATGTATCAGAAAACATGGATCATACTTTGGATAGTCAATGGACTGTGGAAGATTTGAATAACGACGGTCGGTTATTGGCTGCTCCTCAACACCAACCGTTCAATGGTCTTGGTACTGAAACCGAATTGCCTAGTGATTCATGTTTAATTGGATTAGATTCCACAGATATAAACTACCTCAATATTCCCAATGATACATTTGCCTCCCCGCTTTCTATGTGTCATTTATCAGAGACCTCACATTCTCCTATCGAAGTTGATGTACATTTGCCACCTAATAATCGCGCAATATTACTCTCCCATGATGAAGTCGACTGTTGTGCAGCTCACAATGAAACATCCTTTATTCCTACTGTAGAGGCAATGTGTTTGTTATCACATGAACAACATCTGCTTGTTGCAAATGAAGAATTTCTCAATAATGGCAGAGAAGTGTTGGAGGAAAGTATCGATAGTGTTGCACAGGGCTGCAGCACATCATTGTTATATAATGATCGATCCGTGTCCGAGAATCATGACCATTATGATCTATGCAGCATTTACCTGCAACCTTCCACTACCAGTAATAACTCTTTGCACCCCGATAATGAAATTTCTCACCTAAGTATCAAAGATTTGTCATCAGCTACTGCCGAAAATTCTAGCAATCCAGACGATTCACACGATAGTAGAAATTCTAGTTACCAAAAGTGTCAGACTGATCTGATATATACACAATATATTGAATCCGAGAGGATTGAAAGCCAAGATAGCATGTCATTACAAAGTATAAGCAATTTCAGTCTTGACCTTAAACCAAAATATACTAGTTCTCCACAAATTGTACCAGATATTCATGAAATTCAGGCCCAAAGTGACAATAAAGGACAACGAATTTTAGATACACCGAGCTTACAATACTCCCAGACTATACGCAGCCTTAATATTCAGGATACAGATCCTGCAGATACATATCGAACAAATATAAAAATGGAATCAAGAGAAGTACAAAAACTACATTCTTCGGTTCCAAAAATGAATTTACTATGTACAAACAATGTGCTCACCCGAGATGTGGACACTCCACATAAGGAATCGTCGTCAAAAGGTACATTAGCAATAAGTTTTACACTTATTTCTGAATACATGTGCATGGTGTCCAGCGATCCTGGAAGTCCTGAAGATCCTGGGAATATCCTGATATGAATGTCCTTGAAATGGTATGGAATTGTCTTGCAATTTTACTCTTGTGCTGGAAATCTTCAAAATTCTCAATCGCTAAAACCTACGCATTTCAGTGCTCACATATTTGATTCAGAATGTGAACTATTCCCTTCAGAAGCAATATTCTGAATTAGTAAGCATTTTAACTTTGTTCAGAACAATTGAAAATAAATGTTTTCATGAAACTAAGTCTCGTTTACTTTTTCACCCAGCGAAAAATCATATAAAAAAACTTTCCTTGAAACACAATATTTTAGTCTTAAAAAAATCCCAGAAAAGTCCTGAATTGTGACACTCTAATTGTGCTGGACACCATGATGTAGTTTGAACTGAAATAAATAATCAACATCATAATAACCAATATTCTTATACAGGTAAAATGATTGATGAAAATAACGCACTTCGCAATCGGTCAGAATCAAAATTGGTTGAAAATATTTCGCCAAGCCTGAGCCAATTCTCGTTGCAAAGCAATAGTGATATTAGTTTATCTACAGCTACAAGTACTGGAAGTAGTAATGTGGACAAATGGTATGCCGCAGAGGCAAATCCCATGTATCAACATGGCCTTGTTGTATTGAAAGGTGGAAACGATAAGTCCGATAATCCAGAGGAAGAGACAACATCTGCACATAATCTTTCACTCAATCGTCCTGATCTTCCGAGTGATTCAAGGCCTACTGGCTTCACAAAGCAAATTGGAAACGATGATTTCACCACTTCTGATATTTTGGGTACAAGTACTGGCGAAAGAAATCAGTCGCAATGCAAATCAATTCCAAATAACGAAATTTCAACTTTATATAATGTGGGCAAGATAGCCAAGGAACGAGGTCAATTGAAATATGAGTTTGACCATGCAAGAGGATTAGAGAATTCAGATCAATCAACACCATTTTCACCAGAATCACTAGATACACCACCTAACAGTTGGTCTCCAGAAATAATGGACTCTGGTTATCCGAATTCAGCCTCTGTCCATGATGTAACACCCGAATACGATCTGTCGAGTATTGCAAACGATAGAATATCTGATTCGGACTCAGCAAGTGTGGGGGAAGTACCTGTACCAGGATTTTATGAATTTGTTGAAGTTGAGAATGGTGACTTGGCGAACAATAACAGAGACGACGAAGGAAACAATGTCATCGCATTCCAAGCAAATGACATTGATGATTTACAACCGTTGATAGACGTACTGGAAAATGATATGGAGAATGAAAACGATATTTATGTACTACAAAACGGCTTTCCCTTGTGGCTGCTGAGGATACTGGAGATGGCCAATCCAATAGACCTCGAAGGCATGGGTGGCCCACAAGCACAACTCTACCCGGCCCCGCTAGAACAAGCAGGTGACAATCATGCTTCTTTGAAGTTATTAATCAATTTCGGACCGCATCGCGTAATTTATGATTGTTTAAGGAGCCATTTTCAGAATTCCCAACGAAAAAAAACCATTCTGAAACTCTTCACACATATTTCTGAGTATTTCTATTGATTTTTCTTATATTTTTCCCCCTTTAGCGAGTCATAAAAGAAAAAACTATTCGTTGACTCAATTCGGGTCTTATTTTTCAAAAACCGTTTGCTGAAGGTGCATACCAAATTTTAACTCAATCGGCCGATTGGTTGTCGATAGACCGTGTGTACCAATTCAAGGGAATATACCAGTTCTGAAAAAAAAACGCATCCAATGTTTTCGTACTGTTTTCATGAGATTTAAATGAAATTATTGATACTTACTAGTTAATCAGCCAACCCGGGGCCCTGAAAGTGTCCTTTCCCCCACTCTCATGAAAGCGTTCTTTAGCAGATCTTGCTAACTTTCTCTTGAGGCCCCTTCTCGGTAGGAAAAAACGCGAGGTAAATTTTTTTTTTTTTTTTCACTAAAAACAACACGCGCCGCAAGACGATCCAATTTCATTTTTTGGTAAAATCATGTTTTTTTTGAAAATTTCTCATCACAAATAGTATTTTTCCTGAAATATAAATGATTTTGGAACTCAAATGAATAGAATTTCTAAAAAATTTTCACTTGATGTTGTCTAGTTGATAAAAGATGAAGGATTTTTGAATAATTAATTTTATTTTGAAACTTAATTAGTAAAAACTTATTTTTTATAAGTAGATTTATTAATTCCAAGGCTCAAGTAAATTTTCTTTAGTATTTTTTATACTTTTACTTCTGTAATGTTTTTCCAAAAAAACATGATTTTACGAAAAAATGAACTTAGATCGTCGTCTTGCGGCACGTGTTGTTTTTGATAAAAAAAAAAAAAAATTTAAGGACCAGTCTAACATACATACAGAGAGATTCAGACTAACCACCCGTCTTTTCACAATTAGATTCCTTACGAGAAATGAAAACGAAAGTTCCTTAGTGAAAACTTCGAAGCTATATAGTTTCCGAATTATTAGCAGGTTTAAGTTAGCCTATGAGGGAGCTCGTACGTCACGTTGCCAGGGCTGTTTTGATAAATTCAGACAAAGATGCCCGTACCTTGTTGCTTCAGCATTCCGATCGAAATTTTTGGGCCGAATCTTCGGTAGACCGTGACTAGGTCGACAGAGCTTTAGTTTTTGTTGTCTTATCTTCTTTTTTTGTCTACTCATCACGGTTCAGGTCGCCCAGACCGTAGTTCTTACGAAAATCGTGTTTAAAAAATATTATTATTCATAACAAATGGAAAATTGTTTATTCCATAAATTTAAAATAAATAAGATGAAAGTTCAATTCAAGAGCTTTAAAATGAGTTTTTGCTGGCGTCTGTACGGTAAAGGGAGCCGGAGATATTAGCGTTTAAAGGAGAGCACGATTCCGATTTCTGGTCGTTTTTTCGGAAATTAAACCCCTTCTAACTTTTGAACCATTGAAGTTGAAAAAAAAAATGTTTTATGCATTTATTTTACCCGGAAAATATGTAAGAAAAATTACAAAAGAATCAGAAACATCGAGGAATATTTTTGGCCCAATCCGTCCCGCTTGACGTGGAATGACTCATATTCGAATTTTAATTCTCCCACGGGCCAGAACGTCTCCAAATATAGTATACAAAAAAATGTAGTCAAAACCCCAGGTTCCTATCTCAATTCTAAGTACTGCTGCAAAGCCTTTGAACTTTCCCATTTAAATAAGTAACACGCGATTTTTAGTACTTCGGGGTTATTTTTTACTTTTTATCGCAACTTTCACCCTTTGTATTTGTTCATGACAACACACCTATGAAAGCACAAAAAAGATCGATCTTTAATATTGATATTGAGAGGTCGCTCGAAAGCTTCGAAAAGATTATTATTTAATGTTAATAATTCTTAAGTCACCCCTAAATATTAATATTTCGAATTTTTACATCATAATATTGGCAATAACTTTAACAAGTTTCAAATTGTTATATTAATTTTTACGAGCTGTGGAAATTTTTTAATAACCACTAGTTTAAAAGGCATGTGTTTCACATTTGAAACTTCCATCGTTTTGGGGCACGTGTTCATATTAATATTAAAGGGTCAAACATTACAGGTATTTTATTTCATCTAATTGGAGCGATTTTAGGGGGTGCACGTATCAAATTTCAAAAATACCCAAAATAAGTACCGCCCTAATATACAGGATGGTCCATTTAAGTTGGCACAGCAGAATATCTTGAGAACGGCGTATTTTAGAGAAAAATGTTTGCAATAAAAGTTTCATGGTCCGGAGGGGGCAAGACATTGTGCTATCTTACTTTTCATCCGGTGAAGGTTTAAAAGGTCATTCGGAGGTCAACATTGTTTTTTTCAGTGCGAACGTAGAATTTTTTTAACAGATTTGCATTTGGCACAAAAAAATAGAAACTTTTATCCCAAGTTGTTATTTCTAAATCAATTTTTCAAGATATTTTAAAATTAATAAGTAGGTAGCAGGAAGATATGGCGACCTAGCAGGCCAATCTAGTGATCCGTCTATGTTTTTGTCTTCATTCCATGGGGGTCAATATACTCTTCGGGGGTGTAAATCTCAATTTTCGGGACAATGTCTGAAGGGTGATTTTTTGGCTTTCAAATAACTCGCTTATTTTCAACTTTAGAGCGAAAATGATAGAAGCACTTCGGTTACAGGAAAGTTGCAGAAAATAATTAAATTAATATAATAACAATTATTAAATTTTATTTCCTGCCACTTTGGTTACAGGAAAGATGCAGGAAATAATAAAATTTCCTACAACTGATTGTTCCCTACCATTTTTACGGTAAAGTTGATGATAAACCAGTTTGCGTCTAACTCTGTAAATATCGATCCTAGGGTAAAAATGATAAGGACCAAACTTGTGGGAAATATATTTCCACATCTTGTGTTTCCACCATTTTCGCTCTGAAGTTAAAAATAAGCGAGTTATTTGAAAAACAAAAAAGTCACCCTATTCTATCTTCCTGCTACCTATTTTATTAATTTTAAAATATCTTGAAAAATTGATGTAGAAATAACAACTTGGGATAAAAGTTTTCTATTTTTTTTGTGCCAAGTGCAAATCTGTGAAAAAAAGTATACACGTTCCCATTGAAAAAAACAATGATGACCCACGAATGACCTTTTGAACCTCCACCGAATGAAAAGTACGATAGCACAGTGTTTTGCCCCCTCCGTACCATGAAACTTTTATTCCAAACATCTTTCTTTAAAATACGTTGTTCTCAAGATATTCTGCTGTGCCGACTCAAATGGACTACCCTGTATACTTCCACACATATTGTAAAGACCTTATACCATAATAAAGTGAAAAAAGAAAGTCTAGTTTTTGAGACTTCTAGAGAAAAATACCCCCTCAAAGTCCTACATATATATGAATCTGATAGCCTTAAATTTCCATTTTTTTTTAGCAATAAAGAATGGCAATTCAATAATAGGAAAGTTGAATAATTTCTGTATTTTTCTCTTTGAGCCTTGTGATTAGGATTGGTGAAAAATCAGTCGCTTCACATTGATTCTTGCTAGATTGTGGCTATCTTTCAAATAAGTAAAGTTTGAATTGTTGTGCATGACATCACTCAGTAACTTGCTGCTTTATCGTTTTTTACGGTCACCAGGACACATTCTGTTGAATGTTGATTGTTTTCAATGATTTTATTTCAATTAACAGCATAAATGTTCACGGAAACATATGTAATTATAGGAGGAGATGCCCCAAACCTAAATGCAGACAACGATGAGGGATTCGACAGCAGTTCTTCAGATGATGATGATAGCGACATAGAGGATGACGAAGCTGACGATGCCACAACTGTTTCAAGCGATGAAACTGAAGATCATAGCACTGAAAATCTCAGAACAGATTGGAGGGCAGGGGGTGATCCATGATCGCACCAATATCAAGAAAATTTATACTGTGATGGTGAGTGGAGTTGAGTTTCATTCAAATATATTTACACAATTGGTTTTTGCCAAAATACTGACTTGGATCATGTATGTACTTAATTTAGAGGATTTGAAAATACATGAGTGAATACTATTTAAATTGACGACTCAAATGGTATGATTTCATTTTCCATAATTCTTTTCTTCAAATTCGTAAGAACAAGAAGCACAACGAAAAAAATAATTTTTTAGTTTTCATTGTAAAGATTGTACCCCATCTTTTTGGATTTTTATGCATATTGAGATCGATTTTTCCATTGATACTGATCTATCTATTGAAATATATGTGGAAGGATATTTTCAAATGATAATTGATAATTCGTGATCGGTACACAAAGCACTCAACCATACATCAATATCATGGGTAGTCCCAATACAAATATATCGTTTGATATGAAGAGTGCTTGAAGAATTTCTCATGCCTCGAACATTTCTATCTATTCAGAATGGAAGAAAGCGCAGCTCTAGCTCTGGTCATATTTTCTTTAATATTATCTGAATATATCGGATAGAATAATAACATTGTTTTTGATGCTATTAATACGAGCTAAATAAGTATCAAGAATAATTGACATAATCATTGAGCTTACTATGTGCATCTGCACAGGGCAGTTATTAAGAATGGGATATAGATTTGTAAAAAGGAGACAATACGAAAAATTTTACGTACAAAAACTTTATATAATTAGTTGTTACTTAAGTGTTTAGTGGCAGGGTATGAGGTGGTAACTGTAGAAACATTATTGTGGTGATAATTGACTCCTCTTTGCATCGTGATATAACTTATGAAAATATTTGAGAAAAAAAAGCCCTCGTGTATGTAAGATATTTGACAAATATTGGCAGTTTATAGAATTGCAAAAAATATTTAACTGCGTACTAGGGTGTCTGAAAAAGTAATCGACATTCTATTTTTTTTCACTCCAATCACTGTCAACCTTATTTTTTTGGGAAAACAAATACTCCTACAAAATGAGCTAAGTTCAGAGCTTCAAGGGCAATCTAACGTTTAGTGGTGAAAATAGAAGAAATAGAATCTCAATTTTTTTTCATGACACCCGACGGCATCGTGGGTATGAAAAGTATGGTATGGAGCTTTGCATGTCTATGCCTCTATACTCATTATAAATTAGATTTATTTGAAGATCTTGGGCCACATGAAACTAAGGTTTTTATTCATGCATAAAGAAGATCTTGCATCTCAAAATTGTAATGTAACTGCCAATATTGTTATTCTGATTTGATTGTACGAAAAATTTGTTAGTTAATAATTTAATAAAAACTAAAATATTTTATATATTTTCATACAGTTATCAAATGCGGTTTTATAATGTTTAAAATTCTTCACTGTTTTTCAAGTATACATATAAATTTTTTGTTTTCTTTTATCAATGAATTTTGAAATATATTATGTTTTGATCAGAAGTACAATTGTATTAAATTAGTTTAGTTCAATTTGAGAGTGCTAAAAGAAAGTTTATAAAAAAAACAGTATAGCTATTGACCATACTCAATTGTAAGTGCTTTCTGATAGTTTTAGAGGAAATCAACGTTCAAATATAACTAGGCAGTAATGTACTTTTTCACCACACCTGCACCGAAAGTGCGACTTTCGGCCTCTCGCGTGAACGGAAAGTCGTACTTTCCGGTGCAGGGGGTGGTGAAAAATAGTATACGTCACACGGGAGTAAAAGAGGCCATCCCAAACTGCGTTTTCTCACACGCAGTTTGGAATGGCCTACTTTTACTCCCTAGGTGCGTAATGTACTATATTTAGATGTATTCATTTAAAAAAAATCCGATACTCTTTTAGCCTTTACTCTTCAAGTTGAATGATATAGTTGAATATGATTGTTGTCTGATGGTAACTTTTAGAAGTCAGCAAGTGTAAAATATGCTAAGACTGAATCCGCATATCATTGTACTCCTTAAATGATATGAAGACTTTGGACAAATAAAATGAGAAAATAACAAAAAAAGCCTCAAATCTCTATAAAACCTTTTTGTTTTTCTCCATCCTGTAATAGTCGTTCTGCCAATATATTCTGTTATACTGAAATATGTTTTCGTTTATTGATACACACCTGTACTTTCATGGTAATTTTCAAATGGGTGAAACTAAGATACAGAAAATTAACTATTTTACTCAGTCGTATTCTTTATTTCAATAGCGGTGGAATAAAATTACAAGGTGTACAAGGTACCATGCATCAACAAAATCATCCTAATTTTTACATGATTAGTTGATTGCTTATTATAATTATATATACAGTTTATCTCTGTTTCAACTGGCTTAATTAACTGATGAACGTGTGTGCAATATATGTATGTGTCTAATGTATGGATGCATATTTTCAAGTATGTAATTTTCTATTGAAAATTCTTGTGGTACATATGCTGGATAGAGTAATACTATAAATATGAAATCAATAAGTAAGATATTGAACCTGTGTCTCGCCTCTTTTTCAGCCCTAAAGTTGTATAATTGGATTTTATCATTAATTTTCGTTCACACATATGTACACCACAATGCCTTTTCCTCTTTTTCAGATCAACTATTCTCACTTGTGTGGTATTTTAGATATTCTGAATATCATTTCTTCTGCTTAGAATTCCAAACATATAATATAGTTCAATTGACTGTTTCGTAAGGCAAAGATCTATAGTTCAACCGATGTAAGGGTATTTCCGAGTACTTAGCTGTAATTACTGAGGCTGTGGCACGTGACTAATCAATAAAATAACACATGAAGTATATTTTAAGTATTTCAAATGTAGATTTTCAAAAACTACTGCAATTAAATTTTTTGCAGAGTATACTTAAAGAATAATGGTTTACGCGTCTGTTGCATTTTTCAATCAACATTTTTTCGGAATAACGTAGCGTACCGTAGTTGAAATGAAAAAAAAAAAAGGCTTACTTTTCTCAGTACTATGAAAAAAAAGATTCTTTGCAAAACTTATGATAAATCGCCGATGTATCAATATTCAGAAACATATTTGCGATTACAAGAAAAAATTAATCTTGAAACTTAGATTTAAGCTTCTATGAGCTGTTTCTTGTTTGTATGTATATCCAGGCTCTCTGAACTCTCTTATAATATCGTCAATATAAATGGTAAGTGCATTTCAATCAGAGGAGAATTGAAAATTCATCTTCAACAATAATGTTATCCATTATTAAATTATAGATGATGGTATACATGGTGATATTTCCTCTTTTATGCAGCTATAATGGTTAAACTAGTTCTTTTTTTTATAAAACACGTACATTGCTACGCCCTAATGTCTTGGATGTCTTCTATGTATTACATTTATTATTATAATAATATATTTTGAATGTGCAAAATCATTAATTTAGTAACAAAATGAGTAATCAATATATTACCTACTAACAAATTAACAGCCTACTATGGCAACTGCAAAGTATTTTCAGAAATTAAACAATACATATACACATAATCAATTAGATACTTAAAAATAATCTTACTAGTATTGTGTATAATTGAGAAAAATTATTGATTTTTATTATTGCCTATAATATATTTCTCTAACGATAACTTCTTCATGCAAATTTATAACGTATTGTGGAATCCTGCATACGTAAACAGTTTTTTTCCTTTTATTTTTACTTAAGCTTATCAGTTAAAACTATATGAATATGCACTTGATATACAGATTTATTTTTTTTTCATCGTGTGTTCCGCACAATATTTTCTTTTTGGACTTTGAACTCATGTTTGTTAACAATATGCTGAAATGAAAGTATGACATTAATTAGAATATAAAAATATAGTATTCATTTATTCTCTGATATATTTGCTTCCAATGACTCCAGATGTGAAGCTGGAACTTTATATTGAACAAATGGATGCTCTACAGAACAAAGCTCTAAAAAAAAACTCCAATCCCATAAATTTTACAGCCAAACTCTGTGATGGTCCAACGTTCGGAAAAATGAACCACTCTTCGAATATTTGCTATTTAATCTATTGTAATGTATAGGAGCCGAATAATTGATAATGTAATCCCAATTTTCATATCTAACGTCTATAATAAGTGATTATAGATTTTTGTTGGTTTTTTGTTACAATTAGTTGATACGTATCAAAGGAAAGACTGAAAAAATTGTAGGGAGAAAAAGTATTAACATTCTCAGTAAAGTTGTATTTCTGAGACTCACCATTTCACACAACTTCCTTTAAATTATCACGACTTCGAGAATGTATCGTATGTCGAATATCACCTGCTGGAGCGCTCTCCCGTCTCAAAATACCTGGCCCCGCAACTTCTCGTTTGTTAGCAGCCTCTTTTATACTAGATAAGGTTTTACTCAACCATGGCCAACTATTTCTTGCAGCTTGTAGCTCGGAAGCAGTTGCATGCAGTTGATGTGTCAGATCCTGAGTGTAAATATTATATTTCTTTTTACCAATGAATGAAACTGTTGATTTAAAAAAACAGTGATAACAGAACCTGCATCATACAGACCTGGTTTCTGCATTCTGCTTCTACATGAGCCAATTTCGTCTGCGCTAATTCCAATTCTAGCTCTCTCACTCGTTCCTGGGCTCTGTGTAGCACTGGATCGATCCGATTTTCCAATTGCTGCGTCGAATTAGGTAGAGCATTGGCAGATTGTGTGATATTACTCCTACACTGATCACACTTGGAAATTTTTGACTGTAAAAATGTGTTTCTGTTTTTACATTTCTTTAAGGGGGTATATACATCTTGGAAATAATTTTTTTTTCAAATCACTGATACGTGTTGAAGAAAGATTCTATTGACTCGGTTCTTTCACAGCTGATTACTGGTATTTTCAGACATAATTGGAAATCATTTAAAATTGTATGACCTCAACCTCACATAGATTGAGTCTATTAAAGAAAAATATGTAAAATGTTGTTATTTTGGGGCAAATATAGAGTCTGTGTTCTATGTGAACATGTGACACACTTTTTTTGCAACATTTACCAGAAAAATGGCTTAAAATCGAAAAATTTTCGTATCAAAATCAAATTCTTCGAATATCATTGTTTCGACCCAAAATTACATCGATGTAGAATTTCTCTCCAAATTCGAAGAAGTTTCAATGAATGGCTACCCTACGACACCCACCTTTTCTTCACACTACAATCTGAAATAACTCTGCATTATGTTTCAAACTACTAGTAATTAGCTATGAAGAAATTGAGTCCTCAGAATATGTTTTTAAAACTTGCCAGTCATTTGAAAATGACCATTTCTCAGGCCTATATACCCCCTTAGGACTATACTCGCATTGTTTTTATTTTAATGCAGTATTTCATATGTTGCAATTATGTATATTATGCGTATCAGACTGTTACGAAGCTATCTTGGTTAGCATGTCTACTACTACTTCTTGTATATACTTACACGCAAATCATTCAAAACAGTTTTGGCAGCATTGTGATCGTCTTCCAAACGTTGACAAATCTATAATCAAATGTATGATCAAATACATCGGAATAAAAATATTTTCCATGTGGTGATAAATATCGAGATCTATGTGAAGCAATTGCTTTTTGCAGTGATTCCAATTTTGATTTAACTCTGATCTCTGACTATGAGATAACTGATGAGCAGTTATTCTTCTTGTACAAATATGATGATGCTATTTATCATAGTCAATATTCATACTTTACCTGTTTGTATTCAGCGATGATCACACCATTTCTGTGATTTTCTGTGCAAGCTTTAGCCACCTCTCTTTGTAGCATACCCTTGACTTGTGCAAGTTCAGCTTCAAGTCTTTGTTTCTCTTCTTCGCTTCTTGCCACAGCTCCTCGTAGCTGTTCAACCTCATTGCTGTATTCGTCCGCATTCTCTTGCGCTTCTGTACCAAAGATAGGCATTATCGTTTTGTTTTTTCCCACAAATTTATTTCTGTTCTCAACACAATCAGATCTAATATTGATAATCGAAGTATGCGACTGTTTATGTTCTAATTTATGCTTGTCATAGGATATGCCTTTCTTGTAATTAATTTTGTATTTCATTAGATTCCGCACATAGCTAGTAATGAAGTTTAATAATATTATGATGATTGCGCAGATGATTGCTTCTGCAGATCCATCATGTGTTAAGTTCTGATATTTTCGTAATAATATGCCTGATTATTGTTATGCAGGAATTTATACTGTTAAGCCTGAGCTCAGTTACTACACTGGTATAATCTGAGCTTCTTCCTAATCGACGCTTTTAAACCACATCCTGTCTTATAAGTTGTTGCTTAAGGCACAGCTTGATTGCTCTTGGTACATAATGGCTGATGTATAAAAATGTAATGATTTAATACTAAAAGCGCACGGTCGTTTTATCATTTATACAGCGCTGATTATATAAAATCAAATTACGATTCTTGCTGAAAATAGCCTTGCAATATGTTTATTCGATTGATAACATTCTATCCGTCCTCTGTTACCCACTTATCAATATTCATTGCATGACAACATGTGGAGATTCCAAATGTGACCAAAATTATTTTTATCCCTAATAATTTACCGTAATAATACTTGCAGCATTATAAGTCTAATATTTTAGACATGTACATGAATTTTTACATGATTCTATTAAATACACAATATATTAGGATATAGACCCGTCTTTTCACATTTGTATTTGATGATTTGAATTGTTTAATAGATGTTTAATAATTCCTTTTACATATTGGTGTATAGTGTACACATATATACAGGGTGGCCTGAAGAACGCCGGTACAACTCAAAACCTTCATAAAATCTAATCATGTTCCTCGATCTTGAAGATTTCTCTTTGTTATAAACTAGAAGAATGAACCTTTCATTTCGCGTTTGGAGACTCAACAAATCTTTATCTGTTGCAGAGATACACACGCTTGAGAAACGAGCTTCTAAAAAGTCGCTGGCGGTTGAATAAAAATAATATTCATAAATGATTAACTTAATTTCCATGCTTACATGTGATTCGCAAACCAACTCATTTCGAAGATCAGATTTTATTCAGGTTTTAAGTTGGTTCGAGTTTTTGGGTCACTACGTATGTGAGGTATTTACCTCTAAGTGATACAGGCTCGGATCCTCACCCTTTTTAATGTTTTTGATAATTCGCCTTTATCGTTAGCAAATCGAAAGGAATCTTTGCAAATTATCTCCATTTATTTTTTCCAAATATTTTTGGAATTTCTTTCACATAAAATAATTTTCAAATAAGTGTAACTGTAAATAAGTATTTAGAAAAGAAAATTTAAATAATTTACATAGGTTCCTTCTGGTTTACTAATGATAAGAACAAATTATGAAAAAGATTGAAGAGGGCGAGGGTTCGAGCTTATCTTACTCGGAGGAAAATACCTTGTTTACATATCTATCACAAGTTTGCCAAAGTTGTTATATGACGTGATAAATCGTTAGCAAGTATTACACATCTGTTGAGTACAAAAAGCTTACTATTTTTCGTTGCTTTTATAGTATACGTTGTCATATTTTGGAATTATCAATCACTTCATTATTAACTGTAGTCTACTTATGTATTTGAATCGTTCTGTATGAGCAGCAGATATTTACTGTAGCTATTCCGCAATTGGTGTTTTGTTAGTCCCAAAGCGTATGTTTATTATGTTACGAAACATTCAGCGTCCTAATTTTAAATGTTAGCATTGCAGTCGATGTGTATGTTTTCACAGTTGTCGCTCGTGTTGTGGTAGCTAATAATTCACATGGAGTAGCTAATAATTTACAATCTGTATTCCCGTTTCCCACGAAAATAGCAGCATTATTGTTAGATTTTTGTATACTGAACTAATGAAAGTTTACACTGAAATTTTGACAAAAACTATTCTTTCGTTTATTAATTGACGAAAAAAAGTCCAATCGAAGAACACATTCTATAATCTTTTGATTATAGGTATATATCTGTTGCGAGAAGATTCTCTGCATATATGATTTCATCGCAGCTAAGCGAATTGTTTTCAATACACATGATGAGTTGATTTTTGTTCTAGAAAATTGGAAGACAGTTGAAAAAAATATTATTTTTAACTCTAAAATTCGGCAATGAAATATTGATTACTCAAGTCCTGTTTGCAGTATCAAAAATTGATCTGTTCACCGTAAAAAGTGTTTGTTTCCGAACAATCATAGACCCAAATATCTGAAATGGAACCAGCAATTGATCTGAATTCTGACATTACGGCTTTTACTTTGACCTCGTCCAACCTGATGACTCACAACTCCTAATTTTTACTCGATTGTGCTTTAAAAGGTCAGCAGACTGCTATCAAAAAACTAGTTAATAGAAAACCGTTTTGGACACATGCCAGCCCCTCTAAATAAAATACCCCTATTTATGGAGCACATACCCTCTTCACACGTCACAATATCATTCTATAATATTCAATTGGTTTAAAATTCCACTGAATTCTATTGAGTGGAATGTAAGACATTCTGATAGCTCACTTTTGGAGAACTTTGAATGCACGTGATGTTGAACTGGCTATCCAAGATCTGACTGATATTGAATTGATTGACCTGCGGATTTGTTGACACATTGCATCAATGACAGCACGTTATTATCTATCAAGTGAAGAACACATGTTGTGTTATCTTTCTAAGTTAGCATTTAATAAAGTTTGAGCGAGGCTATCTTTGACATTGAACTACTAAGGTGCTAATATTTATATTCAAATTGAAATCAGGATGCCGCAATTAGAGCCTTCATAGTTTATTCTTGGCTGCATCAACGTGATGTGAGAATAGTTTATTTAGCCACCTTCAAAATCATTACTCTGACGAATAAACATCCATATAAGTAACGTATACAACACTTATTGGATAGGTCATGTCGATACGAATTTTTAGCGTAGCCTACAGTAGGAGCTAAATCAAAACATGGTCAAAACGCAAAAAAATATGATGAATGTCTTTTATGTTATATATACATATTAGTGAAAAGGCAAATTAATCGTTACCAAAATCAGTCACAATTGCAAATGTTGTTGCATAAATTACCAAAACGTCTTTTATGGAAAATACTAAACTGGAAACAGCCGTTGTTGCGGATAACAGGTTTGTCACAATTAGATTTTTGTTCAATTAGAGATCTAACATAGGTGAATATCCTATTCACTATGCAGTTCAGAAACATAACTGACTGACGTAGGTTGATCGCCTGTGGCCACTGCAGCTTATCAGCGTATATGCACCTTTAACGGCTTTCTCTCATTATTACAATAGTAATTATACGCAAGCAATGACGTTCACGTTTATCGTATAGGTATGAAGCATTATACCTATGACTATACTTCTAGTGGTAAGCACTAGGAACGTGAATGTGTCTATTAGGATATCTAAAAAAAAGTCGTCATTATTTTTTCTACTCTCACCACTCTAAATGGTAGTTATTGACTATTCCTCACACAAGGTGAGCTTTATATCTCAACTCTAAGAGGTGGTGCAAATCATTTTTCTATGTTTATCTAACTTTCTGAAGCCTACTTTTTCTGACACCTGATCTCTTTGAAACTCACTCAAAAGCAGTTTGTTGGCTCACTAATTCCTGAGATCTGAAGTCTAAATACAGTAATTGAAACGGGCGTATCCAATTTGGTGTTTAAAAATTGTAAAAAGTAGACTATTTTGTGATTTCATACGACTGAGCCTACTTTCTACAATTTCGATCCATCATTTTGCATTTTCGTATCTTGAATTCAAATTGGAAATAAGGACCTCAAAGACTGTCGAGTACTAATTGTTATGTAAAGTAGTCTCTTTTACATAATTTTTGTCCACCATGAGATATATATTTAAGGGCCAAATGAATTCGTGCACCGAAGAGTCATGCAGTTGGGATTTCTTCTGCGTGCCTGATGAAAATATAGCATAGACCTTAAACATTGATAACTATAGCTGTATGAATGATAGTGCTCACGCTGCGATCTTCACATGCAAATGAATATCAGCCTGGGCTCACATCTTCTATGATTTTCGCACTTTATGTTTGCGAATCAACTGGCTCTGCTAGTCTTTAGAATAGATTATACTATACGTACATGAAGCATGCAGAGTCTATTACCACATTCTAACAAATTTAAGATTCAATTTTGGGCTTCTAGAAAACACTTGCAGCTTTTTTTATGTCTTTTAGGGTACCAAATCCTACTGTTAATAATATGCGTAACATCGGAGTCTGTTAATGAGATTAGTATTCTATGATGTTATATAGTTAATTATAAGCCAGGTATTTTCAACTCATATTGACAAATGTTTTTTTCTCATTATTAGATGGTGGGATATGAACTTAGTATGAAAAACATTAACAAAGTCAAACTCCCTTGCCCAAAATGCACCATGCGCTCCCAAAATGCTGAAAAAAATGATTTCCTTCAAGAAGAAACGAAGACAAGAACATATGTATGGGATGGGATTAAAGGAATAATTCATAGAACTAAATAAGTATACTTCATACTAACGATGCTATTTATTTTCAACAAATGGTAATAAATAATATGAACAAAATAGAACACAAATTCTGTCGAATGAAACGGCAATGCTCAGTTGATAGAAAAAAAATCAGGTATTCACACAAGCAAAAAGTTAACGTTTTTATGACCAACTTATAAGTATGTGAGACGTGTCTCATATGCTAATAGTATTCATTTATCATTTTTGGCTGACATTACCATCGTATTGATCGTCATCAAGGAAGGAAAGTCCATGAGTAATCCAACTTTTGAATAATGAAACTATGTAATATCACTTTTCGCACTTATGACCTAATGAGCAATATCTAGGATATTGTTCTTTTTCAAAAAAATTAATCTATTCGTACTTTGTAGACCATTCGCTGATGGATATCCAAAATACTCGAGTCGTTTTGCAGTGGAAGTATAAAAAATATAATGTATAAAACTACTGGCTAGTGTCACTGTTGTTAGTGCTTAGGAAAAAAAAAAAGATATTACAAAATAATGTTATGTCTGGGATTCTCAAATGTGTGAAATCCTCAGAATTTCAGCTGTATCAATTCTAGCGAATCTTTGATTAAAAAAGTTGGACAACTGATTTCCGTACTTTTCAATTTTATCTAATGGCATTTTAACAAGATCCCCCGCTTTTGCTACATCTGCAAACCATAGGGAATCGCTGGCATCTGAGTCAGGATTTCGCTCTGCAATGTAATTTTCTCTTTCTATAACGAGTCTGTTTTTATAATCATTTTTCTATTTTCGTGCTCCAAACGAGACCACCACCAGTGTGCAAATTCGGTAGATGATAGGGTAAAAAAATGTGTCTACCATGCCTGATAACCCAAACCGTTAAGGTCTTAAGCTACAAGCTCGATAATTACTGCTGTACGGATACTGTAATTTCTACGGGTCGGGTTACGTCGGACCGGGTTTCCCGGATTTTCCGGCTTTTCCGGAATGCTAGGATTCCCAAGACAATCGGGAAACTCGAGAGGGCCCGGATTTTCGATGATTTCATGGTTTCGTGTTTTCATAACATTTGTCATGGATAAACAAGGCGCAATTTCTCAACTGATTAGGGTTTTCAACGAATTGTGGTCTTACTGAACCAGATCAGAATCCAGCCGATGAATAATATTACATATGTGTAAATGATAGAAATGTGATGTTATATATTTGACTGAAAATCTTTATGTCCCTCAGACTCTTTGTTCAATATTATAAATTTTGGGATTCCCAAAGATTTCAGGTTCACTAAAAGACTTGATCCGGCCGAAGCTCGTTCCAAACCCGGACAGCACTAGTGACAATCAAATATCACTTGTGTATGAAAATTTTGATCTAGTTTAATCATATTTCTTATACAATTATATTTGGTCTTTGTTACTTTGCTTTGGAGTAGGATTTTCAATACTAGGAAGTCACACCTAAGCAGTAAACCCTTGTTCATGCACACACTACCTCTGGTTAACTACCTATAACTAGAGACTAGATTGGTGATTTCAAGCATATAACAACGTCTTTCAAGTACGCCGTGGATATAATCTTACCGCAATAATATATTCTTTCTAATATTTGAATCTATCGGTTATTTATACAGTTTACTCAAGTGAGGAGTAAACTTGAACCATCATTTATAGTGTTAAGTCAAAGTAGCCGAATACTATTTCATCCGACTTGATTGTTTTTTGGCTTTCGCGGCACAAGGACCTAAGTCCCTGTAATATCACACCGTTAGAGGTTGTTGTAATAAAAGATTAGTTTCGTCAAATAATAAATAGGAAGACTGAGATAAGAGTTGTGACCTATGTTGCGATTCTATCTAATATAAACATGTTATGATCTATTGAATATGTGTAAAATCACTATCATTATCACGGAAGAGTAGCTAATTGAATATTTAATAATACACTCACAACCAAGTGGAATAAGCAATGGAGGGATAGACGGGTTACAAGGTACAATGGAGACAGAGAGTTACATGTGAAATGAAGTCAATAACAGAGCTCAAACGTAAAAGATAAAATTACCTTTCAGTGTCAAGAATTCTGCTTCGTATTTCTTAAGTTTCTTCAACGTTATTGAACAGGCTAATTTCATCACATATCGAGAAACTTCTTCGTTACGACAACGCTTCGGCAAGTGAACTCTGAAGTATTTCAATATACTCTCAAAGTCTAATTGAAGCAACTCTTTCTTACACAGCTGAAACGAGTTTATCAATAATTAATGTACTTCCAATAAAATAAGAAATTAATTCGATCTTGTTCCGATTCTAGTTTTAATTACGAATTAGCAATATCTATGTATTCAATCAAATAATATACTCATATCCTGTTTTAGGCATTTATGCTATGCCAGCAGAGATTGAAGTAAGCTTTGTGAAAATGGCATCAACTGTTGACTTAATTTCGAAGTCAATTTTAGCCCTACACAGATCCGGCTCCATGAGCCGACTCAATACGGATGTAATTCTGGGGTGGTCTAGGATTATTGGAAAATATTAGATGTTTCATACATTTTCAGATCTTTAAAGTTTGTATACTGAAAAATACAAAAATTTGGATTTTCTGTTTAGAAGAACTTCTAGCCCACGCCAGAACTACATGTGAGGTCTGCATGTACGAAAAATTATAGATCGGTCGGACTGATGGTTAGTTAGTTATTAAGTCAATAGTTGATCTGTCATTTTTACGAAGCTTACTCCAATTTATGCTCGTCGCCACATGTTGTAAGATGCGAGGGATTTTAACATAAAGATTTGTAGGTGTTGTTACATAGAATGAAAGCCTAAAATGGGATATCTGTGTATCATTTACTTAAGTCGTCATAATCCCCGAAGATGTGTCTAATTTTCACATCCTGAACATATATATATATACCCATGTAAACGATTTGTCTATCATTCCTGTCTAATTGATATATTGTGGCCTCCAAGACAGAGACGCGAGGAAAAGTACCTAGTTTATGAGAACAAGATACGTACCATCAAAAGCGCAAGAGCAACTTGGAACAGTGTGTCCAAGCCCTGGAGCAAAAAGACATCTAAGATGTGAAAGACTAGATACAACGGAAATCTAGCTGTGAAGAGCGTTAGAAACCACTGCGCTGCAAACATATGGGTTTCTACACCGCGATCACAGAAGTGCTTATAGAGTTCTGGTAGTTGGTCCTGAAATGAAATACATTATTTCGTCAGAAGATCTTCTTTATGATAGATTTGAATTAATTCATATAATAATTGGAGAGTTATTGATATTTACTGTTTTTTCAAACATAAATACAGCCAGATGGAATATTATGGCATAAAATAAAAATACAAAGCCCTTCTTCTCAATTGTATATTATTTTCGATGTTCAAAATCTAGTAAGCGTGCTAATATCCATTTTCACTCTAATCTGAGCAGTTCCACTACTTTTAATAATCTCGTTTGCGGAATTATAACTAGTTCTCATAATCCGTAAATACTGATCTGATAAATTGTAATGAATATGTGACCTCCATAAGTCGATTCAACTGGTAGAACCGCATATGAAGATTGTCGAATCTGTCTTTATATAAATCTCGAAGACCGTAGTCGTACATCAATTTAACTAAAACGCAGAAGGCTTGCTCCTCTGGCATCTGAAAATGAAGCAAATAGGTAAATGAAGTTTAAAAGTTCTTTCTTGTATTGTATCTAATAAAGCAGATGCAAGTATTCTGAAAGACAATAGTAGCTGCGATTTTCATTCAAAATTACTCACATGTAACAGCAAACTGGCGACAAGAAAACTGAGCCCTTGGCAGTAACCGACTTCTTCATCATGAACGGCATATGCTTTGCTTATTCTGTAAAGTGAATCCTGTCCCAAACCACCTGTTTCTTTAAAAAAGTCATGGGCTGGAAATGTTCTGTTTATATCTCTTAGTATAACGCTCTCGCAGCTGCTTTCCTGTTAATAAAAAATTATCATCAAGAGATGCCCGATATCAAAGTATAGAAAAATACGCAATTAACTTCTCAAAGTTTCCAGGAATTTTAATAGCTTTAGAAATGGATAATCTTATGAAAAAACAAATTGTCGTCCGTACTTTAGTGATCAGCACTCGATACTTGTCCATCATCTCCTGCGAGTTATCACAGTTGCTCAGCCTCTGCCAAACTTCTGCTCTGAGTGCCTCGGGAATTCCTAACTTAGTTAGTTTTATCAGGAGCTTAGGTCGCTGCTCGTTTACTTGCCACGTGTCTAAAACTTCTGCCCAATTTGCCAGCTCGTCGGCAGAACAGTCTTTAGAAACCTCGCCCGTACCACTTAACATTGGTTCGTCTCCATCTGTTAATTACAACAAGATTACCGACTACCACATAAGTATAGGGGTAAGACTGATCGAGACGACTGTGAACCATGTGAGAATATATGGAAAAATCAGAATACGGAATTAATCACGATAGACGAATATTGTTTGTTATTTCGTATTTTGAAAAAGAATTAGTAAATAGATAGCAATACCTGAATCAAATTCTTCTTTAGGGGTCAAAGTGTCTATACTTGTAATGGAAGGTGAACGAATTAAGGACGCTAAGTTTAGAGCTAGATTCAATCGATTTCTATCCAACTCTCCAGAAGTCTCTATACTTTGAACTTCGTAATGTACTTCTGCTCCATCCCCGGATATAATCTGGAATTAAAAAATGTTTGTAGGTAGTTTATTTACAAAGTGATGGTTGAAAGAGGGGAGTAAGCATTTTTTTATTTATGTTTAGTCGTTCTCACCTCTTTTGAGTTCAGATAAAACTGTTGTACCAAATTTCGCTTATTAAAATACCAGAATCTCTCATTCTGTGGAAAAATTTTAACAGGCGTTTCAATTAAGAACCTCACAGGTTCCCTTATCCCACGAATGACCAGATCTACTGCAACTGTCATGAAAATTTCACCCTCTTTTGGTATTTCAATATTCAAACTTTCTAATGCTGGATCGGCTGGATCCCAGAGACCGCAGATATTATAGCACTGCTTATCTTGTCCCATGGGACCCATGTTGACCTGCTGATATAAAAGGCGGATTTAATTTATAATTATTCAACAACCTTGCGCATGCTGCAAATATTTTTATTCATTTCAATCTCAGTCTCTCTCAATCTCTCTCTCTCTCTTTTTCTGAAATCTCTTCTTAATTTCAATCAGTCTTACCATTTCGAGCAGTCTCATGTCACTGTGTTTTACATTACGACCGGGACTGACTAGTACTCCAAAACACCTCTCTACTTCAAGAGTTACACCTCCTTCTTTACTCGATACCTGCTGGATGCCTAAGCAAACTTGTTTGGCTACATTACATCTGAATTTAAAGCAATTTCTGTCTTTTGGAACTGTGCTAAATCCTCCTTTACCATCTTCTTCTTTTACCTCCATTGTTACTTCGAATATAAACACACGGGAATTGCCTTTTTCATTGCCAACATTAAAACCGTTGAAATCACTGCCGGTCAACGAACTTGTCATTGAACGCGGGATCCTTTGAAAAGCTTTGGCAAAACACGCAGACACTTGACCCACCTATATAATTTATCAATTCTAATATCAATATTGAATTAGACTTTTTGAGTTCTGGGAGAAATTCGCAGAGCAAGAAACTCTGAAGTTTAATATTGAATAATCAAACTTACAGCTTCTGGTATGTCACAGCGAAAGACATGGCATTGAAAAATAGCTGATTCTAAGGTATCCCCGTGAGACCATGTGAATGCAAAACAAGCCGCGCAAATTCCAGTTGCTTCACCGCGTGCATAGAATAATATACGATGTACCTCGTAATGTGCCATTGCTTGCTGAGTTGCAGCGTCATATAAGCTGGAAGAGAATTTTCATTTTTTCGTTGATTTTTCAGATTTTCCACCGAATATCGATACCTCATATTCCTTAGGGTGGTCGTTAAATTACATCATACAGTTGCGACTCAATTTTAAATTGAAAAAAAAAAAAAAACTGCTTTTTAGAATTTTTTTTCCATTCTCTGATAGAAAACGAAATAAAGCATTCTCTGTTCGAGTATACCTTACCTATCTGGTGTTTCAAATAAAAAAATGTATGGGAAAAAATTGTAGGACTACAAAAAAAAACACAATATTTGTCGTGAAAAAACAATATTCGGTGCTTTATAATGCAACTCCTTATAGCAAGCACTCTCGTTCATAATGCAACTGCTATTTATTGTGAGTACTTGCATCATAAATCACAAAATACGTTTTGATTTGAAAAATGTTGTTTTTTTTCATTTTATAATTTTACTTCCCACTTTTTGTTAGAAAAAACTATTAAATTGATCATTTTTTTTTTTTTCAGGTAACAGATAATTTCACTAGAAGAGAAAAGGATTTTTTTTTCAACGTTCATAAAATAAAAAAATGTGAAATTAAATTTTTTAGTTTATTTTTTTAATTTTAAAATGCAGCTTGGCACGTTTTCCAGTTGAGCTACAGATCTGGAGTCTCGTAAATTCTTTTCCATCATAATCTAATGATCTTGACAACCATCCTTATATCCACATTGTAACAACTCACACTACACTGCCTTGAGAACAACTAGGTATGGAGACGGATACTTTAATTCCCAAATTTGGTGCTTGTTCAGCATACAATATTCCCATATTTCGTTGAATTTCACCTTCGGATTTAGGCGCATTAATTGCAGCCGCACCTAAATACGTAACACCATTGAAAATTGTGCACTCTTGTTGGACGTTTGATACCGAAAATACTTCTGTAAGAAAATAATTAGAAGATTGGTTTCTCTTCGATAAATCATAAATGGGGTGAATTAATCTTCATGATTATTAACATAGAATTGCGTTATTCATACTCATGTATTAATGTCACGACTAGAGAAGCTCATTCGCATCACTGTAAACTTAATCAATTGAATCTCACCTTCTTCTACATAGTCGTCCGGTTTCATGGGATCTTGTTTTTCTGGAGTCACCATATTCGGAGTGGTTTCATAAAATTTACTCCGACCGACGAATTTAATTTTATCATCATTCTGTTGGCCAGCTGTTATAGCTTTAATTTCACCTTCGTTTTCCATTTTAGAATCCTCTGTAAGTACCTGATACAATCCGAAAAGTATTAGACAGAAAAATATACACCTATAAGCTCATAGGTATTAATATAGTGAGAAAGTAAATTTACAGGATAAGTAAACTTATATCGCTACAATTTCCATGGCACGTAGTTCATAAAGATGGTCATTTTGTAATCCACAGAACAAAGGCTACACTTTAATCAACACCAGGCTTCAGTATATCAATATTATAATGAAAATAACAATTTGGTAGGAATCAACACCCGATAATCAGCTAGTCTTTACAACAGTTAAATCTGTACGTAATATGAACTTGGTGCTAGGTAAAAGCGGCATGAAGATGTAGCACAATTGTAATATATTTCCTGACTGACGCATAAATCATTGCCGCACATTTATTCATTGTAATTATGTGATATCTATACAAGGAAATAGCTAGGAAAAGGGGGGTTTTCCCCAGGAGAAAGCGTCCGTGAATGTAAAGATGAGAATTTAAAAAAACTGATAAATATGGTGATCAGAAAAAACAGTGTGTAGACAATATCATTATATTTGAATACCTCTGTGTGCGTAAAGTTTTTAAATAAATATATAATCTTTTGCTCGATAAGGAAGAATTGGATAAACATTGGGATAATTATTATCACTACGCATTAAACAAGTTATATAAATGATTTTCAGTATTTCAGTTTGATCAGAGCCTAACTGAGAAATAAATGAATTGATCAACTTGGGAGGTGAATCTGAACTGGATTGAAACAGATACAGATAAGGATATGCGGTTGATGAAAAGCTTATTAACTTATACTGATAGCAAATTGCGACGCTCTGTTCTGTTCTCGGTAAACATACTTTAATACGATTCAAAGCAGAGGCAAATTCAGATGATCAAATAGTTTTGAAATACTTTGTTATCAAGCGGCCTTACCTCCCGCAGATTATTTTGCAGATCTTCCAAATTGCCGTTATTGGCAATATTCAGGGTAGGCGGCTCTAATGTCTGCCGCTGTTTAGTAGCACCTTTCTCGTTCACAAATTCATACTCGTCACTTGTTGTCACTGATTCCATCGACTTGACGCTCGTACTATCCTCCATAACTATACCTATTAGAACGGTTGATTATAATTCTTCAAACTTGGTTTCTAACTGATTTTTAAGCTTTGTTCGGAATTGAAAGGAAGATTGTTATTACAAATAAATACCAAGAGATGAAGGATCCAAGATTGAAGTATCTTGGCAATTGCAAGTCATATATGTAATGCAATGTGTGTTTAACGTGGAATTGAGTTATCATTGAAGTGAAAAATGTTGTTGATTGTAATTCTCTTCTTTCGTCTGGATGCGGGCGAAATTGTTAAAACCACAACACAATTGACGAGATGATATTTGATGGAAATACTTGCCTAATATTTCAAAGGGCAGGTACGTTGAATGATTTGAAACTCATTATACCACGATCTAAACAGCGTGGTAATGATTATTTAAGACTCTTAACAACAACGACTCTGCACGCGCTTAGAAACGTCAAAAACTTCAACCAAGGCCCAGGGAATAAATAAGTCTAGGAATCAATCCATTGTATTAAGCCAACACGTTTTATGCCTACTGCACTGGCCGCGTCTTAATCTCACGCATGCTTGTGCGGTGATTTCTTTCTTTTTCATATAACTTTTCTATTTCAATGATTACATAGTTTAAATCGAAAACAAAAACAATCTGATGTGACAGAAATGGCCGTGTCGCCATTCGGTCTAGATGCGTATTCTCGCGAGGCACCGGAAGATGCGAAGATCAAACAAACTACTTTAGTTGAGGTCAATTTCATATACGGACTATCTAACTTAATAATAATTCGGGAAATCCACGGTTCTACACTTGGTGGATAATGGGAAATGTCGGAGAATCTTTTCATGTACATTTTCAGCTGAAATTTCATCCATACAATTACGTGATTGTTACTTTTTCTCTCGCTCGTCGACTTCGCGGCAGTTCCGAAATATGAAATATCGTATTTATTATATTAGGCGTATGAACAACGGTATGAAGCATGGCCACATTCCTCCAGTAAAGAGATAAGCTTAAGGAAAAGAAGAAGAAGAAGTCGGTATGAAGCAACGTGTGAAGACTACGTATGAAAACACTGTCATGTACCGCATGCATAGAAACAAAAGTTTAATGAAAGCTACTATTATTCAATAATAACATCGGAATGAAATTCTGGCAGTATTTGCAGACGATCTCTCATTCTTCTAAAATTTTTGTATTACAAACTTAAATTAATATACCATGGCGTAGTCGTGGGATCAGCTGTATACTACTGTATTCGACATAAATTCATTTCAAACACTCCAAGCTGCCTATTTATTTTATTCCAGGATATTACTGATCTCGATTAAACAGCTTCCTGTGTATAATGATAAAAATACATAAAGAGACTCTATCGGACCTGGATTAGAAAAGTTATACTAGTATATATAAAGATAAAAGTAAATCATAGTTTGTGCGGTGTGGTGTAGTAGTATTTATTGTTTCCTTTTAGGATTACAAGCCCTACCCGGGTAGGCAAACTATGTCTTGTTACATTCGTTGTGCTCTGCGTTGAATCGTTACATTTATTAATTAATCTACATATTATGAATTATTATATTGCTATAATTATTGCTCTACTTTATAGATTTGATCCTTAAAACTAGATAACAAAATAACGTGCGGTGTGGTTGTATATCTATAGGTATTCCGAAATGAGAAATATGATTATCGAGTCCTACATTGGAACAAAACGATTGGAAAGACAAAAGAAATGATAATATAAATGTAGAAGCGTGAGACGCAGTGTGAAGAAAAAATAAAATAAAGTAAACTTTCGAGAATCGATAAAATCTCGATCACAATTCACAAGTTGGCTTCGACCCATCGTTTCTCGACATTCAAAAATAGTGGTTAGGTCCGTAGCAGGACAACGGTTAGAATAATATTCGGAAATGAAATTTGTGAAAGATATGAAAAAAACTAGCCACTTGCAAAGAATGAATCCGTCTATTTTAACATTCTCTGTTTTATTCGTCTACATGACTTGTATATTGTGCAAGACACAAGCAAAATTCGGGGAGACCGACACCGGTAAATTCACTTTATTCTAACCTATCTTTTTACGTATATACACACGAGATCAGAATTATCATTTATTTCATCAATTGATCAATATTTTCAGTCAATTGGATGGACGATGGTTATAACATAGAAAAACATGTCATCGGATTGCACATCTATTGTTACAAAGGAAAACCAAAGTATTTAATTCATATATGGCAAACTGTGCTGGTGAGATATGTTTACTATTTACATGGAATCGTAATTTGAATAATATTTCGGAATGTTGTCGCATGAGAAATCGGGAAAGTTTTATTATAGCATAAAAACATTTGTGTTGAAAACTTGAAATACGAATAATAAATACTAAGAAAGTACAAAATCTTCTCTAGATGAATCTAGACGTAAGTAGCGAGCCTTATAGTCAGTACGACGGAAATTCACCTGCTGAAGTTGTGAGAAAATTTGAGGAACATCAATCGGCTTGGAGTATAAATTTATTTAATACAAAAAAGAAAGAGATCAAATTAAACCCGTTTCAGCAAACCTGTGTTGGCATTGAGACCAGACATTCGTATAAAATAACATTGAAACTGATCGGTAAGTATATTGGAACTAATTGAACTCGGATACTCGATTGACTCAAATTATTGTTCCTAATTTACAAATAAGGAACACCTTTTTTACAACCAGTTTTCAAGAGATCCCTCGCCGATGATGAAAGAATGTTTTCTAACAAGAGATCTTTCCTTTTCCTCATATCTATAAGTTCGAGTGTTAATTTCAAAATCTACAGGCATTTATTTCTATTTTATAAACTGTAGTTGTGGTTCCAATATCCATAGATTCACTTTTCGCAGTTTAGTGTAACTTGTGAGGTAACTCGTAACATGAATTAATATAATGAATTTATTTTCATCTCAGGTATTGATTTCTGGAAAGTTACACTTCTTATACTGGGAATCATAACATTTTTATTTGCAAAAAAACTAAGCTGTGATCCAATATTTTATTACATATGTGGCATCACGCTTGGAATAACAACATCATTAATGGTGCTTATATACCTTGTGAGCAGATTGCTTCCCAAAGTGAGTAGGACCTGAGAAATGACAATGAGTGGAATAGAATTGTTTCATTCCTTTTGATGGAACAGGTTTAAAGAAGTATGGAAGGTACAATTGGCGTAAAAACAATAAGACAGACCCTGGTTTACTAATCTCCATGACCCTGAAAATATAAAGATTTATAATCAAGTGATTATTCTTGAAAATACTGAAAACATGCAAAATTCTAAAAAAAAAAAGTCACAACTACATGCTACAGAATGGTTGAATCCTTTATTTAATTTACTTGGTAATAAAATTTCTTCGGACCCACTAGTAGAATATTCGATAAAAAAAACACGCTTATATAAGTAAGAAATGTAATAGTATACACCCATTTGAATTCTATAATACACTTGGGTTGTGAAGATCCGAATTTTTTACTTGAATACGAGTGTGATGTCGGGATGTATTGCTTTGCCCGACTTTGCTTCATAGCTTATTGTAATTAACGATGAGAATTCTTATTTTTATCCGAGCGGTCCGAATTTGTGTCTAAGGTCGTGGTTTGTATTTAGGGTTCGACTCGTTTTACACTAAATAGTAACTAAGGTGATAGAAGGATGTTTGGAGTAGTAAAGGATGATTTATATTCAAAGTTCAAATATTGTTTAGTAAGATTTATAAATTGAGATCGACTTTAACGTTCGGGAAGGAGAAGGAAGGAATGAATGAATGAATGAATAAATGAATGAATGACTTTATTATGCCATGGCTAAACCCTAGGCAAAAATTGGCCAAAGAACAGAAAAGCAAAGTAAAAAAATAAGCAATAAGCAATCATGAGCAAAACTTGCAAACAAAATACTTGAAAAGCAATCATATAAACTATGCTACAAACATAACATAACATAGGATAAAACAGGATGAAACAAGATAAAATACAATAAAATAAGAGAATAAATAGCATAAAAATAGAATAAAATAAAATGAAATAAAATAGATTAAATTGAAACGAAATAGAATAAAATAAGATGAATGAACTCAGATAAAATAAAATAAAATAAAGTAAAAGAAGGAGAGAAGATGAGAGAAGAAGAAGGTAGGAGAGTTGACTTGGAAGTGTGGTAAAATTAGTATATAATAATGAGGAATGCTTGGTTCTGACCAAGGTGGGGAGGCAAAAGTGGGGAGGTAAGCGTACAGGGAATGATAAGGAGCCGTGGGAACGGAATGGCTATGCCAGGACGTTACACGAGTGCTTCTTTCAAAACTTTTCAGTGGGTTGAAAGAGGTTCTATTTTTCAGTAAAACAAACCATGAAATTTCGAAATCGGATTGAAAATGATGAGAGACTTTTCATATTTTCGAGAGTGAGAAAATACAACTTGAAAATAATTTTCAACATTGTATTGCATAATACGCGCTCATTTTTTGGTCTAGTGCGAATGACGTAGTTTATCTTCGAACTGTAAAATTGCCGACTAAAAAGTTTCAGGCTCTGCAACTTCCAGAGTTTTTTTAATTCTGAAAAATTATCTGGCAAAAAATTGTTTCTCCATCAAACGTATGTAATCACAAGATTTTGATGAAATCGCTGACTGACTATGAGGGACAGGAGCGGTACACTTGACATGAAACCGCCCATAAGGCGAAGACATCTTCTGGTGCGCACAGCTTCATGCAGGATTATTATTGCTAAAAAATTCAATATTGGAAGTGTGAGTTATGAAACACGTAACATAAAAATATCGTTTCCTCACTACTGAACATTAATTTTTCTCATCCACATCATCAAAGATTTATAAACCAGGTTTTCGTTTGTATTATTGCTTAGACGCCGATCGTACCTCCCATACTTACTTATCAAATATTAATTAACAATGAAATAAATACTTCGCCTCTGTATTTCATCATTTCTAATTCGTATACTCCATGTGTGATTTAAACAGGGAAAAACTATGTATTTGCTAGCAGCTGGAGGATGGACAGTCAGCATTTATCTTGGACAATTGTTATGGGAAAATGCTCAGGTGATTGCCATGCAATATCGAGCATACGTGATTTGGTATATAGTAATCACTTCTCTGATAAGCTTCATAGTTTGCTACAGATTGGGTCCCGTCACCAACAAACGTACAAAGCATATCATACAATGGTTTCTTCAGGTGATCATCAGAATGTAACATATTACTAGAAACTACATTGAAGATTACATTATTAATGTCAAGTGTTCTTTTTATATTGATCTTCAAGCATACAATTCAATCTTCAAGGATTCAATTATACAATTTAATCATGGTTAATCTTGGTTAAAACAGGAAACCATTAGAGAAGACGTCTGGGAGTTTTTTCAGAATTTGTCTTTACGCAAAATGCCCCATATCAATTCAAATAAAGAACTCCCTGTATTAAATGACATTAAATATTACAAAATCCTTTTTAAAAATTGCAGGGTTCAAGTTTTGTAATGATATATTGGAGCAGTGACTTCGACGAAGCTGCTGTTGGGATTTACATATTATTAGTCCTTGGATACAACTTTCCACATTCTTTGATACGCCAAGGAAAATCTTATTGGTAAGTTCAGTTGGTTTAAAAAAAAGGCTCCAAGTCTTGTAGAAATGTAATTAAAGATTCGGCAACTGCGCTTATCGCTCGTTGTATCTAATTTTAGTTTTTTTCTGACAGTCTGATTCATTTTCTGTCTCCAGACATATAACTACGTGTTTTCTGTTTCTTTTTTTAGACCGAGCTTATTCTGATTGGATTATTGAATAATATTATGGATTTATAAGATTTGAATAAGAAATTATTATCGAAATTAAAATTTGTACTTTTTCAATAAAACGCGATTAGAAAACGAAACTGTCCTTTTGTATTGATAATCATTTGCACCAGATTTGTGGAAAATTCAACAACCTTTTGGAGTAGTGAGATAATCATGAATATTTAATGAATCTTTCTCATAGAAACATAATACCTATTCCTAATTTCTTCTATCTCTTCTCTTTCAATAAATCATCTATTAGGCGAGCAAGATTTCCTAAACGCCGAAGACTGCTGACGGAAGATGAGTATCACGAAGAGGGCGTCCGAGAAACTGAAAAGGCATTGAGTACTCTGCGAGAGTATTGCTCCAGCCCTGAATGCAATCAGTGGAAAACAATTCTGAGACTAAAAGATCCAATCAGGTTTTTTTTCTTCATTTTTTTTTAGTACTCAATTTGGACGAGTAATACGAGACCATTATCTATAGAGCTAGTAATTATTTTTTATCCATTATCTGTAAAATTCAATGCATTTAAATATAACATTCTAATTGTTTTTCGTATTGGTCAAGAAGGAGCGATGGTATGAGACAAATTGTATAAAGTTTCCTATTGAATTATAGGTTTGCTAACTTTATGGAAGGTCTTTCACATCTGGCAGACAACGAGATATTGCAGTATGAGACTGAGACTACATGCCTGTTAGAAGAATGCGAGTATACCGACGACGAAGATGGTTTACCACTGACTGATTCAGACTGAGACTGAATATCAGTACGAGGACAATTGAGATTTTTATATGATATAACTATGTAAGAGTGTTGCTTCAAGTTGCGTTGAGTGTGCCAATAATAAATCGATTCTGTGCGATTAGTTAGAATCAAAGAATTGCGCTGAATCTGAAGCAACAAGTATTACATTATTCTACAGATAAAAGAGCATGCGTTGAATCGTATAATCGTGGCGCCAAGTACTTTTTACATAACTATAAGCACTGTAATTATTTATATGACAGTAAACTTTCGCCTTAAGAATCTGGTAATTGATGAGACTTCAAAGCTGGTTCTTGTGACCAGTAAAGTTCCTATATCCTAATATAACAGTAATGAAATTTTGTAAAATAGATATGGGTTTTGTAAAAGTATGATTTTTGTAAAGTAATACTTCGATAGAATGATAATTTAGTTTTGACACAGTCAAACAACGGCAACATCACGATTACCGAATACTCAAGTTCAAAGTGAAATAGGCCAGCAAATGGTCTCATTGTAATGAAAATTGCAGTTCATCAAATGTAATGATCAAATTGGACGAAATATAGGTATATATATATTTTTTTAAATGTTTTAATCGTTTAGTTTTAATGTACTCGACCAAATATGATAGATCGGAAATTGCTGCGAATAACTGATATCATAGTATAGTTAGGAACTGCAGTTGTAATTTAGTATTTATTGCCAATTGATAGTTATAATAAAATTAACTAGCTGATAATACAAAATCAATATTATCTTGCAGTCAATGCAATAAGACACGTTCCATCATTGCTTTGAGAAGCAATACCATGGATTTCATGCATGTTGAGGACATTCAACTTCTCGGTAATTTCGAAAACAAATCTAATCCTTCGTTTTCATCTATGCTTGGTCGTTTGAAGAAGAGTTCACGCAGGAGTATAGCTTCCGACGAGGGTTCATCTAAATCACGTTTGCTTTTTATTTGATTATTTGCTTCGGATATTCTTAATCTGGAGCATGGGTATATTTTCTGCCTAGAAAAGAGTCAAGTGATGATATCGTCGTTAGCTCACTGTAGGAAGGTGATTGTCGTTATGTGGGCTCACAAGTTGTCCTCTGCTTCAGTCTGGCAGTCCTTGTCATTTTTTTGTGGTGATTGATTCCTAATTTTCTCATTTATGAATAGCAGTTTTTCAATATCTTTACTATTCTTCATTTCATTGGCCTTGCCCTCAAGGATTTGTACTTTCATTTTTTCCTTGATTACTGCATCCTGCAGAGATGTCTTGTCATTGAGCAAATCTTTCACAGTCTCAATTAGCCTCGACGACTGATTTTCCAATGCTGATATTTGTTCCGTTAATAGCTTTAACGAGTGGGACATTTGTAGCCGAAGTTTGCTGATTTCTGCTCTTGTATACGATAGCTTAAATTTATTTATCAGATCTTTAGAGTCCGATGAAATAAAGGTCCGTAAGATTTACTGAATAGTTCTGAGTCGTGAATTTTTTTTTAGCTTAAGGGTGTATTCTCCTCTAAAACTTGAGAACAAATCGATTTTTTTAATGGATTTTATTATGGTACATATAAGGTCTCCAAAATATGTGTGTAAAATATTTTAATGAAATTTGTAACATTAGCGATGCTACAGCAATTTTGGGGACGCACTGTGCGGTAGAGAGGCAATTTCGTTCTTCTATTGAGAGGAGGCCTCAAAAGAAGAGAAGTAGAATCTGCTGAAGAACACTTCTACAAGAGAGAGAAGAAGGAAAATTTGATGGCCCCGGGTTGTAGATAATTTGATTCAAACCTCATCAAAACGGTACACGGAATACTTTATACACGTTCTTCACAAAACTACGTTTTCTCGAATCACTACAGATTTCTCGACAACCGATTGGCCGAATGAGTTAAAATTTGGTATGCACCTACGGTAAATGGTCTTTAAGAACTGGTACCGGATCGGGTCAGAAGAACAAATTTTTTTTTCTCATGATACTCGATAAAGGAGGGAAAATGTAGGAAAAATCGATAGTCAATGTTTAGCATACCGCCATTCTGTACGAAAAAATTTTGATGACTAAATCTGCTACCAGTTCTCACCACACTCATACAGATTAACAATATTTTTGGCTTTTTCATTTCAGATATGTATGCACAACGTCTGCGACATACTACCGTGTGGCAGCATACAGAACATATGCTATACTAATAAAACTGAAATACTAATAAATATGTGTGAAAAGATTCAGAATCAAAACTCTAACAGCTCTTTTTGTCTTTAATTTTTGAGAATCACCTACAGAACAGCGCTTGATGAGGAGAATACCCCTTTAATTTGAAATATCATTTTTTCGTGAGCTAACATATTATAGATCTTCGGTGGAAGTACTGAGCTCCCTAATCTCTGGAGACTGTACCTGTGATCTCAATTTGTTCATATCATCCTCCTGTTGACTATTGAGTAGTTGTAATTTATTTTGTAGCGCTTCAGTTTCTGCCTTACTGACAGCAAGATCAGCTGTAATTTTATGTTTTTCTTGCGTACATCTAAAACAATGAAAATGATATTCGTCGGTATACAAGAAAATTTATACCTAGTATTTTCAGACAATAGCAAAATGACTATTTTATTTTCACCTCGCGAGTTCGGAAATTAGCTGTGTGATCTTCTTACGGTCAGCGGGGCATAAATCTTGTATATGTGTTGTAGTAGACTCATTTTTATCTCCACTACATTTTGGACAAGTTACTTTTTCCATTGTTATCTCCAGAGACTCGTCTACGAAGGCAGAGCAACGAGAATTACATGCTTGGTGCTTGAAGAGATAACAAGCTTTATTCTGTCTGGTGCAATCATGTTCATTTTGTTTTTACTGAGTTTTATGAAAATATTAAAAAAGGCAATTTTCATTATTTTGGCGTCATCTACGAAAGTCTTGCATTTTTGTGCAAAACTATCGTCTACAGATTAAAAAAAAGCAAAGTTAAGCAAATTTTACCCCGCCACACTCTGTCTATTGTCTAGAATCCAATCCGATGTGATAATCAAATTTCAGACGAACCTAATTAGCGTTGAATTGTAGCTTTGAGTAAGCTCCAAACTCTAATGATTCGAACTAAAAGCTGACATTCTTTCTAATTAGAAATTACCTTCTTCGGGTTGGTTGTTTAGATATTCCTCTCTGGAGAGCTTCAGAGTTTTTTGTTTCAATCTTGCCATCCTATGTAATACATTCGAAGATTATGAACCATAGTGAACGTAAAAAATGACACATCGTTTAAAGCTCAAAATAACAAGTGAGACATTGTACGTACTTATTTTCTAAGGCAATAAATGATCTCATTACATTCTTCTGCATCTTGGTTGAAACAAGATTTCTAACTTATGTTTAATACCAAACTCATGGATATTATAATTCTCAATTACATCATTTTTACACTACGAACTGCGAGCAGATGATTTTCCAACTGCACTGGTAAAACGGGTACAAAAAAAGCTGAACACTGACGGCTTATGGTGTGAAATTGTTTATTCAGATCCCTTCCTTTCAAATATAAAAGTAAAGTTGGGCTTACAAGTTCTTGTGCATGCCGACTAGAGACTCAATAGGTGTAAATGGATGGAAACCGGAAGGCACGTAAAAATATTTACAAAATCTAATTACACCTTGGTACTTTGGAAATACGAATTCCAAGATGTGTGAATTGTTACGTTGCAGGAGAGATTCATGGTATGTGAGAAGACAGAATATTTTACAGATTTTCAAGATAACGTACAGAAGTCTTTTTATGGATACTGCAACTATTCGCTTTTTTTAGCATTTTTTTTGCACCTAAGATTATGATGGCTTCAGTTTGTAGTGGCACGGATGACGCAACGGAATGACATAAATATTGTATTTTTGTTTAATTATAGTGATCGTATACCATGCAACTTCATCAATGAGACGACTTTAATTTGCTGAAGTTACGATAAAATTGGTTACCGAATGCATCAAGATTTTAGATAATCAACGAAAACGGCTACATTATAGGTAGGTATATATATATATATATTAATAATTTAGTTCTAGATATTTGTTATAAAAGTCTAAGCACAACATTAATAAAAAAATATATTAATTAAATTATGTAACGATTTAAAACTTTAAGGCAGTAGGTAAGCTTTCCCAGACAGCACAAAATAAAAAGTGGCTTACCAGACATCTTATAGATCTTCAATGCGCCAGTAGTATTTGTTATCTTACAGGTTGACGTTCATCGAAATATCGTCTCTGACCAAAGTCTAATTTTAGATAATGAAAACTGGCGCATCGGACATTTATAAGACGTCTGAACGACAACTTTCAATTTTGTACTGTCTGGGTTTGTTTAAGGCACCATTTGATTGATTTTATAAATCTAATTGTCAAATCAAAGCTAATGAGTGATTTAGAGGCGTAAATGATTAGTCATTGGCATTAAAATTAAAATTAAAATTAAAAATAAGTTGATCGTATTGCAATCGTCTCATTTAGCGAGCGCGAGAGATTTTCTTGCTCTTGTCATTTTCGATTGGCGGTGGGGGTCCTTTGGCACTAAGATGACGATTGTAAAGACTGTAAAGAAGAACGTTAAGATCAATTACAAAAATGTTAAATTTACTCGACAGGTTTTCTTAGTTTCTGGCATGACGACTTTCGAAATGCAGTATGTATTTAGTAGGGACAGTTTTATAAAGCATTTGACATCAGTAACTAAGGTTTTCTCATCTTTTTGTTGGCTTCGAGCAATGACATAATAGTACAGACAATGTTCTGCCTTTGTGTAGCTATTTAGATTCACGTCATACTCACTATCTGTAGGTCTCTGAACGTATATAATCAATCACGTGCGAAATGCCGACTTGTAATTGATCCCCGATAGGCGTTACCCAAGGATTGAATTCCATCCTAAATACTGCCTTGTTGCTCACCAGATCTAAATTACCTGTTAAAACGAGACTTTTATTAAATCGTATTTTTGAGGTGATAAAATTCGTGCTTTAGCACTATACACAAATACAGTTCATAGCCATGAGCATAGCAAAACAGAGAATACTAATTACAATATGAAAGGAGCTGTCTAGTGTATATTTACCGATTTCTGGCGGTAAAACTGTGAGCCGATTTCCCTGAATATGTAGCTCCCGAAGTCGGGTAAGTTCTCCAATTTCTTTGGGTAGTTCAATCAGATCATTCTCTCTGAGTACGAGCTGTAGAAAAATTTATCAGCGAATCAATATTTGTTCGTATTTTTTATTCGGTTTGTCTGCATATATTATCTAAAAAAAAAATCTATCACAATTCTTACAATTTGCAGATTTTTCAGGTGGCCAATCTCGGGTGGCAGATACTCGAAATCATTATCAGCCAGATACAATGCTCTTAACGTTTCTAGAGGAAAAATGAACATGTATTAGTATATTTCATAAGAATCAGAGTAGATAGTTCAATATATATTATAGGTCTGACATTGCTCAAGGTAGTCAACTTAGGCCAAGGTGGGAAAAATCTGTACATAAATATGAGACTATTTTTAGAGCACTGAAAAATGTGTTTTGTTATCGTAAAAGAACGAATTACCTAATACGTAGTAAGGTGATGCTAATTCAGGCCCTAGTATTTTCATTTTAGTTCTTCCCCCTAAGACCTGTTTTTTTTCACCTCAAATTTGATATCTCAAAAATTTGAGCGGAAGAAATAATAGTAGTAATAACTTTTTGGGTGAAAAAACATTTTCTTTCCTTAAGTTTGGAAGTAATAATAAATAAA
Organism: Tenthredo amoena; assembly: GCA_963966615.1. NCBI lineage: Eukaryota > Metazoa > Arthropoda > Insecta > Hymenoptera > Tenthredinidae > Tenthredo > Tenthredo amoena. The sequence goes on from OZ016490.1 coordinate 9,160,098, forward strand.
TTCTAACTTCACACACTAGAATTGTAGGCTTATTAGTATTATTGTGATTAATAATGAGCAAAGATAATGAAAGAGTTTGGACCGAGTTTTCGAGACATAAAAACCTAAATATGAAATTTTCAAACCTCTTTTGTAATCGAAAAATAAATAAACGAAATGAACGTAACAAACTAGTAGAAATAGGTAGATTTTAGGGAAATAGGGAAATAAGGAAAGCACTCCCAAGGCTAAAATATTATAACTTTTGGCTGTAATAAAATTTTCAAGGAATAAAATACGTGTGATTACCCATCATGAAAAAGTTTCCTGGTAAATTTTCTTCGCTAAGATTGTTGTACGTAAGATCCAAGACCTCAAGTGCAGGAAAAGCACCAAACCCTCTTGGGAGAGAATCTAATTTATTCATTCTGAAAAGTGAAATACAATCTATTATCTGTTTACGTATGATACGGTAATATGCTTGTACCACATGGCTACGTACCCAACATTGAGAATTCTCAACTTAGGCATTTGCGATAACGAGATTGGGAGTTCGTTTATGTGATTATTGAACAAGTTCAATATTTCCAAATTAACTAGATTTGCCAAACCAGGTGGGACAACTGAAAAGTTAACATTTCATTTTATTTACTATTACAGGAGTAAGGATCATACCATTTAAGATATCAAGAATATATGGTTTACTTAAATTACCTTGAAGTTTATTATGACTTAGCGTCAGTCTGGTGATCTGTAGCATGTTCACTAAAAAGATATTAAGCAAAAGATTAATTTAAATATGATACAATGTAAACTAAACCATATAATCACAGTCAATAGCATATCTGAGCATTGATTATCTAAACGTTGAATCATCTCAATTTGGAAAGCAAATATTTCGGGCCTGAAATATTTCTACATAAATTTTGGACTGATCATTGAGGAGTAAATTTATAAAATGTGAATTTTGAATATAATAAATATCATTTATATTTATAAGCTTGTCCACGCCCATCAGCTGCCTCAATGGTAGTGTTGAGTTTTGTTGGTGCAAAAAAGTCGCCTCGACAAGTTGCCTAATTTGGCATTGAAGGACGGAACAACAAAGATGCATTGTACTCACGCAATCCGGGCATCTCCTCGAACGTAGAAATGCCCTTATCTGCCAAATCCAGCTCCGGATTTTGGCCCTCTCGGGCTTCATCGATTACCTTCTTTGCTTTCGACATTCTTGAATTCGGAATACACGATACTGGAGTCTGATTCATTGCGCGCGCGCACACGGTACGTACTTTACACAGCTGTGAAATTGTTAACTTGTACAGTCGGTATGAAAGGTTGTTTGGTTTATCGATTCCACACAGTAGCCTTGATCTTCAGCAAGTGGGCAAGAGAGGGCTCTGTAATGTATGTCGTCTATAGTGTAAACGTGCCCTAAGACCGGCGGTCTAGACTCCATAGCCGCGGCGAGTTCGTGAGTTGTGACGTCATGACTCATGAGTGTAGAACTAGCGGCCACGCAAGGCGCCACCTTCGCACGAAATCGCCTGAGTTGTGAATGAGTTTTGCCGCTTAAGTCTAAATGGACCCTACAGTGAAATTCGATGATTATTTATTATTACAGAGGTGGATTGAATTAGAATATGAAGAAGTTCTTACAATAGATCTGAAAGCAAATGAATCTAATCAGAAGACTATATAAATTGATATTAAAAGAGAGCAACTGATCTATCTGAGCGCTTGGATAGGAGTGATTTTATTCTAGAGGGTCCCAGGGTTAGAGACCCCTCCGGTGTATTCACACAGTCATACAATTATTCTCAGATACCGTGAATATTCGTGGATGAGCGACATGTCTAGATCCGAGGATATCCGAACGTACACCTTATTGTATGCAACTGAGGGTACATGTCATATACAGAAAGGTTCAAAGCAAGGTTGACACGTCTAGGGGAGGCAATTCGATTTGTTCCGATATTGACAACGCTGTCGTAGGAACATATCTAGAAACGACATGACAACTACAGATACAGAATGCCAGCTGCCGTTATGTCACCTGTAGATATGGTGTACCACAACGTTATCAGTTTCGGAAAAAGACCGAATTGCGTTCGCAAGCGTGTTATGATTGCTTAGAACCTCTCTGTTCAGTATTTCTGACGCTTGACGGCAGGCTGTCAGCTGTTGTAGAGCCTGTATGCATTGGCCGCGATGATAGGTTATTCTTCAATCATGAAACTATCTGGATAACGCAGATTAATAATCAATCAATTTCGAATAATGACGTGTGATTGAAGAATAACCTATAAACATCGCGGCTCTACAGCAGCTGACAGATTGCCCTCAAGGCTCGAGCGTCAGAAATACCGATATACAAGGTGATTCAGGTTGGACGCAACACCTTACGTGGGTGTATTCCTCCTGAAAATCTAAGACTAAATTCCCTTTACCAAAACTTCGAGGGACTAACGGTTTCAGAGCTACGGGAGATCTTACAAGGAAAGATACTTTAGTGTCCCCCACCGATTTCAATAAATTTTTTATGCTGTCGCCCGTCAAAAAATAAGAGGCACGTATTTTTTTATATGGGCCCAAAAGTGGTTTCGAGGGGTGAAATCAACCCTCAAAGTTAGGCAGACTGTTTTATATAAGAGCACTCAATCGAAACAAAACCAATTGCAAAATGTTCCTCATGTCAAATAACCTAATTGACATGTCCAACTTCTTGTGCACCCTTATTGCAGGGGGGCGAACCACCCCCTAATATTCATAAATTGTTCGTTTAAGAAGAATTATCATCCGATTTTAATAGAACAAGCAAATGGTTTTGTTTCGATTGGTTAAGTGCTTCTATGTGAATACGAGTTTCGTAGTAGAAAAATTCGCTGATTTGTAACTGATTCGTCGTTGTTCGCTGTTCGTCCTTGGCAAGTTAGCAAGGGATATCGTGAATTTCTCGTTGATAAATCTCTCCACCCGTTGATGTTTTTTTATTATCGTGTTGAAAAAAGAGCAGGAAAATTTTCGCTGTTTTTTTTTGTCCATTACCCTTAGGAGCGAGGTGTTCGCCGCTGCCACCAGTTGTGATGTTACAACACAATAATTGCCAATAACGTTGGCACACTACTAACGGAGGTGGTGAATTTGGACTTCGTAATGTGGGGAGTGAATTCCAGTCGGTTTTTAGTAACACTATGTGTATCGTATTGATTGTCGATGAAGTTTAGATGAGAGAGATGGTAAATTGGTTGATGGTAGAATAAGGAGTGGGTCATTAGAATGGGACGTGAAGGAGGTAAGCCCAGTTTCGGGAGGGGATTTCGGATGAGTTGCCGTGTACAACTCGTACGATTCTGGTAGGAAGTTGAGGATCAGGTACAGTAGGCGGTAGGAAATAGCGGATCGGATAAAGTTGATGATGGAATGTCTGGTAGGTAGGAAGTGGTAGATCGGGTGACTATTAGAAGAAGTGGAGTTGCCGACGTTTAAGTCAGCCTCAAGAGTCGCGCAAGAAATCGGCATTTCGAAATCGTCGGTACGACAGATCGTTAAGTCCGCACGTGTTATATCGTTCAAGTACAATATTGCACAGAAGCTTGAGCCACCAGATAGTGGCAGTTGAATCATCTTCTGTGAGACGACGAGTAGCCGTCTTAGGGAAGATGAACGTATACGCAAGATATTCTTCATCGACGGGTCCACCATCTTGCTAGTCGGTAACCACAACCGACAGAGTTAGAGGTTTCACTCAAGCAAAAATCCTCATTTGGTCATCGAGGCGAGTACGCAGTATCAACCGTAGTTCAACGTGTGGGTGGGTCTGTATTTGCACAAAATGAAGAAAACATTTTTTTCATTGATTATTTTATATTGGAATTAAACTCAGTTCGAGTGAACGGGTCGTTGAAATGAATTTCATTATCTGTAAATGATCCCTGATAAAATGATAATAATGATTTTTTTATTTATACATTTTTGAATAATATGCCAGCATTTAGAGCCCTCGAAGGAGATTGCCGGTTAGATTGCCCTCTATTAGATATGGTCCTATGATCTGGTCCAAGTACATTCCAGCCCACACGTTCAACTTCTGTTGGTACTGCGTTTTTGTCTCGATGACCAAATGAGGATTTCTGCTTGAGTAAAACCTCTAACTCTGTCGGTTGTGGTTACCGACTAGCAGGATGGTCGACTCGTCGGTGAAGAATATCCTGCGTATACCTTCATCTTTTCTAAGACGGTTTCTCATCGTCTCACAGAAGATGATTCGACTGCCACTATCTTTTGCGAACCACATTTCGTACACCGGGTATCGGTGCGCACCGTTCCTTCCGTTCTCCCTGTGCGATGCAGCTTTTTGGGCCAATACTCGGCTCGGTTAGGAATTCTTGAATGATAAAGGAGAAAGAATTATAGGATTAGGATTACAAGGATTAGGTTAAGGGATAAGTAGTTGCATTGACTCAGTTCATACCCAAACAATAATAGCACATGAAAATGAAGCCGTTCTGGCTAATTGTCTGAAGACGGTATATAGCTTTACCGCAAACCATCTTTTTTAGTTCGAATTTAGTTTGCGTTTCGTTGTTGTCTTTCCATTCAGTTTGTCCAGGAATATTATTTCATTTAAGAAACATGACTTGCTTGGAGTCAGTTGCTGCCATTTTTTATACAATCCTTGAATAATCATTCATTTGTTTAAACATTCTATTGTTTTATAATTACCTTCTTTTATGGTAGATGGAGTAGCTCCATGTTAATCGTCTTGTGTTTATCAATGATGTTCGTTTGTTCTCTTTTGTAATGGCATCTGGCGTTGTTTTAAGAAGATTATAGATTACATATGAGTAAGAATGGCATATACACCGGTCAAGTAGAATTGACTGCAGCTGCATCAATATTTAATGTAAATTTCAAAGTTTACTTAAATAATAATACTCATCATGTTTGCATAAATTATGATAGTCAGCTAGAAGGTTCATATGACTTTGAACTGTTGTTTACCGGCAACGGGGCAGTGGGCATTATGATGTTCTTTAAAAGTTTGAGGAAGAAAGGATTGAAAAGAGGAAAAAAGACTACCAACCATAATGAGCGTTGAAAAAGTGTGTCTTACTTTAATATTACCAAAAAGCAGCGTACAAAAGAAAATAGTAAAAGAAAAAAGGGAAATTATGAAGAACAACCGGGTGACATTCACCGATAATAAGACGGCACGATGGATGCAAAAAATTTAGACAGAAAAAATGAGTGTGGCAAGTTTGTAATAGAAGAGTAATCAATGGCTAAAAACGGTAGACTGAAGAGAATAAATGAAGAAGAAAGGAGAATTTGAAGGAATGAAAGACAACGTGACCTTCGTAAAGTAAAAAAGATGGGTACAGATACTAAAAAAGTAGCAGAAATACAAATAAATCAAGTACAAAATGAAAAATTAGAAATAAATAGTGGAATTAGTATCGTAGCTACTGAAAAGTCAACTGTGGAGTTACGAAATGTGGATGAATTAAAAGTATTAGCAAGAAATAGAGAAGAAACAAGATGTTCGAAAAACCAGCGCGAGCACAGCAGAGCAAAAAAAAGATACGGTTTAATTCAGAAGAATTAAAAGACATGAAACATGCGGACGACTGCGAGATAGACAAGGTGGAAATTATTAGTGCGGTAAAAAAAATGGCAGAACAGGATACGGATGAGGAGACAATTTTAATTTTGAATGAATATCCGGAAGAACATATAGACAGTGGAGAAAAAAAGGAACAACATAATACATGGAAGAGAACATGCAAGGGAATAATGTTAGAATATTATGGGGATATAAGGAATGACATATATATATGTATAAAAGAGTTGAGCCATTAGATATTAGTGAAATGAAGATACCATGCTGCAATTGCAAGGCAGTTTCATTCGAAAAAGAACCAGGTAGAACTAAAAATAATTGTTGCCATGGAGGGAAAATAAAACTTCCACCGTTATCGCAATACCCATCGGCGATAGAAGACATAAGAGAGGGTAATGACGACGTTTTCAAACATTTCAGACAAATGATACGGTCATATAACGATGCATTTGAATTTGCATCCATCAATTGTACCACTGTCGATTTAGGAAATCATGGAAATTACCTAATAAAAATACTTGGAAACGTGAGCTATAAAGTTTCAACCAGTTCAGAAAATAATAAAAATAGTGTAGCAAGATATGGACAGATATATACTATATCTACCTATAAAGAACAAACTCAACTTGAATTGCGCATGATTTGAGAAGAGTTGATGTATTAACCAAAATTGGACAGATAATCAATGCAATAAGACACTTCATCAGCGATATATATCGAAGGAGAACATCAGATTGTATGAAGGTTTATTTCATTGGGTAATGATGATAAACGAAGATATAATACACCATCACGTGGAAAAGTTGCTGCGAACATTGTTTCGAAAGATGGATCTGTTTCAACAGATGTTGAAGTAGAAATCTCCTTCAAGCAAAACAAAACAATTGGTTATATACCAAAGTCATCACACCACGTGGATCCGATGACATTTCCATTGTTATTTCCAAGAGGTGACTTAGGATGGAGCTACAACCCGAAACACATTCTAACTAAAAAAAAACTATCTCACCTTCACAATATTACGGATATCGCTTGGCATTACGTCCGTGCGAACTTCTAAACCCATTGCTACGAAGTGGGAGATTGACACAGCACTATGTGATCCATGCATGATTGACAGTTGAGTCACAGCGTTCACTTTATTTAAGAAATAATCAGCAGCAATTACGTGTAGAATGCTACCGGGGTATAACAGATCACATAGAAAACAGCATTGCAAATACATCTAATATGACTCGTGTTGGTATTTCAGTGATTCTACCCTAAACATTTTCCGGTAGTATGCGCAACATGCAACAGCATTATCAGGATTCGATAGCAATAAGAAGAAAAATCGGTCGTCCAGATCTATTCATTACAATAACTTGCAATCTGAAGTGAAAGGAGATAAAAAGAGTGTTGCAAGACTTTCCACTGGGGACAACTGCCATGGATATTCCAACCATAACTTGTCGGATATTTAATATTCGATTACAGCGTTAAATAACTGAAATTCACAGTGGTTCAGTATTTGGAAAAATTCAAGGCTATGTTTATACAATAGAATTCCAGAAGCGTGGGCTACCACATGCTCGCATACTGTTCATTCTCAGTAACCAAGATAAGCTTCTCAGTCCAGAGGCAATAGATAGATTTATATCTGCGGAAATTCCAGATAAAGAAAATGATCCATCGCTTTATCGAACTGTGATGACCCATATGCTACATGGTCCACATACAACAAAAGTTCCATGCTGGAATCGGGAAACAAAGGTATGCACAAAAAAATTTCCAAAAAAATTTATCGAAGACAGATCATAGACAGAGTAGGCGCAAGTAGAAAAGAAGAGCAAGTGATTGACGAAATACAGGATTATATTGACACACGTTATGTTTCGCCAGCGGAAGCAGCTTGGAGATTATCAGAGAAATCAATGCACGGAAGAAGTCACGCGGTGATACGTTTACCAGTGCATTTGCCTGGACAGCAGTACGCTACCTTCGAGGTAGGAAAAGAAGTCGAGGCATTTTCAAATGATAAAAAGTGGAAACCTCATCTAACAGCATGGTTTGAGTTGAACAAAATAGATGAAACAGCTAGAAGTTTGTCATATCCAGATACACCGGATCACTTCACATTCAATGAAAACACAAAGTCATGGAAAAGACGCGAAATTGCATGCAAAGTGGTTAGCAGAATAACAAATGTGTCACCACGAGATTCAGAGAGATTTCACTTAAAACTCATTCTAGGTCGTGCGAAAAATGCCAATTATTTCAAAGATTTGAGGACCTGTGATGGTAAAGTTTATGATACATTTAGAGATACTGCAATAGCAATGGGAGTGACTGAAACAAACGACGAAGCCTAAAAAATATTTAATGAAGCTGTGTCGATACTTATGCCTAATTGCTTGAGACACTTTTTAGTGTGGTATTTAATAGAAAAAATGCCCTCAAATGCAATAGATATTTGGTACAGATGTAAGAAGGATCTATGCGAAGACTTCCATGACGTACCAGAAGCCGGAGCTCTATGTGAAATAGACCGGTATCTTCGTACTGAAGGCAGGAAATGTGAAGAGTTTGGCATTCCGATACCGGACAAAATGATAGACGAAGAATTACGATGAAAATATTGAAAATATAGAAAATACCGAAACATTCGCAAATAAAGGTAACGAGTTGACTGAGAAATTTAATGAAGATCAGCAAATAGTTTTCAGTAAAATAATGGGCGCAATCACTACAGAAAATTATGGAAATAGCAAATGTTTCTTCATACTTTTATTTTCTTTCATTTTCAAAGTGGCTAAATTCAATTCCATTCGTCGGACGAAGAAATGAAGAGTAAGAATCCTGTTGGTGACTTATATCCACAGAATATTACACGAAACGAATTAGCAAACAGAGCAATTCTAGCACCCAAAAATGTAGAAGTAAACCAGCTGAATACAGAAATTCTGCATAGAATGGAAGGTAAATCTACTCGAGTCGCGTAGCATTGATCACGCAACACTGCAGAGCATAGATACGGCTGATACATTTCTTGACGAAGAGGCCACTTATCTGAACAGCTTAACACCTTCATGCTTACCAGCACACAAGTTACAGTTAAAAGTTGGCGCTATTGTAATGTCATTAAGAAAGTTGTCAATATCCGATGGCATATGTAACGGAACAAGGGTTGGTTGTTCGTGCGCTTTATTCACGGATACTTATTGCTGAACTACTAATTGAAGATAAAAGGGAACAAATTGTGGAGATATCACGTATAAAATTAGACACACGAAATGACGTAGACATGCCATTTGTACTCTACAGAGGACAATTCCCGATACGTAAATAATAAAAATAAAATAAATGAAAAATAAAGAATAAAAGTGATAAAGAGATATACAATATATTGTATACGAAGAGATACTTGCGCGAGAAGAATGATAGAAAGTTGAGGATACTTTTGGTTTATATAGATGTTAGTTTCTTGTGCGCTATAAAAATTCTAATACTGAGATTGATATGATAAAGCCTCATAGAAAATGAACATATTTGGGCTGCATCATGCGCCACGTTAATTCTAGACGAGGCATGCCCAAATGCTTTCGATAAACGAAAATCGGGTTTGATTGTGGATGAATCTCTTCGTTTTTAAAGAAGGAATCGAATGGTGTATATTAGAGACAATTTTCAAAAACTGAAATTCGCGAAAAAGTACTTTGAATCAAGAAAAATGTGAAAAACATTCAAGAATGAATCTCTTAAAATTGGGGATTGGGGTCGATATATGGCCAACGTATGCTTCTTCTAGAGTTAATATGAAAAATGTATGAAAGGCTGCATAATAAGCGCCACCGTAAATGAAAACGTTAATATCAGGCTGCATCATGCGCCACAATAATATAGCTGCGCAATGTGCAATGATAATATGAAGAAATGTTCATGATAGCATAAATCGTTCGGACAAGAAACAACGTGTGGTAATGAAAGACATGTCCGGTAGATGACGGTATAACAAACCTATAGCTACATGTATATAAATACATTTTTACATTTAGACACATTGATTCTTATTCATTGTAAGCTAAGACAATAGATAATATTAATAGTAAGAATAATGATAAGGGTGGGAATAAATATAAGTGTAGGAATGAGGATGAGGATTAGGAAAGAGAGCAGGGTATGAACTGTGTAAAAGAATTAAGCGAAGGCCAGGAATCATAGAGAGAATGAGCAAAATGATCGTAGGACTAACCGAGTGTATAGAAAATAGAAAAGAATAGAATAGAATGAAATAGAATTATATCATATTATGTAATTTAAAACAAATACGACGCATAGCGTGATGTATCGATATATTGCAATTTTTTCAGACATAAGACGAAATCAATGCCATGACTGCGATAAAACAACTGTAAACAATCATTCAGGGAAATGGCAACGGGTGAAGAAGACGTGAGTATTTACGACGAATACTCATAAATTATATGACATAACTTAATTCATAAACATTTTTTGAAGATATCGAAGACAGCCGCAATAATGATTGCGCAGGCGGGCACCGACGATGCACCGTGCTGGAACAAAGATGAACAATATTTCAACGTCGTTGAATAAATGCAGTCTTCTAAGACCTGGAATTAACTTAAAAATCAAAAAATGATGAATTAATTTTAGAGATGACGACTCATATGAGCTGCTGGCAGCAGCTGCCTCTGAAGTAGAGGAGGCAGAGGCAGCGAAGGCAGCAAGAGAAGCGGTGGCTCGAACAAGGGTGAATGTGATAAGAAAATATAGTATATGCTTTAGTTAACATTGTCCAATTAATCGATCAGAAATTGTCTTCGGTTTTTATCATGTATAGTCGAATTATTATCCCAATTCTGTAGTATATAGGAATTAAATTAAATCAATTTTATTTCACAGTGCAAAGCAGCGGCGATAAATGAAGTTATAATAAAATAAAAAAATAAAATTATAAAATAATACCATGTATGAAATGAATATTCAAATTTTCTGTTACATCTGCTTCTTTATTTTTATTGAATAAATAAAATGAAACATAAATTATACATGTGTTTATACATACATATATGGATGGATGTACGCTTGGGTGTGTATGATTCTTACCGGTATAAGTTGGCTCCACAGTCGTCTGCCTTTTTCCGTTTTTATCTAACCTTGAAGGAAAGACGAAGACAGATGAATGTGGGGCCAACTTCATATATACAGGTGATCATTTAGGAGAAATAATACAAAGAAATCATTCAAAATATATTTATTTAAAACAAATTATTTTGGGCGCTACATCTCGCGCCATATCTAAAATTCGGTTAATGAAGACGTAATAACGAATAATCAATTTGAATTAATCCATAAAACGATAATATTATATTCAGATAATATGATCTATTATACTATATCAGGTCGAGTACTATAAATGAATATTCACAGCTATTCAAAATTATATTTGAGATTGAATATGTATCCTGAGGTCAACCGTTGCTCGTGTGATTGATATCACTGGTGTTTATTTATCGCTATAACAATAGCATATCTAAAAAAATTAATAAATTTAGGGAACAAAGCAATTAAAGTGCTTATTGAAAACTGGGCGATAAACCCCAAGCCGATCAACTGATAGTGTCAACCTCTACAGGTAAGTGGTTTTTTTTTTCGCCTAGGTTGGGTTGCGAAGTGCTCTATTCCAGACACTAAATGCTTCATAAATGATGATTATGATTACAGATAATAATTTTGTTTGTTCTGCGGTACTCTCTCATTATGCTGGACCAGCGGAATTTCAATTTCGGCTGTAAGATATATTCCGCATTTATGAAAATTTAAACGTATGTATAGAAATGTTACACATCAAATGGACACACCCTTGCCCAATGCGGTGTCGTATGAAAGTAAATGAGTGGATTATATACAACTACAGTGAAATCCGGCTATTGCCGGATTCATTTTTTATTTTTTTTTCCCACTTCGCACACCGAAGTCATGGAGATTGAAATATAGCAGAATTGAGGACTGAATTATCAGCGGTTGGTCCAAAAGCAAATTAAAGTGGCCCACGCGACCGATTACTTGCGTCAAGACCGACTGACCTACGACTCTCTGTCTATGCCGTAACACTTCCGGTTCACAAAAACAACTTTGCGAATGTGCTTTCGCGAATTATATTATTACCAAGTCAGACCCGAGAATTTGCCTTCAGACATCGTGAGAAATGTTTCATCTGCTGGTAAAGTTCAATCTTTTCATTGTACACAAAATATGTAGTACACTATACAATGTAGTACAAAATCTGTGCAATAATCTGTAATATGATAGTCATACGTCTATGTATAATTATTCTATCCATTGTTTATGAGACATCACTACACTTGACATTGTAAAAGATTCTACGTACTGTTGGTAGGTCATGATGTCTGGATTAAAATAAAAAAAAAGCTCAAATATATCGTAAAGATTTACCGTACGGTAAAAATAGTCGAACATAAACTGAAATATTTCCTCTTCGATAATATTAGGAAATATGATTATTTCGAACTTTGTCTCAAGGATATTGATTTATGAAAGATAATACTTATGCAATTCGTCTTTTGGGGAGTCACTTGCTTTAACGCTGAAACGCCAGTTAGCTGATTTTCGCTTGGTCGCCAGTTTTACTACATCTTTCAGATTTTACAGATGGATAGACTAACATAAGATAGCTTAGATAGCTAGAGAATCATATAGTTAGCAGTGGCTTTAGAAGTAACTCGTTTTGTTATTACAGGTTTTGTGGTAAAATATACCACGGGTTGCTGCAGTAAGTGTAGACGAAGCTGTTGCAGTCATTGTTCAGTTTCGGTCAAACTTTGAAAGTGATGAACTTCCAATCTGGTCGTCTGAAGTTTGGCAGAAGATGAGTACGGCCTGAGGCGGTAAATGGAGTCGGGACTCCGTCTATACCAACGTCACAAATAACCGTAGAAAAGTCTTGGATCTTGCCTGGAAAAATATGAACGAAAAGGTTTTGGGAAAGCAAGATCCCAATAATAATTATTTCGACCAGACAGTAGTGAGCAATCCAGTAAGCTCGAGTGATGGCGAAGAAGCAGATGATACGCGTAAGGATGAGCAAGGCATGGAGACATTTGACCTGGTATCAACAGAAGAAGAATAGGCAGAGATCAGACCACATCTCAATAGTTCCTCTGACAAACATGATATCCGACTGAAACCTTGGTGTTGGACGAACGTTGTGGCAGAGGCAATGTGGCTACAATTACGAATGCCTTGTGCATTTGTATTCAAGCGAGCAGACGTATCGCTATCAGCCGATGGCCTCACTCAAACAATGAGCATCAACGGTAAATGCAAAAGTAAAAGATGTGCAAACACCTTCAATGGAAATGCCATGAAAGATATCAGTAACAATAATGTTCTCACCATCTCAGTTCGAACACGCGACACTTGCGGAAACAATCGCGACGTGGTGAAATGTCCGCTCAATGGTAGAGGACGAGCAAAAGCTCGACGAGAGTAAAAGCTGAGGGATCTTCGGTCTGGAAGAAGCGATAGGCGCGAAAGTATATGAAGCCTGGCGATGTCGAACCACCGATTATACCCTATGATGATGTTATTCGACAAGCTTGTCAAGAGGGCGTTAATGCAGAACTGGGTTTGAGAAAAAGTGATGGACGGGATCTAATACGGACGATTGAGGCATTAGAACCAGAATTTTGCGGTATCATCCACAGCGTAGCTTCGCGACCATTCCATGTGTTTTATCATTCACCGACTCAATTACACGCGTATAAAGAATATTGTCGTCTGAATCGGGATTCATGCTTAATATGCATTCTCGCAGCTGGCAGTGTGGTAAAGGCTTTGGAACGAGCAGATGGCACAAAGTCAGGATACATTTTTTTTAAATTCAATTGTTATTAACTTTGACAAAACAACAATCGCTGTTAATCAGATGCTATCTGAGCAGCATGACACAGTTTCTTGAATTTTGGATAAAGCGATGGATCCGGGCAGGTGCTCCAAAGCCAAAAGAGGCAGTATGCGATTATTCAAGAGCGTTACTTTCTGCATTATGCCTGGCGTGCAACAATCAAACTGTTAAAGCATATGTCAGTTGAGGCCAACGCTCACCATTGCCGCCCGGCGCGGCACTTCTGCCGTATCGCAGGAACAACACAATTAGGTGCAAAATAATATGGTCCATTCGGCTATAAATCTCAAAAGTATGTTCGAATTCGTTTTACGATTGTTAATTTCAGCTGAGACTTTAAAAATAAACTGACCACAAACTACAGTTGTAGTTATTATTGATTAGCAGAGCCCTGATTACGAACCCCAATGATGATGATTTATATTTATTATTTATCTGTATTTACAATTTGCGAATGTAATTGTCGTTTATCTTCTCGCCGATTACATTTTTATAGTTCTTCTCAATTTGAGCACGAAATCTTGGATTTATCTGTAACCTCTTCGTTGGTTCTAACTTTATTAAATGCTTAATTATATATTTTGAATATGTATACCATGACTTTTTGTGGACGCGGCACAGGTAGTTTCACCAACACACACGCACGCCTCGTCCGTGTGGCGGCAGGGATACCAACCGAAGACTCCACGCTTACGAGTAGGGATTTCGTTCAACCATCCCTGTTCAAGCTAGCTTTATTCTTTTTTATCTCGGAATAGCGCGCGAGAATTTGTAGGTTATGCGCTGAATTTTAATAAATTAATCGATCGGGTGAATAAGTGAATAAGGAAGCTGATTTAGCCTAATCTAAATTATTATTAATTAATGACAGGTTCGACTTGCAATCAATTTATTATGAATAAAACAATTTTTAACATGTTTTTGTCGAATCGTCGGAACAATAAAGTGCTTACTAATTACCTTCGAACACAATTAGGGCACATGCAGATTACATTACATTAATTTATTACATTGCTACGAATTATTTGTTTAAAATAATGGTAAGCAATCGAAGAGGATCGGTCTCCGGCGACTGCCTTAGCCAGTTTCAAACATCAGGGCTGCGTCTGGAACAAAACAGTAAGAATCGATGAACGGCACGTCATTAAACTTTGAAATCAAATTTGAATCGTGGCGTTCAACGAACCTCAATGTCGCATGCTCTTCAGGAGCATGTGATTAGCATTGCCGTGCCAGCTAACTTCCAACAGCTTTCTATCCAAAGCTCATCACTGCTTCTTTGTACAATTTTCTGCACCTTAGGACATCTTTGATAACCCACGCTGAGTCCCAGCGAAGAGCAATCCTTGCATCGTAGCCTGCTTCGCGGCACAGAACATCATCATCACACACAGGCACTCTGTATGAAGCAACACCGCAGAACATCTTCAAAGACTATCGTCTCTGTAACAACATTGAGGCAAAAGATTTACGGATGCTTGCGGATTCCGGATGCTTACGGATTCTTGCACAGCGTCCACAGTCAGATCAGAAATTACCTGAGACGATTAACTTTGTGAAGCACCGAAGGATGATCGATTGTAGTTGGTTGCGGCTTGAGACACCTCGAGGTGTCTCTGCAAGATTCGTCGAGGGACTTGGCCGACTTTCATTGAGGTCAGCCAAGTTCAACTTCGGACAGCTGCTTCGGTGATGCTTCATCGTATCGTCGAGGCTTATCGTAGCGTGTGTGTTCAGTTTCAAGCAAGTTCTTGGAGATGAAGATGAACATGAAGATGAATAAGACGAACAGGTCTCCATGAGCTCAGTATACAGGACACTGCGGTCACAACATTACCGGACATACAAGCTCCAGGAACACCAGGAGTTCCAGTGATACGACGATGAACGGAGGATGGTCTTCTGCGAGAGAATGATCGATCGGATAAACGAAGATCCAGCACTCATCGACCGTATATGCTTTTCGGACGAGTGCACCATTAAGTTGGTCGGTGCCCCCAACAGGCAGAACAACAGGGTTTGGGCTCAGGAACTGCCAACCGAAGTGCTGCTGTCTGAGACCCAGTACCCCAGGAAGGTCAACGTGTGGGTTGGAATGATCGGGGACACACTGATCGGGCCGTTCTTCATAGAGGGAAACCTTAATGCCGAAAAATATCTGCGGTTGCTAAGAGAGCACATAGTGCCTGCGTTGAGAGCAATAGAAGGGTTTGTGAGTGACTTTTGTATTTTACGCAAGCAGTTCGTTGGTCGTTGAAATGAAATGAAATTGAAATCAAATGCTTAATCGACTTCAGGGTAATCACGTATCTCGAATTTTTTGCAGGGTCCTCGATTATGGTTCCAACAGGACGGTGCGCCAGCGCATTTTACTCTTGCAGTGCGAGCGTTTTTAAACGAAGAGTTTCCTGATCGGTGGGTCGGAAGAGGGGGCCCGGTACAATGGCTGCCACGGTCGCCGGATTTAACCCCTCTAGATTATTCACTTTGGAGCTACCTAAAGAACCGAGTTCACCCTGAAGGTCGGATGGAAGATCTAGCAGAGCTGCGACACAGAATTACCGAAGTAATTAACAATATGGATCC
The DNA here is from genome assembly GCA_963966615.1 of Tenthredo amoena. Classification (NCBI taxonomy): domain Eukaryota; kingdom Metazoa; phylum Arthropoda; class Insecta; order Hymenoptera; family Tenthredinidae; genus Tenthredo; species Tenthredo amoena. Next base: position 9,176,213 of record OZ016490.1, read on the forward strand.
TGCTAAAGTGACTAAAATGACGCACGCGTTCTACGACTGCCTGGGGTACTGCAGCGCAGCCGCAAGACGGCATTTTGAGAAGCTGCTTATTGTTAGACGTGGAGGAGCGTTGTGAACGAAGTTAGACTAACTCCTGCTATAAACTTCTGCTGCACCGAGCATCTTCTACATCTTCAATCATGTTCTTCGTCTTATTCATCTTCATGTTCATCTTCATCTCCAAGCTGAACTGTGATCGCAGTCGGCTAACGGTGACTGCTGCTGGGACTCGCTTGAAACTGAACACACACGCTACGATGAGTCTCGACGATACGATGAAGCATCACCGAAGCAGCTGACCGAAGTCGAATACCTCGATGAAAGTCAGCCAAGTCCCTCGACGAATCTTGCAGAGACACCTCAAGGCTTCTCAAGCCGCAACCAATTACAATCGATCATCCTTCGATGCTTCACAAAGTCAATCGTCTCACGTAATTTCTGATCTGACTGTGGACGCTGTGCAAGAAGGACCCATCCGTAAATCTTCTGCCTCAATGTTGTTACAGAGACGATAGTCTTTGAAGATGTTCTGCGGTGTTGCTTCATACAGAGTGCCTGTGTGTGATGATGATGTTCTGTGCCGCGAAGCAGGCTACGATGCAAGGATTGCTCTTCGCTGGGACTCAGCGTGGGTTATCAAAGATGTCCTAAGGTGCAGAAAATTGTACAAAGAAGCAGTGATGAGCTTTGGATAGAAAGCTGTTGGAAGTTAGCTGGCACGGCAATGCTAATCACATGCTCCTGAAGAGCATGCGACATTGAGGTTCGTTGAACGCCACGATTCAAATTTGATTTCAAAGTTTAATGACGTGGCGTTTATCGATTCTTACTGTTTTGTTCCAGACGCAGCCCTGATGTTTGAAACTGGCTAAGGCAGTCGCCGGAGACCGATCCTCTTCGATTGCTTACCATTATTTCAAACAAATAATTCGTAGCAATGTAATAAATTAATGTAATGTAATCTGCATGTGCCCTAATTGTGTTCGAAGGTAATTAGTAAGCACTTTGTTATTTCGACGATTCGACAAAAACATGTTAAAAATTGCTTTATTCATAATAAATTGATTGCAAGTCGAACCTGTCATTAATTAATAATAATTTAGATTAGGCTAAATCAGCTTCCTTATTCACTTATTCACACGATTGACTAATTTATTAAAATTCAGCGCATAACCTACAAATTCTCGCGCGCTATTCCGAGATGAAAAAGAATAAAGCTAGCTTGAACAGGGATGGTTGAACGAAATCCCTGCCGCCACACGGACGAGGCGTACGTGTGTGTTGGTGAAACTAGCTGTGCAGCGTCCACAGAAAGTCACGGTATACTGTAACTTTTCGGTTGTTTCCCTGAAGGGATTTTTAGGACTCTTGAAGTGGCTATCACTACCGTCCCTCAATTCATTCGCTTTTAATTAATTTTACGGATCCGGACTGGCTTTCGCCGCGTCAGTACCGTATCCCGTTTGTTATTATAGGTAAACCCCCAAACCTATATCCCTACGGAACAGAATTAGCTTTCGCACCTTATGTCCGTTTGTTTTCACGGAGCTGGATCGACCACGACGACGATTCGTCTGATCGATCAATACCGTTTCTAGCTTGATTTTATCTTTCCTCAGTTGTGTATCCTAGCAAGCTTTTTCCTACTAGGATCACCCTACAAAACTGGGATAGCTTTCGCACACCGAGTCTGTTTTGTTGGCTTGTCTCTTATGTTAGTAATCAATTAGTCAGCACCTGACTACCAAGACTCACCGCTAGCTTGAGTTTACTTCTAATTCCTTGAGTGCCATACGCGATACAACTACAATGTCAGATATGATACACAAGAAGAACAATGATGATTCTTTAACAATTTAATGAATGATGCACTAGATGTGCTCTACTAGATACTACATAAGATCTTATAACTAGAATGGTTTACCATATTAAATACAAACGATAGGTCAACTTGATGTTTCGAGTGAAGCTCATAGAGTTGGGTTATGATATTTATTATTTTATTTGATTTAAGTCACAATGACTTTATAGCTGATTAGCGTTGATTTTATTGAGAAAGCGAGATTTTAGTTTATAAGTACGATATGATTTATTTTAATATGAAGTTGTTGATTGTAATTCACAGACTGCGCTTTGCAAGACTGTAAATGAGATTTTAATTCGACAAGCTAAATTGCGCTCTGCAAATCTAGAATTGAATTGGTGATGTTTGCGAGATGGACAAGCGCTTTGCTGTGTTCTGCTCAGAATGAATAATGGGTGAGCCAGTCTAAGCGCTGTGCTTATACACTGCTGATGATGTTTGGTTTGACCCGCCTTATATAGGTCTCTCACGGCTAATCCTTTTTCGGTGTTTAGAGTTACGCCGTCCAGACCGCTAGATGGCTGGACGGTCGGATTTTTATGTGCTGCTTCTTCGTCGGGGTAGGTCCGAATTTTCGGAAGTGTTACAATACATATATAAAAGTAATCTACTTCTGTACTTCATCTTTACTGATCGCTGACATAACGGTGAACTCTAAATCCGACGCCTGCTACCGATAATGTGGATTGTATTTCAAATTGGTAAAACGAATCATGAAGTTCATCATTTTTTTTCTTCAAAATTGCCATGGCAAATATACATTAACCGACGATTCATACTGCTCGGTTTCTGTAAATTGCGAGCAGTATTATGTATAGTTCTAACAAGGAAGCTATTATCGTTGCCCTTGATTTTAAGGAAGCCGAGAGGCAAGAACGACAAGGTCTGAAACGTGAATGGGTACACGATATTTGTATTGATAGAACCCGTCATGGAGAATATTATACGTTATTCCCACATCTTGTGCTTGACCCATCCAAATTTTACAAATACTTTAGAATGTCGTACACCAAATTTAAAGAGCTACTTAGTTACGTTACGGTGGATTCAACTAAAGAAGATACTACTTTCCGGCGACCAATAGGACCTGAACAACGGTTGGCAGTGTGTCTCAGGTAGGCTAAACAAAAGCAACATTTGTCACTAAAATTTCATCGTATCTCGTATACCGTGAGAATCAGGTGAAACCGAATGGTCCATCCGCCCAGGCGGCGAATATTTGGTATTTTCATGGGGATAGCCACTCGTTGCACTGAATATCCCTAGGGTGATTTTGGCGCGCGGTCGATGAAACTCGGCAGATCGACCGCGCGCCAGGATCACCCTAGGGACTTTTCAGCGCAACGAGTGGTTAGCCCGCTAAAAATACCAAATATTCACCGTCTGGGCGGATGGACCATTCGGTTTCACCTGATTCTCACGGTATACGTTTCAGATCTCTGAGTAGGTATGGGAGACTCGACAGTGCGCCGAATTGTACATAAGACCTGTGAGTCAATCTGGAATAGATTATCTCCAAAAGTGCTTCCAACTCCGGATACGGATGCATGGCTTCATATTGCGCAACGTTTTGAAGAACAGTGGAATTTTCCAAATTGTATAGGTGCACTAGACGGTAGACGGTTCGTAATTCAAGCACCTGCGAACAGTGGCTCAATGTACTTTAATTACAAAAAGACATTCAGCATTGTACTTATGGCACTTGTAGACGCCGACTATCGGTTCATCACCATAGATGTTGGTGCATTTGGCGAAAATAGTGATGGTGGTATATTGACAAATTCAACTTTTGGAAATAAAATTTATAATGGCACGATAGATATTCCTAACGACAAACCATTACCTGGAACTGACTATCCTGCAGTACCATACGTCATTGTAGGTGACGAAGCCTTCGCATTGAATAAAAACATTATGCGGCCATACCCAGGTGCGCACTTGCATGACGATGAATCGAACCAAAATTTTTAATTATCGATTGTCTCGTGCTAGAAGAGTTTCTGAAACACATTTGGCATATTAACACAAAAATTTAGAATATATCGAAGACGAATTAATTTAAAACCAGAGCATGTGGACAAAGTTGTGCTATAGCAACTTGTTGCTTGCATAATTTTTTGCGGAACGACGTTTTACAACATTCTGTCCATCTACCTTCTGTAACACGGCATATTCCAAATTTGATAGTTCCCACCCTTAATCCATATTTTAGCGGAAATGCAGTAAATCCTATATTCTAAGTATGAAAGAAAATGACCGTTATACATGTCAAAATTCTAAAAATAAATTTAGTCATGTCTGTGGACAATATATTCTTAAATCTCAAGACGTAGAACTGTAGCTTTTTCTATAATTTTATACATATTTTGATTAATATTTTCATTAATTGTTGATTATTATTGTTATTATTAACTATTCCACAAAAATGGTACGTGTTATAAAAATGTTATGGTTGTTTCATTAAATGTTAATTTAAATTTGAAAATAAATATGTATTTCATGTTGCGTTATACATAAAAAAAACACCTTATTTGTTACGCGGTGTTATTATAATTAATTAGTACTTAATTATTCTTGAATAAGTATATGTAGATTATTATCATATTATTATTATTATTCATATTTTAAATTGTGCAAATTTGTATAAGTAAAATTATATGATAGTTGAACTAGGAGCTTTGAAGATCCGAAACAGAAGTTCGTCGGTTTCTGTTGCCAAAATAATTCTCAATAATGAAATCAACGACAAATTTTACGCATTTGGTAATTTATTTAAAAAGGCTCTGCAGACCATGAAACGGTATGGACGAAGAAACTTTCATTCTAATTGTGCAAACGTATAGAATATTGTGGGACATGCGGGACCCATGTTCCACAACATTTAAACCCACTTCAAATTTTTGGCGTCGATTAGTTGCAAACAATTGCAAATTAGAAGACGTGAAAATCATTTGATTATTAGAAATGGATATCGCAAGTGCAGATAGAGTGGAATTTAGGGGTGCACAGAAAAATCAAGTTAATAAAGGAGTTCGAAACTCTGTTGACACAAATTTTGAGTTGATGGTGGTGCGGGAAGCGGACAATACTAATAATTGTAGATCCGCAGAAAAATTCGGGGTTTCAGAAAAAAATGTACGCGATTGGCGAAAAATGAAACCAAAGCTCAAGAATGCTTGTTCCACACGCCGAAGTTTTCGAGGGCCTAAAGTAGGGATATCTTCCGAAATAGATGAAGAGGTTTGCGCTTATATTCTTGATAAGCGCAATCCTTAGAAATTGCGAGACGCTTGAATATCCCGCATCGAAATTTCAAAGGTAGCTTAGGATGGTGCCGGCGCATGATGAAGAGAAATGGTTTGGTTTTGAGACGACGCACAACCCTAGCGCAGCATTTACCGCACAACTTCCAGAAGAAACTTATAGAATTTCAGAGATTTGTGCTAAATTTACGAAGAAGCACAATTATTTGCTCAGTCAGATAGGTAATGCTGACCAGACCCCAGTTTGCTTCGATATGCCTTCTAATACTACGGTCAATTTGAAAGGTGCAAAAAGTGTCTCGATTGAAACCACGGGTAATGACAAATTGAGGATTACAGTCATGCTAGCAGTCTTAGCAGATGGTACAAAGCTGCCACCGTACGTTGTACTAAAACGCAAACGACTCCCAGAAGAAGCGTAGCCAACTGGACTTTATGTGCGTTGCCAAGAAAATGGATGGATGAACGAGGAATTAGTGCAAGACTGGTTACGCGTTGTGTGGAATAATCGACCTGGAGCGCTGTTAAAGAAAAAAGCAATGTTTGTACTAGATGCCTTCCGGGGACATACAACTGTGAAAATCAAACAGGAGATTCAGCGATTGAATACGGAGCTAGTTGTCATCCCCGGAGGTATGACATCCCAATTACAAGTGCTGGACGTTGTTGTGAACAAGCCATTTCAAGACCACCTCAGATCGTAGCACACCAATTGGATGCCAGAAGGGCAGCAAACTTTGACACCAACTGGGAAAATAAGGAAACCAAGCGTTACCTTACTATTGCAATGGATCAAGGCATCCTGGCAAATGATTCGAAACGAAACAATCGTCAAAGGCTTCAAAAAATGCTGCATTAGCAATGCAATGGATGGTACAGAAGATGAGGATAACACTGATACAGTGGTTGAGGAAACTACTGATAGTCCAGGAACTTTAGGATTTCACTTCGGAAAAAGTCCAACCAAGCTGAAAATTGGTATACACTTACCTTTCAGCTCTCCAAATAAGGTGTGAAAAATCCCCGGAATTCGCTTGTACGCATAACTTGTGACAGCCCAAAAACGGGGAAAAAAATTACCTTTTTTCGGTTTTTCGCAAATATCTTCGTTCCTGTCGGTCTTACGGCCATAAGGTATACTTATAAAAAATAAAGAGCGGGAAATTATCTATAAAAAAGGTAGAATAAAGTTTATTGATAACACTAATAGTTTTCACGTAATCTGGCATTGCAACTCCAATATAAATTTTGTATGGATATTTAATTGTATGTAATGATCGAAATCGAAGTTTCTGTGCGGTATCTTCTCCTTTTAATATTTTTATAGACATTCTGGTATAAATAATAGTATATTCAAGTGTGCAATATTAACGTTCCTGTTTTTGATCTTCTTATTCTAACATTATAAAGATGTAAAAGTCTATCGTAAAAAAATCAAGTTTGTCAGGTTAGGTATAATCTAATTTTTTTTTTCGTGAATACTTAGGAATACATAACTAAAAAAATGATGGTTGTTTATGTAACTTAATTTCTGACAGCTTATTTTCTTTCAGTTGCTTCCCCTCCTTCTTCGAATTGTTCTTGATTTTCCCACGGGACTGGTGGGAAATTCCAAGATTGCTCGGAATCATCAATAGAATCGGTTTCTGGGTCGTCGATATCGTTTCTTTTTTCTATCGAATCTTCGATTGGGGCAGCATTCAGACAAGACGTCCCACGACAATTACCGCAAACTGCTGAACATTGGAGGCCCAACTTTCGACAGCCGCACAATGCGCCACAGCCTTTCGAACAGTTACAAAAAATCATGTTCAAAAGACGCTCCGGGGCAGGAGGTTGCGATGTTTTTATTGGCTCCAATATGCCGTTTTTGAATATCCATCCCCAATCTTGCGGGTTCAGCTGATTTCCTAACCAATACTGCACCTGGTAGTAAACACGATACAGGTGCTCCTTAGCTGCGTCAGCTGTTGGGGGTAATAAACTCAAATTTACCGACTTGTTTCTGCCTATAGCTCTCATAAAGCATAGATAACGGTATGCGTTCAAGTCATCTTGTTTAACTGGAGCGCCATACACAGCTAGAAATATTCGAATTCCATTCGAAGAAATTGATTCTCGAGAAGCATCACTCTGGTTGAAAATTTGGACTGCAGCACGTAGGTCTTGACGTTTTGCGAAAAGTTTCAGAGCTGCAGTTTTTCCTTTATGAAAAAGAGCAGACGTTGTGTCACATCCAGTGAAAGCGTGTATAAGTAGAAGATGATCCCTGATATCTTCGTGATCATTAAAACTTCGAGAAGAGTAAAGTTTTCGCTCGACTTTTCCCTTGCCCGGTTTGAGGAAGAAGATCTCTTCATCAATCGGAGTGCGAGCAACCAAAATTACCAAGAGATCCACGTCTTCCCCAACAACAACCGTTCTATTTGTGCGTGAACATTCCAAAGCTGTTTCAATTATTAAAACGTCAGCATCATCTTGAGCATGTCTAACAACAAAATCATTAGCTTCGAACTTGACAGACAACATCGAAATCAATCTGCGCTTGTTGTTACTGTTGGAAAGGAATTTTTCTTGGTTCACTGTGACATTCATCGTCTCGTCGAAGTAGGTATCAGCAGATGACGATTTTGCGGCTCGACGACGTTGTTCCATAGCTTTCACGCTGTTGGTGCTATTGTTGTATCCATCGAAAACTATGACAGCGTTTGAACCGTAATACCTTTGTACATAACCAATATACTTTGAACAAATCGAATCGAAAGATTCATTCTGATGCCATACAACCCGATGTAAGAGAAATCCTCCGTCGATGACGTATGTAACTTTTGTAAAATCAAGTTCAGTTACCGATAGTTTGAAGACGTCAAACAAAGCTGACTTTTTTCCCTTACGCAAGTACCCTTCAATAAACATTGACAGCGGGAACGGAGCTAACTCATATCGCATATAAATACGGAGCTCTCCATCTGATCTTTTCATGGCACTGATTCTCTGGAACAGCAATAATGGATCAATAGGCACCGTCTTATCACGAACTTTGACGTTACTGTTGACCGTTAAAAGCGAAAGTACTCTGTCAGCGCGGGAGGATTTGATGTCTTTGAAATTTTGACCGATCTTCTTCTCCATCACAGTAGTGCCGATCTTCTGAGCATTGTGGCAGTTTATTTTCTCGTCACCACTTATCCCCGTTGCAATGGACATAATTTGTTGAATATCGGGGAAAGGATGATGAGATTGAAACCATTGGAGTATCTTCTGTACGTCTTCACGGTCTCTGTTTACGCGCGAATCTCTTGCATCGACATGTTGTTCACCGGTATCGAAAGAAAGTTTACAAAAGCTCTCCAGACCTTCAGAAATATTGCACGCAGCCAATAGTCCAAGAATCCATTTACTCAAGACACTTTCCTTGGTACTTCTCCCATGTGTGAATCCTTCTCTTGATTTTGAAGATTTCATGAGATGCTGTTCAATTATCATGTCACTCCATGTTCCGCAGAAATATTTGTCCGAACGTTTTATGGAGAAGAAGTTGTTGGTGAACTTCTTGAAAGCTTCATTCTCCATAGACATTTCTAGTTTTTGCATATCTTGAATATACAAATGTGCCGATTTCGCGTATAGAAAATGCCCCGCAGCATGAAAGTATGGAAGCATTTTTTTAATGGCAGTCAAATGCGCCTTCCAACAGCCCAGTCTTTCAGCTCTAATGAATTCTTTTGCAATTGTGACCATCTCAAAATACTGTACCCACAGTTTCGCAGTTGGGCCTTTATTTTCCAATTCAGACATTTTGTTATCAAATGCTTTTTTCAACTCGCCGACTACACTTGAACTTTCAATCTCATCAAATGATGGCGATTCTTCGTCTGAACTCTGAAGGCAAAGCTTTACTAACGCACTCTGATCGTCATCGAACGTGATCTCATTGAACACAATTTGAGACAATGCCACTTGGAGCAATGTATGAGCTCTGATTGCTCTGGCGTATGCGTGACCCTGCAACATTTTATCCACGGAATTTGGTGCGTAAACAGTACTGATTGCTTCCTTCAGACCACTTCCTGCCATTATGTATCCGATTGATGCAAGAAAAGACATCAGCAAATGAAAACCTCCAAGCCTCACGATTATCTTCGAAAGCTGTGTATCACCATCCGATGCTGCAACAATTTCTCGTGCTTTCAAATACAGGGGTTGATCAAATGTGACAACGCACGTCGTATGGCCGTGTTTTTGTCCATCGTTAAGAATGCTCTGCAAAGATGTATATATAGTGTTGTAATCACTTGCGGGTGCGTTGATAAACGGCAAGAAAATTATACGGGACTTGAAATATGCCTCGTTTTTCGTTAAATACTCCATGAAGCCACTCCAACCTGGTATTTTTGGTAGGTCTTTCCACTTTCCATACATCCATAATACATCTGTATTTCGGAGCACTGACTCCGTCGTTACCTCATCACAATCAAGTTCTTCTACCGTGATCTTCTTTAATCCTTGTACACCACTATTTTCATAAATCTGTATCGGAACTTTGGCAACCGTTGCCATCTCTGCTGCAGTAGGCATCGTTCGTAATCTGAATATCTGTTGACTGTCATGGATGGTATCATGCGGAGTAACGATTCGAATGATGCCCATGGAATGAAATGTATTCGCACCGTCAAGCGTAGACACATTGTGGTCTGCGTTGTCACAAACATGTTGAATGAAACAGCCCTCTTCTGGAGGAGAAAGTAAAGGCTCAGGATGGAATACACTTGAAGATTCGTAAATAACTGTCTCTTTGTAAGGTGCACACAAACCCAAGCACGATAAAATTTCGACTAGTCGTTTTGACGCGAATTGCCTGTGCAAATAAACGGAAAGTCCAATCTGTAGAGGTGAAAGAAATGATCGTGGACGAACTGCAGACATGATAGCATGGCTAATGGTGGTACACTTCTTTTGTAGTGGCTCTAATTTACCTTTTTTATTTTTAATAATGATCTCCTCTATGAAAAAACGAAGAGATTTTGGAACAGAAATATTTACATCGTCAAACATACGCGTGCTCGGAGGATAATAGTCAGTTTCACAGGCTACAGAACGTATATCCTGTCGAAGAATTGCTGCGGCTGCTGTCAAAACTCGATAACGTTCTTCATCGGCGTTGTTTTTTTTGTTTTCGTACCATGTTTTATTGAGAATATCGTAGTGTGTATCTCGAAAACAAATAATGGATGGTCCCGTACTTTTCGACGTAATGACAATTCTATCCCCATAACGGTCCTGGAGCTTCGTTCTTATAGTTTTATCGTCTGGTTGAAAATCTTCGAGGACTCCTTTCAATTCAGTGAAGGTAAATTGACAGTCATCATTATTTTCTATGTAGGCGAAAATATTTTCCATTGCTGCGATAATTCGGCCATCCACAGGGCGACCTGTTTTTTTTCCGGTGCCTGGTGAAAGAAAATGGATAAAGCAATTGCTGTGATATTTTGCTTCGGCTGCAACCAAATCTGTCTCGAAGATGATCCTCTTCCGAACAGCCTGGGTCTGATCATCTTTTCTTTTTTCGACGATCTGCATTACGGTTTCTTTGAAGCCGATTGTTGCAACGTGCTTAATCGTTTTGCGGAGCTCCTTACGGGTTTTCTTTTCTTTTTCCTCATCAGCCTCGGTTCCACAAAAAATACAAAGCTTCTTAAAGTCGAAAGATGGTGCGGATGATCGCATCTTGCTTTTTGGAGGACTACATCCCGATGAACCAGCAGCATCCTCGGTAGCACGTTTCCTTTTGAAAGCGTTAATACTGGACTGGCGAGTATAGTCTTTACGACAGGCCACGTGCACCTGGATAGATTGCACATCACTAAACAGTGCTATTTTTCCATCATTTCTCTCAACACTCGCGGCCTTTAACTTATCTATTCCCCGCTCAACTGTTACAGATTCGCCACTTGCGAGAGTTTCGTCACAAATACCGCACAATTGTTCCATTATGAGTAATTTCCTTGAAAACGCGACATAATATACGTCCAGTGTGGCGTAGCAACGATTTGGGACTGTGCGTCTAGCAAACCTCACCAGCAAAAACAGGCACAGCAGGTATAAAATCCGACCCAATCTATGCACTAACGTCAGAGGGGAAGCGCAGCTGCTATGGCGCCGCCACACAGAATGCAGGACGCAGCGGCGCGGCAGCTAAAAAACTCAATCTGATGTTTCACACCTTTTTTCGGTGGAAATTACTAGTTCTATCAATAAACTCTATTCCACCTTTTTTGTAGAGAATTTCCCGCTCTTTATTTTTTATAAGTATACCTTATAGCCGTAAGACCAACAGGAACGAAGATATTTGCAAAAAACCGAAAAAAAGGAAATTTTTTCACCGTTTTTGGGCTGTCACAAGTTATGCGTACAACCGAATTCCGGGGACTTTTCACACCTCATTTGGAGAGCTGAAAGGTAAGTGTATACCAATTTTCAGCTTGGTTGGACTTTTTCCGAAGATGAGCCCATTTTTTGCCTAAAGTTCCTGGACTATGACGCAGACACTGACAAAGACTCTGACGTAGGCACTGACAACGACTCGGACGTAGACTTTGTCGTTTAAAAATTATACCTACTTTTCAAGTTTAAGATTAAAAATTCTAAGTCCAATTTATAAATGTTTTAAAAAGTGCAATAACTACCTCTAGGTTTCAAATGAAATATTTTAGTCTAAGTCACTTTGGAAAATATTGTACCTATTATTTAAAAAATGAAATTTATGAAATTTATATACATCAACATACTCTTGTGATATCAATTTCGTCATGAAACTCGACTTATATTCGGTATCTAAAAAAAAGTCCGAAAATGCAGTCTGAAAACTAGGGGTCGACTTATATTCGGAACAATACGGTATGCACGGGCCTTGGAGCTTTGTGCATATGTATTAAATATAAAATTAAAACTAACAACTTGCAAAAAAAAAAATAGTAAATATTGAGAGCTTAAAAATTATATTTGAAAGCATAATGAATTGAGCCATAAAATTAACGTTATGAAATGTCCGAACTTCAATTGTCTTCGCTGTTATTCCAACAAGCGATATTTTGACGTTATCACATTGCAGTTATGAATGCAATTATATAACACAAAAGTTAGTGAATAAGCCCCCAGATGAAATTCCTGGACATCTGTATGGACGAGCGGGAGATAATATCCAATATTAATGCGAAATATGTATATTAGTCCATTGAATTTACCTGCATCTATGAGCACAGAGGATTATCTACAATCGGATGTGATGCCGAGTGGGGATGCTGATATTGAAGATGCGCAGTATGATACTGCAAACAGCTGTGACAATTCGGGTAAGTTTAATTTAAAAAATGTGTATTATACATTTTTATATTATAATCGTCTGTAAATTTTTATGAATGTTAGTAAATTGAAATCACACAGTATACTATATTAAGTATCAAAATACTGTACATTGTACAATATATTGAAATATAAAATCGAACTTCAAAGAAAAATGTTAAATTTTGCAGGTATTGGTTACAGTGGAGTTCATAAGAGAATGTGCTGTAGGGAAGGCTGGGGTAAAATGGAGCGGTGAAAAAAAAAAAAAAATGGTTGAAAAATTCGAGTATAAATATCAACTTTATTGATACAATTGATGTGAAATTGAAAAAAAATCTAGAACGTAAAAAAAAACTCATGACCAAAAAAATTAAAATCAAGAAGAATAGCAGCATAATTCATTATGGCTTTCTGGTTTGCACACAATAATCACACTAATATTGAATGTTCTTCGAGCTTTCTTCAATTCAGGTATATATACCTGCAACCGCCACTTCGGAAAATGAACTTTTCAACTACACGGGAATTATGGGCTAATTATGGGCTAATTTTGGGCACGAATCCCGATTTTTGGGCTCGTTGATTTTTTAAAAAAACTGTGGCGGTGCTAGATCGGAAAAAAGCCAGAACCGCCACAATGGAGAAAAAAAGAGATCAAATTTTACTTTCGACGAGAATTTTGTGCTTTTTATGGGCTTTCAGATACCGTTAACGGAAAACAAGAATCCACTTTCTCACTTGAGAAAAACAAAAAAAAACATCTTTTTTTGTCGATTTCGACTCGAGCCCAAAAATTAGCGTTTGATATCTGAAGAGCCCATATTTCACCCTGCAATTTGATCGGTCAAACGTCCCGAAATTCCCATTTATTCACCTACTTTACTCTTGTAGCCAATGTCCACGAGGAATTTTGAGTTATTTTTTTTTCAATTTGGAGTCGAGCCCAAAAATTAGCGTTTGATATCTGCAGAGCCCATATTTCACCCTGCAATTTGATCGGTCAAACGTCCCGAAATTCCCATTTATTCACCTACTTTACTCTTGTAGCCAATGTCCACGAGGAATTTTGAGTTATTTTTTTTTCAATTTGGAGTCGAGCCCAAAAATTAGCGTTTGATATCTGCAGAGCCCATATTTCACCCTGCAATTTGATCGGTCAAACGTCCCGAAATTCCCATTTATTCACCTACTTTACTCTTGTAGCCAATGTCCACGAGGAATTTTGAGTTATTTTTTTTTCAATTTGGAGTCGAGCCCAAAAATTAGCGTTTGATATCTGCAGAGCCCATATTTCACCCTGCAATTTGATCGGTCAAACGTCCCGAAATTCCCATTTATTCACCTACTTTACTCTTGTAGCCAATGTCCACGAGGAATTTTGAGTTATTTTTTTTTCAATTCGGAGTCGAGCCCAAAAATTAGCGTTTGATATCTGAAGAGCCCATAATTCACCCTGCAATTTGATCGGTCAAACGTCCCGAAATTCCCATTTATTCACCTACTTTACTCTTGTAGCCAATGTCCACGAGGAATTTTGAGTTATTTTTTTTTCAATTCGGAGTCGAGCCCAAAAATTAGCGTTTGATATCTGAAGAGCCCATAATTCATCCTGCAATTTGATTGGTCAAACGTCCCGAAATTCCCATTTATTCACCTACTCCACTCTTGTAGTCAATGTCGACAGAGAAATGTTCAGAATTTTCTCGTCTTCGGCTCGTGCTTGCTTGCCTGGCCTTGTACTGCAAACTCCGGACTCGGGCAAAAAAGTCCCACTTCTCGCCCTTGGTACATAATATACTATATACGGCAGTTCAGAGATGGACACTGCGAACTGCACAACAAACTTCCGTATGACTGAGATCAGCTGTATAAAGTGCCACGTCACCGACTGAACATAGGTGTCAAAAAAATACGTTTGCATATTGATGCCGTAAAAATATAATTTTTTTTGCACGTAGGTCCTATTTTCACTCCTAAATTTCTTACCAAAGCAAGATGATACGACAGTGTGGTAAAAAAGTTCAGTAGCAGCTCTTTTTCGTTGTTTTTCAATCAACAAAAGAAGGGTTTATTATTCGGAAGAATGTTGGACCACGCAAGTTTTCAAAATTCCTGAAAACTTGGATCTTTTGGTTACCCCTTTCTGTTTGATAACGAAAAATGAATGTAGAAATAAATAGCCGTAATACCCAATTTTTCATTTATATTTACAATAAACAAATTCAGCATTGATAGTCAGCAAATAAAAAAAAACGTGCAATTTAATATTTCTTTCACATTTTTGGTTCATAAAGCGCCATTTTCAAGAAAAATTTCAAGAAGACCAATCTCGTCAGTTTTTCAACCTCAATTTCATCAGTTTTGTCAGCTTCAGGTCGGTTGGAAATTGAAAAAAAAAACCTTCGATTCGATGAAGGGTATTTTGACGAATAGGAGTCACGGGTGATCTATAAACTTTATTTATTCTCATTCATTGGTAATTTATACACTTAAGATGGCTATTCAATATCGCGTCAAACATGACGTACATTGGAGCATATAATGTTGCATCAACCGCGTGCCGACAGAATTTCATTCACCGGCGCTGTTTTGACTTTTGGTTGAAGTCGGCATTTCGTCTTTTATCCCTTCTATACATCATTTCGAACTTGGTGAGCACGTCTCAAGATTTTCAGTATTGCAGGGCGCGTTTGCAGAATTAAACGTATCTCGTTACAGAGTTGACAATGATGAAGTCCCGCGGAAGGCCTCGCGCTGTTGACCGGTCAACGGTTGTGAGTGCGATCTTAGAACGGAAGTGTGACATTGTTCAGAATAATGGTAAAATCGTTTCAAAATTCGCGGAGGTGTGGGAGTTACTATCTCACGATTTGAACGATGTGACAAAACCATCAGCTTTATATAGTTTTGTGTCGTGTAACAGGGAGGGTGTAAAGGACCAACTCATTGCCACACAAAGTGAGGATCGTGCTTTTTCCGACATCGCATTCGAGAGTGTGAGTGATCAGGATCCATCAATTTTCGATCTTTCGGTAAACGCGTCAGTTACGAACGTGACCCTAGAAGCTGAAGAAAAGAAATTCAATGTTTTATTGGACAAGTCGGAGTTCAACAAATTGTTGGCCGAAAAAGTGTACGTTAGGCGAGAGAAATACCGGAACAAAGAGTACGAACGTAAGTGCACTGTGCTCAATTCAGGGGTTTGGCAACAGCTGATTACTGCGAAAATATGGGAAGTCGATCGTCTGAAGTGCGCATTCAATTTCAAAAACCACAAACTGACCCGAGATGCCACGAGTGGATCGATCAATGGCGCATGCAGGTGCGGTGGAACAATTCGTTGCAATATAGATAATTCTGTTGCCGACGCTGCTCATGTGTCCATCGAATGCGTCATCACCACCGGACGGGGTGAGTGCGGGAAACGACCACTTCGCGCTCCAATTAGGCAAGAAATTGGAAAACGGCTTTGTACTACATCAGCCGTCGTTCTCCGTGCTAAAATGGCTGACGAGCTGATGTTGCCAGGCGATCCTGAACCACCACACTTGTATAAGGCATCGCAAATGAACGCGGCGAAACACGAGTATATGATCTCGCAGTATCTACACGCTGATCCATTCACAGCGTTGACAATCATGATGATGCATTCACTGAAAAATATAATCCATGTAGCGTCTTCGCATCCGTTTTTTGTATACTACTGGTCGAATCATCAGCTAGAAGTATACCGCGAATACGCCAGAAGAGAGCCAGCGTGTATACTAATCGATGCGACAGGTGGGGTGGTGAACAAGACGATAAAGGCGGATAACAAGACAAAGTCGAGTCACATTTTCCTCTATCACATAGTGGTCCATTGCAGCGCTGGGCAGTTTTCAGTGTGCCAAATGTTGTCTGAAAGACATGATACAACTTCGATCCATTGTTGGATCCTCGAATGGATGAAGACGGGAGCCTCGAAACCCAAAGAAGTTGTGTGTGACTCCTCGAAAGCTCTTCTCGGTGCAGCTATAAGAGCTTTTACGAGTTTCGATACAATCGAGGCGTACGCTGATTCATTCCTGGAACAAGACATCCCAGAATGCTACGTTCGCATTGACGTGGCGCATTTCATGAAAATGTATTCTGGTGTCCTGAAGCATGTTAGTCGCACAGTTCGCAAGTTTTTTTTGGCGGCAATGGGGCAACTTGTTTTGGCCCGTAATCTGACGAGCGCGCGGGAAATCCTGACAGCAATTTTAAGGGTAGGCCGCAGTGAGTCGAGTGGTTACCTCTCGGATGGTCGGCCGACAGATTGCGAGCGACACAAGCGAGCACTTATCGAGATGTTTGCCGGCAATCCAACTACGGAATGGTTCGATGAAGACTCAAATATTTCGGATGGGTCAACATCTAATCAGATTGGCGAGGGCCTATTCTCTGGCGCAAGATCCGCTAATAAATGGTCTGCGTGGGTCAAAGCCATTGACGATGACGTAAAATCGAGCTGCGGTACGGGAGATGATTTTGATGCGGCAAATGCCTATAACGCACCTAAATTTGCTGATAGGTTGGTAAGCGACTGCACGTGGCTGCCGCTCTGGTCATGCATATACCGCGATGACTTTGGCTACGGCCGCGTACCTGCAACAAGTGCAAGTGTTGAAAGCGAATTCAACTTGATCAAGAACCATCTCATGAAGGAGTGCACGCCGCGTATGCGAGTAGATCAGTTTGTTGAAAAACATGTGCACTATCTTAGCGGACGTACTAAAATTGTCAACGCTAGACAGATCTTGGATAGCGTAGCATCGTCAGCCGAATCTGCCTCGAACGAGGTGCTCTCACGCATCGACAATACGGCCCCACCGGAATCGTCCGTAATTTCATGCCCCGCATGCACTGATAACAATTTTCCCTCCGGCGCTCATTTATGCACTATATGTACGAAGCCTGTCCACGCTCTGGACGGTTGTTCTGTGGCCGTGGAATCATCAGCTGAGGGATACGGGCAACGCCGTATCTGCATGGCGTGCAAAGACCATCAAAGCACGCCAAGCATTTTAGCTTCAAGAGAAGTAGAAGATTGGGGCGGGCTATCGTCAGCCGCAGCGAAAAAGAAAAAATCTTTGTACCTCGTGCCTAATCAACAAACACTTGACGCGATTTCGCATGATCGATTTTCGAAAATGCCTATCTTAAAAAACGGTAATCGTACGGAAGGAAAGGTATGTTTTTTGATAATTGCGCAATATTTGCACTTGGTTTTCAGAGCTAAGTTACTCATTCCAGTATCACGCGGCGTAGTCAATGTGAAGGGCGACATATGATTCCGAAAAAAACGAGGCAATTGAAAACATTGACATGTCTTCCTCATTATTTTATCTCAATCACAAAGCTGTCTCTTTGTCCGCCGACATTATTATGAAATTTCAAAATGCCATGATAAATTTAAATTTTGAGAAGATTCACACCTGTTGGCGGAAAGGCAACTCCGTAGCTCAAACCGTTTACGATTATAGACGTTTTAATTTTACAGAACCAGCACACATACATATATATATATACGTCCAAACATTTTCCTAAACGCGATTTTCCGATTATTTTGAAAATTCTATAAGCACTCTAGCATAAACATCTTGGAGAAGTGTTCTTTGTGAAAACGAAGCTTCTATAAGAAAGCAGAATAACTGAATTATATCCTAAACTAGAAAGTACATCGTACATCACTGAAATTTCGTTAATCACTGAAACGTTTCTTGCAGGCACAGAAAATCCGAAACCAAAAATTATCATTGGAAAATACCTGCGCTTTCGACAGTATTTTTCAAATCCTGTTGAGCACCATCTGTGATGATCACGATTTCAAAAATTATGCATCCCACAACAAAAACAATGCCCCTATCGTCGATATGGCTTTGGATACAGCCGATAGAGGTCTGCGAAATCATACGTACCGGTTGCGAACTGAAATCTTGTTACGGATTTTTCCGATTCCCGACACCACAAAATCATGCGTGTCAATACGTTGCGAAGCGACGGTTGGGTTTCTGGCAAAGCAACTCCTCAAGGATACTCCAAGCATCATGGAAGTCTCGTCGTGTGACAGAGGTTGCCCACCCCGGGAAAAGCCACTGGTTGTGCCACAAATCACACCAGCCATATTAAAGGTAGAATTTGGCAATGTTATTCAAGAGCACATTGCTATAAATGAAGAATCCAAATGTGCCACTTGCCCCCACGGATATGAGACGACTCAAATATCTCATATAGGTGAATATGCTCGTCATTATCGATTACGTATAATGCAAGTCAAGATTTTGAATATCGAATTGCCTAACACATTTTATAGATAGATCATGATATTGACCCACGCGGCTGACGACCCTCTCTCTCGTTTTCACACGATCCCTATGACGCTATCTCTATTGCACTGGCACCTCCGCCACAAGTGTGTAGCCGAGCCTTAAGGGCGTTGGGTAATCAGAAAGCGCAGGATCTCTGGGTGTCCGCGCGACAGAGCCGAGGCAGCGAACGTCACGGGAGAATGTAAGGAAACAAGAGAGAGCGTCGTTAGCCCGGCCTCCGACTTTTCTCCTAGCTTTTTTATTTTTCAAGATAATGCGATTCTTAACAAGCCATTTGATAGATAAAGCATGAATTTTTGCCCCATCCAAGCCAAATTTTGAAAAAAAAATTACTGGTCGCTGTGCCTCATCGCAAAGATAGCCTATACTTTCAGGTATGCTTTTCGCGGAACTGGGCGGAAAATCGGAAATTTGGCACCAGAGATGACAGAGATATATTGGCCACTTCACCAAATCCTGTACGCAAATCCGGCTTGCAAATTTTTGATGGTTTTTTTGTGATTTCTACGCATTATCTAGGTGTCAACGAAGAGATTCCCCGAGTATGAAAAATCTCTGACTTCAGTTAATAGGAGTTCTCGTAATCAATAGATTTTGCTTCGAAATTTTCCAATCTGATTGAACGGTTCAAATATTGCCGGAAAACAAAATTAGGAACACGGTTGTCAATCAGAAATTTTCTGAATTTTTCGAAAATGATGTTTTTTCTCACTTATCATTTTAAGCGCGAAATTCGAAAAATAAAACTTGAAATGAGAATTCCACCATGTTTCCCATCGTTTTTTTGAAAATCAGATTTCGTTTTCTAACAATTCATGAAATTTCCGATTTAAATCATGTCTGAAAATTTTCTGCTCGTTTACTTCCAAGTCATAGTTACGGTTTAAATGAAATTTGAGTGTGCACTTCTTCATTGTTACTCCTCTATTTTCGACTTGGAGGTAAGCGAGCGAAAAATTTTTAGACATGATTCAAATCGGAAATTTCCTGAATTTTTAGAAAGCGAAATTTTATTTTCAAAAAACGATGGGAAACGTGATGGCATTCTCATTTTAAGTTTTATTTTTCGAATTTCGGGCTGAAAATGATTAGTGAGAAAAAACAACATCGTTTTCGAAAAATTCAGATTTCCGATTGACAACCGTGTTCTCAATTTTGTTTTCCGGCAATTTTTGTACCGTTTAATTAGATTGGAAGATTTCGAAGCAAAATCTATTAATTACGAGAACCCCAATAAACTGAAGTCAGAGATCTTTCATACTCGGGGAATCTCTTCGTTGACACTTAAATAATGCGTAAAAATCATAAAAAGAAAACATAAAACATTTGGAGGCCGGATTTGCGCACAGGATTTGGTGGAATGGCCAATAAACTTGATCTATAAAATGGCTCCCTAAAGACCCTATTATCTCAGAGAATAAGAAAAAGAGACAGGAAATCAAGACCATCTTTTGGCGCGTGCGATAGCCAACGCCCTTAAGGAGGTTCACGAGGTACGCTGCAGTGCAGCAAGGAAACTGTCACGCAGTACGAAGCAAGTTGCGCTTTAACATTTGCTTCAATCGTAAAAAGTGCACTGACATTAAATGCGGTGAAGAAGCGGTGTCATTTTTGACATGCTCTGTGACTGTATCGGCTCTCAATTTTTTTCCATACACTTTTTCTAGAATTAGAATGACGGGAACACGGAGTTCCATTTGGACCTATGTTATCATGAAAAAGATCAATAATAATTCTGAAAAAACAGTAGAGATAAAAATGCTAAAACAATTCAGGCCGGTCCGTATGCAGGTTCGAAACATTGGATATAAATCCAGAATTATTTTCACATTTTTGCTCAACCTGGTGACCCTCCTTCAGCAAACGAGATCCCTTGGCCAATCTAAAGAATGAATCAAGCGAAATTGTTCTACTTACAGGCCATGTCGTTGTTTTCGAAGTATTCGATTTGGAGTCCGAATTGCACCTAATACAAATCGGTGCATTACCAAAAGAGTTCGATCACCCATTGACGAACGAAAAATACGCCCTGAAAGGAGTGGTGCATTATAAAGTCCCAATGAGAAAAACGCGTCGTTCAAGCGATATTACACCTGTGGGTCACTACACCGCAATGTGCCACAGACAGTCCGCGATGTGGGTACAGTACGACGACAACGTGGGCAAGGAACGCGTTATGAAAGCGGCTGAAAACGTTAACCCTCATCTTCTCCTTTTTGTACGCCAAATTAAAAAATACTAAACGAGTTCATTTAATTGTGAAATTTCTGACCTTCATTTCATTTCTTCCCCTAGCATTCTGCGTCTACACTTTGAATTTTTTTCTATGCATAGATACTAGCATCATTTACAACATAACGTAGGGTTTTTGTATTTGGACCTTTTCTACACCTTTGAGAAATGAAAAACTATTTTTTTTCCAAATTTCAGTATAGGCCCACCTTAATATCGTATATGGGGCCTTCCACACCAACTCGACTAGTGCTGAACCCCGACCATCCCGAAATTATTCGGGTTTTTTTCCAATATTCTACGCGGTAAAAAAAATTGAAAAAATTGAAAAAAAAATAACTCAAAATTCCTCGTGGACATTGGCTACAAGAGTGAAGTAGGTGAATAAATGTGAATTTCGGGACGTTTAACCAAGCAAATTGCAGGGTGAATTATGGGCTCTGCAGATATCAAACGCTAATTTTTGGGCTCGACTCCGAATTGAAAAAAAAATAACTCAAAATTCCTCGTGGACATTGGCTACAAGAGTAAAGTAGGTGAATAAATGGGAATTTCGGGACGTTTGACCGATCAAATTGCAGGGTGAAATATGGGCTCTTCAGATATCAAACGCTAATTTTTGGGCTCGAGTCGAAATCGACAAAAAAAGATGTTTTTTTTTGTTTTTCTCAAGTGAGAAAGTGGATTCTTGTTTTCCGTTAACGGTATCTGAAAGCCCATAAAAAGCACAAAATTCTCGTCGAAAGTAAAATTTGATCTCTTTTTTTCTCCATTGTGGCGGTTCTGGCTTTTTTCCGATCTAGCACCGCCACAGTTTTTTTAAAAAATCAACGAGCCCAAAAATCGGGATTCGTGCCCAAAATTAGCCCATAATTAGCCCATAATTCCCGTGTAGTTGAAAAGTTCATTTTCCGAAGTGGCGGTTGCAGGTATATATACCTCTTCAATTCCACATCAATTGTATCAATAAAGTTCTTATTCATACTCAAGTTTTTCAATCAGTTTTTTTTTTTACCGGTCCATTTTGCCCCACCCTCCCCTACTGCTATTGAAATTGCGACTGCGTCAACTTCACAATCAGCAGGTAATATCAAAAGAAAAACAGTTCGTCAAATTACAAAACCAACATCTGAGGTCGCGAGAATGCCCTAATAAAATATTTCAAAGAAAAAGACGAAGCTAAAAATAATAGAGACAATGTTAGTCCAACAAAAAAATTATCGATTCCGATGGCAGAAACTGTAGAAGCATTACCTGCACATTTTCAAGTCGAAATTAAATCAAAATTCTTCAATATTCTCACTGAATATGAGATGCGTGCATTATCAAATTCATCTAGCAATGAACCGGCAACACCTGTTCTTTGTGTAAAAAATCAAAATTTTGATCATGAAGAAAATTCATTAATAGACTTAGAGTTTGAGGCGACGCGAACCGACAGTTATTAATTTGAATCATACCCGGAAAATGAAGTACGCTTATTATCGCAGATAATCAATTCGGAGATCTATGGAAAAGTAATTACGACTCGTCACAATAGCTTTTTATGTTGTACCATTTTGTCTTCTCTTTTCTCTTCTCTTCATTTAAAAGTTATTAATGTTAAAGAATTACGTGATTTTAATGAAATACTTTTCAAAAAAAGTTCACATTTTAAAATTTAGACCTTCAACCCTTAATTAGCCATTATTAATATCACGTTTTTTCAACGACGTAATCAAAATAGATTATTATTTACGTATTACTAAAATGTATTTTTATTATCATTATTGTTGTTGTTATTCATTTGTTATTGTTATGTTTGTACAAAATTCAGATAAGCTGAAATATACCACATCTACGAACACTCAAAGCGTATTTTTTATAATAAAAAAAGTGAATTTATAAAAAAAAAAAAAATCACCCGAAAACTTTGGATTCTAATATCAAATGAGTCAGCGATCAGTGAAGATGAAGTACAGAAGTAGATTACTTTTATACAGAGTGAATTCCGAGTGCGCATGCCCAGGTGCCCGATCGCAGATTGTTTCTCAGTGCGGCCAACCGTCGGAAATATGAAATTTATACGTGACAGATCGCCGCGATGTATCTAACCCAATATATTCTGACAGTTTTCTCAAATCGGTTATTTATTATTCGTGTTTATTGATTAAATATAAATAAAGGCTCCGACACAGCGTAGTATATCTTTAACAATTGCAATTAACACGAAATGTTTTGTGTATTCTGTGAATACACTTTCGTCATTTCTTACTACCTCTCTTTCCAAGTGATGGTTGCGGTTGGTTATAGCTTATCTTTGTGATTATAATGAAATTCACGTAGCATGGACAATATTAACAGAACGATGAAACCTTTTGCTACAACACCTATGATTTTCTTGGTCGTATCCATCAACTTACAAACCATACCCGGCGTAGCGTATGATTTCTTAACACCAAATACCTGAATTCTCCCTGATTCATAACTCTATGAAAAGTGAGCATATGATAACCGCTACTAATCGTTATCACTCTGGTCACTACCAGGTTCGTCAGTGACCCTACGCGGTATACGCGATCATTTTGCTGCTGAGTTCCCGAACCGACCAGTACCATCACTGAAAACCATCTTCGAAGCTGTGAAACAGCTAGAAGATAACGGTGCAGTCAACGTACAAAATGTCGTACACCCTCGCCCGGCACGCCAGCTGAGCTTCTAGTATCAGCTGGAAATATTACTCATGTGTGAGGAAGACGACGAAGTGAGCACCAGGATTGCTGCACATGAACTGGGCTTGGCTCAATCGACTGTGCAAAACTTTCTGCTGCACAAAATGAAGTGCAGATCGTACAAGTTACACAAGCAGCAGCACTTGACAGCCGTAGACCCTTATCAAAGGATGGTGTTCTGCGAAGATATGATTGCAGGCATAAACGCAGACCCAGGGCTGACACAGCGTATTTTTTTCACCGACGAGAGCACTGTGCAACTCCACAGTGCTCCTAATCGGCAGAACATTGGGATCAGAAAAGCGTACAACCCATTCAGGGCAGTCGACGTTGATACACAGTGGCCACAGAAGGTGAATGTCTGGTGTGGACTGTTTGGAAGAACACTGCTCGGTCCAATCTTTATCGAGGGAAACCTGCGCTGGTAGCAATACCTGGAGATGTTGCAGCAGCAAATACTGCCACAAATCAGAACACTGGAGGATAACGTAATTGATTTTTAAATTGAATAGTTTTTATTGATTACAAACATTAACTCCACTGAATCTAATACTTTCATTCCTTCGTTAACCTGTCTTTGCAGTCACCATTGCTCTACAACTTGCTGAGCATTATCATGTTAACTCATAAGCTTATTTTTGTTACGAAAAACAGGAAGCACCGATATACTTCCACCATGACGGGGCACCTGCACATGCGGCGATACCGGTACGTTGGTACTTGGACGAGCAGTTTTCGGGGAGGTGGCTGGGGAGATTTGGGCCAATTGCCTGGCCTGCACGCTCGCCGGACTATTTTCTGCGGGGCCATGTGAAAAATGTGAAAAATGTGGAACAGCTAAAGAATGGCATAAGAGAGGTGCTGGCGGGCGTCACTCCCCAGCAGATTCGGAACGCCACAGGAGCATTTAATGACCGGCTGGGGTATTGTACTCTAGCCGAGGGCGAGCAGTTCGAAAAATTTCTGCACTAACTGCGGAAGTATTCACTTGTAATAGATAAACTAAAACACTTGTGACCGTTTCACGACGAGTGATACAAATTTACAGCAACTGATGTTGGTTTTTTATTGCGGCATACATAAAGTCTTGTTTACTTGAACGATAACATCGAAAATATTATTCAGTATTGTCGTGTTGTATTTGCATGTCTTTGCAGGAAGTTATTGTCTGTTTATGTTGGAATAATTAACAATACAAACTGAATAACCTTGTTGAAATTTGCAGAATCCAGAACCAGTTACAGTAGAGTGTCGATTATCCGAATCAATTGGGACCGGGCGCCTTTCGGATAATCGGAAATTCGGATAACCGAACAGCAATATTTCGTGGACAAAAAAAAAAAACGTTGATTCTTTTAATCTAATAAAATATAAACATTCAAAAATACAATGAACATTAATATGGTAATGATACAAGTAAATATTTGGTGAATTTCAAATAACCATCGTATAGCTAAAATCGCTGTACAATTAAAAGCGCTTCACAGCTATCAGTCACCATGCGTAATCGCCCAGCAACAAAAACATACAATGTAACATCGCCGCTTCGCGCCGCTGCCACAAGCGTGGCCAAGCATCCCTTAGCCGCGTGATTCAATTTGTTGTATTCGAAATAGTTACCGCCACTCATTTCCAATCATAATGAGTTTCCCAATACGAGAGGAATTTATACAAGGCTCGATAATTATTTGTCGCTATGGCGAGAGATACGTAACAATTCAGAGTATAATAATTATTAATATATCGAGCGTCCAATATTACGTACTTCGATTTTGAATATAGGTAATAGACGCTATCTTTATGTTCAAATTTAAATTAATTTTAACAAATCGATGCTGTTGGATTAGAATGAAAATAAAAGAAATGGGATGTCCATGCTTGTACTAAGCCTAAGACTTATTATTATTTTTTTTTTTTGTTGCAAATATTCGTACACATCAATGTCATAAATGTTTCAACAAAACTCTAAAATTGAAAAATCATCAACATAAAAAATCGGTAAATCAATCGTGATTGCTTATTTGGATGTATACTATTGAATAACAAAAATGTTTACATGAATAAAAATAGTGGTCAAATTTGATCCTTTGTTACGTATGATTCAATAAATTTTGCTGTTATTTCGGCGGATGAATTAAATCGATGTAGTTTAATTTATGGAAAAACGTCCATTAAGTTCAATATTAAATCTAAAAATTGAATTCACTCAAATTTTCATTATATGCAAATTATGCTGTGAATATTATTCGAATTTTTATTCATTAGAAAAGATACATACAAATGCTGACGACTTTTAATAACTAGCAACATTATTTTACACTCATCACAATGGTACGAAATAGTTTTCATCTTCAATCGCACAGTATTTACTGTTATGAGATTACTAATTGACCGTAATAAACGATGTCAAGCACAATAACAAAATCAAATATTGTTTTGTGCGATGGCCTTTACACCGTTACACCACAGACACACGTTTGATGGATTCACGTATAATCTTTCCGTATACCAAAAAATCGAATAGTGGAAGATTCAAGTGCTAACAGGAATTTACAGTAAACAGGGTGAAAATTCGCTGAAAAAAAAAAACAAGAAAAAAACGGAATCGTCTAATCCGCGACAACATAAATGCAATGCGGTTCAGCACGACCATTTAGTGAATTTCATGGCAACACATAGTGAATTTCATGGCAACACATAGTGAATTTGCCAACCGTGGGAAGCTGGGCATTTGTGGAAACGACACGTATAAACACATATGGGCAAGGTACTTGGTTAATATGATTTTTTAAATTATGTTTTGGACACAATAATTTAATTAGTAAGGGACGTTCTTTAAAACTTGTCGAATGAGTTGAATGAAAAGGGGCCAAAAAAAAACATGGCAGCAGTGGTTAGCGGTGAGTGATAATATTGTGTATACTTCGATATTTTGATTTATTGGAGAACTTTATATATATTTTCATTTATTTAAAAAGTACAGTTTTACGAGCGTGTTTCTTTTACTAAATCGTAGTTCCACGTAAAAAATCATTCGATACTCTTACCAAGTCTTTTTAATTTTCGTGTTAGTTGACACTTTCTGTGTCAAGATTCGCAGTATGTATTAGACTCGATTCCAAAAGAATTTATAACTATTTTTGTACAATTTAAGTCATGGCAAGAAATCGTACGAAAAGCTCGCGATAACAACGGGGACATCCAGCGAACAATGCGGGGCAAAGAGGGAACCCGAGTCCGGTAGATTCGTTAACCGCAAAAGAAGAAATGATACTATTCACTGTCGGAAAAGAGACGTCATCTGGCATGGAAGAATTAATTTCGTTGGTCGGGTTTGGTACAACTCAGATTGATTCAGATTTTGACGAAAACTACGAAGAGTATGAAATGATATATGTATATTTTTCATTATTCGTAATATTTGTTTACAGAGGCTCAATAATAACTTGGAGTTGTGGGTGCCACGGCTTTTAATGACATTAGAAAAAATAGCGGGTGACGGAAATATTAGAAATGTAGAAGGAGGAATTGAGAGCGTTACTAACAGCGTATGTACGGTAGTAGATGCGGTTACGAGGTATTTTCGATAATCAGTCATTCATACTTTTAATGACATTTATTGATGTAATAAAAGTATTGGTTTTGGTCGCCAATTAAATTTCATGATTTCGACAAATTATTACATTTTCGTAACATTAGAATCCTATGTAACAATTGATATGGTTTAATTAATTTTTAGATTGAATTAAAAAGAATGTAAAACCGACATTCAACATGGGTAGTGAAATAGTTCGAACAGTGCAAACAGTTGTGGCCGTAAATACTATCCGAAACAAAATTTGTAAAAAGATTATTAATCATTATGAAAGCCGCTATCTTGCTATGGAAATGTTTTATTTTTTTAAAATAAAAATTGACAAAATGTCACTGAAACATTATAACGAACAAAATAACTACACGCAAAGCATTTCCGAGTTGTTAACAGATGAAACGCACCGCAGAAATACCGCCACATTAAAATATATAATAATAATAATACATTTTTATTTTTAATGAAATTAAAAATAATACGACTACCAACCCACTGTTCTTTATACCGTGAGAATCAAGTGAAACCGAATGGTTCATCCGCCCAGGCGGCGAATATTTGGTATTTTCATGGGAATAGCCACTCGTTGCACTGAATATCCCTAGGGTGATTTTGGCGCGCGGTCGATGAAACTCGGCAGATCGACCGCGCGCCAGGATCACCCTAGGGATTTTTCAGCGCAACGAGTGGTTAGCCCGCTAAAAATACCAAATATTCACCGTCTGGGCGGATGGACCATTCGGTTTCACCTGATTCTCACGGTATAGACAGTAATGAATTAATTAATTAATTAAGCCGGGAAAAAAGTTAGGTTAGGTTAGGTTAGGCTAAAAATCTCAGGGTACACAAGACCTGTGAATTATTTTTTTTAATAATTATATAAGACTGGTCTGAGACGTTTAGCTCGTTTGGCTGCTAACTCTTGCTGAAAAATTTAGCTTCATGCTCATCTCATATTGACCGTCTGACAATTTATAGCAGTCAAAATACAATAACGTACTTGTAACAGAATCGGGATAGACGTGTTTCTAATCTGCTGGATTCGTGGCGATGCATAAACTGAGCGACATTGAATTTGAATTTGGTTAATATAAATTGACGTTATGCATTAATTTTTCATTTTTGAAAATCGATGCTGTTGCAATACGAAAATGCATAAGTGGAATTGGATTGCTATTTCATCGAAAGACTTTTTCAACGAAGGTGGGGCCGGAGATTGAGTGGCGTCTATATCACGACTAGGGTAAAATGAGACAAAACTGCTAACCCCTAAAAACAATGATCACTATCACTTATTAAACGTCTCAATTTCAGAAAAATATAATATTGTACAAAACCTGTAATGCTGTCGAAAGTATTCGCGCGGCATTTCTTCGAGCGGATTTAAAGCATCGCGTAAACCAGCATGGCGCAATCGTATTATCTGGGCCAATTCCCTATCTTCATCAGCATCTATTTCTTCATCGAGTACAATACCCAATACAATATTAGAATCCATATTCTTCCCTGTATGATATGATACCAATTATATATTAGATATATATTAAAAATGTGATTTGTATTTAGTGTACAACATCATTTCTTTGTACACAATTACATCACTCGGTACAGGCGTGGCCGTTAGTAAAACAGATATTATCGACGCTCAGACATAAAACTTATACAAGCTTAAAAAAGTATTGTTTTCAAGTAACTGATTCTTGAATAAATAATATACAATTAATGGATTCAAGATTGATGGATTCTTTTTATACGGACGTTGCCTAGCCAGTGAGCGTGGGAACTTTGACTTCTAGCGCGAAAGTGTAAGGGAATAACAGCGGAAGCGGATAACAGCAATAACAAGGAAGTGTATTTATTCAGCTTACGAATGCGCTCAACATGTTCTTCTACGATTTGTAGAATCGGGGATAATAACTCCTAGAGTCGTCACTCACTTATTTATACGAAAATTTATACGAAAATTTATACGAAAATTTTTTAATTCCGTACCCGATTTGAGATTGACATTGAATTTTCAACGCTACTCCACACCCGAAATTAGAACAGGATGAACAAATGCACTTACCGCTTAGTATTTTTCTTAGTAAAATATCTTCAATCGTAAAATATCTTCAATTCAAAATCACTTTATTGACCAAAAAGATTTCAAACTGTGACACATATAGTTACGGCGTTGCATAAACGCGTAGGATGACTTCGGGTGTAGCTATCGGCGTGGCAACAAATAAACAACGTCAAAGTTACAAAATACGAATACAGCTATTGTGCAGCTATAAAAATCCAGAAGAATAAAGCTACCTATTGGCTGTTTCCAATGAAACTGCAGTTATTTCTGCAACTATGCGTAGCTTCAGAGTTAGAGAATAAGCTCCCAGAACAAGAATCAGACCAGATGTCACTTAAATGAAATTTTTTCAAAAGACTGCATCAATTCGAGTATTTTTTTGGCTTAATTTTCCGTATAACTTTCGCAGGCAAATGAAGTGAAGTACTGACGAGATTTTGAATTGTAGGACAGACACAGTGCTTCATAAGTCTCACGAATCCAAGGCATTTAACAAAACTAAATGGTAAATCCTCCAACGCAATCATTTCATTAATTAAATTGTCAACAAATAAAGACTTTACAGATTTATTGTCCCATTGTTTCGTTCTTCCAACACATTCTTGAAGTGATATTTGTTCCAAATCAGATTTGGTACTTTGGTGAGAAGACGATGCCAAGACAAGTGTCTTTACCGTATCCTGTTTCTCTTTTCCGCATTTTTCCAGGTCACTAAACTCTGTTTTATGCATAGCCTTCAAATGATTCCTCATAGCCGTTGTAGTTCTTCCTTTGCGCGAATATTCATTGTTACACAGTTTGCACCTAGCTCGTTCAGCGTCGAAAAGTGTAAAATAAGTCCATATTTCACTAGAATTTGGTTGACTCATATTGACAAATCACTAGTTACACTCTAACCTCAAAATTCACTTGTTTTCGTTAGCAAACTGTCGATAAATCTGCGTTCAGTGTTGCCAACTCAAATTTTTTGATGTTGTTAAACCTAACTCAGAATGCTGCCAGATTATGCAAAATATAGCTAAATGTATGAAACACTATTTGCAAAAAGTAGCTAAAATCACCTAAAATGTGTGAAACGGGGATTTTTTTAGTTACTAATTAAGGGTCAAAAGTAGCTAGTTATAGGTACAAAGTAGCTAACTTGGCATCACTTTCTGCGTTAAATACACAAACAAAAGATCGTATGACTTTGGATTGGCTCGGCGATTCTCGGAATAAGATGTCTACAATGACGATGTTTATGTGCGCGTGCCAATAGCGCATCAGTTCATGTTTAACTAGTTCAAAGTTTCAATTAATTTAACGTACGATTCTTCTAGTGCATTACATTCGTTCTTCGATATTTGTTGTTGTTATTATCTTCATTCTTTAATATTTGTTGTTGTTAATTTATATTCAATAATAATTTTGTGTGGTACGTTACATTTGTTACTTAATTATTGTTGACCCTTATTAGCATTTTTCGCACTCTTTTACATTTCATCTAATCGTTTATTTCATTTTAAATTTTGATTTGGAGGTGCTTTTTTAAAAAATTGTTAAATATCGTTGAAAAAATGTACAACAAGTACACAGCACAGGAGAAATTAGTGTGGTCGCACCAGCGTTGGTCTGGTGTGACGTAAAGCGGTATAGGAAGTCATTTTGCTGCTGAGTACCACCCCTGAAAACGATCTTCGAAGCAATAAAACAGTTAGAAGATAACGGTGCAGTCAACGTACAAAATGTTGTACACCCTCGCCCGACACGCCAGCTAAGCTTCCAGGATGAGCTAGAAATATGACTCATGTGCGAGGAAGACGATGAAATTAGCACTGGAATTGCTGCACAAGAACTTGGCTTAGCTCAATCGACTGTCCAAAATTGTTTCTTACATGAAATGAAGTGCGGATCCTACAAATACTACAAAGCAGCAACATTTGACAGCCGCAGACCCGTACCCAAGGATGATGTTCTGCGAGGATATGAGTGCACGGATAAACGCAGACCCACGGCTACCACGACGTATACTTTTTACTGACGAGAGTACTGTGCAGCTGTACAGTGCTCCGAATGGTCAGAACATACGTATTTATACGAAAATCTTACAACCCATTCAGCGCAGTCGATGTGAGCACACAGTGGCCGCATAAGGTTAATGTATGGTGTGGAATTTACGGAGGGACATTGCTCGGGCCAATCTTCATTGAGGGGAACCTTAGATCGGGGCAATACCTCGAGATGTTGCAGCAGCAAGTTGTGCCACAAATCAGAGCACTGGAAGACAACGCAATTGATTTTTAAATTAAATAGTTTTTATTGATTACAAACATTAACTTCACTGAATCTAATACTTTCATTTCTTCTGATCTACAACTTGCTGAGCATTATCCTGTTAACTCATAAGCTCATTTTTGTTACGAAAAACAGGACGAGCCGATCTACTTCCAGCAGAACGGGGAGGTGACTGGGTAGAGCGTAGATTGTCCGAACGTCAATTATCCGAATGGCGATTTGGGTTATCCAAAATATCAATTATCTGAACAATAATTTTGTTCATCTGAATGCTCGGTTATTCGAACGATTACGCCGTATATATTGTTACACGATGTGTACATTGTTGTACGTCCCCTCCACTTTCTCGCACAGTCTGCATTCTGCTAACAGTCCGCACTCGTCCGATACAATGATTATTTGAAATTCACCAAAAATTTACTTGTATTATCAACATATTAATGTTCATTGTATTTTTGAATGTATATTGTGAAAATGAAATTGAAATGTAAATGTGAAATCAGCTGACACTACTACATCGCCGATACACAGATAGTGTAAAATATTAACATTATTTCCTGCACTTTTAATGAAAAATCGGAGTCGGCACAACCAACGCGCCGTATAGGCTAATGTTAGCAATCTTCTGATATTATTCCGGGGAAGATCAGAGAAGCAGGAGCAGTATAAGACGTGGACTAAAATTCGAAGTGACAGGCTAGTTCGACACGAACATATGCAGAAACTGTCTTATAAAAGTGGTTACTGCAATAGGGTTCCTGAGCTGGGCCGCTAGAGGCGCCCAACGGATGAGAAGTTGTCGGGGCTCGCTCAAAAGCCCTTAATATACTGTTACAAAGGTAGATTTTCCGCTTCCACTTTGCTAGGAAATCACTTATATATTCCAAATGAATTTAGGAAATAAATGATTATAAATAAATGCCATTAAATAGTTGAATAGTTGAATAGTTGAAATAATATCGGTTGCTGCGTCAACGTTGACGCAGCAACCGATATCATTGTTGTTCTAGACATAAAACCGAACACACACACATTTTCCAATAAATGCAATTTGGCCCAATTCACTATAAAATTTGACTACGACTCGAATCTTTATTTCAATTCAGGACCCACAATATTTTACTTGAAAGCTCTTAGCTTATATTTATTGTGATTTAGCCTTCAAAAGCTAAATTCCGTTACAATATATTATAGCTCTTTCGACTGGTTATACTGGTGTACACTGAGTGTACACTGGGTTGGTTGGTGTAGAGTATTTTGCTCGGTCGTTGATTGACTGCACGCGCTCAGTGTAACGTATTTTACTGAAAAGGCAGTGCAACACTGGTGCAACTGTTCCGCTCGTAGTGCAGGAAGTGTAGTGAGCTCGTGCCAGTTTGGTATAATAAAATGGAGATCTCCGACGTGGCAAAATCAATTTTTATTTTCCAAATTTTTTTTCATCTTCGTCGAGTAGCAACGAAGAAATAGAAATTTTAATTAGGGCAGAATATAAAAAAACTAGATTTCAAAATTTCATACAAATCATTCATCAATTTACAGATGAGGAAGTAAGTGCTATAAAATATATATTTTATGAACTGGCTGTTTTGATATACATGAATGAAATTATTTTTGATTAATTTTTAGTTCAAGAATACGTTTCGTCCTAAACGAGCAACTGCATATGACATTATTGAAAAATATGAATCTTCACCATGCTACCCATCAGACGTAAATCACGGAGGTAGCCTGCCACTATCAGCTGAACACGGCTTGTTTTTATGGTAGTTTCAAATTTTATAGTTCGTGAAATATTAATAATATTGTTGCGAAATTAGGCTCGCGATTATTTAAGATAATTAAATGTGGGTTCCCGAGAGAAATAACGTGAACAGGAAACGAAATAAGATGAAATAGATAATTGGGATGTATTTAAGAAAATACACGTCTAGTCTAGCTCGAAGCTAAAACAAGGCTGTTTTTTACAATAATGTCGTTGTGAATAGTAACCGTAATCATTCATCAAATGCTAACATCATTTATCTTAGATGCTTACTGGACCTTGCAAATTGAATATGAGAGGTTTTTCCGACCTTTGTAACAATATTTTGAATTATTTTCAGGAAACGTGTCGATTAATTACTTATTGTTAATATCAACGGTATTGAATAAATAATTGTTGCCTCTACCTACTTAAAATCAGCGAGGACTGTGGAATTCCTTGTTTTTCATGAAGGAAAAATGGCATCAACAAAATTCGTGAAATTCTTCATCTTCGTTAGATTTTTTTCTATTTGGACGGGTATATTGGAAACAGACATCAAAAATTGGAGAATGGTAAAGCAACATAAGTTTTATTCAAAAAGAATAAAGAAAAAGGAGAAACGACGCTTCATGTGAGGATTTTAACGTATGTGTGAAAAATGATTATTCTTCACACAGCGAACAATCTATATATTTAGTCTAAGTTAGTCTAAACACACTGATTATTATAAAATGCTCCCCCGATATTTTCTCTATACATCTTCGTGTCTCTGAATTTTGAAAAAATCGTTCATTCCAACGAGTAACTTGACCTAATAATCGCTAGACAGGAACAGCGATGAATTGTGAAGAACACACATGGAAAACGAGCGAACACACTTCACCGCCGAATGCGGAATCAATTGTACATTATGTGAAAAAACTGTTAACTAAAGAGCGTAGTCACCACATCAATTCCACCAACCTCAACCTCGGCCGTTAGGACACGATTATATCGACACAACGTTGATTTACTCAGGTCCTCATCAAATCGAATAGTTACTTTTATCGCGAGAAAGGTTCTCAGCGAGGCTGAGAGCTGATGGCCTGGGTCGAGCATGAGGGTTACCCGCGTTGTGTACAGATGGCGCGCGCTACGCTCATAATTAAGAATAATACTTTTTTTTTGAAACCCCGTGTCCGTAAAGTACGAGCTTTACACACACAGGCTCAAAAACTATGGTATGATACTCAGGCGCAAACAACTGTACGTCTTCGTTGCATAAACTACTATTTCGATCGAGTATCCGTAAAGTACGCAGTTATGGACGTGTTTTGCGGCCGCAAAGTATGACTTTACGAACACGTGTCCGTAAAACACATCTATGATGGCGTACACTACGTATACTCGATCGAAAAATGGTGTTCCATACTTTACGGCCTTGGCACGAAAACTATTATCTAAATTTAGACACTTCAGTTTACGGGTTCCGTAGTTATAGGTCCTGCCTGGTCGATTTATCAATATTAGTCAGCGTCATCAAGCTTTCCTATTTCAACAAGCAATTCCTCACAACATTCTTCATCGACGAATTTGATATCCCATCCAACATTCTGAATTTTTTGACATAGTATGCGTAAAATTCGATTTTACGCACTGTTTTCCGTGCGTAAAATGCAATTTCACGCATAGTGTGCGTAAAATAAAAAAAGTTGTAACCATATAGCTATAACGAAAATAAACAATAGAATCGGACTAATACTGTACTTTCACAGTGTTTACGTGAAAGTGGAATTATTTACGTTCATTTATTATGTAATCAGTATATATTGGAACTTATCAGTGATCATGGTTATAACAATTATTATCATTTTTTTTCAATTTTGAAATGTAAAGGTTAAGGATCGGAGAATTCCACATTTCAAAAAACAGAATGAAAAATATATGAATATAATTTTCTTTGAATTTGAATTTTTTTTTCATTTTCAAGTAGGTACTATTTTATGGCTTTTTGGGA
The DNA here is from genome assembly GCA_963966615.1 of Tenthredo amoena. Taxonomy (NCBI): domain Eukaryota; kingdom Metazoa; phylum Arthropoda; class Insecta; order Hymenoptera; family Tenthredinidae; genus Tenthredo; species Tenthredo amoena. Next base: position 9,211,690 of record OZ016490.1, read on the forward strand.
GTATTTTTTTTTTATGTGGGGGGGCTCCCCACACTCCCCTGGCGGCTCGCCTCCTGGACCTCCACCGGACGCGTAACCGCCGGATACATTGCGGTGATTTATAACTTGTTATTTCTGTTATTCGCATGTGTTACAAAGATTTTTCACGAATTTTACGCATGCTACATCAAAATATACTAAATTACATGATTCTGTGGGTCTGATCGAATTTTACGCATACTATGTCAAAAAATATCGTATGGAACACGTGCGTACGTCTTCCGCACTTGTTGTATAATATACTATTATATACGCAGGGTTATTCGTTAAGATTCGAACATAGGATACGTGGCTGATTACACAGCCACACAAAAAAACAAAAAAGTTCGACTTCACGGATCAAACCAACCATTTACTATGTACTTTGGTTTGCGGAATCAGTCTTACTCCACCACGTCACAATTTTTTGCTAACCTCAAAAAACAGCTAGAAAAAAGCAAAAATCGCACCGATTGAGAATGAAGTTTCTCAAACTAACGGAGTCATATGGAACTAGGTAGACGAGATATTTTCCAGCGCGGTCAACCTAGATTTAAGATTAGTATTGCCCTACCATCTCACAATTTTTTTCTAACCTAAAAAAAAACAGCTAAAAAACGGCAAAAATCAAACCCACTAAAAATGAAGTTTCTGAAGCCAACGGAATCGAATGCATTTGCGTACAGAACATTTTTTTGGCTGGATGAAGTGACATCGAAAAGTGTCTGTGCTAAATGGGACGAATGCATATATGAGCTCATTTTTTTTTTTGTACGTACAAGAGAGTAAAACGTAAGAGAAACCCACTACGACGACCTTTTGAAAATAAGAGAGTAAGTTACAGCAAAAAAGGTTGCATGTTGCGTTTGACAACAAGAGTGAGAAGTCAAGTGTGTGAGTGGGCGTGTTTTGCATATAAGTGTAATAATACTACCGACTGCATAGTAAATAAAATCGATATTCTGACGTAGCACCCTAAATGCCAGTCACAATGAACTCCAAACTCGCGGGGAAGATACACAACACAATTTAAACGAAACACTAACGAGTAACAAAGACGAAGAAATACGAAAGGACACGGAGACACTCGACGGGAAAGACACTGACGCCACAGAAACAGGAAGCGCGGCGGTGTCACTTGGCAACTAGACTACGCTCGACGCCGCCGATCAAGCAGCCGCGGACGACTAAGACTGAACGAAAACGACACAGTCCTTAAAGGACCCTCATATACTATCTGTAAGTTACTTGTACAAATACGAAAAATACGCACACAACTGACTACACTACAAAACAGCCTTAGATTGAATGCACCTCTTACCCAACACCCTCCCTGAAACCGCACCCCAAAACCCTACTACTACAAATCGGCGCCCAACGTAAGAGTCCACACACAACCCCACATACAGTAAACATCAGACAGAGAAGACACGAATCAACTAACGAAATTCGAAAAGAAACGGTTAATTATAAGATATCGAAGAAAACAAGTTACAACAATGTCACAGAGGCGGTATAGCGAGCTGCGCTTCGAAAACAACACGATACAAGCTAACGAGTTAGACATACAGAGCGTACACAGGTGCAGACAAATACAGGACAGTGATTTGTAGCTGATTCACGCATGCAAGTACACGAACCATACAGAGACGACAGACATAACTCAACACAGCACAGAATGCACCTCTTACAATTACTAGACGCACCAATCACACCACCGAGACAAATCAGGAAAGATCACACACACACGCATGTAGCCAGATCTTTTCGAAATACCTAATTGAACGCATACATTACAATCACCCTTGCCACCAACTTATTGTTGCGAAATTAGGCTCGCGATTATTTAAGATAATTAAATGTGGGTTCCTGAGAGAGATGAGGTGAACAGGACACGAAATAAGATGAAGTAAATAATTGGGTTGTATTTAAGAAAATACACGTCTAGTCTCGCTCAAAGCTAAAACAAGACTGTTTTTGCAATAATGTCGTTGTGAGGAGTAACCGATTATCGTTTATCAAATGTTGACATCTTTTATCTTATCTATGACTACTAGACCTTGCAAATTGAATATGAGGCGTGTTTTTCGACCTTTGTAACACTACCCACCTCCCCCCTTAGTAAAAGAGTCGACCTGACTCTCGAAATGCAAAAATTGAAAGAAAAACGAAAAGTCTAGTAGTCAAATTGTGTGTGCTTGCTCCAACAGGGAAAGTTAGCGTGGTGTAATTATATAAGTATCCGTTTTTGTTTCAAAGGATCTTAGGATCAGGTCGTCGTTTGGACGCGAAAAAAAATATTTTCAATTGCATGTCATCCGAGTTCAATTCTCAATTGAAAAGTTTGGAACATGAACTGTCAAGAGAAGCTGATTGTTCTGTGCAAATACAATCGACCGCAAGATCGCAGTTATCGAAATTGTTCTTTAAAATGCGAACCAAGTGGAAGGAGGTGAGAGGCAATGACAAATTTTTGACGAAAAAAATGAAAATTGGCTAAATGTTGATTTCTCATTCCCCGTTCGCACAATAGACCAATCAGAAGATTACGGAGCCGAAGACTCATCTTCAAAACTGTTCTTCAAATGAATCTCGAACCACATTTCGTCTCTTGCTCTCGAGGAGAGATTTTTTGAAATCACTCAATACCCAGCGTATCACAGCTGAATTGATATGTAAGTGGGGATGCGACGGGAGTTCAGGCCAGAGGGAATATAAGCAATCATTCAGCGATGACTCTGCTTCGGACGCACATATATTTCTTACGTCGTTCGTTCCTCTTCGACTCGCTTTCTCTAATAGCGAATCTGACGAAAGCACTAACAAAGTCATATGGGAAAATCCAAGGCCCTTATCACCTCGATTCTGCCGACCAATTAGACTGCAGTTCGTTCATGAAACTACTGAAGTGACTGTAAATGAAAAAAAATACATCAGTGATCACCTAGCTTTGCTGGAACCATTCACAATGGTTTCAGATGGCTCTGTAATCATGATAAATTTCAAAATGCTGTTCACGATGAAAGATGGTAAGGTGTGCAACGCTGTGACATCGACAACTTCAGCGTTAAGGTGTAACTTGTGTAGTGCCACGACAAAGGACTTCAATGATATCGACAAAATGCCATTAATCGAGTCGAATTTGAGTTACGGTATGTCAACACTATACGCGTAGATCCGTATGTTCGAGTGTTTACTACATATTTCTCATAAATTACACCTCAAAAAATGGCAAGCCCGTACAGAGAGTGAAAGTTAGGCAACGAAAATCTGATATCCAAAACGGGTTGAGATCGAGCTTGGGACTTGTGGTAGATTGACCAAAACCGGGTTATGGTATCAGTAACGATGGTAATACAGCCAGGCGTTTTTTCGAAAATTCACCGAAAGTTTCATTGATAACTGGAGTAAATGAACGGCTGATGGAGAGATTTCACGCGATTCTACCGGTGATATCCAGTGGAAGAAATATCGATGTGGAAAAGTACAAGAGATACGCATTGGAAACAGCAAGGATGTATGTAGCCGAATACCCGTGATATAATATGCCAACAGCAGTGCATAAGCTGTTGTGATGCACGGTTCACAAATAATAGCTTCCGCATCTTTGCCAATCGGGCAGCTATCAGAGGAGGCCCAGGAAGCCCGGAATAAAGATATAAAAAAATATCGAGAGGGATTCTCTCGCAAATGCTCCCGAGAAAGGACGATGCAAGATGTCCTGAACTGGTTGCTGGTATCCTCAAATCCATATATCTCAAGTTTAAGGGAATTTCCAGCGAAGAAGCACAAAGAACTATCGACTGATGCTCTGCGGCTGATATCCTGTAGCGACGCAGAAGATGATTCAACCGGGGAACTATCCATATCCGAGAGCGAGGAGTATGACTCCAATTGAGTTTTAATACAATTTTTTTGAACAAAAGTAATTATCATAATCAATCGTCACCAAAATGTCTCAAATTTTTTCATAGTCAATCCAAAAACTCCTTCAGTATTTTTCAGCCATTTCCAACCATTTCGATACCGAATTCGTAATCAGCGACCCCAAAAACCACGGAATACAAAATTTGGTACAGTTCTAATCTTTCCCTGAATTATGGCCGCGATTCGGCCGAAATCCCTCACAGTGCGTTGCCTTGAAAGTTGACGGTCGTCAACAGGTACAGACAATGCCAAACTTGATTGGAACATTTGAAAAGTTCATCACGAAAAGTCTCGTTGAGGAGGAGTGGATGGCACTTTCGGTGTTTTTCGGAGCCGAGCGTGTCAAAACACTATCGAAACTTCCCCTCGATGAAATGTGGCAAGTCATCTCGGAAATTCAAGATTTTGAGAACAAGTACCGCTTTTCAAATATCGGGAAATTCCACATGCAAATGCCGATGCCGAGCGAATTTTTTCATGGATGGTGGATTTTATAACAAAAAAGAGAAATCTCCTCGGCTCGGACACGATAAATAGCATTCTGGTCACCAAGTCCGCATTTCATCAAGAAAAGATTTGCTGCACTAATTTTACGGTTACGAAGAATCATTTGGATCTCCACAATCACGGGAATACTCGTGGCAAAGACAAAAAGACCGATGCCAAACAATAATGAAGTGAAGAGTCGCCTGCAAATAGACAATCAATGCAGCGGTGTAGATACGGTGATACACACCTTCATGTATACAGGGTGATTCACTGCTACCGGGCCATTTTAGATAGGCGGATTCCTTAGGAAATTCTAAGACTAAAAGTCCTTTACCAAATATTCGATAGACCTCCAGTTCCCGAGCTACGGAGGATCTAGGATAACCAATTACAGAGCTTATACGTGACTCGAACAGGGCCGTCTAAATATCTAAAATTATTGAAATGTAATTTTCATTTCGATAAGTAATTTCGGCATCACTTGTAACTGAAACTGGGATTGCTGCTGGCGTTGGTTTCGAGGTCCAGGTCGTCCAGGGTATCCTCCTCGTGATCCAGGTCGTCCGCTTCGTGGTTCGCGTCTTCTACGTCGTGTGCTACATAGTTTAGTTGCACATGTCATCCGCTTCGTAGTTTTCGCAGTCCAGGTCGTTCGCGACGTGGTTTCCAGCGTCCACGTTTTCGTAGTCTAGGTCGTACGCCTCATAGTTTGCGTCGTCCAGGTCATTCGCTTCGTAATTTTCGTCTTGCAGGTTGTACAGCTCGTACTTTACGACCTGGACAATGAAGACCACGAAGCACAGGACCTGGACAAAGAAGACTACGAAGCGAACGACCTGGACTACAAAAACTACGATGCGCACAACCTGGACTACGAAAACTACGATGCGCACAACCTGGACGCTGGAAACCACGTTGCGAACGACCTGGACTACGAAAACTACGAAGCGGACGACCTGGATCACGAGGAGGATAACCTGGACGACCTGGACGTCGAAACCAACGCCAGCAGCAATCCCAGTTTCAGTTACAAGTGATGCCGAAATTACTTATGACGAAATAAAGACTACATTTCATTGATTTAAGATATCTAGACGGCCCTGTCCGAGTCACGTATAAGCTCTGTAATTGGTTATCCTAGATCCCCCGTAGCTCGAAAACTAGAGGTCTATCGAATTTTTGGTAAAGGACTTTTAGTCTTAGAATTTTCTAAGGAATCCGCCTGTCTAAAATGGCCCGGTAGCAGTGAATCACCCTGTATAGTAACCCATCGTCCGTTACAAGTCATAACTTTAAGTTTTATCATATACATATAATTCATTCAGTTGATTCAGTTATAAGTTATGTTTATCAGTCTCGATAATGACTGGACGCATTCACACGAAACAGGCAATAATAAAAATGAATGGACCTGGATCCTGGATAGATGGATCCTTACCGTATTCCCATTTTTTCACATCTTCCTCTCTTATTAATCAATCAATCCCTTGTTTACAGCACTGGTTTCGTATATCCACAGATTACAGATTGCACATAGGTTGTAATAAAACTTCACATATAAAAAAGAGGAATAAGGATCGATGGTCGATTCATAAATCAATGCTGCTCGTCATCGTTTTCTCTATTCTTTCCACACTTGATTTCCCCTATCATATCTCACACATACACTCTCTTTTGTTGCCTTGGGTGTCATTCACGGCTTACAGTTTACATACTGATTCTCATTGGTTAAATTGATTTGGGTTTCATCATTGGCTTGGAGTTTCCGTCTCGTACACGATTATACCTGTCGTTAGTCGTTATACCTTTCATTATATGTATAAGGTACTCGACGCCAAGTCAGTTAGTTCCGGACCTTACGTATTTATTTTCGGCTCAACATTTTTTCAGTTGTTATAACTATTGATAAAATTTCGAGCCAAAAATAAATATGTAAGGTTCGGAACTTCGGAAGTGGCTGACTTGGCGTGGAATACCTCGTATACAGAGTGATTTCCTAACGGATAGACAGATGCATTCCGAGTGCGCATGCCCAGGTTGCCGAACGCAGATTGTTTTTCAGTGCGGCCAACCGTCGAAAATATGAAATTTGTACACACGACAGATCGCCGCGATGTATCTAACCCCGAATATTCTGACAGTTTGCTCGAATCGGTAGTTTATTATTCGTGCTCATCAATTGAATATAAATAAAGTCTCCGATACAGCGTAGTATATCTTTAACAATCGCAAATGACACGCAATGTTTTATGTATTACAGGTGCTGTTAATTTTTCGTCGCATTTACAAAATTTTGGAAATTATCTTCAGATTGTGATGATTTTTCGTCGCATTTACAATATAATAGAAATTATCTTCTGACTGTGATGATTTTTCCTCGCATTTGCAATGTATTAGAAATTATCTGTAGCCTGTGAATACGTTTTCATCATGTCTTACAACCCCTCTGTCAAGTGATGGTTGCGGTTGCGGTTAGTTATAGGTTATATTTGTGGTTATAATGAAATTCACGTAGCATCGACAATACTGACATAACGATGAAACCTTTTGCTACAAAACCTCTGATTTTATTCGCCGTATCAACAACTTACAAACCATACCCGGCGTAGCGTACGATTTCTTTATACAAAATTAATCAATTCTATCATCAAATACATGTCGTATAAAATACCGGGTGTGTGGGTTTCAGGGTGAGCGAGGATGTTAAAATGAGCAATGAATGCCAGTCTTTTAAAAGTTAGAAAAACAATAGAAAAATCTTTATTATAGATCGTCGTCGTACGTATGACCCAGCTCCGTACATGCGTCTTAACGAGTCGCTGGTCAGGTCGAATCTGCTCCTTTTTCTTTCTGTGGAAAGGCTCACGCCAACCACCCAAACTCCTCCATCTGCTCTTTGTCATTCATCCACTTTCCACTTTCTCCACCCAGACATACTCTTATTACTAACGGTCATACCGGCGCCTAGCCTCGGACCCTAGCTATCCTAACCCTTAGATTTACGATTTAAACATATCGGCTTTCGCTCCTCATACTGCATCCTAATATTTGAACCTAACGTAAACTAAATTCTGTCTGTGCATTTCACTCGACACTACATACATTATTAAATTTTTCGTATCTGAAATTGAATTAAACAAATGAATATCTATTTCGAAACTTATAAATACCATAAGCAGCAGCATTGGTCCGGTGTGACATATCGTGGTATACGGGATTATTTTGCTGCTCAATTCCCGTACCGACCGATACCATCACTAAACACCATCCTGAAGGCCGTAAAACAGCTGGAAGAAGATGGTGCGGTGAATCTTCAAAATGTAGTACACCCTCGGCCGACACGTCAGCTGAGCATACAACATCAGCTGGAGATATTATTAATGTGCGAAGAGGACGATGAAATTAGTACTCGAACTGCTGCGCAGGAACTGGGATTGGCACAACCGACCGTCCAAAACTTTTTGTTACATAAAATGAAATGTCGGTCTTATAAATATCATAAACAGCAGCATCTGATTGCTGCGGACCCCCATCAGAGAATGGTATTTTGTGAAGAAATGACGGAGCGAATAAACGCAGACCCGGGATTACCAGGACGTATTCTCTTCACGGACGAGAGCACTGTACAGCTGTACGGCAGAATGTCCGTATCCGGAAGTCATACAATCCATTTAGGGCAGTAGATGTGAACACGCAGTGGCCGCATAAAGTCAATGTGTGGTGTGGGATCTACGGAGGGACGCTCATTGGTCCAATCTTGATCGAAGGTAACCTTCGTTGGGGGCAGTACCTCGAAATACTGCAGCAACAAGTTGTGCCGCAGATACGGGCACTGGAGGATAATGTAATTGATTTTTAAATTAAATAGTTTTTAGTGATTACGAACATTAAATTAACGGAATATAATACTTTCGATTCTTTGTTGACCTATTGTCGCAGCCGCCATTACTCTACAACTCGCTGAGCATTATACTGTTAAATATTTAGCTGTTTTTTACGAAATACAGGACGAGCCGATGTATTTTCAGCAGGACGGAGCACCCGCTCATTCGGCCCTACCAGTGCGGAGATATTCGGATGAGGAGTTCCCCGGGAGGTGGCTGGGTAGATCCGGTCCAATAAGCCTGGCCTGCACGCTCGCCGGACCTCACGTCTCCGGACTACTTTTTATGGGGACACGTCAAGAATCAACTGTTCAAAAGGCAAATGAACAATGTTGAAGATTTGGAAAACGGAATTCGAGAGGTCCTGGCGAGTGTCACTCCGCAGCAATTAAGGAATGCCAACGAGGCATTTTATGACAGGCTAGGCTATTGCAACCTAGCGGAGGGGAAACAATTCGAAAAATTCCTACATTAACTTTGTGAGTATTCACTTGTAACAGATAAACTGAAACACTTGTGACCGTGTCATGGCGAATGATAGAAATTTATATCAGCTGATGTTGGTCTTCTATTGCGGAAGACATATAGTCTTGATTAGTCAAATGATAACATACAAAATCTTATTGAGTATTGTCGTTTTGTATTTGCATGTGCTTGCAGGAAGTTCTTGATTGTTTACGTTGAAATAATTAACGATACAAACTGACTAACCTTGATAAAAATTTGCAGAATCCAGTTCCCAGTTCCCAGTTCCAAGTTCCCAGTTCCCAGTTTCATTATAACCACAAACATAACCTATAACTAACCGCAACCGCAACCATCACTTGACAGAGGGGTTGTAAGACATGATGAAAGCATATTCACAGGCTACAGATAATTTCTAATATATTGCAAATGCGAGGAAAAATCATCACAGTCAGAAGATAATTTCTATTATATTGTAAATGCGGCGAAAAGTCATCACAATCTGAAGATAATTTCCAAAATTTTGTAAATGCGACGAAAAATTAACAGCACCTGTAATACATAAAACATTGCGTGTCATTTGCAATTGTTAAAGATATACTACGCTGTATCGGAGACTTTATTTACATTCAATTGATGAGCACGAATAATAAATGACCGATTCGAGTAAACTGTCAGAATATTCGGGGTTGGATACATCGCGGCGATCTGTCGTGTGTACAAATTTCATATTTTCGACGGTTGGCCGCACTGAAAAACAATCTGCGTTCGGCAACCTGGGCATGCGCACTCGGAATGCACCTGTTTACCCGTTAGGAATTCACTCTGTATATGTATTCATTGCACGGAACTTGGGTCAAAACAATCTTTATTGCATAAATCATACAGAATTTTTGAATTGAAGTATAAAGTCAACCGAAAAAAACAATTGAAAATATAATGATGATTATACCGTGAGAATCAGGTGAAACCGAATGGTCTATCCGCTCAGACGGTGAATATTTGGTATTTTTAGGGGGATAACCACTCGTTGCGCTGAAAAATCCCTAGGGTGATCTTGGCGCGCGGTCGATGGAACTCTACAGCCATTGTTGTTGGAAACCGGCTGACTGTCAATACATCGCGGAAGGTAGATATGTGTGGTTATGTTCGTTTATTTGCTTCAATATCTACATATCTGTCTTCCGCGATGTATTGATAGTCAGCCGGTTGCCACCAACAATGGCTGCAGAGTTCCATCGACCGCGTGCTAAAATCACCCTAGGGATTTTCAGTGCAACGAGTGGCTATCCCCATAACAATACCAAATATTCACCGTCTGGGCGGATGGACCATTCGGTTTCACCTGATTCTCACAATAGATAATAAAAAAAGATGTTATCGGTCGAAAATGCAATACATAAAGTTATATCGTATTCATTTTGTAATGGAAGGTTTTTTAACGCCAGAGAAGGTTTCACGCGCATGCGCTGAAGGTTTTCCAACGGGACGGTGGAACATCACTGTGCATATGCATATCCACGAGTCGCGGGAGGCTCGGTGCCACCCGCACCTAGATGCCTGAGGCTCGGTGCGGGCCGCACGATAATAACTAATTTGTTATGTTGTACGAGTGTTAAGTGTACGATCTATGTTAAACGTCATATTATTTTCTATATTTACAAAGAATTAAAACCACCGTTTAATATAGGAAATACCGAGGCAATATGTACATACAATTCATTTTTTTCTCAATTTATAGCTTTCTTACAATAGCCTCTTTCATTCATGATTAAGAATTTACAATATTTTTTCCAACTTATCAAAATTGGTAATCGTCAGAGATCGTTCTAATTCCGTCGCATTTTTACAACTTTCCTTTGCTATTGCTTTTACTACTGGTCCTACTTCGCTTTCATACTTTCTGAACGTTTGCGAAGACATCTAAGGAATGTTCATAATTTTTAAAAGCTTATTCACAGATGTGTAGCCTAGTCCAGCATGCAAAGTACCTGCGATTCAATTTTTTTACACTGATTATGTATCAACTATCATACTTGAAAATTTGTGAAAATATGTACTGTGTGATTGTTATTCTATAATTAACGTACTAATAAGACTATACAAACATAGCATATACACTTAAATACAAGAACGTGAATAAGAATCTTCTTCACCTTCAATTTTTTTTCCATTCTTCTCACTCTATGCTTGTTTTAAGCGCTGTTTATATCGCTTCTCCGCGCACTGTAGGCAGATTCACAGAAAAATTGGCAAAATCCAAAAATTGAGTGTTCTCATTTTTGATATGTATGTATGTCATTTCAAAGATCAGGTGTTTCTACGCCCTATTGTAGAAGGACCGGTCCTTACCCTTCGCGGTACTCGACTGACGACAGTCCGAACTCGACCGTTTGCGAGTGAAGAACGTAGCGATTTTGTACTATGAAATTTTCGATTCGAGCGAAGTGAAGTATATTCTGTTCTACGCTACCGATTTCAAATCGGTAAAATGGAGGATAATCTTGAAGGTATGTACATTTTAAGCAAGCGTGTAAATTCAATATTCTAAAAGAAGTATGAATATAGTTATGATCGCGGGAGAACTCAGACTTTTGAACATTGTACACTATTGATAATGTTATTAAGATTAGAAATTGATGAAAACTTTCCGCAGAATGCTGCATATCTGGCTTTGAGAAGCGGAATTCTCATGTCGCGCAACGCTCGGCATGTTTGTTCAGGCTGGGCGCATAGTCCCCAGCAGGTATACCTGTACCTGCTGGGGACAATAGCCGTTCCTTGTGGAATATGAAATAATTTTCTACCCAGTGATCTATTCGTCAAGAGTCATAAGTCATGTAGCGGGTGTTCAAAACGTTTCAATAATTTATTCTATCATTTACAAGGAGATTTACATTTTTCCCATGAAAACATTCGTTTTTTAGTAAATATTTATCATACCTGTTTTATTCTAGGTTCACGTGCCATGGATTACACGTGCACTTATCAGGATATTTTTGGAATGATTAGGGAGAAATTTAAATTGTGCCTGAATGCGCAACTTCAGATTTTGGAGGAGAAAATTACTCTTGAGTCATCCGAACCTTTCTCGATTGACAGCAACGTGGAGGATTCATTAAAAAAATTACTTTGTAAAATCAGAAGTAAATGGCTAGAAGTGCACAGAAGCCACGATGCATTTATTAAAAAAAATGAAAAATGGTTGCAAACTTCAATAACTATTTTGGTAAGTCATTTCATTGATGTTTCGAAAACTCGAGTTATGGGTCAAGATGGATAGCATAATGCTCGCGTTTTTTTTTCCAGAATTGTAAGAAACCTATTGGAGAGCCATCAACTTCTAGTGTTCTAAGTGTACCTGGGCGACCTCGGAAATCGAGTTTGGAAGAGTCGAGTGAACGTACCAAGAAAAGAAGGGCTTTAGAAGTCAGTGAAACGCATTGCGAGGAGGAATTAACTTTGGCCACCAAAATGAGACTCAGTTCTGCAGGATTAAACGATGCTGCCATTATTTAAAAATACATCACAACAAAATCTCCCTCAAGAGCTACGAAATACCGAGCAGCATATGAATCGTCGATAGATCCACGGCTAGTTGAGATGTCCGGAGATGAAGCACTGGTAGATTTTGTAAATGCAAAATTAACAAAACAGCAATACATAGACATCAGAGGATCTTTGAGAAATAAAAAAGTTTCTATTTATCCATCGTACGCAAAAGTTGTTGCTGCTCAAAACCGTTGTTATCCTTTAGATATAACGGTAACTGAGACCTTAGCCGAAGTGAAATTACAGTCTTTGATGGATCACACTTGCGACAGAATTCTAAAGGTGCAAACTGACGTGATTAACTCTTTGCGCCCCGAAGAATCCAAGAATTTAAGACTAATTTGTAAATGGGGTTGTGATGGAAACTCTGGGCACAGTGAATACAAACAAAAGTTTACGAATGCTGACAGTTCTGATGCGAGTATATTTTTAACGTCTTTAGTTCCATTGCAAATTTTAGGGTCGGATATCTCAAAAAAAGAATTCGTTCTTTGGAAAAATCCCAGGCCTTCATCCCCACGGTATTGTCGCCCTATTAGAATTCAATTTTTGAAAGGAACTGTGTCATCAACGATTCAGGAACGGCAACACGTTGATAATCAGATCGATTCTCTCATCCCTTTTACGACATTTATTGATGGGAAGGAAGTTACTGTTAAATACGATCTATATTTCACTATGATTGACGGTGAAGTTTGCAACTCCGTGACGAATACAAAATCAGCAATGCGTTGCTACATATGCGACCTCACATCATCGAAATTTAATGACATAGAGCTGATGAAAACTGTAGACGTTGACAGAACTCGACTCGAACTTGGATTATCAACGTTGCATGCGTGGATCTGTTTTTTTAAGTGCTTCTTGCACATCGGCTATAAAATCGGTGTTCACAAGTGGCAAACTCGAAAAGATGAAGAAAAATCAGTAGTTGCTGAGCGAAAACGAGTTATTCAAGCCGCATTCAAGAACGAGTTGCATCTTGATGTTGATAAACCGAAACAAGGGTTTGGTAGCAGTAACGACGGAAACACTGCGCGACGTTTTTTCGAAAATTCTCAAATTTCAGCAAAAATTTTGGGTTTGGACGACAATATTATGAAAAGATTCCACATAATATTGCAAGTTCTTTCAAGTGGCTTTGCCGTCAATGTAACTGCTTTTAAACAATATTGTTTTGAAACCGCCGAAATGTTCGTAACTCTGTATTCTTGGTACTGCATGCCAACCACGGTTCACAAAGTGTTGATTCACGGTGCTTTGGTAATTGAATGGTCCCCGCTTCCTATCGGGCAAATGTCGGAAGACGCACAGGAAGCCCGTAACAAGGATATTAAGAAATATCGCGAGTGTTTTGCTCGAAAATACTCGAGAACAGCGACCATGCAAGACGTATTCAATCGACTCCTCTCAACTTCAGATCCGTACATATCGAGCATGGGCAAGCAGTATCCGAAAAAATCGAAAAGTTTATCATCAGAAGCCTTGCAACTTTTGCTCTGTACCGATAATTCTCGCGATAAGTATGGTTTAGGTTCATCAATGGAATACACCAGTAATGAATCAGAGTCCACCGATTCCTCTGACGACGACGACCGCGACGCTGACGATTATGATTAATATTGAAATCAGGAATAATTATTCTATGTGACTCACGTATTATTTCCGGTAATATTTCATTCGTAAAGTGTCGATTGCTGTTTTAACTATGTTGAACAATAAAATTCGTTTAAAATGCTTTATAACTAATTTTCCGAAATTCTTTGAAAACTTTTCCTCACTTCCAGACAAACGTTTTATTTTCCCCAATTCTCATTCAGAATTTCTAAAAAAACACCCTCCAAAACACACAAATATTGATTTCTGATAGAAAAAGTTGCCTGTGAGTAAAATAAAAATATATTTCCGGTTCGCCATTTTTTTTTTTTGAAATATTGATTCGAGATTTGAAATCAGCGAGGTCAACAACTTAAGAATCACCATTGCATTTTTCAGTACGCACATCTGCCTAGTTTTGCCGATTTTTCTGTAAATCTGCCCACAGTGATAATTGTCTCCGGGTCATAGATACCGGAACCGAGGTAACCGTAGTCCATTTGGATCTCTTAAGACCCGTATCTAATGTTTTGCCTATTCCTTCTTTGCGAACAACTACAGGGGAGACTACTCCAGTTTTGGGGAAAACTTCTGTTCAGGTTGCTATTACTGGATTTATCACTTCTCCCCATAAAGTTTATGTAGCTGATATAGAGGATGATAAAATTTCAGGGTTAGATTTTTTGACTATCCATGGGTGTATTATTTCTACGGCTACCGATTCGTTCATTTCTGGTCGACATGAGATTTCTTCTTTAGGGGCCAGACACGTTTTCTTCTTTTGTGCGGTTTGTCCTTGAGAGTGAAGGTAAATGCCGGATAGTTTGTGGAAAAGAATTCTTCAAATTTTGAATCCACCACACTAACTCTCCCTATTAGTGCATGCACACACAATTTGACTTTCAGACTTTTCGTTTTTCTTTCAATTTTTGCATTCCGAGAGTTTTACCGGGGGGTGGGGCGGGGGGGGGGGGGGGGGGGGGATAGTGTTACGAAGGTCGAAAACAACCCTCATATTCAGATTAAAAGGTCTAGTAGTGATGTTAGATAAAAGATTTAACAGATGATATATATGTTTACGGTTACTACTCGTAACCCGCATTATTGTCTGGTTCTAGCTTTAGTCTAGTTCCAGGCGTGTATTTCCTTAAATACAACTTATTTATTTTATTCATCTAATTTTGCTTTCTATTCACTTTATTTCTCTCGGGAACCCATAATTAATTTATGGCAATCACATTTTGCAGCAATGTGTAGCAGTTGATTATGTCCATAGGAATAAATGGAAGGTTTTTGATTATTCACATTTATGTTTTTTCTCTTGGTTTCCGGAGTAGTTTGTTCAACGTATCTGGTCAATCAGATGCGATTGTGTTCTTACTTTCAGCGTTTTCAGAACCATGACGAGAACGTAGTGAGAACAGGCTCCAACTTGATCTTTTTTTCTCGTAAAATCGGATTTTCTTATCACTAAACCCTTTGAAATGAAATTTAAGGCCTCTTTTAGTTGAAGACAATTTTCTTTCTTCGGGCCGTGTCCGCAATCCAGCGTTTCAGACAATTGTACGAAGGGTCACACACTGCTAACCTCGCACTCCTATACTCCTAGAGAGTAGAGACACCTGGCCTGGCACCGATTCTTAGCGATTTTATGCAAGATGTCATCATTTTCGCAACGTACTTTGGTAGCGAGAGAGGTTCTCATTGAGGCGGTCTGAAGGCCACCGTGTACGCGGCGACTTGTATTTATTGAAGGTTTACCGCATCAGCGGTAAGTGGCACGCGCTCTACAGGATATATCATACAGAATGAATTCCTAATGGGGAGGAATTCTAAGTACGCATGCGCAGCTTCCAAACGCAGGTGATTTTTCAGAGCGGTCGATATGACGTCGGAAATATGTAATCTATACGTGGTTATCAATTGAATACGAACAAAGTCTCTGCGTACTATATCTTGAAAAATTGCAAATGACACGAAACGTCGAAATATTTGAGGTTAGATACATATTTCCGATAGTTGGCCGCCCTGAAAAACCACCTTCGCTCGGAAATCTGCGCATACGCACTTGGAATTCGCCTGTCTACACCTGTCTTCTATACATGTCTTATTTCTGCCAGGTCACAAGCCATTGGCAGAACATTTAAAATGAGTAATCAGAATTCGTCAAGTTTAATACAATTGGAAACTACGGAAGAAGACTCTATGCTCAAGAAAATTTCAACGGTTGAAATCGCGATGGGAATATTACAGAAAATGATACCGATAGCCTCCGACAGTTTATCGATCAAAAAAATCAGAAAAAAAATTCCAGTATTGTTAAAATTGTTAATTGGCGTTCATTACATAATATTGTAGCACTAAATAATATTCGTCAACAGTTTTCAATACCGGTAAATTTATGGATCGTTTTAAAAAATATGATTTCAAATAATCTCAAATTTCTCTCAAATCAAAAGTAAAGCGTAATACCGTAATTTTTGAGAATTTGTCTCTAACAGCATTGGATAATGTCGAAGGCATTTCGAAGACCGACCCTGATTTTTACTCGATTTTTCCAAAGCCAGTGTACTGGCGGCAGCTTAACTTTGGTTTATAATTGAATATTATGAAATGTTCACCAAAATTTGAAATATGATACAAATTTATAGTATAATGTTATATCAATGCAAAAATGTAATACATTATTTAACGTCACATTATTTTCAGTATTCCTTCATTCTAATGCGCTCGTAATAAATTTATTGAAATTTTCATGTGATAACTAATTTATATTGTGGTCAAAAAATTACCTTTTTGCTAATACATTAACTAATGATTAATGAATAAATGACAAATGATAATTCGAAAAAATCGAATTTGAAAAGAATACTAGCACATTTTATCGCTTGCTCGCTGAGATACTTCCTTAGAGTCTTGTAATTAGATATTTTGGTTCATTTCTTTCCGAAAGGTCACAAAAGACAATGAATTTACTCTTTTAAAGTTTGAATTTTTAGTACTGATGCAGAGAAATCGCCTAGTGAAGAAAAAATACTTGAACAACATTATCTCCTGGGCTACTAAACAAAACTTAATAAAACTTGGCAAGAGTATTCTTGGAAACAGATATAAACCAATCAACACGGGTCGTCTAGCCAGCTACCTTACTAGACAGTCAGTACCTGACAACAAAGTTTACTCTCTTACAAGGTATTCTTTTCAAGGTTAATATGAGTACTTCCTCTCGCGATGTAGCATCTTCGACGCACGACCGAAAATGAGTAATGAATAACTTGTTGATAATAAATGAATTCGTGATCTGACTGATCCCTAATTCGTTATACCCGCAACAAATATAGTATTTGTGTAATACTTACACCTAAAACCAAAAAGTTGCGGCAGCTGATTTGGGATAGAAAGTCATATATATCCATTACTCATAGCCGCTGGGATGGGAAAGTATACATATAAATTCATCACTCGAAAAAGGAATAATATTCATACACTTGTTGCGCAGAATTTTTATTTTTCAGATCGAAGATTTACACTTACACCTCAACGTCTACATTTTCAACATACAATGATATCAATTAATCATATGCACTGATATAAGTATTTTCTAAGCTTTGCCTAAACTTCGCCGCCATCAGCAAAGGGCATGATCAAATTTTTGGAAGTTATTTTATCAAAGGTAATGAATGATTTTCATTAGTTGCCATTCATTGTTTTTTGGTAAAACAGCATTGGTATTGGGATATTTTGCTTGAAGTATGTATACATTATACTAGATTTTTTTACTTTAAGTATCTTTAAGTACCTAATTGAGCCCTAATTTCCCCTATCTAAATGCATAGAACAGACGCCTAAATAATTAGGTCTTTTCCGGAAATGAGCCTCCGATTAGCAAATATTTAAATGAAACTCTAGATAAACAATATTGATAAACTAACAACAGCATTTTTCACCCCAGGTTTGTTCCTTCCAGCTCCGCAATAATAGCTGATGTACTTATTTTTTGATAAAATTCTTCGCTGAATCAACTTTGGAGAGTAAGTAATTATTCGAGAAATTCTACCAGGAAAGAACACTATACGTACGTATATTTACGTATATTTATTTGAAAATTCAAGGAAGATAACTTCATCAGGCAATGTTATTTGAAATACACAGATTTCAACTATTCATCAATCTGTACAAAAGGTAATACGTGTAGATACAGGTCTCGTAGTCAAGAAAAGGTTGATAAAATGTTCCTAAACTATTCAATAATATAATTTGTACATTTGTTTGTAAATAAAGAACGATGCGCAATGACACAAGATGACACAACACTCTTAACTAGATGACAATACATCCATGCGCCATAGGCGTAATGAAATAATGCTAACGCTGATTTCAAGTGCGGACAAAACATGCGATAACAAGAAATTTACAGTCAATAGGCATAATTATTATAGAAATGCAATAAAATGTACGATTTAATAAAATGTCTTAGCTCCGTAGTCTCCTATTGGCAAAATTAATTTTGCACTTGGCGATACTTTATTTCGTCGAGTATATGTCTTCAAGATTTATGCTGAAGTACCTACAGGGTTCGATGATTTCTTATATTAAAGTATACATTGCGCTGACTTATTGCTTACTAGTTTTGTGAGATAGAATAATTAAAATTAGTTTAAAATTTACAAATTATAGGAATGATCTTAGGACGTTCTGGTTCAGTGCTACGTCTTTAACAACATTAGTCAAATACAGCATTGAGGCATAGACAAAGTTTGAATGTGACGTAAGCTTATTAGAACCAGGGTATTCAAGTAGGGATATTCACTACAGTACCGTACCCCATTCTAGGGAATACTTGAAAGGTGGATAAAAAGATATCTCACGATAAAGACACTTTGAAGAATTTCTATTACTTTCCTATTCGATCTAGTCTGTATAGGTACTTATAATCATCGAATCAACCGTTTTCGATAAATTTAATACAGATGTATTTGTCTAGTCGGCAATTCGAAATTTCACTTTCTGATGCAGAATTTTGAATGTATCCTTCTCTAATGATCCACATCTAATCTCACCTCATCACGTGAACAAAATGATATGCTCTTCACATAGTACAAGACCAAAAGTCTCAAACAAACCTGAAGAAAAATACGTCTTTTAAACAAAAGTCGACTTAGGATGACAAAAAGTCAAAATTCTCAAAATTGCGATCTTTCTGAATATTTTTATATCCATATTTTTCTGAAATCATTTTTCCGTTTATATATTTCAGTAAAAAATTATGTATTCGATTTTGTTTGTATTATTTGTCAATTTTATAGAATTCTCAGTGTTGGCACTGATAGTTTTTTCAATATTAATGAAATTAGTTACGAAACCGTCTACTTGGTAGAACTCATGAGAAAAATGTTTATCAATGTTATGGATTTGATAAACTAAAAAGCAGATCATTATGTAGATAAGGGGCAATAAATTTTGAATACCCCTCGTTTATATAATAATCCGCATTTCACTTTATTAAAATTATAACAATTCCACAATTTTTTTTTCCATCTCTACCAAATAAAGAACCAAGCAATTTCCAATATTATAATATTTCATAGAACAGGAAGAAATTCGTGACTTATACGTGGAGCAGACAATATACGCATGCTGAATTATGTTAATTATAATTACACAATTAGGGTGGTTCTTTTGCTAAGGAGCGTATTAAGTGCACGGAGAGAATTTTGCGGAAAATATTTTCATACTTAGTCTAGTCATCGTGGGACATACTTGCATTATGGCGATCAATGCAATATTTATGCATTTCGCTACTACGAATGTGGCAACGACGAGGGGCTAGTACTCTCGAGTATCAAAACTTAATCTAAAATAACGATTTGAAATAAATTTGAGTAAATAAAATAACAGTGTATTAAGAAAATTGTAAAAATAAGGTTAATAGTTCTCAGCAACTTTATTTAGTCAAATATTAAGTTCTACAACATAGTTGGCGACAAAAAGCGACAAGCACCGAAATAATATGACATAAGGAGCGATTATCGACGAGTCTCGACGAGACTTTGCTACTCATGGATACTTTTCTATAGAGCAATATATACTCGCTCTTCTATCACCGACATCGACCGAAGTCGGTCTGAGCTTACCTGATAATGTTTACCAGAAAATAAAGCATGAACTGTAATTACAAGTTTCCTCCAAGTTATAGAAAATTTCTCGATGTGACTTTCTCCATTTTCCTTTTATTCCTTTTATTTGATAAGAAAATATTATATATCCTTTTATTTTATTATTACCATTTTCTTTTTTTCCACAAAACGATTCCGCGTGGAAACTTCGATATTGAGCCATTTTCAAAACAATAAAATTGACGTTACGCCTCTAAAACTTTTTTAAGTTGAATTCCAAAGCAAGTCAGGATGGATAAAAACTCGATCATTCGTATTTCAAATTGGAATTTTATAAATTAGAAAATAAGGGCTACTTTATAGTAAAAAATCGCGGTTCGGTATTGTTACTGATAATATAATAGAAACTTAATGAAAAGTGTATGTGTATTAGTGAATTTTATCTGGCTTAAACTTTCATAACTCTTTCAAACTACAAGTACATTTTTAATTGAATCCAATTTCACAAAATAACATTAATCGCACAGAGTATGTTTCACAATTCACAGGTATGATCAGTTTCGATTTATAAGACTAATAAGATAGATGAGGCACAATAAGTTATATAAGCTTTTGAAATTATGAAAATGAAAGATGAAGCTAATAAAAGTAAGAAGCGAGTGAGCGACGGGTACTTCTGAATACCGCCGAGTACTATACGAGTACTAGCGAGTCTTTGCGAGTATAATCGTAGAAACAGGGAGTATATTCTTCCTATTAACCCTAGAACTACAAACCGGGGTATATATCTACCCCAGGCGGACTTTGAACTACGCTCCTAAGATAGTCAGTGACATTTTCGACTGCGGACCTGAACCATAATTCAGTTCTAGGTTCTAACAGTAGAGTCAGGTCGCGAAGACATTCGATTCTTTGTTTACTTCAACGGAGTGAAGACGCGAAGCGCAGCGCGTCTGGGGTCGAAATCTACCCCGGTTTGTAGTTCCCGTTAGTGTTTTGTGCAGGTAAGTTGATTTTCTGTTTTTTGTTGATATAAATTTAATTCACGTATTATAAGGTTATTCGAGGGTAAAGCATTGGATACATCATTTTCGGCGATGATTTTCATATTTTATCTACCCATACAATGGGAGCAGGGAAAAAAAATTGATACTGCTGCAGATAATGGCACAAAAAATATAATTTGAGGAGCGTCGATGCAGTGATGAAAACTCTGATGCAATCCGTGACTGACAGAGAATCGGCAATCGATATAGTTTCGGATGAGGATGACAATTTAGAGCCAATAAGTCGAATCATAACAACTTTACTTTTTAATATTTTCAGGTATCAAATTTCTCTTTTTTTTCTCATATTTTGCATAGCACAAACCAAACAACTATACCGAGAAACCAATATTTCATGGCTTTATAATTGACTTTTTCCATACATCAGCTTCCCAATTTTTTGCATTTTCAGAGTCCCAAATAAATAGACTTCTTTGACAAAATATCGTGATGATATTTTTTTTCGAGAAATCTGATGTGCCCTGTTTAGAACCGCGTTTGAAATTTGAAAATCGGTTCATTAGAACAACAGATATGAATTTTTGTTTGCAAAATGACGTTTTGGCCGTTTTTAGCACTTTCAGGTATTTAGATCGATTTTTCACCAAATAAACTTCAATGAAATTGAATTTGCTCTTCACCATTCTCTTCTTCATGAAAAAACAAAGAGATTCATGTACTTACGAGTCTCATTACCGCTTTCAGAAAGATTTTACGAACAAGAAACGCGTGGGGTACATATTTACCCCGGTTTGTAGTTTAAAGGTAGAAAAAATGGGTTTGTAGTTCTAGGGTTAATAACGTATCTACAGTATTTTTGGCATGAATACTTGCATATCTTATTTCAAAACAGATATCGAATGAAATAGTTAATAGTATTCGGTTCTCTCGGAGTTTACTCGAGAGTGACTAGCCTCTAGGGCAACGAACTAGTTGTGAAGTGAATTATTAGTTATTTTACGTCTTGTAAAAATCAAAATTCTTACTTCTCCTGTACAAAATAATAATACCTGTTATACTCGAATGTCATATGCCCCAATCGTTCACCACATTCGCCTTCAAATGGATATTGATCTTTAGGAGAGTATCGTGCATGAATTATTAAGTTGCAAGTGATTGCATACCTTGTAATAAATCTAGCTCTTTATTCCTACCGTATAGCGATCGTTACCTCACTGTCGATAATAATTTGTCAGAAACGATATAAGATGAGGCGATGCGATACGTGTTACAATATGTTTCATACGGTATTGTAGAAACTATCATTCTGAAAGTACGGTAGAACTCCTATACATTCGAAGCTACGGAGCCGAGAATTTTAGGAATTAGAATTCCAAGGTTACCCTCCCCATAAAAATATCCATCTAATAAAAAGGGAAGGGGCTTATTAAAACTCTACTCTGTCGCTGTCTGCGCATGCGCATCTCTACGTTTTACACAATAAGTAGGCGCATTGAAAACAGGTAAAGAGTAAAAAAAGCATCTTTCCCTCCGAAGTAGGGAAAGTCGAATTTAAGTCGTGAGAATATAGTTCTACTGTATCTCCCACGAGTAAAATACTGTATGGCATCTATTACTATAATTTTTGTTGAATGACTCCTAGGAAATTCTTGCCGTGTGGGTGCTAAGTATGGGACCTATGTAAAATTTCGCATTTACGTGTAATTCTCACTCAAACAATATGAATGTCAATTATACATTTGATCTGAATAATATCATATCCAGTACCTGTGAATTTAATAAAATCTCACGACAAAATTTTCAAAGATTTCTCTATTGCTAATTTACTGAGCAATGCGAACTGTGGCAGCGTCACTATTCTTCTACAACCAGACACGTTTTCTGTACTTCTTCTTTACTTCATCGTCGAATATTTCTCCAGAGGTTTCGATTTCCCGTAACTTTTTTGCGACCCACAGAATCCTCATATTTCAAACTAAATATACCTACTTTATTGTATAAGTCGTGGGTCGTTTAACGTGACAATTATTTCATTAGAATTTCGAAGATGACCGGTCTGTTATAACCCTTGTGTCAGAGAATACATTTTCATGAATTTTCTAGATCTTTTTTGTATCTTATTTTTTCGATAACTAACCCCGGAATTTCCCATACATGAACTATAGGTCAGGCAATGGGTGGTTCTGGCTTACAAAAGGTCAAGGAAAGTTCTAATTTGTTAGATTCGTACAGTTCGGTGTCCTCAATAATATTCCGGGTCTGCGACCTTGAGTGACTGCCGCTCGCGCTGCCATATTGCAAAAATGGTACCGAAAACCAGTTTTTCGAGAATATCTTCTATCCAGCGCCACCTAGGTTAAAATAGTTATTACAAAAATCGTATAGCATAAAATTTTCTGCAACTTTTATCTGAAACATTTTTCAATCAGATGAATAGTTCACGAGTTATAGAAGAGTCAAGCTCAGCAAATTTATACAATTTGCACAATTGCTACATTTTTTCTGCAAATTTCAGTACTATTTTTAACCTAGGTAGCGCTGAATAGAAGATATTCTCGAAAAACTGGTTTTCGGTACTATTTTTCTCAATATGGCGGCGCGAGCGGCGGTCGCTCAAGGTCGCAAACTCGGAATATTATTGAAGACACCGAACTGTACGAATCTACCAAATTAGAACTTTCCTAGACCTTTCGTAGTGAGAGTCCCATTTTATGTCTTCATTGCCTGGACTACTACTGTACTTTTTGTTCAAGTTATCCAAGAATGGGAAGTCCCGTGAGTCGTAGGTTAGCGAAAGAATTACCTTGAACTTTTACATTCTATGTACGAAGAGGTTCGGTCCACTGGTATCATTAGGAGAATCGAAACCTATAATATATGATTCCCGTTTGCTAAAACATGACAATGTATGATTTTTCGATTGCTTTTACGTCCGCTTCTTACTACTTGGTAGGAACCATCAGATTCTTGAACAATAACATACTCGTCCGCAAACAGGGCTGCGAGGGAGTGCGAGATACAAAAACTGCCTATACAGTTGCAAAAGTAAACTTGAACCAGGCCAAAGTTCTTACTTTTACCTGTACAGAAGATCTCCGGATACGAATAATGCTCGTCTATAAATGCCGTGGAAATATCATATCTTCTATGATTTTGTACCAGATGTAGAAATGCAAACAAACACCTCGTTTTTTCCTGGTAGTTATCAGCAATCATTTTTATAGCACCATGACGAAAATCATTCAATTTTCCTAAAGCCTGTTCAATTGCTCTAGCTTTTGAAGCGACATCCGATGCTTCGAAATGTACCGAGGATTTGTCTTCCATCAGTAAGATACTCAATTGTTCATCCGAAAATTTGAAAGCAAGTTCTGTTGCATACTCGCATAACCATTGAGCATCTTTCCTCTGTTCTCGGAGCGTTTTAACTTCTTCTTCGAGTCTTGGTACCATAGCTTTATGTGCTTGCATCCAACGCTCGTACCTATCCCTTGGTAGAGTTGTGTTCAAGTTCCAGGTCTTAACTAACTGACCAGCCAGCTGTTTGTTGACCGTGCGACGAACTTGTGCCATGAACTCCTTGAACTTTGCTGTTTCACTCGAAAGTTCTCGCAAAGCTTTTGCGTTTCTCCAATCACAATCCTGGCTCCCAGTGTAAGTACGATGCGTTCTGTCCTCTTCCGTGATCAAATAACTGTCCGCATGCTCGTATAAAACCCTCTCTAGGTCAGTCAGGGTATCGGGGCTTCTGTTTTGAAACAAGATCTCTACTAGCTCTTCAAAACTGATGAATTTACGAAATGGAAGCTGCTCGCGGGAAGTTATTTTCAATATGCTTTCAAATTCCTCCTGATGGTCGATCTCGTTGACGACGTGAGTATAAAATAATTCATTAAGACATCCAATTTCGGCTTCGGTCATCAAAGGAACGACATCCGACACAAGATTTCTAAAACACTGATCCAGTGTTTTCGCTGGTAAATTATTGTTCATCAGCCATTCTTCTTCCAACGTGTTGTACCGTGTGTAAGATGAATCCTCGACTTCCCACCAAACCTTGCCCGAATTTCCGAGATCTGTTGTTGGAATCTTATTCAGTTCCCTCGCCCATTTCATCTTCAGAATGGTGTCCAATTCTTTCAAGCATCCTATCTCCGAGATGTACTTTTCTCCAATCTTAACATGATATTCCGGGTCAAGTGCTGGCAAGTCTATAAACGAAGTCTCTTTGCTATACACTACACTGCTTACAAGAACAAACAGTAAAATCGACTTCATGGTTACAGCGCGATTCGCGAGACTCGAATCCTCCGTAGCCACGGGGATTATATAGCTTACGTTATTTTGTTTCTCTGTTTTCATATGTTGCCACGCAGTCATGCTGCTCGCCCATTAGAGTATTGAAACGAAGGCTACCGACCATTCACCAGAAGACGCAGAACCAGTTACAGCGTCATTCAATTAAAATAACCAGTCGATATTATTTCACCTGCGACATGCTGAGGAATAGGTAGGTATCTGTTACGTCAGAAAAACAACATGATTATTCAATGAAGAGCTATTTGTGGGGTTCACCACCTTAATATCAATTTATGGGGGATTCCTTTTCAACTCTGTCACTTTGTTACGTCGACTCCGTGGATATTTGTTATGTTGTTAGTTTGCAGTACTTGTCAGGAAGGCCTCTAATGAATTATTATAAATTTTCAGAATGCACTGCTTGGGAGATGCACTTTTTTTTTAAGTCAGTATAGAAGGCAAGCCATCAGTCGCACAAAAAAACTTTCACGACAAAAAAGTTATACAGTTTTATCTCAACTTATTCAATGAATTGTAGGATATTTCTAAGAAATATCTACAAAATACCATTTTGTTTTATAAAGTAAAAAATCAGCTTTTTTCAAGATTGGACTTCGACTGGTCAGTAGAGTTTACACAGGCTCAGCAATCATCTTAATCAAAAACCGATTGTCTTTTTGACGAGGAGATACGTTCAATAATTGATACCAAATCTCCTCAATCGGAAATCTATTTACTTCAGAGTGAACAGAGATAACTGTTGGGAATGTAAAGGTCTAGGTTAAGATAAATTGTTTGAAATAATGTATGGACGGATGTGTGATGAATTTTGTCGAAATGCAAAGTGCATATATTTTCAATATTATTATGAACTGACTGGTGAAGTTTGGGACCGCGGAGCCCTTGTCTTAGGTAAAGCGCTCAGGAGCGACACACTTACTTTTCAGTAGGCTAGGTAATTACCTAAACACAATTTAGAGTGTCTCAAAAAAACCGACTATTTTTATTTTTTCGGAAAACATTGAAAAATCGTTACAGTATCCCTAGAAAAAGACCCTGTGAAAATTAGAGCTCTTAATATTAATATTTAGAGGTGGCGATTCGTAATTTTCTATTTTCCATTCAAGTAACACGGGAAAATTAGTTTTTTCTCGTTCTGATTTTTATAACTAGCTAACGATGCGTCATGCAGAAAATCTACAAACATATTTTTTGTAGGGAATTGAATGCTCTACAAAAAAGGTCTCTTACACTTTTTCGATAAATTTAGCCATTCAAATGATATTCGAGTTCAAAGAACCACCTCTCTGACAAAAAATGAGTTTCTAAAATAAGTTTATCAATAAAGTGCAAGAGACCTTTTTTGTAGAGCATTAAATTCCCTATAACAACGTCCCTTTGTCATACTTGTAAAGTGATTCGTTATTAAGGCAACAAATTCTAAAGTTTGAAAAAAAAACTTCCCACGTTATTTAAATGGATAATAGAAAATTACGAATCGCCACCTCTAAATATTAATATTAAGAGCTCTAATTTTCACAGGGTCTTTTCCTAGCGATACTCTGACGATTTTTCAATGTTCTTCGAAAAAATAAAAATAGTCGGTTTTTTTGAAACACTCTAATACATATTTTGTTGCAACCGCAGCCCCCTGGCTACATCTAAACTTAGTAATAGTTAGTGATTGAAAATCTTCTAAAGTGACAACCTAAATGACTCGGAGAATCTCGTTGAATATGAAACTCAATAACGAAAGCTTATTCTAGTGCATGGACACTTTTGTTCATCGCTAACTAAAACTCGACCTAAATTCTTTATACGTTTAATAATATCATAGACCAAATCAAGTTTAGAATAAGTAATCGTTTTCAACCATTGGCATCTTGATCGAACTTTGATTATCTCACTGCTTTGGTGACCATTAGCTTTTTAGTTATTTAGACATTACAAACTAAGTGTTTTCCGTTAATCTGGATCATAAATTCAGACATTCCAACTGTCAAACAGTGATTAAAACTACAAGTTACAAGTTCCAAATTTCAACCCCTATTTAACTCTGAACTCTCTCGCTTCAGCGATTTTCGAACCTTAGCATTTCTATTTCAGCATTAGCTTCAGTTCATTAAACCTATCAGGATATATAGTGACTGTGATTGTGCTAAACACGTAGTTCGTTGTGAGGTGAGGCCCGCTGGATTAATATATGGGACCTTCCATGTCAACTCAGCCACCCTGGATTTTTTGTGTTTCGGTAATGTCCATTAGCATGCCTAAAGTCGAGTACTTTATTAGTACATAATTTCTGTAAATTCTCATCGCCCTGACCTCACTCGTTTGCCTGCCATTCACGCTGAAAGCCTAATTTAAAAAAAAAATCATATCGCCAACGAGTAGGCGGATTTTGATAAATAAAAAACGATTTTTTTTTGTTTTTTTTTATGTAGTTTTCAAATAGAAAAAATTCAGTATCGCGGGGACGTTGGATCGCACTTTTTCCGTTTTTTTTTTTCATTCAAAGTTGATTTATACGCAAAGGCCAAGCGGAAATGAACAAATGATTTTTGCCTCTGACGGACAATGAGGATGAACAACTTTTTCGGATAATTTCAAAATGGGATACCCAGACACTATTCGACGGCACCCAACTTCAAAACATCCATGCAACCAGGCTGAGTCTTTTTCTGTTACTACTTACTATGAAACTGTTTGACAAGATACACAGTGATCGTAAGATAGATTTGTATGTAAGTCATTCATATGCAAATTTGTCTTCACTAGAAAACTACCTACGAGTGATATTAAGGCTAATTTATATACTATAAGTCTTTCGTGTGCAAATTGGTCTTGCCTAGAGAATCACATCGCTATTATTTTCTTTCGATTAAGTATTCATGTCCATATTTGTAAGCAATAATATACGGAAAGCGAGTTCCAAAGTTTCCGAGTGACTATAACACCATATTTCTGAAAGTCTTGATATCCATATTTGTAGGATTGATGATTAGGAAGGATTAAATAAATCGGAGACAAATATCAAATAGGTGTATACAACTCTATTGCTCTTAGCTAACTAACAGGTACAAAAGTACAAGAGCAATTCAAGCCGCACACTACAGGTGGCACTTATATTTCATATATGAATTTGAATTCTATCCCTAACACTCCCTTAGGATCTCAAATTTATATATTATTATTATTATTATTTTTTTTTTTAATATAATGTTTCGGCCTTTATATAATTCATTTGTAAACTATAATGTGTGTGTGTACTTTCAAATTAATCTTACAGATCCAACAATAATATAATATGAATTTAGATTATCATTCAGGAAGCTTTGTATGTGAGCCTCCTACAATTTGTTTATTTATTTTATTTTATGGGTTTGTTTTCTTTAAACCTATCCCTGTAACGCAGTGTTGAAATTTTTCACTAAATAGTGGCTTTGTTAGAAAATCTGCTATTTTTATGAATTGTTTTATTTTCTAAGCACTCCCTAATAAAATGATATTTAATATCGATATGTTTGGTCCTGGACTTGTAAGCAGATGTTTTTGCGAGATCAATCGCTTCCTGGTTGTCGACGTATATCTTCGTGGGTGTTGTAGTGAAGCTAGAGTCAATCTCGTTGATTAGGTTTCGTAGCCAGATAGCTTCTTGGCACGCAGCAGCCAGCGACATGTATTCTGCTTCACATGACGTAATCATCAAATTTACCCGGTAGTCTTTTTTTTCTTATTGATTTTCGCGTTTATTGATTATTGTCTGTAACATTTTCAACAGAGTCTGTGTTCGCGTCACTCAACACTGAGTCTATACTTTGTTCACTTAGTTCGTATACACTTTCATTATTTTCATTTTCAGCATTGTTTATATTTTCTTCTAAACTCATATCACTGTCTACGTGGTCATCGTTATTAGGTTGTAGAATTTCTTCCTCTTCTTCTGCTACGGGCTCAACCCATGGAATGAATAGTTTCACTTCACTGCTTTTCTTTTCATTAATTTCGTTTTCGGCATTTTTCTGGAAAAACATCTTGTTTTCAATGAACACGACATCTCTGCTGGGGCTGGCCTTAAGAGTTGTAGGATCAATCAGCTTATATGCCTTCTTGTTTTCCGTGTGACCGATGAACATTAGTCGTTTGGACTTCTCGTCCCATTTTTGCCTTCTTTCTTTTGGTATATGCACCATGGCTACGCATCCGAATACTCTCATATGTTCTAAACTCGGTTTGTTGCTGCTCCAGAGTTCTTCTGGTGTGAAGTTTTCTACTGATTTTGTTGGAGATCGGTTCATTGTGTACACTGCTGTGTGTACCGCCTCTGCCCAATATTTCTTTGGCAGGTTGGCTTCTATCAACATACTTTTCGCTTTTTCTATGATTGTTCTATTTTTTCTTTCTGCTACCCCGTTCTGCTGGGGTGTATAGGGACATGAGGTTTGACAAATTATACCTTTATTATTCAAGAACTGAGCTACCTCACTATTTATGTATTCGCGGCCGTTATCTGACCTTATTATTTTTATCACTTTATTTAGTTGATTCTCCGTCTTGTTTACATACAGTTTAATATAGTCTTTCACTTCGGATTTCTCTTTTAGGAAATACACTGTAGTATGTCTACTATAGTCGTCGGTCATTGTCATGAAATACTTAGCGCCGCCTATTGAAGACGTTTCCATCGGTCCACATAAGTCTGTGTGGATTAATTGGAGTAATTCGTTCGTTGTACGCTCGCTTTTCGGAAATGGTTTCCTTGTTTGTTTACTTTTCAGACAAACTTCGCACGGATCCTTTTCTAGGATTTTTACTGAGTAACCAGTAACTAAACCATTTAATTTGAACATGTCTTTCCTGTTTAGATGCGCGAGTCTTTTATGCCATGTTCTACACTCAATATTTTCAGTCTTATCGTCTTTTACTAAGTTCACTTTGTCTGTATGAATGTTCAAACGGAACAAATTTTTCACTTTCATTGCCACAGCCACTACTTTATTGTCCTTGTCCATCACTTCACAATTATTATTTTCACAGACTATTTTAAATCCTAAACCAGTCAGTTTACCAACAGATATAAGGTTTGTCGCCAACTTTGGGACATACAGCACCGATTTTAACACTATGTCTTTAATGCTATTATTTGCTACCACTTTTATTTTAACGTCACCTTGTCCGTACGCACTAACCACATGGTCATCAGCAACGCTCACTGAATTTTCTGGTAATGATTTAAAGTCTATGAAACAGTCTCGATGTGGAGACATATGATTTGTTGCACCCGAATCTAGATACCATGCCTGTTTGTTGTTCTCGGTATCTTCGTCATTCGCCAACCATGCAATTGCTGTCTCACTTTCTTTAGCGTTATCCGTGTCAACATTGTTGTTAACACTACACATGTTTGTTCGAGGGTTGGATTTTCTTGGCTTTCTACAATTTTTAGAGATGTGTCCAAAACCGTTGCAATTATAGCATCTCACTTTGTTAAATTGTCTTGGTCTAGTGTTATGACGGTGCGTTCTAGAGAAAAATACAGCTTCATCATCTGTTGTTTTACTCCGACTATGATGTACGTCCTGGAGTATTCTTGTTTTGACATTCTCTGATTTCAAAACAATTCCTGAGCTTTCCATGGCCATAATCATTGGTCTATACTCCTCCGGTAGACCAGCCAATAATAGAATCCCAATCCATTCCGTTGATACTTTGAAATCTAAGGTGTTCAACTGCTGAGCTGTGTTTGTTATTCTGTTTACATACTCTTCTGTGTTGGAGCAATCTGAGAGTCTCGTTGTGATGAGAGTCTTCAATAACGTGACTTTCCTAGTCAGGCCAGTATCCTCAAACGCTGTTTTGAGGTTATCCCATATCTGTTTAGGTGTGGTGGCATCGCGTATGTGTGAGTAGTTGGATGTATCTACTGACAACGCCAACTTTGCTTTGGCTTTCGCCATATTTCTAGTGTTCTGTATGGCCGTCGGGTCACCTTCAACGACTTTCCAGAGATCTTCATGCTCCAAATACGCCTTCATGGCAAATTTCCAGTCTATATAATCCGCCATACCTTTCAATTTTTCAATCGGTGGCAAATTACTTGCGGTTGCCATCATTTTTCCTTATTTTTAATTTAATTACTATTTTTCACAGATCCCTTCAACAGGCCAGTGCACAATTAGTGTATTCATCAAAAACAACCGGCGCGTTTCAACTCGGAGGTTCAAAGAAAAATTTTTTTTTTTTTTTTTCTTCAACCTATCGTACGCGAAAAGAAGAAAACGAATCAGAGAAAAATGTTCATTCCACTAGAATTCACTTAACGGACACTATACTTTGTTTAACGGTTGTGCCTGGGCCCATAACCTGTAGGATTGATGATTAGGAAGGATTAAATAAATCGGAGACAAATATCAAATAGGTGTATACAACTCTATTGCTCTTAGCTAACTAACAGGTACAAAAGTACAAGAGCAATTCTAGCCGCACACTACAGGTGGCACTTATATTTCATATATGAATTTGAATTCTATCCCTAACAATATTCACATTCATAACCATTATCGTTTAATCATTTATTTATACCTTAGCGGCTGCGCTTGATTCATTTTATCCATTTGTTTTTCATTTGGGTCGCATATTTTACCCTAATCGCTTGAAGAATATACTTTAGCTTTTACCAATTAATCCATTATATCTCGTTTATTTGTCACCCTCGCTCAACCTTTATTTAATAATAATTATTATCATAGATAATTGGCTTCGTTAATAGCATGATTAGATAAACGTACCGCTCTGTACGGAGCTAGGTAAGCAAGATCCTATATACCGACTTACTGAGGGATAAGTCAAACAAATAATTATATCTTTTGCTACGTGAACCTATTTACCATCCGCTGTGGTTACACCTTCACGTAACAGCTTCGATCAAAACAAATCCTGTGATTTCTCTAAAAATGAAAAATCATATCCGGATATCACTGTCGGTTCTTACCAAATACTATTTTTCATAGGAAAATGAAGAACAATGAGGTAAGGGACAGAAATTGGCTTTTTTTATTCTGAGAGCACGGTTTTCGTATTTTGCGGACCCCATTCAGCATTTGGGTCAATGAAGAATAAGACACAATTTGACCATGAACGAGATTTCAATGATTGGGAAAATGCAGGATTTAGCGTAGCTCAATACGAAATCTCTGCGCGTCATAGGTTTTGTGTCCTTGTTCTGCAAGCTAGTGGTGCAACACCCGATATATTGATACTTCATCATCTGTCCAAGTGAATGAAAGTATTACTTATTGGAGGAACGTTTTGGAAAGGATTATCGTTGTAGTGAAACGATTGTCTTCCAGGGGCTTCGCCTTTAGAGGAAGAACTGAAGTATTTGGTGACCCGCACAATGGACATTATCTCATGATATTGGAACTAATAACGGAGTTCGATCCTTTTTCAGTTCAGCATATTCACGGCATGCAAACTCAGCATCTGGATCAACCAGCTATTTATCGAAGACTGTTTGCGATGAATTCATCAATTTGATGAAAAAGATACGGGCAAAAGGCAACCGAACAGAAAGAAATGGGAAGCCGAAAGTCCAGAAAAAGAATTGAAAATGACTGCGAGTGATTCTTTGGGGATTAAGACATTTCTGGTAGTAATTGATAGACTTAGATCGGAATTAGAAAGAAGGCATAATGCATATCTTAGCTTTAACGACAAGCTTTCATTTTTCACCAGAATGGGCCAATTCTCAATATCAAAACTTACAGAAAAGGCTTTTATAGA
This sequence comes from Tenthredo amoena, assembly GCA_963966615.1. NCBI lineage: Eukaryota > Metazoa > Arthropoda > Insecta > Hymenoptera > Tenthredinidae > Tenthredo > Tenthredo amoena. The sequence continues at coordinate 9,244,825 of OZ016490.1, forward strand.
TGATTCTGCGAATAAGAACTCACACAAAAAGCTACTGTGAATTTGTATTATAGTAACATTAGTTTATCCATCCTGAGATCGTTCAGAAGAAATTGCTTATAATAGCTTCCTTTACTTTTATAAGATACTTATAAATGGTTGTTCTATTGTGTATAATAAAGAATACTTGTATTGTACATACATTGTAATGGTATCACGCGAACTTTGTAGAAATGAGAACAGGTCTCAATCAATCTAGTCGAGTCAGTGTGATAATCGTTGCCTGACGTTTCGGCAGTCATGTTCTACCCTCATCCGTACCGCATTAATGAGCCTAAGATATTTGAGTCTCCGACGAGGGCAGAATATGACTGCCGAAGCGTCAGGCAACGATTATCACACTGACTCGACTAGCTTGATTGAGACCTCTCCTCAATATTTGTATTGTTTTGTCATGTCTGTGTGTGCATTAGGGTGGACGTTAAATACCATCTTGACGAGTGAAGCCCCATAGTTTATAGACAAAAAATAGACAAAAATTTTGGCCCCAGTGCGAGGTTTTTAAAATGATATTAACCCGTGCCGGTAAGGTCGCAAAGTTTCCCATCTGAAACACATGCATTTTTACGGATCTCAATTCAAAAATTCACTGTGAGGCTAATTTTAATTCAAAAAATCCTAAACTATGTGAAAGTATCAGGTATGTGTATTACTACATGGAGAAAAATCGAGGATGTCATACCGTTGAATCTGCTCATGATTCCACTCCGAACTAAAATTCTCTTTATCGATTTTACGGCCTAAAATTCTAATTTTCAGTAAGTATCATACTTACGGTATGATATCCTCGATTTTTCTCCATGTAGTAGTACACATATCTGATACTTTCACGTAGTTTAGAATTTTTGAATTGAAATTAGCCGCACAGTGAATTTTTGAATTGAGATCCGTAAAAATGCATGTGTTTTAGATGGGAAACTTTGCGACCTTACCGGCACGGGTTAATTTCATTTTAAAAACCTCGCACTGGGGCCAAAATTTTTATCTATTTTTTGTCTATAAACTGTGGGGCTTCCTCACTCACTCCTGAAGATGGTATTTAACGTCCACCCTAGTGTGCATACATACATTGATTCATTTATACGATAATCTCTCAAAGATAAGGGTGGCAAAAGCCAGCGGCCTATACTTAAGAATTATGCAAATTCAGCGCTACACGGAAGCGCAATTATAATTAGTCTGATCTCATCACCGATGGTAATCATGCTTATAAGATGAGTAAAAAAAGGTATTAAATATAAGACGTGAAATTTTATCAATCGAGTTTGGCACCATACACAATTAGGTGAAGTTATGAGGCATCGTGGATCATACTTTGCTATCACGAATCAATATTCACAAGCTAGCAGTTCCTTGGTGACTGACATGAGTGACTCGTGGCATCACTTGGACAACGACGATTCAACGAACAATTTTCGAGACATTTCTGATAGAGTAGACAATACTCTAATTTCTTCACAGCCTAAGAAGTCTAAAAACACAGTCTAGAAGTCTAGAACACAGATATAGTATTCATATATTGTAACTTACTGCACCTTTATCGCATCAAAAGGCTGGCGTCGATTTCTTGTCACGGGTGTGAGTTTTGGAGCTCCTCTACTAATGAGAAAGTTGAAAAAACCCTGAAAACCTAGTACGGACTTGGATAGGTTTGTTAGCCTACCGAAGCCGCCACCCCACAGACTTGGGATATGCTTGACTCACAGACTAGGATAGCCATCATCGCTCAACCGTAGCTGTCCGAGTGTCCTTGTCGAAGCTGCCTTTTAGCTAACGAGTGATTTTAATTTGAAAAAGGATCTAAATTTTGAAATATTTGAACTGGAACAGAAAGGAATGATGTAGAAAATGAATGATTAAGTTCAGATTCCGAATTGCTTGTTTAATTTGTGGATCGTAACATAACCTGACTCCTAATTCTTTTATCAATCGCGTTTTAATGTTTCTGACAAGATTGGCAGTGATGGTTGCTAATAGCGAGACCGTTCATAATGCTTTGTAGGCAGTAAGCTTTGAGGAATTTAAATTAAATGTTTGATAATTTGATTTGAATGTAAATTTGCACCCACGTTCAAATACTACTTTGACTATTTGACAACTTGAGTTTATAAAGGAGAGTGAAGCTACCGCTTCGGCTAGTTATCTCGACAAAGAGTAAAAAAAATGAAATGGCCGCTTTGGCACTATAGAAATAGAATTTGAAATTATGAGATGTGAGCACGACAGCCGCTTAGGCACGCATCGCCCGATTACCGGCTGCGTTGCTCGTTATATAGCCGGTGTGACGTCACAAGACGTCACCCTACCTGCGCGGCGCGTATGTGCGTAGTCCGGCTAGGTGGTATATGCCGAACACGTTACAATATACTATGCTAGAGAATGAATATATCATAAATAAATCATAAATCTTGCATAATAGCGGTCGGTGCAGAAAATCATTGGCATACAGAATCTGTGGCTCGTCTGGAAACGCATATAGTATTATGATATTATTTAATAAATATAATACTATAATAATATTGTTATATTATGATATTCAAATCGCAAATTTTATTTTCGATATTTTTCAAGTTATAGCTGTAATAATAATGTCAAAAGTCAATATATTTCCGGGAAAATTGACTTTGCAATATTAGTAGCATTGAATGTAGTACTATTCTTTGGTCGATAGGTTCAGTGATATCTGAGGTATGAAGAAGCTTTACGTAGGTCTTCAGAAACGCGCGCTCAAAAGTGCGAACCACGTCACACCAATACGTTCAGGCGCCGCGTAAGTGCTCGGCATTTGTGAAATCGTGAATGAACGTATTCAATTGCCTGTTTCATCTTGTTAGCTCATCACTGTTTTTGGTAGTAAGACAAACGAATCGTTGCAATTTTTATTACTCATTTTAGAAAGTTTCCTTACTCCTTCTGCTAGCCTACAATCTTTCTGCAAATCTTGTGAAAATCTTTGCTGAGTGTGTCAATTTGTTGGCACTATACATAATATGTATACAACATTATAAATAAGTTCATTTCAGAAATCCCTTTGTTGTATTTCAGATTAAACCTGTCAGCCGAATGTGACTGTAAGGTTGCAGAAACATCACACATACCTATGTATGTTCATTCGTTACATCAATGTTACAAAACTCGTTAGAACATAGTGTAATGTTTGTGAATAATAATTATAACTTGTTTTATATTTATTCATTTATTGAGAATAGTCAAATTTATGTATGTACAGTAATGATCACGGTTTCTGTCGGCCCTAAAATCTGCAACCGAAGATACATGCTCTTTTTAAGTTGGCAATACCCTAGGCAACAATAATTAATAATTGCCGCTCACCGTCGCGAGACCACTCAAGTCAGCTACTGCCAGCTATTGCCAACTTCAGAAGAGCATGTATCCTCGGTTGCAGATTTAAGGGCCGACAGAAACCGTGATCATTACTGTACATGCTACATGTTCGAAGGTTATTGGTCGAATGAAGAATGTCGTGTGCTTCTCCTGGTTCTCCAAATACAATGCTGCTTAATTAACTTGTGATATATTACACATAGAAACCGTTATTCATATATTCGCGTTACACAGCCGATGGCACTCCTGGCTCCTGTTGTACAGGGCATAAGGAAGCTATAAACCCATGGGTCGAAATCCATTTGGTCTCTCGTGGTCTCTCGCCACAGCTAAACATGATACTTGGGACAATCTATACGCTATACTGATATCCGCGTCTTCGGACTATTTCGATCCATCCACGTCTATCAAAATTACTAAAAAGTGGACATGTGCACATGTCTGAAGGGTCTTTGCAGCCATTCTGAAACATGACGTACCGTAACCATTCAAGTTTCTAAAATATTAGAATGTCTCAAAGTTCACGTTTGCGAAACACGTCTAACACTCAGAATGCTGTATGGGCAAGAACAAGCATACATGGCTAAAACTCTGTAATAGTGGGTCTTTAATCACCGATATAGTTGAACAATCGTTATTTTGCAAACATTTGTTAAAAATTGGAGTATGTATGCCCTAAATTTTAGTATCACTTGGTAGGTGATATATTTACAGGGTGTGTATAAATTCACAAGGAGTAAGTACCTACGTGGTAAAATACCAGTGTCGATGAGTCGTTCAAGCGCTTGCGCATACCAGTACATACCATCATTCCTTACATTACGAAATTAAGGAAAAAAAATATAACGTTATCTAAGTATCCCCAAAATATTATACACCCGGTCTTTTCGTAGATGCGCCCCATAGGGACTCCAAATTCTAGACAACCAAGGGCACAAATACACTCCGTGCAGAAGCCTCAGCTGTCTACTTGTTATGCGTTATGATTGCGCAAAACAAAATCGGCAGAACTATAATCGGCATGGAGTGTAATTGTGCCCCGAATTGCCTATAATTTGGGGTCCCTATGGGGCGCATCCAGAAAAAGATCCGGTATATGTATGTACTACAATAATGATCACGGATTCTGTTGCACCGGAAATATGCAACCGAGGGTACATGCTCTTTTTAAGTTAGCAATATCCTAGGCAACAATAATTAATAATTGCCGTTCACCGTCGCGAGGGCACTCAAGTCAGCTACTGCCAGCTATTGCCAACTTGAAAAGAGCATGTATCCTGGGTTGCATATTTCCGGTGCAACAGAATCCGTGATCATTACTGTACACACGGCGTGTTTGATTTTGACCGGTATGAAGTTGGCTCTACAGTCTTCTGTCTCTTTCGTTCTCTATCCAACCATGAAGGATAGAAGAAGACAGAAGACTATGGTGTCAACTTCATACCGGTCATGATTAAACACGCCAAGCGTAAATCTCATGAAGCTTCGTATATTCAATGATTACGAGAAATTTAGTCCTAAAAAGGATCAGATACCCTGATGTTTCCGTAACATTTCGATCCTCAACCTAGCTAGAACCATTATTTGCAAGAAAAATAATTCGGCATCCGCATCATCCTTTATCACATTCTGCAACCCATTTGCCTTTGCTTTCTGGAAAAGGGTCTGAAATAAGGTACTTTGAGTTTATCGTTTTTTCTTTGTACGTTGTAACAGATTTCCAAGTAACGAAATCAATCTACTTCAGGAGACTCCATGAGATTTCTTGGGATGCCACGATATTTCCTATGACTATAAATATACCGTGGGACTTCATACACCGAACACACGGGATTCTGGCATGATTAAACCCTTATTTCACTATAAGATACCTCCTCGATCGTGATGAGTGTTACATCCCGTGCTGTGAACTTCTGAAAATACTTTCATGCTCTAAAATCACTCATTGCAAGTATGATTCGATTGTTCTGTAGCACATGTTCGTTGATGACCATGGTGGTTACCAGCTGGTACAAGCATCCTGTATGCTAGGAATTGGATTCCAGTGTGTACGAAATTTCAATCGTAAAATAGTGCATAATTATTGCCACGCTCATCGGTAATTAGTCTTACTGATAGTATCGTATTCCAAATTACCCATGTACTACGGATCCGCAAGTTGATCAACAAACTCTTCAATATTAGCTGAATACGAGGGGTAAAGATTCCCCCCACACATCGTCATACAGCATTTGAAACCTCGGAATGACATCTGCTCAGCAGCTTCTGGATGACTATATGAATCGTAATCACCGTTCTCAAAGTATATAAACACTGATAAAAATTAAGGTGTCTCTCAGAGTTGTACAATGATATAGAAAAAAAATATGTATTAAACCGATGATCAAGGTCAGACGTTGGTCCAGTTGACATGGAATGCCCCATATACCGGTGCACTAACGTTACTGTCCCGTGTATATGATGTGGCAAGATTCGTAGTAATAAATATATTTTTAGAACAAGACGATAAATCAGTATTTTTGATGGTAGTTTTCATCACTTCAGAAATCCATGTATGATCAAAATATGGGGTATTTCATCCGTAGTAGGAGGGGCTTTGGCCAAGGGTCCACGAATTTCACGCTTGTCAAATGATATATTTAATTAACAGCAAAGAACAGAGACATGCAAGTTGGAACTGTTGCTATACTTTCATAACATTACGAACTTTGTCCGGTAAAATTTTCAAGTAAAACGAATAGACCCTAAGGGCAGAAAAAAAATGAAAATAAAAAAAAATTCAGTTCTTGAGTTGTAGATATTTTTTCACAAATGTCATTACTATTCTAATTGCTTCATTGGAAAGAGCGTATTTTCCGGTTCAAATGCACTGGTAACATTTTGTTTTGACTCGATGGACAACTGACATAAGATATAGGGAGTTGAAAGTACAGAAAATAGATTTTCTAAGAAATTTTCAATCTGAACTTGAGGGAGATCATGAATTAATTTAGACCTACAACTCTAAGAGACGCTACACATGATACTAATGAATGAGATTCTGAACGGCCGACAAACTCGCGGACCCTCGGCCAAAACTCGTCCCACCACATGCGGAATACCTTATATATATTGTTGAACGCCGATTTAATCGTCAGGCGCGTATGAAAGCAGTTTCCGACCTTTCGTAGAACACCTTCACATATGACCAACATATAATTTTCAGACATCTGAAGGACAACGTTTCTACTATTCAGTCTATCTTTAGTTCATCTTTAATCTAAAATCAGAGAATAAAGTGAAAGTAATTAATTTAAAACTCAATCTGATTATGGATCTCACTTTCAATGTGTTCTTAAACACTCAGATCCCTTTATCTCGTCGAGTCTACGGGGCCAAATTTTTCTATATGCATGGCTAAAAAATTGCCTAATTTCTAGTGCAATGTTGAGTTAAAATTTGATAAAAATCGAAGCTGCGACACCCGTGAGGGAGACTGATTTTGAACTCTAATTGATGTTTATTATTAGGTTGAAAACTAACAATAAGACATATTTTTTAATATTTTTGTTCGAAAACAAAAAATGATGCAAAAAATGTCATCTTTCTGACAAATTGGAAAATTGAAAAATTCATATCTCTGACCATCGTGGAAACGAATTGAAAATCCTGAAATAGGTGTCCGTTTATTTCGACGGTACCTTCGTAAAAAAAAGTTTCAAACAAATACAAGAAGTTGAGATCATCGTAGAATGACCATGTGACGCGACCATCCCCACCTTTATTAAACTCTAATGGCATTTCACGCAAGCCGGTAGAATGTACGAGCGGAATAAATGATGTAACGTAAAAAAGAGCACAAACGGTTGTGCAAGCAATTATGAACTTGAATAGAGTGCGGTCACATTCTAAATTTGTTGCCCTACGTCATGATGTTAGACACCAACCTGAAGGTGTCAACAATGGATAAAAATCGATTTCGTAGCCAATAATTCGTGATGAAATATAGAAATTGAACTCTACCTCAAGATACATGAGTAGAATGATATCACTGAGATCCCGTCTGAATTGATATTTTTTAAATAATATTTGTTTCATAATTCATTCACCCGAAGTTTACCCGTTGGCCATGCAGTGTCCCTAGAATTTGAAAAGAGATTTCAAGTTTCCTGTTGGTAATTCTACCCGTTTGAAACCGCGCTTACATGTGTGTGGGATATATTTTTGACATTTGTTTTACAACAAACGGTCGGCAAGTATAAAGAAGAAATAAAGAGCGCATAATCATAGCTTTCTAAACAGTTTTATCAGCTGAAAGTAGTCATACGGTATGATAAACTCCTCGAATCTGACATATCTATATTTTATAACGCTTATGCAATTTTTAGGTTATATCTTTGTATCTTATTATGTCACCTATAATAAATCTCTGAATCCAAACATGTGTCGTATCACTTCACGTAAATATAATGAATATTAGTTTCGAGTAACACATAAGTAAAAGTTGCTTCGTCTCGTTTGTCTTCCAGATCGAACAATGAGATTGATAGATCGTCAGCTCGTACTACCTGTTGTCATAGGCTTGTCGCTAACAGGTGTCGGTGCTGCTTTCCTGTATTTATTATATAAAAAGGTAAAATTTTTATTTTAATATCGTATTCAACTTGTCAGGTTGATTAAAATGATAATAATGACCATGTCATTGTTTTGAAAAATAAGATTTCTTCTCCTTTTGAAAAAAACATTGGAATTCTTTCGATTTAATTATACCTTGCATACTGGAAGAATGTTCAATGATATAAGATTAGAGCAGCTAATTGCAAAATACGAATGAAAAATTTACTTGTTAGGACGATGATCAGAATGATAATAGAAAAACGAATCTGGCAACGTCGAGGCAGAACGAGGTCGAAGTTAAAGTACCGCGACAATTCGTGCCTGTGATAATCGGCCGCGGCGGCGCTACAATTAAAGATATTCAAGAGAAGACTGAAACCCGAATGAATTTTTCCACCGACGACAAAGATAAACCGGATAGAATCTGTAAGATTCGAGGCCAACCAGAATGCGTTCGCTTAGCCCAAGTCATGGTTGAAAATATAATCGCTAATCAACCAATTATCGAAGTGTATGAGACATATGTACCGCAGCGGGCATGTGGAAGAATCATTGGAAGAGGCGGCGAAGTTATTCAACACATCCAGGCCACCTCCGGTGCAAAAGTTATCGTCGAGTCTCCATCAGGTTATAATAATCCTGGTATGAAGTTATCCCAACTTTCGGAATCGTGTGCTTTTTCATGAATTCAATTTACCAAATGTCCTCTATAATCTCCTTTATAATTTTTATCTTTTACAGATTCCAAGAGACGATTGATCATAAAGGGTACTGCGGAGCACATAGCTGCGGCTTTGGCATTGATTGAGGAAAAAGTTAGAGAAGAGAATGAAATTCGCGAGAAGTTAGATGTTAGTTTGTCTACGAGAATTCCTCGGGGGAAAATATCTCCTCGGAGCACTGCGGTTCATACACCTGAGAATCAGACGAATTCTACGGACTCTCTAACTTCACAAGGAGGTTGTACTTCTTTGGCAGATTCTATTTTATTTCTGATTTATGATACCTACAAATTTTACACTTCTTAACAGCAGTTTAATTTGATTTCCTCTTCATTCTTATTCCTCTGGAAATCCCGGATATCACTCCTACAATCAGTGATGAAAATTATGATACAGTCTTTTCTAAAGTTGCAGCATCTTGCACCTTTTTTAGGACATAGATGTTATAAATAAAAACTAGCATATGCTATTTTTAATGAATAATATTGAAAGCAAAAGCTGATACTTCAAGCATAGGATTCTGCCTAAAATCAAGTACACCTATATCCAGCATTTGCTTCTATTCTTATGAATAAAATTCAGCAAGTACTCGAAAATGATAGCATTTGGTTGAAATTTTGCAATTTTATTTTAAATATGTTATTACAGCCCTTCTGTTTTTGAATACAAAACGTCTCGTTTACAATTGCTATGAAGTAATAGATAAATAAAAACGACAGTGGCTGGATAAATTAGTTGTTTTAAAAAAATTACGACTTATATTATACAAATTTGTTTTGTACGATTGTGCCCAATACTTTACTGAATACTCTTTATTAGATTTGGAAAAGAATTTTTCAGATTTTCTGCGCAAGCAGCAGTTTGAAAGTATAAAGACATAGTTTTAACGAAACGTCGTTCACCGAATCGTCTTTTGCATATCATGCTTAAGGAAAGATAGTTTTGAATTATATAAAAATCATGCACAAGTGAAATTTTAGCACCACATTCGTTCAAGTTAGTTTGATGAACTCTCAGCCTTCGATGATTCTGAACACTCTACGATCAAATACTCTTCCGAAGCCCATATTTTTTACTTTGAAGATTCCCTGCGATCCATAATTTAACTGAACAGAAATTGTTGAAAATGGGTAACTAGAGAAGTAACAGAGTGAAATTTAAAGAGCAACTCCTAATTTTGAAATAATTTTTTCATTCAATAAACTATGATACTGTTGCTACTCAATATGTGAAAAAAATTTCAGAAGGAAGTCAAGCGACTACTATTTCAGTTTTGCTGTCTGATACTTTTTGTAACACTATTTTACATTAGTTCTTCAGTTAACGTGTAGACCATAGGGAACCTTTCAAAGTCACAATCGTGGGTTTGGGAGACCTTCATTATGTAGTCTACAGCGTCATCGAAGTTCCAGGAGTTCATCAAACTCATTTCAACTTTTATTGTCCTAAATGAATATCAGAATTACGATGGTCAAGTCCCAGAATTGTAAAACATGGTTTGAAGAAGATATCCGGCCTCCGAATATTTAAATTGATCCAACTGACCTCTTCATATCCCGCACAAACTGACTAAAAAGAAATCTCTTCGCTGTAATTTATCAAAGGCCAAAGATGATTTTTGAAAGAGGAATTTATAGATTGAGACATGATTGTTCGGCCTTTCAATTGTCGATCTGATCCGTTTTCACATATATAGACAGAATTGTTGAGCAAAGTTCAGGAAAAAGAATGGTGACTCTATTCCCTCAAACCTGAGACTTTGAAGCAATTGCTAATTTCCTCTCACACCACCCTGTACTAAGAGAATTTTATTTAAAATTTAGAACTTCGGATGTTGTCATAATGTTTTGTGATGTAATAATAACTCGACTATTGTGACGAAGTGTTTCTTTCAGTCGATCGTCAGTAGTCGGTGCTCGACTTCTTTCATGAATGCAAAATGATATAGTAGAAGCAAGACTGGACTTATTCTCATTTGCATGTGTGTTTCAGTTTCCGAGGGATTGATGGAGGTGTACGTGAGCGCTATGGAAAGTCCCAGTCAATTTTGGGTCCAAGTCGTAGGCCCTGGGGCAGTCGCGCTTGACAAATTAGTCGATGAAATGACTCTGTATTACAACAACGAGGAAAACAAAGAATTACATGCGCTCAAAACAGTAAGAATTTTTTCGTATTTATGCTTCGAAATGAAAATAGATCTGGGTTGCCTATGGCTCGCGGAGACTGCTCGTACAGATTTCTGTGATTCTTCTTTGCGATTCCTAATCCTTAAAGTTAATGTAGTTCTTATAGAGTCATCTTTCACATATAAATAGAGATGCGGAAAACATGTATTTTTTTGTTGTTGCAGGTGACAGTTGGGCAAATGGTGGCTGCTAAATTCCGCTTCGATGAAAGATGGTATCGAGCCGAAGTAGTCGTCAAACTTGAAGACGACCTATACGAGGTGTATTTTGTAGATTATGGTGACCACCAGGCACTGACTCTTGAAGATATGATGGAACTTCGAACCGATTTTTTGAGTCTGCGACTACAAGCGATCGAGTGCTCCCTGGCCAATGTCAAACCCCGGTGAGTCCTGCTTTGTTGTATTCTACTTATTCTAACTCGCTTTTCAATCTGGAACGATAATAGCAGTCTTCCATCCTGGTAGATATAGACACTGTAGTTCTACGGAAACACGGTGAGCATGTAGGAACTTTAAAATGTGGATGGTTGAAGATTTTATCGGATCAATAATTAGTATCATTCTTATTTCCTTTTTATTTCAAATATATATTTCAATCAGATCTACACGTTATCATGGCATAGATTTATGACAGTATCTATAACTTAACGGTCGAAATTAACGAATTAATGTCCAGAGGGTTTCACATTAAGGATAATAATGGGCATAGTAACCCAAGATAATCGTTACGAAAGATCCCTCTGGAATGTATTAGCTACTTATTGGGTAGATATTTATTTGGTACTGATTATATTTGTATTATATAAAAAAAAACTTTACATCATGACTGCATGGGGTTGCAACATTGGTAGCGCGAAAACTTTCTTTGCAGCTGATAGCTGTGGAGTCTTTTTCTAAACTAGATAAAATAAATGAGATTGAACTCCGTAACGTTAATGCAAAAAAAGGGGTCTGCACGAAATTCTATATTTCAAGACTCGTGCGTTCCAAGAATAGCAAAATACGGTACATAATTTTCCAGGTTGGGTAGAAACATGTGTACTTTAGCGTATTTCGAAATTCTAACAATATTTGACCCCTGAAATAGTGAATTTTTGCCGAAAATTCCGTTGCGTTGACGTTACGAATTTCAACTTCGTTAATATAAACGGTTTTTGTCCAGTGGACCTTAGAAGAGTGGCAAAAGGTAAATGACAGCAAACTGCATTTCCGGACTTTCAGTTATTGGAAATGAATGTATAAGTGTGGTCAATGCAAGCAGTGGGGCTCATGGTTATGATCTCCCAAGCTTTGATGCAGTCTGAGACTTTTGCTTTCGCTATTTTCGGAGTGCCTGGAGATTGAAAAAATGCGGAGTGAATGTTTTCGACTATGGCATCCCAATGCTGTGGTTGTGATTTTCTAATATTGACTTTCCTTATGTTTTAATAAAAATTAGTATCAATTCGCGTCAAAGTTAGAATGAATATTTGTATATTCTAGCTTGGCTTGACCATTTTCGACAAACTTAGTCAGCAATGAACGGATAAAACATATTTTGTAGTACGTACTTTGGCAAAACGGTGAATTTAGCACAGGTTAATGCTATTCAAATTATTGTTCTATCATCATTTGGCATTGTATGAGGCTCTCACAACCTTGACTTAAAATAAATGAAACGCTGACAACAAGAGGTAATGAATGTAAAGGTAAACGAGGTTGATTCTGATACCTGCGATTTGGACAACTTCCGAAAGAGCCAATCAGTGCTCTGGACAACAGTGATTCCTGCGTGCCAATTGGTTGTTTCGGGAGTTGTCCAAATCGCAGGTATCAGAATCAACCTCGTTAGGTTACAATCTCATTGCATTTCAGCTCATATTAGCAATTGGACAAATGAATAACAAATCTCTGCCTTTATTGTTCTTCACATTTGTCCCATCTTAGGTACTCGACTTGTATTAAGAGGATGCTTGGGTCGATTCTTAACGACCAAAATTATTTTCTCGAATTTCCTTGAAATGTTGATACCAAACCAATAGTCCGTTTGGCATTCAATGATTTATGAATAACAGCTCCGACCTAGCAAGCAAAATTCACTGAAATCGGGAAAAAATGTACTTTTTGTGCATCGTAAAGTTTGCGCATGTCTCTCATTTCGACTATTATCAAAGTTTACGCATCATCGACACAAAAAATGGTTTAACAGCGCTGTTCTACGTGAAATGCCGGTTACAGCCGCCCGTAAACATCTTCAATTTAAGCAAGATCGACGAAATTGCATGTATTCCTAGAATTCGTGATAATTGACCATAATCAATCACTCGGAAATCTGATTCTTTCTACTTCCCCCAACTCCCGAAAGGTGGCTAAGCGCGTGGAATCATGCGTCGGTAGACAGTTGCCGCGTGAGAGAAAAAGAGCAGGATAGATTCTCGTATCTCTTACAGCTCGGGTTCAATGTCAGCCCTCGTAGTTGCGAGAAGTAGAAATTGTTATGTTTCCGATTGATTGAGAATAACCAATTATCATGAATCGTTATAAACATAAAAACCTCCATTTGGCTATCGTTGCCGAACCATAGATGTTTTTGTTAATCAAGGAGCAAAAAACACTGATCAGCGTTTACGTTTCAACAGATCTTGACTGTCCTTCTCGGAAACATGTTTACAACGTCGAACAATATCAAGACTGTTTGCTTGACTACGAATTCCGACTAACGGTTCGTGCCGTCGTGTCAGCTCCATGATTGTATTTTATCTTCCTATTCCAGTTTTTAACTACAATCACTATTTTACCATTGACCACCATCTTGAGCAACGTACTTACCATGGAAGTTATACCAAGGTGTCCTTACTTCCCACAACCAAATAACTTTAACATTGTGAACACTCTGACATTGAATAACCGCTGAAACGTCAAACGCTAATCAGTGTTCTCTTCGCTACCTGACTCAACGTGATCGGTGCTTTCTCAATTATTAAATTCGAGTGCTGATTCTCATCTCAATAAGAATGCCTTCGGAGAGCTGTGTTCAGCGTTCCACGTAAGACAGCGTTCTTGAACGTTTTTCTCCGTCAATGATGCGTAGGCTTTGATACTAATCAACAGAAGTGACACGCGCAAAAAAAAAAGTACCAAAATTTTTCATAACTTGAAAATGAATTTCCGTGAAAATTGACTATAGCATCCCGTTAATATGAATTAGGAAACCAAGGCTCGAATATATGTATTATCATAATCTATATTATACGGTATCCCTAATGCAGAGATCACAAATTGGCGAGTCAGTTTGGGCAAGATGGATAAGGTTTAATCATTGAGTTACTGTTCTCCACTTCAGTTACCTATAAACGTGTCGAATTTTGTACATCAGCTATTCAAATACTACATAACTATGTCATCTAGATAAAATAGTATAAAGTCTATACATTTTTATCTAGAAACCCTTCGAATTGCCAAGTTTAACACATTCTGTAGCATAGCGTCATCAATCGCTTAGCTCGCTATCATCCATATTGCTGGACAACGAGCTACCTATTCCAACCTCGCATACCTCGTTGAATAGTTCTGGATTAGCTTGCTCCATCATTTTCCAAGCTAGGTTTTTGTTTATATTCATGGCATTCTCTTCGCAGTATGCCAACGCTGCTCTCTTCAGCATTTCACAACTACATTCGTCAGCTAGTAACAACAGCGAGGCCACATTTTCCGGCGTAATTGTTTCTATGAGGTTTCGTTCGCAAAGCTCTTTCAATCCTATTGGGAGAGTAAAAACTTGTTAACAATCTTTAATCCTGTCGTAACTGATTCCATGTGGATACCGAAATCCCATAAAAATAGCCTGACTGTATTTTTCTGATTTTCAATATTTCCAACATTTCCGAAATTACTTACTGCCGTACTAACGTGAATCAGGTATCAGAAATACTTTACTATTGCGCAACCATCCATCCCACTGTTTATAAATGCCAAACAAGCGGTTCGTGGTTAATTCAAGCTAAACCGACATTATATTTCCTCGCCTCGAAGAAATCATTCCGTGATTGCTCAGAACCCAGCTATCTATGTATCCAGAGTATTTTTTTTTTCCTAATTAACATTACCTTGCAAATGAAAACGTTCTGCCAATGACAACAACTGTGCGGCCAAGACATCCAAGTTGTCCACATGATCACTGTAGATATAGCGGAGAAGTTCTTGCGTCAATTCTTCGGATACGTCGCACAATTCCATTTGGAATACATACCCCACCTGCGTATCGGTAAATCATCAGACACTCAAAATTGCTCAAAAGATTAGCATTCGTGTGCGTCAATTGCAATTCCTCGTTGCACTGGCTTATTTTTTATCAGCGCTTTTTCATTCCATAACTTTGATTAGGCCGTTTTGGAAGGACAAGGCTGTCGGAAAAATATGCCGCACAAACCTGAGAAATAGGTCTCACGCAATGTGGCCGAACATTCGATTTTCTGTAGCCCACATAGACTACTAATTAAAAGTTAGTAAAACCCACTGACAAAATGCACCACTCAAGCATCTAACCCGTATATCTTTCAAAGTCCCCATCATGTGAGATATGAATAATTATATGCTATGAATTATATCATTGAAAAGGTGAGCACCTTTCACTTGTAGACCATAGATATACCACTGAACATGTTTGATTCTGACGGATTCAAGGCAACGCATATTTTTAACAAACGCGAATCCGGATTAGGACCATTCCATTCATCGGTTGTGCGCCCTTAATGGCGTCGGAGGCAATCTCGCCCCAATAAAGATATCGACTCGCTGTTTTATCGACATTGATATTAAAGAACTAGGTATGGATAATTTCTACTATGATTTTCGTCAAGTGCCAAAAATTGTGTAAATTAAATTGTGTGCAACCATGTGGAATCAGGAAAAAATATGGCAATATCACGGTAAGCTGGTTACCTTATCGTTACCTAGCCCTTTAATATCAATTTCGATAAAACAGCGAGTCGATATCTTTATCGGAGCGATATTCCCTCCGATGAGGAGCGCTACCGGCGAATTGAATGGTTCTCATCCAGATTCGCATTTGTTGAAAATATGCGTGGCCTTGAATTGATCAGAATCAAACACGTTTAGTGTACATTGGTAATTTACAAACCGAAAAGGTCGATATGATGTATCACTCAATAGCTCAGTCAATCTAGACTTTGGATATATTGTGTATATCAAGATCAAGTTCAAGGTATGAAAGTTACACCAATCGATAGCTGAAGGTCCCCTTATGAACATATCAGTTCGTATCAGCTCCATTTCCACGGCCAGATTAATAATTAATAAAAAAAACAATCGACGATTCGCGCCTAACCGACTTTTACCCTCCGCATTTCTCCGATCTTACTCACTCAATCAAAAAAATGAAATTACCAATTTGTAGCGAATAAAATTTACTATCGAATTCAATCGGAAAACTATGTGAGGAAATCCACGGTTAATTTATTACAATTTTTTAAAGTTATTTGTGAGCATTTCTCGCGGACGCGTCAACTGGTTTTGGGCCTGAGTCACGTGATGCGCGGTGAGAGCTACTGCGCACGGCGCGTGTCACGTAACCTATCTGCTAACTCGTTGGCGAAAAATGCTCACAAATAACTAAAAAAAATTGTAATAAATCAACCGTGCATTTCCTCACATTGTTTTCCGATTGAATTTGATGGTAAATTTTCCCGCTACAAATTGGTAATTTCATTTTTTTGATTGAGTCAGTAAGATCGGAGAAATGGAGGTTAAAAGTCGGCGAGGCGCAAATCTTCGATTGTTTTTTTATTATTACTAATCTGGTCGTGAAAATGGAGCTGATACAAATGGATATGTTCATAAGCGGACCTTCAGCTATCGATTGGTGTAACTTTCATACCCTGAACTTGACCTTGATATGTGAAGTCTAAATTGAGTGGACTACTAGGAGGGCCATAATATAGGCCATGAATACCTGCTTGAGGGTCATAGAAGAGACCTTCTTTGGACAAGATATGCCTAGGGTCTTATGTCAAATGCCAAATTTAAATGGATGTTATATTCAGATGATTGAATCGCTAACAGTTCGTTGATTGTAGAACTGGAAGCGAAAGTATGTAGGATTAATATAATAATTTTTTCTGCCTATTTCGGGCCCCAAAAGAGAATGAAATTTGTTGGTGTGCTATATACGATGATATGAAAATAAAATTGTACAATCGATTCTTGAGTAAAGGTGATATATTTTAGTGAATCAATTCTTAAACTTATCAACACTTGCAATAGAAGGTCACAGGTCAGGTCAACTTAAAATAAAATAAACAAATTCTGGATTATATTTAACGATTAGTGTTGGAAAATGTAAACATTTTGGGAATGTTTGCGGTAGAGGCAGACTACCCATTCGGCAATACATATTAGAATGCGTTAAATGCATGCGTAAATATGCAAACAGCGTGTCTTGAAAGATTACCAAGATGTATCGCAAAACAACGAATCTACTGGAATGTTAACAGTGTGTCCAATACTAGATACGAGTAAAATTGAGGCTTGAGGGAGTGCCAGCGAAAAAAAAAATGCTCGAAAAGCTTCCATGTCGAATTATGCCTAAATTTCAAAATACAAAGACGAGGATGTACCAGGTAAACGTCCTGATATTTTATGGGCACAATTTCCACAAGAAACTTTATGTACAGGATGGGCCGTCAATTTTCTCGGCCTATCCTTTACACAATGCTCAAGCACTGCGAGCGAAGGCGTTTAAAGTTCGTTGACCACGTACTTCCTGATGACCGTTTTTGTTCGGTGATATACATCCCTCTTCGTCATTGGATCCTTCGGTCACCTCGTCGCTATGTTGCGTTCCATTTTTCTTCAATGGATCCTCGCGCTTGGACGTATCGTCTGTGTCATTCTCGCTGATAGGCTCAATCATTGCAGCCAATTTTGGGCTACGAGCGGCAATAATGCCACTGTGGACCGGTATTTCCGTGTTATTCGTACCGCCACAGTTCAGCCTTGTGTCTGCGGCACGCGGGTGCCTCAGGAGGCGCGCCATATCCTGGTAAAGTAATTAATCAAATTGAAATATACGTGAGAGCGCTGGATGGTAACTCGTCGAAAATATTCGGACTAAACGCAGAATTAAACCCATGTTATGTGGCAAGGTGTTCACAGAGCCTAAAGATCTTGGCAAATTGGCTGAAATTATATTCATGCGATTGAATTCTACAAAAATACTCCTAAAATTTGGGAAATCATTTACGCATTCGATCGATATATCTGATTGCTTATAATTAAATTTCAAATAGTTGAAACTATTCATTGTTAGCTTTCGGAAATGTGCAAAAGAAAATAGTCATTTAGAATGGCCATGAATATCTTTTCAGGGCGAGTCTGAAAATAGCACAAAAGATATGGAAATTTTTCTTTCATCAATAATATCTCGAAAACGGTCTAATGGGTTTTTGTACATTTTTTGTCCAATCAATACGATTTGATTTGACTCAAATCTGATTATATTTCCGAATTGATTGATTCGGTATTTCATGAGTTGAAGAGAAAAGACTTTTTGTTCATAACATATTGCTTTGTTTTTTGAATTGAACTTTATACTCACAGAGGATACGGACTATCGAGAGGTATCCCTGTACGTACCCCTTCCAAGAGTAATTCTTCCCCAGGCATTGTATATTATAAAAAATGTATGAGCGATTATGTATTACTGGTTCAATATCGAATAATTACCTGTGAGAGACTGTGTCTCTCGTTTTCGCTTTGAATAATCTGTATCTTGACCATGACGGTGACGTCACCAGATTTGTCCACGTGTCGATCGACAATGCATAAATCTCTGTAGCCGAGAGAAAGGATATCGGAAGTTGTCTTCAATTCGAGAATTGTTCGGTTTACATGACAAAATTCCCAGTGTCTTATCTCGGCATTGTTAACACCGAATTGGAATCGAACTCTTGCCTGTTCGACTTCGTCGACTGAGCAATGCAGCATGTTCAAACATAGCACGACCGGATTTGTAATTCTTTTTCCTACATCAAGAATAGTTTTCCAAATAACCATAATAACATGTTAACCGTGAGCGAGTAATTGATTCGAGTTTTGCAAGAGAAATAGCTATTCTCAAGTTAATCGAGTCAATGATTGAATTATAGATGATCAGATGTGACAGTAAATCAAGTTACATAATCTGTAAATCTGAAAGATATGAATGTATCTGTATCTAAGTAAGTCTGATCAAACCCCAAGTACATCTATTCAGATGAACTCAAACCGTAAATCAAATCTGAATGGAAATAATCATATCTATAACCGATTATATTTCATTACATTAAACTTTTCTACCCAAGATATCACTCTATAATATCCAGAATTATTTATCAATTGGAAAGTTGGTTATCTTTTTCTTAATGGAAAATGTTATATCAGCTCAGTAGACGTTAACTCACCCTGCGGTCCCTTCCAAAATCTTATGGATAAATTCCACTCGCTTTGAATTCCATTGATGTTGATTGTGAAAGGTGGGCTGTCGCAGCAAGTCTTTTTTGACACAACTTTCATGTACTTCTTTATTGGCCAGGTGTATTTGAAGACTATATCAGAGACTGTTGGTACCAATAATTCCATTCCGGCACACTGCGGTTACTTCTTTTCGTTCGATCTGTTCGAATTCTAATACTATGTGAGTCAGTCCACGTCTACCAGACCGGAATTTGACCTCGAGGTTTCCTATTTTTACGTAATTTCTTTACAGATCCTAGGGAACAAATAAACTGATAGAACAAATTTTTATTTGTCTCACGTCCGTACTTTGGAAGTTACGCGGTATTGAAGTTTAGCAAAAATGGCTGAAAATCTGAAACACGCTCTCTGTAAAACGTTCACATCATTGGTTCCTTTTATCCTACAAACTTGATGCAGTACTTATTTCAAAGTACTCCAAACTGACTATTAATGCTCTAATATGAACTTATTTGCAAACAAATGCTTTCAATGATTTCCCCCCTTTCGAGTGGTTATATCTCCGCTATTAATTTCTTTTTCGAAATGTTGTTCGGTACCCTCAATATTTTTATCGAATTGAGGTATCGGGTGAAGAGTGATTGATTTCGCCAATATTTTCGTTCATATTCTATAAATATTAATGCATGAAGTTTGCTTTGGTAGATTGGTGCTGTTAATTACTTTTTATCGAAACCCAAAATTTGCGCACGGATCATATAATACGTATATTAATACTATTCTGAACTGAAATTACCGGGCAGACTACAATATGAACGGAATATACGCGTCAGACTACATTGTTATCATTAATTGTTCCTTCTGAAAACATAGAAAATTGGTAACTCCGTAGTGTAACAAAGATAGATTCGTTTATTATGTTACATAACAATATTGGACAAACACGAAGTGCGAGTACAGAAATATGAGAAATAACGACGGTAATACAAATAACGAAGAAAATTGGCAATCAATAATAATAATAACAATAATAACAATAATAACAATAATAATAATAATAACAACAACAACAGAAACATACAAGGAAATAAATCCAAGAAAATATCAACTAAAATAAAATAAGGATGACATAAAGAGAAAATAATAACTGAGGGGATATGATATATGCACATTCGAATTTTTTTTTTTTTTTTTTTTTCAATTACTGGTTCGCTGTGAATAAATATTTTATTGCCTCCAATTTTTTGAAGGTAGTTTGTAGTATTTTGAGATACAATTCGAAATTATTTGAGACTTCATCGACTTCGCTTTACATGGATTGATTGCACCGGAGAAAAAGTGGTTTTTAGAGGATGTTGTTGATCGATTTTTTTCTAATTGGAAAAGAATATTATACTTTCAGTTAATTAGAGGAAAAACTAATGATATTCGATGCATTTAATCATTTGGTACGAAATATTTTGATTTTAAAAATGCTCATAACAATTGAAACCGAGCGTCTATATGCATATGAAACTTCCAGAAAATTTGGGGCTTTTTAATGAAAGACCATTAGAGAAAAAATTAGTAAAACAAAAAAAGAGATATATGCAATTGATGAAAATTTTTTGTCACATTATGCTGAATCAGTTTTGCAATTTTGTATCTATCAGGATGCGGCAAGCATTCTCTGGAAGTGAAAGGAATTGCACTCATTTACAGAAAAAAAAATCATTGCGATCCGTTCATTCGTTCAAAAATTTATTCACGTTATTTACGTTTAGAATTAAATTACCGTTACCTAATTCATGAAAACTGATTATTGCGAATAAAAAAATTGCAACAAATCAACAAAATATGGGTCTTCTTGAAATGGACACAGAATTATATATTTCCTTTGTCCGGCATTTATTTTTACCGAATTATATTCAACCTGACCAAAGCAATATTCAATGTATAATAACACTAGTCATCGTACGTCTCTAATGTCGGAATTATAACTATAAGGTAAATTTTCGAACAGACAGTACAGGATAAATGATACGATAAGAAAAGAAGTGCTGATAATCCTATGCAACATTTCACAGTACGTACTTTGTACGGACGAAGTTCTATTAGGCTAAGATTCAATAGTTGACTTGTTGATTGTTCTATCAGTGTTTGCAAACACAATGATTTCATTTTTCTCGATGCTTGTTCGTCCATGAATTTATACGTAGTACAACTTTTGCCAAGTTTTTATTCACAATTGTCGCGAGAAGTTTCCACAGTCTACATCGATCTTTTATCTCCAGATATTGTAACTATTCTGAGACGAAATCGTCGACAAGAAAATACGTGATCCTAACAACCACTTAAACTAACAAATAGAATAATTACAACAAATAACAGTTAATTGTTGTCGCCATCCTGTCGGAAGCCCTAGTGCAAATCAACTACCGCACTAAACTTTTGCCACGCATCGTCGTTGACATCGAGCTGGCAGTAATTTAGCTTGGGAGTAAAAAGTAACAGACGATACTTCTTCAACCGTGTAAAAATCTCTCGAAATTTTTTGCACCAAAATCAATTTTATCAATTTTTTTTTATAAAGTAGTGACTCGAATCACTTTCTATTAAATTAAGCAGTGCCTTTCGAGAACTATCACAAACTCGTGTTCCCACAATGCGCGAAACGCTTCGGCGGGATCATAATATTATTGCATTCAATATAATATATCGACGTATAATACGCAGATATCATCATTGAGTGCCAGTGACAAGATTGAGAGTGGTGGGAAACTAGGATAAGTATTCGACGTATGGTGAGGGCATGAATTTGCTACAGTTTTCGAAAGGCATTAATGTCCTGCAGTAAACCATAATGATTGCAAGAATTTGTTCTCATTTTCTTGAATAATTCCACATATTAGTTATCATATGGTGGATAACAAGACTATCTGAATTATGAATCGAAATGTAATCATTTACCCTAGAATAAAATGGTAGACTATTTTCTGAGAGATTTGTAATTACGAATCAGATTTTTCTTCTGGAATTTTAATGTGTGGCTTTCTATGCCGAATCACCCAACCTGTGACTCTGATCATTTTATAGTTTTCTCATATTTCAGTATGTGATAATTCTCACCTTAGAAACCACCAGAAGAGTGATTTTTCAAATTGTTTTTAACCCTTTTTTTTGTTAGTTATTTAAGTTATCGCAAAAACTCCATTTTTATTATTTTGGAAAAAATTCATATGAATATTATATCAAGAAATAATGATTTTAAAGCTATTAAATTTTTTTCAGAGTGATTGCAATATTTCATCTTAATCATTTTTACCTAAATGAAAAATTTTAGCTTGCGGAATTTGTTTCTCGAATTCTCCCATAGTTACATGATTATTCCGTTTTTACCCCATATATTGTTTAATCACTAATTACATAATGCACAATAAAGTTGAATAAGAACACATTTGAATCATCATACACGGGCGTTACAGCTGAAAATGGATTCCAATTCATAGGGTTAATACATAAAACAGCAATGAATAAATAATACTTGTACGATTGAAGATTGGCTACATTTGATAACACAGGTCTGCAAAATTTAAGTCATTGAAAAATTCTTAAATAAGTACAGTTCGTTTGAAGTAGGTTTGATGACTGATTTATAAATATCTACTTATAGTTTTTCCATCGCGTAAGGTTTTCTTGAAAAATAGGCTTGAAATTTAGCTGATTTGTAAAGAAAATAATCTGAAAAACGGTTGACCCTAAGGCCAGCCCTGAAACTTCTCGCTGTTTTCGATCTCAGAGAGCTCCCAAACATTTTTTGCTACTTTTTCACCGTACAAACACCACAAATATAGCAAAAATTGTCGGCTGAGTTGTTGCACTGCCGCAATTTTTTTGATTAATGACGTTGAAAGTTATATTTATCACTACAAGAAATGTACTAAACACTTTAAAATATCAAGAAAAAAAGTTTACTAAACGTTAACGCCATCAATTAATGTTATAAGTTAAATGAGGTAAGCCAATGGTACACTGCGTTCCTATCTTCGGAAAACATAATATACGTGATTTTTGGAAATCGTTACGTGACTGATTTTTTTTCTTATTTTTACATTAATGAGCATCATATAAAATGCAAATAAAGACGATTAGTATTCACAAATTTTTTTTCATTGTAGACCTGTGTAATTGATGTACGTATTGCGAAGGCAATAAGAATTGATTATTCGCTGTACGTAGCCATTAAACATTAATAATCGAAGGCGGTTTGTTTTACATTACCCTAGACATTATACCTATATGCCCAGGAGATCGCAAATGATCTTGATCATGTAATTGCATAATGCAACAACTATGGATTTGCAATATTCAACTTGTTCTTGGCTGCCTTTAGCACGATGTCAAAGGATAATTAGAATCACTTTATTAAAGTCATTTTACCTTTATTGTGAATTTTGAATGGAATATCAGTGGTGTATAAATTGTCAAAAAGAAATTTAAGTAAATAGCACAAGTTTGAAGAAAATAATACTCAGATAGTATTCAGTCAAAGATTCTTTGATGGATCTGCTAATCCATCACGTTTATGATTTTTTTGTTGCATTATGTAGTAAATTGTCGTATAACGTGAATATATTACAACCTGATAGCGATCGAAAGTTAAATGCCGAAGTATGGAATTTTTGATGATGCTAGTTCAATACTCCCGCGAAAAGATTGTTTCTTTTTATTCGCCGATAACTGAGGTTAGAAGCTGTCTGGATCACTCGTGCGTGAATATATCGACGATGAATTCGCAACAACAACCGCTAAAAACAAAATTATAGAAACTTGAAAGATAATTATTTGAATTGAAGACTCGATTTTTTTCTGTCTCGTTTTCAGAACGTTGCTATTTCAAATCTAGGAAATACACGATTGTATATTATAAATTAGATGATACAAGACGTTTATATTTGTTACACGGTGTAAAATATCCCGGAAATAACTAATCCCCAATAGCATGATTTTGATTATTTGAGAAAATTGGCAATGACGTTCTGACGAACATGATGGCTAGTAAAATAGAGCATTGCTTCGCGCAGCTTCAATTTTGAGCACGTTTTCCGATAGCTAAAACATCCACTTTCGAAAATCTAACTGAATGGTCTTGAAGGTGAATAATCCTGCTGCAAAAGACGTCTTAACATTTTTTTCTAAAAAAGTGCATACTCTAAGATATTCCGAGTCGAAAATCCCCTGGAGAGTACATTAGGGCTTCTTTCTTCCAAATGAACTTCAATCTGACCGGCTTTGAACTAAATGAACATGGTTAAGGTACCAAAGTGTTTCACTTCTCCATGTAACCTCCATATGTTTATTGCTCTTCGGAAGGAGCTTTCCTGCCTTAAATATCTGGCGAACTATATGGTATTACGTACTTATCTACACACGCTGTGATCGTAAATTTAGAAATGTTGAATTGAAATAATCAGTTCACGAAGTATACTCAGCTTCATCATGCCAGATGTGCCAGACTTTGCGAATGTATTGAGACTCGTGTTGCAAATGAAATAAGCACACACTCGAACAACGACCAAAAATCATACATTACTTGTCGATTGAAAAAGGGATTGAAACTTGTCCAATTGTAACGTAGAATGCAATAATCGTTTTAAAACATGCAGGTGAATCACTGTCATTTGCAGTGTTAGGCTTGGCGTGTGAACCACTCATTATGCATTTCCTTATTTTTAGAACTCAGAACAGTATTCGATTGTTCGTTTTCTACGGTAATATTGTGGCAACGTGAAAATGAAATGAGCTGAAGTCATTTTAACAAATATTGTCAAAAGTGTGATTCGTATGAACGACATTTTACAAACTGTGTCAACAGTCATTTTCATTTTCAAATCCGAACAGCTCCGCAATTAATTCCATTCAATTCAATTTAATGATTTACTGAAAATTACGGATTAAACATACCAGCTTTTTCGTTGACAATTTGAGAAAAATAAATGAAATTAATTACGTGTAAACATACGTAGCGTAACATAATATAGAAAACAATTTTTTCCAACTTAATTAAAAGCATTTTGTTTTTACCTCTTATGCAGGCACTGCTCGTTCAATAACAAAATAAACTAAACCCGTACGGATTGTCTAGAACGTGTAAACGTCCAGATTTCCTGGCCTCGAAATCCAACAAATTTAGCTTCCTATCAAAAACATTAGCACGTGCGCATAATAACTTTTCCGTTACCGGACACTACAGACAGTGATAGAGGCCGCCTTCGAACAAGGTGGTTTTGAGACTGATTCAAAGATCGCGGATCTGTACCACTGCAGGCCTCCTAGGATATGTAGAGCAGTAGCGCCAGCGCGAAACCCATTGGAGCACTACCGCTTACTTTAACTGCCGGCGCTGCACAATCCTCTGACCATTAGCCGCGTCTTCGGCATTCGCGAACCTCCAAGTTACGTAACGTGTCAAACAGTAGATCCGACTCTACAACCACCAATAAATGCCAATGGTATTCACTATCGCCCCACTACATCCGCATATATAAATGAAGACCTAGTATACCACGCACCAAGAATTTACCGCTACCGGAATTCCTTCAAAACCATCTTCAAAATGTATCCGATGCGTTCGTCCGATTATTTTTATTGTTGAAGGTCAGCAATGTTTGCGGGTATTATAAGTACACTGATATGACGGAGGAGGCTGACGTTGATTAGAGGAATTTAATTTAGTATCAATATTAGGATGTGCAGGGCTCACTTCCCCGTGGCATCTTCATACAGAAATAATAACATTTGCGAATCCACTCCGGGCTGAACAACATTAAACCTGAAAGAGCAATGTTTACGCATGTCATTCGATCTGGATATGTACCTCTAGGTGTGAGGGCGTTGCACAATTATGGACACTGATAGCTGCAGAGATATTCTGTGTAAACGATGATCAATGATTTGTGAGTCTACCAGGTCATAATTATAGAGCATAGTGATGTGCAAGTCTGGGAACATTGCGTAGTTTTTCTGACAACACAATTAACCGCTCATTGTCAAGTTGAGGAAACTCAAGATTCCATATTAAAATTGGAGATTTTAGTTATGGAATTATTATTGTTTAATTTCATTCGGCTAGCTGAGTTATTTATATGCCGGGTAGTTGGAAGCGTATAACGCGCAAGCCAAAGATTTCAACAATCACTTTATTTTCATTCTTGGCAGAGTCGCGCGCGGCTTAAGATTCAGCATCAAATGTTAAGCCACGGTTAGAACCTCCACCACTGAAGTATTCGTGTGTAGTTTATGACTACATATATCTGTTTATTATGTTTATTCATGTTCGGAAAACTGCGAATCTTCAATCTTCTATTTAGCTGAGATATTTATTGTGAAAGATGAATTGTTCGAAATAAGGGCTTAGAAATGAGAAAAGATTCCTTATTTCTAAAAAGTTCGAGTGATACCATCGCAATGTATAATAAGGGTTCAGGTTTAGTAGATAACAGGCTATGAAAGTTATGCTATTCTCTATTTTTTTTTTTTTTTGGTTCAATTTTCCGAAGTTTCCATTCCAGTTCTATTATTGAGAATTTTTCACGAGGCTCGAATTTAATTTTGTTTCAAATAACTAATAAGGACCCATTCTTCAGACGCTAAGGTACTCCCAGGAATTTTTTCATGTTGAAACTTTCAATAGAATTAGCGTGACAACTTTTCAAAGTTGGCTGGGATCAGGCTGACCCCGTGTAAGTAATGTGAAATTTTTCATAGGTCTAAGTGACTAGGGTTAATACAAAATTTTTAGAAAATGTTATGCTCTATAAGTTTCTGAGTAACTATTTTCACGGTTCGTCAAAAGTTTCAAATGAAAATCGTAGGGAATTTTATTTGAATAGACACTCAGGGAGCACTCCTCAATCATTACAAAAAAAAAAAAAATTGCGCTCGTAGAATTTTGCAGTAAAAAGATACCTGGCTCTTGGATCATATATATCAACGACGCCGAATTATTTTTATTCTCAAAAGCACAAAAATCTAGACCGATTCCTCTACTCGTATTCATAATTATGATGCCATTGCCGATAACGAAGTTTCGGTTCTTTATTGAAACTTAGAGCTTGACAAAGTTTTGTAAACAACTGGCTGGCAGATTTTTCCTCAGTTTCATCTTAGACTCGACAGATGTCAACATATCTAACAGTTATCTTGGTTTGGGTTTTTTCGATTCGATTTCATTCTTTAGTTTCAACCATCATATTTATGTATTTTCGAGTCGTAACTGCGCCCTCAGAATGACAGTGACTCCACGCATAAGTAAGAATTTTGGTGACGGTGAACCGGCGAAGATATACATTTCCTGTTCATTGCCAATTTCTGCGTGACCTGTTTATTTCTCTCGCATTCTTCAGTCTTGATAATTCCGCATCGCGTCGTCAACAAAACCGGTTAGATACTAGAAATGCAAAAGAGCAATACTGATTACCGCGTAAACAAGCGGTGACGCACTGAATTAAATCTTGAAGGCGATTCAAGTTCTGTAGCAGTCCTCTCAACTTTTAAGTCATTGTGGCGTCAAGCGTCGAGTTATACTTGTCAGGAATGACGAAATTAGAAAACTCTCTTTGGAATGAATAAATTTCATCGTTCGAATTCGAAGTTCTCTTCAGAAATCATTTCCTCGTTTTCCTCGTTCGTTGTTGATTCAGTAAATTAATCCTCTGCCAGAAAACGAAACAGTTATAACTGTTTGCAACTAGCATTTCAATTTATACAATATATTATATTTATTATTATGGTTGCTTCAAATCATGGACTTATACAAATTAAAGTTACAATTTTTTCCAAATAACTCTCCAGGTACCTTGAAAGAAAACACTAGTTGTAAGGTGATTCAACCTCACATTAACGTCCTTCCTCAAAGCACAGAGGCAATAAATAATGCATTTTGCGATATTCCACGTGATTTCAGCCACGGAAAAAATGATTTTACCTCAGCAATTGAGGGGCCAAATGCAAGGAGGGGATATAATTTCATTTCGCTCTGCAGAGGTGGCCCCTGACCTGTTGGAAAAAAAATTACGAATTTCGAATTTTCAAACATGCACTCCTATTTTGTAATTAAAACAAAAATTTTTTGTGATATTATATCATGGAGAAACCGGCGAATCCAAAATAGTGACAATATTTGATACATTGTATCAGCTGCACGTGTGTGCAACAAATTGATGTTGAAAATTATAATGTTTCAAGATATAATCTGCTTAAAATAAGTTTGCGAACGGAAAAAATCTACAAAGATTGTCATGATTTCAAAACGGCCAGTTTCTACATAATGTTAAAGTTTGTCGGTCGAAAGTTTGAGACCACCGTATAGGTACAGATAAATTACAATAAAATTCTTTAATTAGAATTGAAACGATCATTTATTCTTTCAAACAAAGTATTTGAAAATATAACCAATAATCTACTTCTACAGAATCAGAGAATTACATACATTTATTATTAAAATATTTTAAACTGTTTTTTTTTTTTTTTTTCTTTATATCAAAAGGCATGGGAGTTATCAGTCAATTCATTCTTTCCAACGAAATATTATTCCAGCATTCATTCAACACTCTCCATATCGCTTCCTCTGACGGAGGCCATTCTTTTCTTACTCTCCTGTCCAATTCTTCACATCAAAACTCGATTAGGTTACGATCGGGTGACTGTGGCAGCCACACCGTGTTTTTTGAAGCTCCTTGTTTCACTTTATTTTCTCGAAAGCCTCTAAACGGTCGCGAACTGTGTTTTGGATCGTTATCTTGTTGCAATATAAAAGCAAGACCAATCAGACGCGAGCCTGATGGGAGTGCACGATTTTCTAAAATGTTTTTGGATTGTGCTTTTTGCATAATTCCCTCAATATGCACTAAACCCTCGGTTCCAGCGCCTGCAAAAGATCGCCACACCATTACGGAACCACCCCCGTACTCCACTGAAGGCACGACGCAGTCTGGTAACATTTTTTCGCTGGTACTACGGCACACGAAAATTTGTATCTTTGAGCCAAAATATTCAAATTTCGATTCATCAGTCCAAATAACTTTGAACATCTTCTATTGACCAATCTCGATGTTTTGAAGTCCGATCTAACCTTTTCTTCTTCTTTCGCGGTGTAGTAGTGGTTTTCGAACAGCGACTCTTCCGAATGAAATTGCGTCTCTAAATAAAAATTATATTACGTTTTATAATAACAAAAACAATCGCCGATAAGCGTCGGCGAGGTTTTTTGTAAATCGAGGCGGCTATTCGTATACTGAGAATTGTTTTGGAACTAAAAATGAATATTGATTTATGACCTGTTATCTGTAGTTTTAGAGTCACGCACCTGTGCTAATATAGTAGATTACGATACAAGTGCGCGAAGTACGTGATTTTCACACGAGTGTGAACCTAATCACGTACGCGCATGCGTATCGTACACTATTTTTTTCAACTCAGTGTACAAAGTCAGCACTTTGCACACTGTGCGTGACGATGCGTGAATCGGGCACTTCGCACACTGCCAACAGGCACGAGAAGTCGAACTTTGCACACTGAGTTGAAGAATAGTACATTGTGCAAAGAGTGGGAAAAGTAGGTGATTTCTAATGAGTGTGAAGTTGCACGAGCCGAAGGCGAGTGCGGGCATCACACTCATTAGAAATCACCTACTCCCACGAGTTACACACGATACTTTTTCCCATAACCACGCGGGAAATAAGAGTTTGACGGCTAGTTGAGAGAAGTCAAAGTTACCGGTTTCGAGATCATTGAAGACCTCGAAAATTATCGCAAAAACTTTTGTCATAAAAATTTCTGCAAAATTTGTTACTATTTTTAACACTTTCTGCATTTCTCGCACTTATTTTTAAATAAGCGTGGTCAAAGTACTTTTCCCGCTAGTGGTCAAAATTACTTTTCCCACTAGTGGTCAAAATACTTTGCCCACTACTCAAAGCACTTTTCCCACTACCACGAACAATGATCGAGAAATCGGTCACTTTGACAACTCAAAACTAGCCGTCAAAGTCGCATTTTCCGCGTGGGTATTGGAAAAAATATATTTTCAAAGGAATTTTTTCATTTCTCACATGAATCACTACATTTTACTAGTGGTCTCAAACTTTTGGCCGGCAGTGTAGATATTGTACTCAGATAAAACTGTATTTTGATGCAGATGATAACCCTGTTTTCTATTACATTCTCGCAGAGACGGCGAATGGAGTGTGGAAGCTTGCGAAACATTCGCCGATCTCAGCTGGGTAGCCCAGTGGAAATCTCTGACTGCCAAAGTTCGAGGGTATAGAGAACGCGCTCTAGCCAAAGGAAGATCTCGTCGAGAAGGGTCGCCCATTCCTTGCGTAGATCTCTACGATAAGACCGATACCAGGGTAAGGCCTTGTGCTACGTCATAATACTTTTGCACATGTTCACTATGTTTATAATATCAAAAGTCACATTGACAAACCAAAAAGATTTGCAACTCGGAGGAAATCCTTCTCAAAACGTCATAACACTCTTCTCCAGAAATTATTGCAGAATGTTCCGTACCTGAACGGATATATTTCTTGGGCCTTTAGGGGGATGGGATCGCAGTACAAATATATCATACAAAAGATGCCGTTTTAGGAAAGGTCTCAATCAATCTAGTCGAGTCAGTATCTGATAATCTTTGCCTGACGTTTCGGCAGTCATGTTCTGCCCTCATCACAAGCTCAAATATCTTAGGCTAATTAATGTCGTATGTAAAACTTCGATGTGTTGTCCATTGTCACACTAAGAGTCACAGAACATGAGTCATAGAGACCTCTCATCATTTCTACAAAGTTCGAGTGATACCATGACAATGTATACAAGATGTAATTTGTTATTAATTTTTTTTCCGCGGCATGAATTTGTTGATCCAGCTTGTTCAATTAATCAATTTGGTTAACGGGCTTTCGCGAATAAAGGGGACATGCGTAAAATTTCTTACAGGATATTAACATAGGAAAGGAATTGGTAACCGAAGCTGTCGCTGAAGAGGATGGATCTTGGTCTGCGACTAGTTCTACCCTTTCCTTAACTCGGCGCAACAACCACGAACTACCAGCCACCCCTAAAGTTGGTTCCTCTGAGCAGCCATCTCCGCCACCATCGAATACGCGTCTTGCTGAGGAAGATCCAGCTACAGCCTATCCACAAGCTCCCACTCTTGCCCTACAACCGGATCGAGTAATCGCGGAAATCGACTTGACCACGCCGAAGGTTTGGAACTTTTCTTCTCTAAAGTATATCGCGAGCATTGCCGTTAGCTGAAAAATAATGCGTTATCTTCATCATCCTTCCGGACGTTTGTCACTACCAGAAGTAACACGGGTGTATAAAGTCGAATGTCATTGCACGCTGTCCAAAACCCCTAGCATCGTAAAAGTTAATGTCGTTACTACGCGTTATCCGAAAACATGATGGAATTATCGACATACTGCACGGAGAACGTTCTATGGAACTTGTTTCATATTCTTATTTGGCTCCAATGAAATGCTTTGTGTCCTGACCAATTTCTCTGATCATCCAATCCTATTACAGAAGTTGACTGGTATTTTGAAGCATAATCAGGTGAAAGTAAAGATTTATGTGGAACGTAGTAAACAGGAAAGTGGTCGTCAGAACAATTCAGCTGGACTGCTGCGTGGATTTCAAATACAATTCCCAACCGTCACAAGATCATGCTTAGAGAGACTATTTAAATTCTGTAATGAAACTGGGTAAAATTAGAAAATTTTGTTGCGACACATCAATCTTCTAAAATGTGAATTCATCCGCTTAAGGCATGCGTGGCAATGCCTTAGTTGAATTTAGAGAAAGGCAACGTGTATTCTTGCGAATATTCTATTTTTTCGAAACGCCTTATATTCTTCTCGACACATTATACGAAATGTATTTTTCTTCATACATCCTAGTTGAGACTGAAATTATGTTTAAGGTGAAAAGATTAGCCACCGTGTTTGTTCTCAAGTTATATAATGCCCGAGCCGTATCGCTGCATTACTGAACTCCGCCGAACGATGAACCAGTTTCGTTTGGAGTTGTAGTTCCTGCGTTTGTATTATAAGTAGAAACTTTCTCTTACCATCCACAGAAGCAATTGGAAGTCATCGATCTGGTGACTCCAGGTGATACCGTCAATGCAACGAATAAATTCATGTCCTCTGAAAGAAATGGCGGTACCGATCTTCGGGGGAACGGAAGCGAAAACTATATCCGCAACGGCCGTGACTCCTCAAACGTATTCGCAGCCACCGAAAGAGAACAAGCTACACGTAAGAATATACGACCTGCTTGCTACGACAGTGACCCCGCCGAGGATTCCGACAATTTTGAAATAGAATAAAAGAGCTTCGAATTGTTTAGCTTTTCTTCGAGATTCGTTCGGTCGTCGCACTCCCGTTACCCCTTGACATTTAAAGACCGCTCTAAAAGCTCACTATTCACACAGAAATCGTTTCCAGACTTTCATCGATATTAGATTTTGGATCTGTTCGCTTGAATCACAACCACGAATCTCATTACCATTTTATCATCTATTTACCAATTGATTAATAACTTTCACCCGTACTTTCATTAAACTCTACTGATCGATGATATTTCTGCACTGGTCGACTCAATGGGTATGGGAGTGATTCAAAGTGATCTGTGTTCAGACTAAGTCTAGTTGATACTAAACTTAGCTGAAAAAGATACTTTCGGCTGTTAAAATAGTTTTATGAGTGCTTCAGGCTCACTATACTGCCACTGTTTTCAGCAAAACTCTGGTAATGACTTTTCGAAGCGAGTCAGCGTCTCGTAGTAAGTTTGTGCAGATAAATCATTGGGTTTCTGTTGATCAGAAAAACGTCTGTATATAGGATGTGTGTAATGATTAAGTGGCCACGAGATGTAACGGATATTAAATCGTTTCCGACGCCATATCATCATCATATTTCCGACGCGAGATGATGCTTAACGATTTCGTTAACGAAATGGTATTTCATTGCACGTCACTGAATTCGTTTTTTTTCTCAGCAACGATATAAGTGATCTGAAAACATGTTTGAAAAAAAAATTGTCCTTTACTCTGAAGAAATAACCTTATAGATAAATGTCTTCCCTATCATTTCCCCGTTCGAAAGTCCAGTACTGTTACTCCATACGTTGTTTTCCTCTATATTATAATCGTTTTTAAGCTCGTTAAATACACATATAATTTATGATTGAAAATTAGTTTCGTCGGAATCTCAAAATTGTCTAAATCGCAATTAAGAGCGAAAACTAAAGTGTGCCTTATGAAATACATGAGCCTTATATGGCATGATACAAATCGTATATAATATATTATATCATATATGTACATCATATACATTAGGGTGCTTTTTTTTTGGGAGGTATTTTTTTTTTTCGCTCCCGGCCTGAAATTTTGTTGGCAATGCTAAAAAAGAAATTCCCTCAAAATATAAGCCCTTAATATTAATATTAAGTACTCTCCCAGAACGTGAAATGATTTCTCATTTAAATTACGTGGGAATTAGAATTATTTTTTTTTCAAAATTTTATAACTCGGTGGCATTTTATGCTATTATATCGCCCAAAGTTGCAAATTACTCAGCATTAAGCGCTCTACAATAGTGCCTATTGCGACTTAACTGTAACTCACACTAAAGTCAAATTTTGTAGAAATTTCTTGTATTCTTAGTGACCTGTACTGCCTCACCGGTGTGAGTTACAGTTAAGTCGCAATGGGCACTTTTGTAGAGCGCTTAATGCTGAGTAATTTGCAACTTTGGGCGATATAATAGCATCAAATGCCACCGAGTTATAGAATTTTGAAAAAAAATAATTTTAATTTTCATGTGATTTAAATGAGAAATCATTTCACGTTCTGGGAGAGTACTTAATGTTAACATTGAGGGCTAATATTATGAGGGAATTTCTTTTTTAGCATTTCCAACAAAATTTCAGGCCGGGAGCGAAAATAAAAAATAGTCCCAAAAAAAAGCACCCTAATATACATATAATATATTCTAGTTATCGAAACGAACGTAGTGCAAATATATTATGTATTTTTATAAGAAAAAAATTTGTACTTTTGTTTATGCGTCGCTGCTTTCATTATTATTATTATTACTTTTTTTTTGAGAATATTATCAATATTGTTATTTACTGCGTTGTCTTCATCTTACGCTCGAATTTTTCTATACTTGATCTGATTGATGTCTGTATCATTCAAAAGATCATAAAATATATATGGATTGATAGAATGCAAATTTGCTGCAATAAATACGCTTTTGTTCATGCTTTTTTTTCTTTTCTTTTTTTCGTTTAATCTCAGATTCGTGTAACACGTTTCGAAAATGTGCTTTTCACCTTTTTCAACTCACGCAAGTCAATCGACTTACTATATTCTCATCGAAATTCTCGTTCGCGTTGGCACAGCTTGTGTAGGTACCTGATGACGGTCGGTTTTTCATTTGAAAAAAATTTTACCGTGTATAATGACAATTAGACTGCTAATAAAACCTTGATTTTGATATAGAAATTGGTTATAAACCGAGCTTATCGTATGAGCCTTAGCGCCTAGTTATAAGATATAGTTTTAAGAAACGTTGAACTGTTGATAACTTTTAAAGACATATACGCCAAGTAGAAATATATTATATTTTGATTAAGAAATGGCGTTACCTTTATCGGAATGCCCAGTGGATAGAAGCCCAAATAAAAAGATGAAAGTTGAACGTAAATCATTTTTATTTTCTAAGACTCATGTGTGTAACTCGATACTTTCTCTTTTCCACTTCCATATATACTATAAGAATTACTCTGGTTGAAAAAAAATGAAGTTTTCTGTTTGGTCTTTTCTTTCAGTCCTACTGTCGAGTTCGATGCCACGATAACATAGAATAAATCATCAGATTTGACTGAGTGAACATAACATGTATTTGATAGCTGCTTAATGAATAAATAGATGAATTTCATCGTGCGTAAAGAAAATCGAATGACTAATTATTAATTTAATTTGTAATTAAATTTGGGATCAGTTATTACAAAAGCAGAGGCTGGTAGCTGAGTCACTTTTCTGTTGTAATTGAACGGCTTGCTTTAGAGCTGTACTCAAGTTCGATACTATTTGATGTGGATTTCGGATTCCTACTGACAATGAAATTGAAGGAACGATTGTTCCAAGTATTTCATAAGATTTCATTGGAAACAGTTTTTGAAATTCAATTGAGTAATTCTCCAAGCCAAACTCACCAAGCCATGACACGTTAGTCTCCAATTTTCGTAGGAATGACCGAAAAGGTATATTTGTACGTAAAATGAATTCCTATCGGACATTTTTGAGAAAAAAAAATCTTCTGACATCGAAAGACGAAGTTGACAGTGTCGGCTTCTAATACTCGTAGAAATATTTCATGCAACGTATTTTGAAAGTAATCGAACAGAGTTTGAGAAAATTGGCGGATCTTGGTAATCCGCTTTTTTTCATTTTTTATGGAGTTTCGAAGTCAAAGAAATTTTCTCGCACCCAAAAATCCGCCACCTTTAAATGTAAAAAAAAAAAAAAATACGAAACCTATGTATACTGTGAAATGATCGACACATTTTTTTGCGGTATTTCAGGTCTTAGAGTTTTCTTTATTCCTAATTTATTCAAATTTCATGCATTTTTTGCAGACTTTAGTGATGTTTATGGTTCCTAAATATTTTTTAATGACAACTAAACCATCGTTGACTGTATATATCAATTACAAAAATAATATTTCATGATCCATAGTCATGAAAAACTGTTATTTCTAAGATTTTTGCAATAAATTTTCCTCGATTAAATGTGTTTTCTTTTTATGACACTGAACTATACAAGGCATTTAATTGATTCAAATTACCGGGCCTTCAAATAGTTAGTAATGTAACTTTATAGTTTGAAACTGCCGCTACAATCCGCCCAGAACCCTCGGCAGGCTTTGTCAAGAGAGCGAAAGTGCGAGACACCGCTGAGGTCGTGTATGAATGTACCCGCGATTAGGGAAATTTATTTACGAGAGGCGACCGTGAACGACTTCGGCTTTCGACTCGAGTTCTTATTTTTTGTTGTGTTTTATTTTGGTTCCATACTCTCTATTAAGTGCGAGGGGAGTGTGAATGTTCCTAAATCGAGTACTCGGCTACAAGTCCCGACACGAAGGATGAAGCGGTTTACGAGGCAAGCTAGAAACTAGTAGTCGACCTGGCGGAACGCGGAGGAGTACCTGAGGCACTCAGTGACGTGGGAGGTGAAGGAGATTCCCGCCGCCCCCAACATCCCCGCGCTAATGGCAACGAAAATCGGCGATGAACACCGAAGACAGACGACGAGCGCCTCGCGCAGCGCAACCCGCCGATCATTTTCAAAGATCGAAGGTCGACGATGCGCAGATCCTGTGCGCGTAGGGCAGCGAGGATGCGAGACATATTGGGTAAAGACACTCAGCCCTAGGCATGCTTAGCAGGCAGAGCGCCGAGCTCTGGTGCTCGCTCTAAGTTCTTTTTTCTTAGTTAGAGCTTTGTTGAAGCCACGAGGTTATTTTGAGAATTCCCTCTGTGGGACCTTTCAAGTTTGGTGAGAGCCCGTTGCAGCGTGGGATTGAGTGCAATTTTTTATTATCGCCGCGAGACACTCCGCTTGTTCGCACTCTGTAAAGAATATCAATTGCCGAAAAATTGACGAAGGATTGATTATAAGCGTAATTCACTTTAAGTAAGTATCTGGGGCTGCCCAAGTTCAGATACCATCAGGATCAATGTAAAGAAACCAAAGAATGTTCACGACTTCAGCTTCATTTTGAAAAAAAAATCTAATTTATTCTTAAAATCGTGGACTCCATGGACGACTGAAATATAGCATGCGAAAGGCGATAATAAAAACGGTAGCCACCGTTGTAGCCACATAGAGTGTCAGAAAAACCAGAAGAAGAAATGTCTAAGCTGCCGCGGAACAGATTTCCGACCAATTGAAATCCAGTTAAAATATTCATTTCTTCATCAATAATTGCCTCCTTTTTTTTCAATCATGTAAAAACAGAAATTTCAATTTATCCAAATTTTTCGTTGTTCTTCGCCCGAAATGTTTCCTTAGCTATTTGAACGGCGTATGATCCCGAAACTTCTCAGTGTACATTTGAGCTCGAGGTATTGTCCTGTAACTGTGAAGTTCGGTTGCCACCATTGCTGGTACTTTCAAGCGTATATTGCTTCCACGTTCACTTGTATTATCCCAGTCATTCGAAACACCGAAAGTCATTCGTCGCGCAAGTTATACTTAATGATGCAAACCATTGAATGCAACGAACTTCCTGGGATCCCACACGGTTGAATTCGCATGAAACGATTTTCCCTAAAGTAAGAAGAATATACCGCGCGCATGTATGTTCGACCATTCTCGCTACCACCCAGTCTCTGCTGACTTGGATCGGTCGTCCACGACCACGTGCTGATTGCACCTTTCAATTCTATCCGTATTTTGTGCCACTAAAGAGCTCTTCACGCAACAATTTCTATCAGTGAACTCACGATGCGCCATCGAGCTGAGACGACTGCGGTTTTTGAAATGGGGAAGATTTTTCGCTCTGAGATTAATGTATTGCATATTACATCGTAACATATTCGGATCGTACTATATCCCAATCATTTTGGATTCCAAACCATGTAGACATTATTCGTTGACAGTTGTTCATAATTTAACAATAAAGCGAACTCTGTTATACTTCAAGTTTTAGAACGTTTTACGGCTGAATTTTTTTCTATTGTTCCAGAAAATATTGTGATTTTTTTGGGTATACCAATAAGTATGCAAAACTTGCCGAAATGATTTCAAAATTCATTTTGATCGCATCACATCTATCAACCTGTCGGGGTCGACTCTCAAATATCAACCCAGCTTCGTGACGTGCTGCGTCTTATGGTTTTCAATGGATTATTCAAATACTACTTACGTTTAAATACAGCTCCTAAGTTAGAAATTGTAGATTAACAGCAAAGTTCTGCTAAGTTTGAAAAAACTGAACGAAGCAAGTTTCTCTGATGTAAGTTTCAAAGAATTGAAATGATTAGAACGAATTGCCTGCAGGCTGATGTGGCAAATTTTTGACTGAAGCCACGCTGCTCGCCGACTTTTATATCCTACCCACCCCCCTTCCCAACCCATCCCACCACCACTTAATGATGCGCGTACTTGAGGTACTTATGCGCGTTGGCACCTGCTACCTGCAAGCTTGCGTTATTGAAATTTATATTTTAAACTCTATATCTGTTCACGTTGTCTCTGACAGCTACTCTAAATAACACAAAATAGAATGAAATTACAATATCTCTATCGAGATTCATGGCACAAAACCTTGATCAAACTGAAAATGATTAACATCCGTGCTTGTTGGCACCCCAAGTAGTCGTACCGTACGTGACAGTATAATACATGGACCTATAAAATGAAGATGGAGCTAGCAACCAGAATAGCAGTCAAACGCAATAACA
This sequence comes from Tenthredo amoena, assembly GCA_963966615.1. Lineage (NCBI taxonomy): Eukaryota > Metazoa > Arthropoda > Insecta > Hymenoptera > Tenthredinidae > Tenthredo > Tenthredo amoena. Next base: position 9,283,687 of record OZ016490.1, read on the forward strand.
TTTAATTGAACATGACCGAAAATAAACAACAATCAAAATTTGACCAAAACAAATGCAAAGTTTGATAGAATCAAGGGCCTAAAACTGTACTACATTATATAATTTGAAAGAAGTTCAGTGTATTTGGCTGCTAGCTTCAGCTTTATCCGATAAACCAACTATAATCTGAAATGATGACGTGACAAAAGTAGCTAACTTTAATTTGAAGTGACATTTTAAACCATTCAAGCAGAAAATAACAAATTTCGACGTACACTGCCGGACAATAATGCCTTACTATCACAGTGCGTTTAGTACATAGTGGGAGCATGAATTTACTATAGTTTTCAAAAGGCATTAATGTCCGGCAGTGTGCATCAACATATTGTAGCCGGTCATTAAAATCTGCCATATTAGACAGCCTTACGATCCATTATACCGCGAGAATCAGGTGAAACCGAATGGTCCATCCGCCCAGGCGCCGAATATTTGGTATTTTTAGGGGGATAACCACTCGTTGCGCTGAAAAATCCCTAGGGTGATCTTGGCGCGCAGTCGATCTGCCGAGTTTCATCGACCGCGCGCCAGAATCACCCTAGGGATTTTCAGTGCAACGAGTGGCTATCCCCATGAAAATACCAAATATTCGGCGCCTGGGCGGATGGACCATTCGGTTTCACCTGATTCTCACGGTATACGTAGAGGGATTCATATGAAACCGCAAATTCATTTCACACTAACCTTTCGATTTTTTTTATCACTTGTTGAGTTTGGGGGCATAGTTGAAAGACAATTTTTTATGAATTAAAAAAATGCTATCTCCATACGTGCGAGAAGCAGCGAACTTTTTATAACTTTATTTGTGAACTAAAACTTAAGTTAAACTTAAGTAAGCTGAAAGTTTTGTAATTGTACGTGATTCGAATGCGTTTGGAGAATTAATTACATTTTCAAGTTTTCATGTGGAAGAATTAAAAAGCAGTGGAAAAGTGAAATATTCATTCTATTTTCATGATTCAAAAGATATGAGTTTTCCTTCCAATACTAGCGTTCCGGCACAGGACATTGAACAAAAAATAATTCTAATAGTTTGAGTTTATTTACATTCACACCTATGTTGAGACAAAGAAATATGAAAGATATATTGTTTAACATCTGATTTGATTCGCATGATGTACAGACATCGAAAATTAGATGAGCTTTTTACGTAGTGCCATTGCACTTCTACTATCAAGAGATTCGGTAGAGTCTCGCCCCAAGTACATTAAAAACAAAGATTTTTTCTGTGGCGACTCTACCGAGTCTCTATATACAGCTGCAGCAATTTTCCGCGGAGTGGGGGGATAATGTTTTCTCTATTCCGCCGTATTTGGTGACATCATGCAGATCTACGACTCATTGTCAAAATGAGGCTTTAAAGAGCTTTCATTTAAGACTAACATCAATAGAATCTGTGCACGTACAGCTGAGATATGATAATTTTCAATTTCGAGGTGGCTCGTTTTACGTTCTCAGTTTTTCTCCCTTTTCAACACAATTCATCGCTCCAGACCATTGCGCATGCGCGCGGATCTGGCAAACTGACAGTTAAATTCAGCCGGCATGTGAAAGATTGAATTGCGCAAGACTTCACAAAATAATGTTTGATTAAAAACTTTCCACATAGTCGGAGGTAAACATGTTCGGATATGGACCCGATATCTTGTAAACAACAATGAATATTAACTATGTGATTGATCGTTTACCTCACGAGCTCGAGTCTTTGAGGTTATGTGAATACCTGTAACAACAACGCTTTTGATAAGTTCGGCTTGCGTTGTAGACACTTTTCGTGAACTTGCTTTTAATTTGAATTTTAATTATTATATCCAACTCTTCGACAAGTGTACAGCACCAGACATCATGCTTCGTGGAGTGCGTTGATGTATTTTAGTTTACGAAAATTATACCAGAAGATTCATGATTACTGTGCACAGCGCCAGAACAAAATTTATAATTCTAATTCTCTAAAATTAATATATTATCCTTCGTGTAATTTTTTATTCATTCAAACACATTGAAATTTATGTTATTTTGTAAAACCGTGAGAATTATTATTTTTAGTTATAGTTGGTTGCAACCATTCACGTTCAATTTCGTTAAAATTCAATTTCACGATTATTTCATTAAATTTCTTATTATTATAACCGAGTCGGTCTACTGCAGACAAGCTTTATTTACTTTCCACCTGGTTCTCCTTTAACATCAACCAATGACAGTTTAGCTATTCGGCAGCTTCAGCAACACATGCACGAGGCAGCGGCAATAGAAATATTCCCGTCTGACAATTCTTTCCGCATATGCTTGAGTCTGCGTCAGGCTTGACTTTATTGTCCGGCTCTGTAGGAGGCAGCCTTGATAATTCACACATTAACCGAGTCTGTTTACCCAGCTTTGTTACGTGAAAAATCTGGGCTGTGAAAAGGGTGGTGTTCGTGATTCGACAATCTGGGTTCACAATTAGGACTTTTCTTGCATTAGAATCTTAAATTAACAACGAATACTAGATGGAATTTAACTCGAGGGACTCCGAAAAACCTCGTGACTCGAACTCACGCTAGCTTTGAGGAGTTTTTACAATCCAAGGATTCACAAAACTCCCACAAAAAGTTACAACATATTGGGTACATTCGGAGATTCAATTTTGCGGCCTCAATTACATACTGGAGATAAATTAAATCTGACAATGTACTTTGCAGTAATATCTGATTTCAATACTTTTTTTAGGAGGAACAAATTATTTTGTTGAATGCTTACGATACTTTTCAGAATGGGCGAATGTTTTCAGATAGAGTGCCCAGGTTAATGTACTTGGTCCAAGTTTTTTGCACGTGAAGTGTTTTTTGGGTACTTCTTACTACAACGCTACAATTACCATAGCAAGGTTAAAACGTATGATAACTTTGCTACTAGATTGCCGTAGTTATTCTCGCACATGCGCAATACGTAGATCGGGCGCGCGCCGCTTTGATTGGTTGACAGAGTGAGCGCTAGTCGTTCGTAGTTGAAATAAACACTGATGCTCGTCGTTGGTAACGCGGGAATTTAGTTATTTCTTTCGGCGAGATATCATTAATTACATCAAAATATAGAAAGTGGTGAACATGTTTTACCACCATGAGTGTCGCCCGCAAACAAGGTACAATTAATACGTTGTTGTAATCCTTTTTCGAAGCCTGGAAATTGTGAGTACAACATGATTCGAGAATAACACGTCTTCTTTCTAGGTTATATCCAACTGTTATGCTCGTTCACTTATTGTTTTCAAACCAAAGATTTGAACTGTTTGAATTATTTTTTGTTCGAAGAATTTTGGAATATAAATTCATATCTTTCGAATCAAAAGAGTGCGCACACTTTTGTAACCGTGGATTTCTTTGAGATAAATTTACACATATTTGATTTAAATTTGAGCTCAAAAATATCTTGGAAAACGAACTCAAAATCTCATTTTTTTCTAGTGCTTTTCAATTTGTTAACATGAGAACTCAAGAATGTGATTAATTCTTCAAAACCATCCGAATTTACGTGTAATTACAAAACTTTTAACCTACCCAAGTTTCAAGATTCCATAAATCATTAGGGAAAACTATGGCGGATTCAAAAAGAGTTACGAAAATGTTGACTTCGCTGTTCCTCGCGACCTACGGGCAATAGAATTTTTTCAATTTCAAAACGGGACTAAGAGAAATACAGGGATCACTTTGAATCCTAATTATGATTTTCATTTTGTATCATATTGTACGTTGCATGTAGCAATAGTGCGATGCACCTGATGAGTATTGGCTGTAACCAAGCTGAAAAAAAGGTAAAATCTCTCAAGAAAATACTTTTTAAGCTCTTAATTTATATATAATCATCACAGCTACCGGCAGTTATCGCTAGATAGAGAGCAATAGAACTACAGGCATCTACATACCTGATCAAACTGCTTCACATGTAGTCAAATTGCGGTCTTTCGTCTCTCTATTCGCAATGTAATTGGATCTACCAATTTTAGCATCGTATCCGCTTTCAACTTGATTTCACTTATCGGCACGACATTATCTTTCTTCAGAATATATCTCCAGAGAACGGTGGCAATAATTGTCTTCATTTCCATCATAGCAAACCTTGCGCCTAAAATTGAGAAGACCATCAGAGTAATCACAGTGAACACTCGCGTTAACAAATAGAACTTCAAGCCAGTTTTTCAACTAAACAAGATTATTCCGAACGAAGACATGTTTTTTTTTTTTTTTTTTACCCAGCTGTTTCACTGCAGTACGCAAATAGTACCTACCTATACAAATTCGTGGTCCGGCACTAAATGGCAAATAACAATACGAATCACGTTTTGCAATTTCCTCGGGTAGAAATCTATCTGGATCAAACTTGAGCGGATTGTGCCAGTATTTCTCACTTCTATGAATTGTAAAAATTTCTATCATGACGAAACTCCCTTTGGGCAGCGTATATTCACCTTAAATCATAATTTGGGACATTTTATTATATTTATAACACGATCAGAAAACCAATAAATACAGAAATTGAATGCCATGTACCGGAGTGTTCGAAACATAAGTCGATCCCTGAGTCTCAGCATTTGTGGACTATTTTTTAGATGTTAAATATCAGTCGATTTTTATCACAAAAGTATATTTACAGATATACTTAGAAATTGCATTTTTTAAATTTACCAATGAGACTTGGATTCAAATATTTTACAGAAAAATTAATAACAGATAATCCATGTTTTAATACATTTATCAGTGAGACTTGAATTAAAAAGTTGTAGATAACAGTATTGGTTCAGGTATATTTTGTAAACATCAATGTCTTGCCAGTGTCAGTGTCTTTCGAGATTGTTTGGTCAGACGGACCTGGTCAGTGCCATCCTCATTTCCACAGAGAACATTATTTTCAAAACCGCCCATTGCATTGCTGGTACCGCATTTCTCGGAACCTTTGATGATTTTCTCACTTTGAATCAATTGCCAGGCTGCCTTGAACCATTGCTGTAATAAGGTAATGGATGGTTTTCTCAATTTTGCGGTCGGTGGCAAAGTATGGTCCCCTTCTAGCACCCAACCTGTGTTTAAAATTTGAATTGGACGTTTGCACCAACAGTTGTGCACCCTAAATGCTCTTCGCTCAAGTAGAGCGCCGGGACGTTTATTCCATACCACTTGCGGCCAATCTTGAACGAACAAGTTCTCAGACGTTAACCCATTTTTCTGGCAACAGACATGAAACCGAGTCGGTAGCTTTTCTCTTTGAATACGTTAGTCTTTTAATACTACGTAATATGATAACTTGGTACCATCTGCTCAGACTGCTAGCATCAAAGTGGTAATTATTATTATTTTCTATTATTTTGTCATTTCCCGTCGTTTTGAGGGAGATACTTTTTACGCCTTTCAAAATTTACTGTAGTATTTCAAGGCTCATCAAAATATATTGGCGTCTGGTCAGTATTACTCATTCCACTGAGTTAATAATTGTGGTCTTTTCTCAGCTTCAGAAAAAATCTTTGAAATTGAGCAGACTTGTTCTCAAAGTGGTTTGGTAAATGCTGTGCCATGGTTGTTTCTCGTCTTAAAAGCAAGCCATTTCTGCTCCGCATGCGCCTACACCATACCAAACTAGCTGTGTATTGCCGACCAAAACTATTTGTGCCGCTCGTCATTTCCAAAGCTTTTACTCGAATGACTTGTCGAATTATTACAAAACCTTGACTGCGTTCATTAAGTATATAAACGGAGACCTCGTCACCTAATTCTGGATATTTCATTCCTTTGAGCTCTCGAAAACTTGGGCGTGTAGAACAAGCATTTCTTTTTCTTCTAAAATTTCGCTATCAGTCGAACATGATTTTTACTGGTGATATCAACAACAAAAAGTCTCGACTTGTATTTGGAACGATACAGTACATACTTATTATAAAATCTGCATGCTGATTTCTATTTCTTCATTCTCGTCGCTTCTTTCAAGGGTATGTTACGATATTGGGCTTGTTCAAAGTTATGAAATAAATATATTCAAACCTATATTGAAATCGTCTACTGGTGTACGCGAAATGAAGGGCCCAATGGGAAATAACCGTAACGTTTCTTTAATCACACGTTCCGTATACTCCATGCGCGGCAGGTCTTCATGTGTGACGTTGAGCTCGTCAATGTCACAAGTCCCATAAATGTCGCAGAGTTCTTGATAAACTTTTTCCTTCATATGACGTTCCGTACCAAGAATAATAGTAAGTAAAAATGAAAGGAATATTTAAAGCTAACGTTTTGAGTACTTTGACATTATTTCGGGTAGACTACGCACCTGGACATCTGGGTGTGACGCCAGCATCAACATGAGGAAACAGACTGCGTTGGATGTTGTATCGTTTCCCTGAAACAACATTTGAGCAGCTGCATTTTTGGAAAAGTTCCTCAAAGCTACCAATTACATTTATATTTGGCTGATACGCACAGCTATAATCATGGTGTCAACTTCTTCGCGGAGCTCTGCGTCAGAGAATTGTGTTCCACCATCTGATAGCTCCATAAGTAGGTCTAGATAAGCTTTTCGTTGGCGTGATGGGTTGGCTGGAACAGCAATATATGTGATTCCGAATTAGAACTAATGGTAATTGGCAAGGTTCGCGATATACTTTTATCATTATAATCTTTTTTTTCATCTGTTTGATTTTTTCATTTATGTAATAGAGATTCCTCACTCAAGTCCGAGTGAATGAAGCAGTCAAATAAAAATATACCCATAATTTGCCAACAACAAGTGATTTACTTACGTGCATCATCTTCCTGCCCAACTATACTGGTCTGATGCTTTCGATTGAGCGAAGCTTCTCTCTTTCTTCGTATCACCTAAAATGAGTTCACCAAATATTGGGGATATTTTTACGGATGGCGGATAAGTGAATGATATCGTTGATAACATTGTTCATGCGTGTCAGTTCATCATCAACATAAACCACTTTTTCTTCGTTAGTTACTACCCTGTGTAAAGCCCGCTAAGATTTACACCTAAGTTGGTAGTGCTGGTTCCTACCAGGCAGCGCCATCGCAGTAAGAGAGAGCGAGGGAGAAGAAGCCCCCGCAATTCTTGAGCAGGCGTCGTACACAAGGCCTGTAATCGCTGTGCCCTGTATTATTGGCTAATGTAAGTATACATGATATCACCACTCTTGAGATTCACCTTTGTGCCCTGAACATGCCCGGTGGTTACCCCTCGCACCTATCATTTCTCATTCGGTGTGTGTATGTGTGCTGCCATATAACAAGTAATTGTCTCTCAATACGTATCACAAGCTGGGCATTTCATACTCATTAGTAAATAGCTACGGGCAATCTTTCGGGTGAGCTTAGCGCAACCTTTGTTGAATCACTCAGATTCCTGGATGAAATCACTCAAGACGTAATAAGGGTCGCAGACGACGGTCAAACCTTCGAGATAATGTGGAATCAACACTTGCATCTACGCTGCGAGTGGTTGAACCACGATTCTTCCATCATACCTCACTACTAACAGTTAGGGCCCTTACTGGGCTATCTTCGGATAAAATCTTGCACACCAACCTACCAACCAGTCACGGAGATCTCCTCGGGGCTCCTCCTTAGCAATTGTTAACCCTTCGTAGTCACAATGGGTCAAATTGACCCGGATTTCAAATTTGAGGCTGAATATTTATATTTGGATGGTTCATAACAAAGTTCTGCATACAATGTATCTTTAGTTTGAAGTTCCTCTCACACATGGAGAATGCGAGTTCGTCTCGGCAATCTTCAGTCTTTTTTGAAACTCCCACTATTGAGATATTTTTTTTTATCAAAGTACCATATTTCGTGAGTATCACCCAAAAATTTTTTGTACAAAAAATTAACAAATGAAAAAATTATGAATAATTTACTGTAAAAGTAGATTTTTTGCACATTGACATCTTCACGAATTTTTTTAGACTTGTTGACATTTGATTTTTTTCGAATTGACTTTCGCTACATATCCTACACTGTTCAAAGTATGTTCCATAATTTTTTGAAAAAAATCGGACGGATACTTTTTGTACGACAGCCATTTAAAAATGACGTTGGGTCAATTTGACCCAGTTGTGACTACTACGTGATTCTACAGAATTGTGACTACGGAGGGTTAAACGGCAACAGTCAACCTCTCGAGGGTACCTCTAGCTATAATAATCGTGATAATTTAGTCTAAGTGGCGGATAATATTGAGTTAAATAGTTGAGTAGTTCTCAGCTTGGCGCCCAACAAAAAGGAGTGGTGGAGTTGATGCTAATCGTCACAATAATTATCGATAATCGTGAAGTACGCTTTCGCCGAGTCATTGAGTAATGGCTAGAATACTATATCGTGAGAATCAGGTGAAACCGAATGGTCCATCCGCCCAGGCGCCGAATAGTTGCTATTTTCATGGGAATAGCCACTCGTTGCACTGAAAATCCCTAGGGTGATTTTGGCGCGCGGTCGATGAAACTCGGCAGATCGACCGCGCGCCAAGATCACCCTAGGGATTTTTCAGCGCAATGAGTGGTTATCCCCCTAAAAATACCAAATATTCACCGTCTGGGCGAATGGACCATTCGGTTTCACCTGATTCTCACGGTATAGCAATAGAATAAATATCGAGATAGTCATCATAGCTGAAAAGTTCTCTCGATAGTCCCGATGTGAGCCTATCCATAGGGAACCAGAATAAAACGTGCGGAACAATTTGCGACGAAATGCTGCGACAAATTACAGAATTGAAACGTAGCTTAGACACGCAAAATTTTGAGTTAGATGCCAGTCGGCAAAGCATTATAGAAGTTGAAGTAGAATTAGTTAAAGAAGCGATCAAACGAATTACCAATCTAGAAAGTAAGTTTGAGAAGAAACTGTCCGGGGGAAGAATGAGGTTAGAGGATCAAGCTAACGAGCTAGCTGGATAACAAAGCCAGTATGCGAACCGATATCCACACGGAGTTAGCAACACTTAAGCAAGTATTTGAAAATAAACTAGAAACACAAAGATCCGATGTTGAAGATATGCTAGGCCGTGTACAGCAGTGAGTAGCGTGCTCAAGTCCGCGCATCTGACCCCCGCTATGCCAAAAGCTGCGCGGAGCGTGATCGTTCTCTCTGTGAATACGATATAGTTACAAATTTTTACGACTGCTACTCACAGCATCAGTGAAGCGATGTAAAGTTGTTACACACTCCCTTTGTTCTTTGCCAAGTTGTGTGCGGTCGAAAATCAGATCCGGATGAAGCCAAGCTTTGAATATTCTCTGGTAAACGATTGAGAGCACCCTGCGAATTACTTTAGAGTTAGAACATACATGTTTTTCTAAAATATCAATTAAATAAACAAATTGGAATGGTGATACCAAATAGAATATCCGTCCAACATTCTCATTAAAAGCGATGAAAAATTTACTTTGTATGGATTGTAAACTGGGCGTATCACTTGTTTTGACTATTATCAAAGCCTACGCATCACTGACACGAAAAAGCGTTAAACAGCGCTCTTGTATTTGGAATGCCGAACCCAGCTATCCGACAACATATTTTTTTGAGACAATAATAACAACTTGACATGTATTCCGACAATTTGTGATAATCGCTGAAATATAGTAATACTGGAAAGTGCGCTAACGGCTCGGCCCGTATACCGTGAGAATCAGGTGAAACCGAATGGTCCATCCGCCCAGGCGCCGAATATTTGGTATTTTCATGGGAATAGCCACTCGTTGCACTGAAAATCCCTAGGGTGATTCTGGCGCGCGGTCGATGAAACTCGGCTGATCGACCGCGTGCCAAGATCACCCTAGGGATTTTTCAGCGCAACGAGTGGTTATCCCCCTAAAAATACCAAATATTCACCGTCTGGGCGGATGGACCATTCGGTTTCGCCTGATTTTCACGGTAGAGAGAAATACCTCCGAAGCGGAGCCGGTAGAATCCGACTCCGTTGGTAGAGTCCCGTCCAAACTTTAAATTAACAATATATAAGTGAGCAAAGAATCGCCCCAATGCACGTGACTTCACTAATTGCAGATGCTGTACAATACTTCATGTGCCCAGTCGCGACTCACATCAGTAAAACAATGACAAAGATACACTGATCTCTATATAACACTGGATGGCATATTCCGTGTTCCATTTTGTGCCAATTTGAAGCTGTGAAACAGCCATATTTCTTGCAGTACTTTTGTCAATTTCAGCGGGAAATTCAAATAATGATGTGAAAAATATTGTTGAAAACTATGTCAATTGATTTTAAAAACAGATATTATTCAAACATTTTATTTGTTTCGAACATCGAACTGAAATTTGAAGAGCATTTTCGTTATGAAATGTGTATTAAGAAATTCTGAATATGAAGACTAGATGGTGAAAATGTATGAGAGTGTATTACACAATTGCTAAGTTGGAAATTTCCGTTCGTAATGAATAAAAAAAATGTAATTCCTAAAATATTCAATAAGTCAATTACATTCAGTTTGAGATTTATTTTGCAAAAATACGTGTAAAAGGTAATATACAATTCATTATGCATAATTGTAAATTGATCCTGATTTCAAGGTTTGATTGGTCCAGTTGTAATCATCCCCCATATTTATTTTGTGCAAATTGATTAATTATGTATAATTCCAACAAAAAAAATTGTAAATAAAAATGAAGTAAACGTAACCTCAAAGCTGTATACATAGACACGTATAATACTTACTCACGTCATGACTTTCACTCCACCTTTTTTCTACAATATTTACACACCAGCATCATGTCTTCGAACACTAATAAGTGCACTATTCTATTTATATTATGAAATATTTACATTACTGATCTCTAACCCACATATCTCCTCTAGCAAGTTTGTGCGCGTCGCCATATTGAATTGACAAAAGTACTACAAGCAACATGGCTTCTAATCGGCACAGAACTGCTCATAACAATACGCCATCCAGTTTTATATAAAGATCATTGCAAAGATACTACTAGCGAGCTATCTCTCTCTACAGAGAAGTTCAATGGGACCATGACACGCCCTGCGGTAGGCAATTCGGTTCTTCCGTAACTGACAACGCTGTCGTACAAACATCCACAGAATGACAGCTACCGCTACATTGTCTGTAGATATGGTCGTGCCACAGAGTTGTCAGTTTAAAAAAAAACCGAATTGCCTACCGCAGGGCGTGTCATGTTTCCACCGCACCTCTCTGTATACGCTGCTTCTGATGGTACATTATGGTCGGCACGCGTTCCAGTATTACTATATTTCAGTGGCGATAATCGGCTATTCTCAATCACTCGCGACCTACGTATTTTTTTACTTTCCGCAATGAGACAGCTACACGTGAAAGAGCGAGATTAGAACAATCTTGCATCTCTTACACGCGCTGAGCCATCTTTCGAGTATTTTGGGAAGTAGAAGGTGTTATGTTTCTGAATGACTGAAAATAGCTAATTACCACGAACTTTAGGAATACATGCCATTTCGTAATTGTTGCCCAAAACAAAGAAGTTTCCGGAAGTAGAACAGCGCTGTTAAGCGGTCTTTTCGCGTCAATGAAGCGTAGCCTCTGACAATAGTAAAAAAGGAATGACACGCCCACGAGTTACGATGCACAAAAATTAGTTAGTTCTCGATTTCAGTAATTTTTTTTGCTAGCTCGAACCTATTCCTCGTGAATTATTGAATAACAAATGGATAATCGGTTTGGTATAACCGTGTCGGAGAAATTAGAAAAAATAATTCCGGTCGGTAAAAGTCGACTCCAGCACTAGAGTGGGTCGATTATCCGATTTTTAAAAGAAATTAATTCGGTAATAACAAAAATTCCGCACACAATTTTGTTTCATCGCAAAGATTAATATTTTTGTTATTACCGAATTCATAAAACAACGTGGATATTCAACCCACTCTATTCAGCATTCCTTTAGATCGGTGCTGTTATCTACACCCGCGAATGAAATATGCAGCAATAATTTGATTTTTAAACAACTTGAAGTCGTAATTAAGATGTTCCTAAAAACGTGGGTACTGCGCAAACACAGGACCCGTGCTTCACGCGGCAGCCACTAGACGACACCGCCGCGATCCTCCCGCGAGTAAAATACCCTGGCCACTTTAATGTAACCCCGCACATCAAACGGACTTGCTGTACGTATGTACAGTAATGATCACGGTTTCTGTCGACCCTTAAATCTGCAACCGAGGATACATGCTCTTCTCAAGTTGGCAATAGCTGGCAGTAGCTGACTTGAGTAGCCTCGCGACGGTGAGCGGCAATTATTAATTATTGTTGCCTAGGGTATTGCCAACTTAAAAAGAGCATGTATCTTCGGTTGCAGATTTTAGGGCCGACAGGAACCGTGATCATTACTGTACATGCATTATACATCGAAAGTTCAGTTAGATGGAATATACGTCTCAACTCTTGCTGCTGTGCCGGTTTGGCGATTTTTGCCATACCGTGTGTACGGTAGAACCAATTTAGTGATATTTTCCATACACAATATTGTACTGTGAGGTTCTGACATAGGAAACCGGTCCAAGCGCGCAGGCGCAGATCTATTTGAATATTACGCGGGCCGCCAATTTCCAACTGATCACGAATATCCCCGGAGTCTAGGGATGTTCGATTTTGAATCGATCTTCTCGATAAGAAAAATCGAATTTTTGTATCGATTCTCTGGCGTCAGATTTTTTTGAGAATCGATTTTTCTAGCTCAGAATCGATTTTTCGTCTTCGCGTCGTATCTGGGTTCCGGCTTGTAGCTTCCAGCACAAAAAAAAGTATATCACCAATCACCACCACTACGAGCAATTTTGAAATGAATTTTTTTTTATTTGCTTGTAAAAGTTAAGAAATAATTTTTTTTTTTTCAAGTGACATTTTTCACATGTTTTGATACGGAAAAGAGTCGTCAGTGTTCAAAAATTTTTGTTTCTACCTCCACCAGAGAAAAGGCTTCGGCCTTAAAGGGTTAAAGATGTACGCCTTCCTTTGTTCAGAAACTGCAGTCTAGTTCATCCACTTTCGGTTGAGCCTTTTCGTTTTTTTTGGATACCGTATAATATAGAAAATCGATTTTTGCAAGATCGATTTTTTTACGTTGCGATTTTTTGCAGAATCGATTCTCAGACATCTGATTCAGAATCGGTCCTAGAATCGATTTTTCTTTTAAAGATCGAACATCCCTACCAGAGTCCGTCTGCCATTTAATTTCAATAGATGTCGAATACAAATGGCGGCAGAGAATGGCAGGAATAGGTTATGTTTGTTCCGAATCAAAGCGAACGAATGCGTTGTGGAGCAAGTTGTAAATTAACTATCATTGAATATCATTAAGTCTTTATTAATGGAAGTGAACTGTAGTGTTTCCTACTATCTGGCAAAGGAGGTAAGGTGAACTGAAACAATGCGAACCGAATTGTTGGCTAGAGTCATTTATTGAACATTTATCAATTGATTGGAAGTAACAATGACTTTTCTGAACCAATTGATAAACATCTTCATTAAATGTTAACTCTCAATTTACGTTACTTTGATTCACTTCCCCCAACGCCACAAACATAATATCTTCCAGTAAAGAGGTAGACTGAAATACTACCGTTCACGGATTTGATACTCATGGACTAATTATTCGATTTTTCAATAACTATTTATGACTCAAAATTTTATTCACGTCGATATTCGCTTCGGTTCGCAAAATAACCTCTCATTACCCCCAGCTATTTACCAAGCGTGTTTGGCGGGCATCTCAATCGTCCACTAGCAGACAACAAAACTAGGGATATCACTAATGTAAGTTGGTAGAGTTGCTAGCGCGATTCTGCGGACCAAGGATAATCGAATAAATCAACGCCTGCGCGCTTGGGCCGGTCACCTGCGTCATAACCTCACGGTATAAACTACCATATTACAAGCATCTCCCACGGGTATGATACTGTATGGCATTTTTCACTATATTTTTTCCATACGAACGGCTCCTATAAAATTTCACCACACAACAAAATCACAACTTTAAGTCGAAGCATGACAGAAATAATAAGGAGTTACTTTTCAGCTGCTTCTACGTATGAGTCACAACCGCTTGTGGTCAGCCTGTCTATAGTTACGCCCATCGCAGTTTCTGAAACATGAAAGCCATTAATTTATGGATTTCAATCACATACCAGGGCCAATGAGTCTCAATATACCGCAAATAATCTTCAACATGCACTCCGATGTATAGGGAAATATTTCGAACTCAGATCCGTTCAATTTTATCTCCATTATTTCAACCATTGTCTTTGCTTGTGCTGCGAAGACGGCAACAAAGGATTCCAGAATTTTTAAGTTGAAAGTGGGACCGATAAGCTTTCGATGTATGCGCCATATTGCCGCTGAAACAGAAGATAGACCATTACTTCGGAAAAATCTCTTTTTTTCATCAGATGCAACGTTCATTCGCTACCGCGTACCCTTCAGCTAACAGATCATTGCATTGGCTTCAAATTTTCTTTGGTACTTTAAATATTCGAAACTATATGCTGGGAGAGACCTGCGCACTTAGAATGCTCGGCACTTAAAAAATGAAGCATATATTACACCGCCCAACAGCATGTCTGTTGCATGGAATATTTTATATGATTCTGAGCTAATTTTTGACGCTGATTTCAATTTGTTATCAGTTTTTCTGTATCAGCTCTAGTTTTTGAATTATAAGGAGGGGATGTTTTTTGAGAAAATGATGCACTAAACCGTACAAAAATATTTATTTATAAAAAAAACTGTACACTCTGGTCTAAAAAACTCGAGCTGCTAGAATAAAACTGAGGGTAGATTCGAAATCAGCGACCTCGAATTAGTAAACAACCGCTGAAATATTTCATACAACAGCAAAAAAGTTCGATTTTGTTGTGCTGTGTTATTCTTCATATATTGGAAGTTTCACGTCCACTGGGTCATTCCTCCCTTTTTGGTTTATATCCATATACATTATGGGTGGTATGAACAAAAATCAGCAATCATTTTAAAGCATAAGGTTCAAGTACGAGCATTTGCTTTAAGAGCATGCTATACCCACTCTTTACCAACCTCGATATAATTGCGCGAATAACTCGAAGACGACTCTAGAATGATCCAAAATAAATTTATTCGATAATTCATAAAAAACGGGTACAATCTAGCTCGCGAAATTCACCGTAATCGAGAAATAGTACATTGTGTGACTAGGGACGAAAGTTGGCGATTGCGATGAGTGTGAAGTTTGCCGCCCGAGCGAAGCGAGTCCCTAGTCACACACGATACTTTTTATAATAAGTGTATGGAGGTGGGGCGTTGCTATCCCGCAAAACAGAGACGGAAGTGAATGAAATTTTTTCCAAGGGACGAAAGTGAAATAATTGTGGACTGCGCATGCGCCAATCTCGCTTTTTATAATACGTGCATGGAAAGTGAGGCATTGTATGTCAGTTTAGCGGGACGAAAGTGGCCGAATGCATGCCAGGACTGCAAAGCGAGGTTGGCGCATGCGCAGTTCACAATTATTTCACTTTCGTCCCTTGGGAAAAATTTCATTCACTTTCGTCTCTGTTTTGCGGGATGAGGGCTAGGGACAAAGTTGGCGATTATTGCGACTTCACACTCATCGCAATTGCCAACTTTCGTTGACTAGGTCGACTAGGTCACACCATACTATTGTATGCCTCGTACAGTGTGGGCATCTCACTAATTTTGATCATTATCAAAGCCTACGCGTCATTGACGCGGAACCGTAAAAGTTAGCGCCATTCTACATGCAATGCTGAATATTTATATCTGAAAATTTCGTTGCAGCACACAAAAATAACGCAGTGGCTTGTTTTCATGTAATTAGTCAACGGCTGAGAGAAGCCACAATTATTAGTTCCCGAAACACCCGCTAGACAACTCTGCGCGTGACCATTATACGAGTAAATAACATGGCGTCTGCCAGCCGTTGACGACGCGCTGCCGACTCTGTCTCGAAGCAATTCAGTCGACTTTTTTCAGTGCTTCGAAACAGGATTTGAAGAAGTGTTGTTATTTTTTTTTTCATTGCGAAGTTTATCGTCCTGTTGATTTCACACAAGAACTCTGTAATTTTGTCTACAGCTGAATCAAACATTGGGTCGAAAGTGATCACGTCTGATTCATTACACTACGAACAAGCACGCGGTACCAAATCTGAAATCCTTCAAAGCCCTCCAAAGCCGTTAGGATGAGTTTCCGACCATGCCTTTCATTACGTCAAAATGCTTGTTTAAGCAGCCCCTAGACACCCTAGAAGTTTCTGCAGAGTTAAAATATATACCCTGTATACATAAAGCATATTTTGATCGCGGTCTACAATAATTGCAAAAGTTTCGCTTCAGATATTAAAAATTTGTGAAATGTGTTATATCGACGCCAATATTATTCTTTAATCAACTCTCTAGAGCGGTGAACTGCATTTCAACAGGAATACCATCTAAAAAAGCATGTCGAAAAAACTGAACGAAAGTACTAATAAATATGTTTTTTCGCAAATACGTACTATTGTAGTTCTCCGGCCTAGAATTATTGAAAATAAACGTATTCCCAGAAGGGATTTTTATCCCGTTCACGCTTTTTTGGTCAGTCGGATAGGACTAAAGCCTTGCCCTAAGAACTTGTATTTATTTTCGATTTCTTGATACATAGTTGATTCTTACGAAAAACATCACTCAATATGAAAAATCGACAGTTCCATATCAGAATGATATTCGCTAGCAGAGAATAAAAGTGGTCTAGGGTCATAACCACACTTAAAATCTAAAGCCTTGTCTATTAACCCCTTCACCGTCACACTACCAAAAAATATCACGGCCGTCACGCCTGGGTCGAATCCACCCAGGCCGCGTGCACGATCTGTTCTTTCGGCTGCCAGGTCAACACCTACACTTGGATCAACTTATTATAGGTTCGCACATGTAGGGGATAACTCAAACCGTAGGTCTATAGCAACGGAAGTCCCGTTGGAAGCCAGGGAATATCAGATATTTACGCCGAAAGTAGATCAACGGGTCCATTCCCCCCAGTGTGACAGTGAAGGGTTAACATCAGTGAACTTCACATTCGTCAACAGGTTTCAAGAGAATCCTATTCCTATACAGATCCAATAAATACTAACTTACCAGGAGCGGAGAATAAACCATTTCCCAGCCACGGCCGAAAGAATCTATAAAAATCTGCCTTCTCGATGCACAGGTCACTGCACAAGATTTTCTGTAAATAGCATTAACCTCTATATCTCCAGTTACCTCAGTAGAAAGCCTGATTTCCATTACCTTTATGTGCTCGGGTTCGGAGATAAAAATCATTAACTCTGGTCCCAGCCAAACTCGATAGGGTGAAGGATACAACGCCGAAAGCATCTTGATGTTGTTCAGGATATCTGGACATTTGAAATCGATTTGATGTGTTCGACTATTATTCAAAAGAAGCTGTAAATTAGCTAAACTCACCCTCAGTACTTCCGAGAAATTTCAGTGCATTACCCACAAGCGGTAGGGCGAGTGGTCCCCGGAAATCTGCGGCTTGTTTATAGAGTCGTCGGCGTTTCATGTGATACATCAACACGTAAATGATTCCACCAAGTAACACAGAGGTGATGATCAAATAACCCGTGTTGAGAGTACCCATTCTGTGTTGCAAAAGTTGAGTCAGTCACAATTATGAAAATAACTCAAACGCCTGTGTGTGATTTTTTCTTTGCAAGATCAGCGTGAAGTCATTTGGGTTGACTGAAAGGAAAAAGATCCTTTTCTACCTTGGAATATAACACTTAAGACACATATATATGTATATCAGGTAGCGCTTTAGCGCATTGCCCGGTTTTTTTTATTCGACTGGCATAATTCAAGGTATACGTGTACGAGATGATAAACGACGGCGATAACAAGATACTGGATAATTTACCGAGCAAATAAGGAAAAGAGAGCAGCCGATAGCGAGCCTGAGATCTATATCGTTCATGACCGCTTGTATAATTTTTTTTTTTCTTCGATCTATTCATAAGGGGATTCTCCCAAGCTAAGGTATATTTCATACGTTAATAGTCCTCATGCAGTTCGTTACTAATCTTTTGAAATGAATAAACATTCTCAACCAGTCAAATAAATATTATTAAACAGTTAAGTATACCATATCAATTTTTTTCCATAGTATAATTTAATGATTAGTCACAAATTCGCGCAAATTTACAATCCCCTAAAAAATCTAAATCTAGGGGTGAATCCCCTGATCTGATAATACTGCCTCCGAAAGAGGCGTCATGCTCTAGCCGAGGTTCCCAGCGGCGTCGCGAAAGGACATCTCGAAGCCCGAAGCAGGAGCCTGACGTCACAGAAACTAGTCATAGCAGTGACAGTCAGGGAAAGTCAAATCGTAGAGAAAAAAGCCGACAGACTCATACGTCAGAATCGCTTTGAAATGAAGAAAATACGGATGAAAGCACCAACGATAACGGCGAAGAACAATAATGAATGCTATATCGCTGAAAAAGGACAGTTACCAAATGCTAGCGCAATATGCCCTTGGCGCAGGGATTAGAAATGGTAACTGCCCTGACTGAGGTTTTACACGAGGCGAAAAACAACGACTTACAGAATAAATACCTTAGATTCTGTTTTTTAATGGTGGATTCTATGAATTCACGTGTTTACCGTTCGGACTTTGCACCGCTTCGGAACGTTCGTCTTCACGAAACTAACAAAGCCAGTTGTGCATAGGTTAAGGTCAAAAGGTTTTGTGTCGATGATATACTTAGATGATATTTCATTGATTGGCCGATCACAAAAAGAGAGTATAATGAACCTCCACGAGACTGATGTAAGTCGCTACTAGAATCTGTAGACTTTATTCTGAATGTAGAAAAATGTCAGTTGATACCGTCGACAAAATGTAAATTCCTCTGATTCATACCAAACTTGACAGAAATGAGAATTGCATTAACAGACAAGAAAAGAAAATCTATGGTAACCTTAGCGCAAAAGTTTAGATACAAGAAGAACTGTAAAATCAGGGAATTAGCTCAATTCATAGAGCCTCTGGTAGCAGCTTGTCCAGCTGTGAAATACGGCGTCTTGTATACTAAAAGATTAGAGAGACAAAAATTCTTTGCTCAATGCTCAGGTGAAAAGATTTTGCAAAGGAGTCGCAGCCCGCAATCCTCAAAAATCAAAAAATTGTTTACATATGGGAACCAACATCAGTCCTAAGGTTCTTATCCTGTCTTTGGTCTAATGACAAAATTGATCTCAAGGATTTAACTAGAAAACTGGTCAGCTTGTTAGCCTTAACTACCGGTGGACGGGTTCAGACATTGAGTAAAATAAGTCTAGATAATATCAAAGAATCAGAAGATCTGATACATATCATAATCCCAGAGAGAATAAAAACTTCTGGAGTAAACCATTTTCAACCATTATTAGAAATACCATACTTCAGGAATAAACCAGAACTCCGTGTTGCAAGAACCCTGAAACAATACCTGAAAAATAACAAAGAGTATTCATCTTAAGGATGAAAAGAGATGATTTCTCACTCATAAAGGCGACATAATATAATTGAACAATCAAACGAACTTTCCTAAGTGACGTTCGATTGTACCCCAGCCCAGCCCAGTAACTCATCCCAGCTTAAAAAGGTTTCTCGTTCTCCAGGACGAGTGTGACTGACAGTACACTACTGACACTAGCCAATGTTGCGAGTATGAGCTTTGAGAATAGTGAAGTTCGCAGTGCGTGAAGAGCGCTTCCAAACAGGAACAATTAGTACCGCAAGCTTTGAATACTATGATTGGACCGAACAACTAGCATTACTACCATTTGACCTAGAGGACGAGGCGACTTATATAATTAAAATCGAACTCTACTTACGTAAGTTCATTTGATTGTTCCAATCTTTGAGGGAAGATGTATTATCTGTATTAGAAAAAAAAATGGTCGATCGATGTTGAAACTTGTAAAGCCGAAACTTATGATAATGCCAGCAGCATGTCTGAAAAGTACTTTGGACTAAAGGCGCATATATATCTGGCAAAAGAATGAGTTGGCATATTACATGCCGTGTGCTAGCCATTCGTACAACCTCGTTGGCGAATGTAGCGTTAATGTATGTTCCGAGGTTATCCGTTTCTTTGTGTTCCGGCATTTTGATTATAAGCATTTTTAGTCGCGTCCATACATCGTTGGGACATACTGTCGAATCACACGACAAGAGCTGTTGAAAATTTATGTGCCACACCAGGGTCATTTAGATATGATACCGCTGCTGCTTCAAAAAGAAATGACCATGACATTTACAATGCTCTCCCAGAATTTATTTAATAGATAATACCCAAGAAAATAAAAATACCCGCGATGAAGCAGAATCCTTGAGTAATAAACTCATGAAATTTGAAACTGGTATTATGGCTATCTTGTGGCATCGAATTCTACAATGTTTCAACTTTACTAGCAAATCTCTATAGAATGTTGCCATTGACTCATGTCAGCTCTACTTCTCTACTGCACTTTATTACCTTACTGCATTCTTTATTCAATCTTCAACGCTTATTCGTAAACTTGTCACTGTTAATTTAAGGGATTAGGCCACTTTAGGATTCCCAAAAAATTGAATTCATCTTTTTTCGCTCAAAAGGTACCTCAACTTCATCTTGAAAATGATGTCCCAAAATATTATGGGCGGGAAAAATTTCTAAGTTCCCGACTTTTCTAGGGCAATTGATTCCTGAAAGGAAAATTCATTTTGGTGGATATTCTTCACGGTGCATGATTTTTTCAAATCGGTACACGAATACGACTACGCCTTAATCTGGCGTTGTCTATTTGGCATGGGATGTCTTATACATATGTATATTACGCTTCGTGTATTATTACAGGCAATAGTCAACGACGCATAGTATATTATTTCGCACCCATTAAGAATGTCGTCATCACACCGATTATGAAATGACAGCTTAAACAGTAGTTTGTTGATGATATTATTATACGGCATTAACCACGTCATCATCACACCGTTCATGAAATGACAGCTTAAATGGTAGTTTGTTGATGATATTATATTTTCTAAATTTTCTATGACCAGACTCGATTAGCGCCAAAAACATAAATATAATTCATATCAATTTCAATATATGTATTGTACCCTGAAAACAAGACAAAAAATGTATCGTCTACATCGCTTGGTCACTTAAAATATCACGTATAAATACTATTTACACCTTCTACTGAAAATATTTATTTTTGACAATTGGAGTGTCAACTCGAGTGAATATATTATACATACAGTGACCATTCCCTTCAAGCAGTAAGAATCTATATCTATAAAAATACTTGAAATCAGTATCCATATCATTACTGCCGTCTAAATTTACAGCCTCACGCCATTACTATTTCCTAATCGCACTTCTGGTAGTTTTCAATAGCATATTTCCGTGAAGGAATTACATCGTCTATTGGATATTATGTAAAAGACGAACATGACAGTACTCACACTCACGTTCGACTTTGACTAATGTAAGCAATAAGTTTCTTACTCACTTAGGATATTGGTATGGCTGTAGACAGCGCCGAACGATGAGCCTTGCGTAACTGAGTGAGTGTTCTCATTAATACTATCAACAATCCATTCCTTCTCCATAAATTCCCCACCAACTTTATTCACTGGGAGATTATCAATGCCGTCTCAGATGCCAAGGTCACATTTTTAGCTGACCGGCACGCACTTTCGCATGAGTTGATTCACGTAAAGCGCGACACGTTTTGGCCACGATGTTCTTAAGAATCAACGTAATTTTTTTTTGCAGATTCTACGAAACAAATAAATTCATCTTGAAATTTTTTCCCCCCTGTCACATATTTTGTAAGTTATACACGGGGTTAAAGTTTAGCAAAAACGGCTGAAAATCGAAGACACGCTTTCTTTCAAATGGTCATATCTTCAGTTCCTTTCATCCTGCAGACTTATTTCAGTACTCATTTTACAGCACTCAAAGCAGACTTTTGTCCCATGTATATCGATCTTGGCGATAGGCATCGTTTCTATTCAATAGAAACGATTATACAGCACTCTAACCTTCTATACGTCCTAGACTTGTACACTTTTTGTGTTCTTGACACTATAATATGTTGTTTTGTTTTTTATTTTATATTTTTCGTTTACTTTATGTACTTCACCATCTTTCCAGCCACATTTTTCTCTCTCTCTACACTGTTCTTTGCCTATAAAAAAAAAATAAAAAATATTTCTCCTCTATGAATTTTTTTTTTTCAAATTCGATGGATAAAATGATATTTGTTTCCCATGCTAGGTTGTCTTTCCAAATCAAGCTTGTAATACAACTGCTTTCCTTTTATAATCGACGTAGCCAAAATATTCTGAGCTAATGTTTCTGATGTTCTTATTATCTTTAGCCCATGAAAAAAAAAAGTATTTATTGGTTCTCAAAATCTCTTGATATTGCTCTTCGTGCCTTTTTTTGTTAGGACTCGTTCGATGCCTAGGAAGGATTTTCATTTCACCCGAACTCTAAGTTATCGTTATCGCAAAGACATGGATTCGAAAAATTAATTTTGTTTTCATACTGTTCACTGGCTCCGTCGGAAAATTCAATGATTTCACTAACTCGGTGTTTCTCATTCATTAAAAAGTTTATGAAATTTCGTTCAGGAAGATGAAGGACAGCGATAAAACCATATTCTAAGTACCTACTCAGAAATCGCAGTGTAATTTTTGGGGACCTTTTGTTTCACTTTTATTATAGTAGGCAACGAAGATAAACAACTGTTTATCCAATTTCGAAAGAGGAATTGAAAGCGAAGGGATATACCTACTCAAAAGCGGGGAAATCAGTGAAGGCATTTCTTTGCACATAAAATATATAGTATAATATTGCATTCCTCGATTGAATCCATATAATTGGTATGTTCAAATGCATAGAAATTTAAGCTATTATCATCTCACGTGTATTGTAGTGTATCCTTTTAGTCGTTTCGACTATGCGGATCATTCAAAATCTCATATTAGTTGTGACGTTGCAGATTAGCTGCAGTCACAAGCCAGACAAATAAATTAAAAATGATATATCACTATTTTTTTAAATACTCGCAATTGTTTCAATGTCCTTAATTGTAATTATTGAAACAATCAGATGTTTAATTGGAAATTTAGAATTCCCTGGACGATAACTGCAAGTAGAATTACTGGATTAACGTTTAATGTATCGCGTCACCATCAATTTTGATGTACCCAGTTTATAGATAAATTCCATGTCAAGATATGGAAGAGATTGTGTAAAATTTAGGGCCTTTTGATTTGCACCCATATTTTGTATTAGCACGGCCCTAACGAGTTTAGTTCGAAAACTCAACGCGTAGCGGCGCTGCGAACGATCCAAAAATTGCCGAACCTCGTCGGCACCCTTAAAGTCAGTGAATATGCACCGGCGCAGATTGATAGGCCGCATAATTTACTGGACTGTATTTGATGAACAAATTTTAAACTTCGACAGTCATTAGTATTTGATATACGAAGTCCTAGCTAAAGAATATTCAATCGATTCTGATACGAGTATTACATTTCACCGATTTAAAAAGCTTTGAAAATTCGAGGACGAGTCCCAAAAAATTCGAGAGCCATTTTAATTTTCCTTATTCAAATTTTCGTTTTATATCATATGATCGAAAATTTTGTGAAGAATAAACTGATGCCTTGTTCATGTGCGTCTGTCAAACCATCCATAAATGACGACTGCAGGGTCCACTTTCACGTCCCTTTTATTCTAATGTATCTCGCTAACAAAAGCGAATAGCTTTCGCAGCGAGCCTTAAGTTTATTACAACCCAAAAATACCTACTTCACTTTTATCACTTTTAATAATTATTTTTTATTTTTGTATTCCAATAAGTCAAAACTAACAGATGTACTATAAAGTAAATGATGCGTCCCTTTCGACGTCTACTTCGAAATTCAGGACTCACTTGAATATGAAAAGGAGAGCGCATTCAGAAATCAAAAAACAAAAATGGAGTATGTTACGATGCATGATTATTGCAAAATGCAGTTTTCCTATACAATCATCACACTTCTGTCATTTTTAGTAGTTCATTTTTTCATTGTGGCTTTTTCCTTATAGTCGGGTGCCTCCCCCCACTTCCTTTTTCCTTTTTTTTTTGATTAGGATCCTAAAAATCTGAACTTTCTCAACAGAATTCCATGAAAAAATAAAATAAAAAAGATCAAAGTGGCCCGAATCATCGTAACACCAGTTTTCCACTCTCAAGCCAATTTTCGACTGCAAAAAAATCATTGAATAATTCAAAAATGTTTTTTTTTTCAAGAAAGTTGGAGTCAAAACGAATATATTGACCACTTTATTTTTTTGATACAACAATTCAATTTAAAGATTACATTGGTCCAACGCTTAGCTCAAATCCACAAGGTTCAGGTCTGGACGGTGGTCGAATTGAGCTGGAATCCCCCATATATAAAACGATTCACCTACAACTGTATAACACTTTCGAAAACTACATAATAATGTAATCAAGCTTAATAAATATGCTTGATAGCTTGTGAAAAATACGCTCGTTTTAGGTCGCATTTGAAACCATTCCATTTTCTATTATGCATATTCTCTTACTATAAGATTTTCAAGATACACTTAAGAGCTCACTTTAAGAGAATACTTAAACAAGGTGAAGTGCAAAATTAACGAATACAGTTCGCTGGAAGTACGGATCAGCAAAAAAAAACGACACAAAATGTTATGATGTAAGTGTATGGATGAAGTGATATCAAATTTTATATAATTACCTCAAACACGCTGCAAACCTTTCTTCCGGAGTTATGGATCTTCGAAAAGCTGTGTTTTCCTTCTTCATATCTCCTTTGATCAAATTCAACAGAACTTGATATTTTTCATACGACATGCGAAAGTATTGAAAGAACTTGTCACTGTCTCGACAAGTTCGGCAAATAAGGTGTAATATTCGTCGTGGCTCTGTCTGTCTCGACATATATTGTGCACCCACTTCCGTTTTTTTTTTCCTGACGCAGTCTATCAGCTTCTTCACGAAGAAGTGCTACTATAAACACGTCTTCGTCGGAGCTACCCATTATATGAATTCAAAAACTGACTGGGGAGAGGTTTGTAATCACGCATCTGCAGTACATAACTGTAAAACAAAATCTTTCAATATTTACAAAAAGAGGTGCGCTGCATAAAACTCAATGAATCTTGATTCGTAATTCACGCCGCGCTTCACTTCCGTTCGCCCCAGTGCGCGACAATCAAAAATTATCGGCGCACTTCGCTTCACTTCCGACTGGTGCGCGTCGAACTTTATCGTTTTATTCATCGTACCAAATGGCGTTGGCCCCATTCTCATTGGGCGTTGGTAGGCTGACATGAGTCCGCGACCGAAGGTCTCTGTCTTGCGTGCATAAATGAATATGCATGTGTATGGTTTAATATTCACCAGAAAGCATAAAAGTCTTTAAACTATCCAAATTCCAAATCAATGATTAAAATGATCGTAAACTACCTTTACATATGTGATTTATATAATTTATTCGGAACAATACAAATACCTATCATTTCAATATTTCAATCAGACATGGGGCTAGTTCTTTTATACTAGTTAAACCAATGATTAAATTATCTTAAACTGACCAATAATAATTATACTTCTTCTTTTTCCTTATGCTTATCCCGTCATCGGAGGTAGCAAACCAATGATATGTTTTCCTTTGTCTAGTTAGTTGGTGAGGGATACTGAAACTTCTCGGGATATAGGTCCGTTCCTTATTTAAGAGTTCCTGTTCTCAGTTCCTTGTTGCCGAGTACCCAGGTGTATATTCTTCTATAGATACGTAGCCTTCCCCTCTTTTAGATTCAGCTCGCCCTTCTAACTTTAGTGATTTTCGGTTTGAGTGAATACCTTGCCGAACGCGCTCCGGCTTCCGGATCCCGCCTGGATCCCCGCTGTACCGGCCGAAAAACTGCGGTTCCCGGTCGGTCAGCTGTTCTCAAGACGCGCTCCCGCAGCATCCATTACAAAGCTAGCATTGCTAGTGAATGAGCCCCCCGGAGTCACGTGGGGAAACCAAGCCCAAGCGCCCCCCGCAATGCTGCGCGAGATTTGAACGTTTGTTTGTTCGTGGTTCGGTAAGAGTAAGCCTTAGATTCCGTTGTTGATTGAGACGTTACTATTGTTTTTTTTTTTTTTCCCTCTCCCCCCGCGGGTGTCACCTTAGGACCAGAGTCGACTGTCGGTTGTTCAATCTGATCATCTGATACTATGATGTTAAAATTATACTTTTTTTTGTTTTTTCCTGATGCTGGCTACTTTCTTTTGTTATGTTTAATTACTTTACTCGAACCCATCACCGCCTTAATCCTAATCTGTTGCAGTACTTGACTGCGCCTATACTAGAGGGATCTTATCTTAATGTTTTTTTTTTTTTCTGCTTCTAGACTATTCTATTGAATTGGGAAAGGAATCGGCCAATCAGTCTCCTGTACTCCGGGCTGTTGATGCAGATAGTACTGATAGAGTCCGACTCCTTATACCCCATGCGTATTAATTCTAGTATTAGTTTAGTTCTGTCCCGAGTTTCCCAAATAGGGCACGACCATATTAGGTGATTAAGATTCTCAGTTCCCAACGTACAGTAATGATCACGGTTTCTGTCGGCCCTTAAATCTGCAACCGAACATACATGCTCTTCTCAAGTTGGCAATAGCTAGCAGTAGCTGACTTGAGTGGCCTTGCGACGGTGAGCGGCAATTATTAATTATTTTTGCCTAGGGTATTGCCAACTTAAAAAGAGCATGTATCTTCGATTGCAGATTTTAGGGCCGACAGGAACCGTGATCATTACTGTACATTCGCACTTGTCATCATTTACGATGCCCATTCTTTTCAGCTGGTCTTTTAGTTGTAGGTAGTGTCCGCTAAGGACCCTGTTACTAGTAACTATTTCTTTTCTAGGCATACCACTGTGGGCGAACCAGGGCCTAGTTTTGAAGCCCTCGACGTAATTAATGTAGCTCCTACCTTTCAAATATCCTCTTTCCCCATAGTTCGCGATGAAGTTGGTGGTCTCTTTTATTGTGTCTGATTTAAAAGGGATAAAGAGGTCTGAAGGATCGATTTTTGTTCTCGGGATGGCTAAAGCCTGTCAGCCCTGTCTAGTGAGTTCGTCAGCTTTGCAATTTCCCAAGAGTTGGACCATATCCCGAAACCCGCGGTGTCGTTTTTCGGGTCCTTGGATCCATCTGTATATATATATAACCTCGTGGTGAGGATAGTTTGTCTTCAGAAGTTTTTCCCAAGTTTTTCGGGGATTTTGGGATTATTGCAGTATTCTGCCGATTCCGAGGTTACAGTGGGAAGAGTTGAAGATTCGGTTATTTTGGTAGAGTTTTTTATGGACCCCCATATTTGAAAAATGTATGAATCCTTGTGATTTGGAGCGTCTGGATCTGAGAGGTTGGGTTCGGATAATCGAGCCAGATTTCTGGATAAGGGTCCCCTAGGGTTCCTGGTTGCTTTCGTTGAGAGTTTCCTGGTGAGATATTTTATCCTGATCTGTAGAGGAGGAGTTCCGTTGAGGTGTTGGAGAGTATTGATGGGAGTGGTTCTAAAGCATCCAGATGCGATTCTAAGGGCGTTATTTTG
Source organism: Tenthredo amoena (assembly GCA_963966615.1). Lineage (NCBI taxonomy): Eukaryota > Metazoa > Arthropoda > Insecta > Hymenoptera > Tenthredinidae > Tenthredo > Tenthredo amoena. The sequence goes on from OZ016490.1 coordinate 9,311,407, forward strand.
GATAATTTCCATCCTCTAGTGTAGTTTTTTCGGGGCTTCTGAGTGGAGAAACGATCCCCATTCGAGGGTCAGTCTAATTAGAGCTTTGTAGAATTGTATTAGTGTTTCCGGGTGGGAACCCCGTGAAAAGGAAGATAAGCATTTCAGCATGAAGATTAATTTTAATCCCTTTTTTCTCGCGTTTGTAATGTACGTTTTTCAAGAAGGGTTGGCATTCCAAGTGACACCCAAGTATTTGGTTTGGTTAGAATTCATCAGTATGCTTTCGCCTATTTTCATTGATATTGAATTTTCTTTGAAGAGCTTGTCGTTTTTAGGAAAGATTATGAATTTGGATTTCGACGATATCCGAAATGCACGAGGGATACAAGAAAAAACATATCGTCCGCGAAGATCAGACTCTTGGTGAACCTCGAGACGTGAGCGTTGATTCCGGAGGCGTATACCTATTGAATAGAAGAGGGCTAAGGATCGAGCCTTGGGGGGCGCCTTTATTGGAGGAGCAGCTTCCGATTAGAATACCCTGAGAATAAGCATTAATAGACCTTAGGCTTAAAGTTTCACGGATGGAGTTGGTGAATTTATAGTGTATGTTTATTAGACTGGTCGTTAAAAATGAAATTTTTTCCGACGCCCCCTAAAAAACTTCCTTTTGATGAAAAAACGGGAGTAAAATTGAAAAAATTTTTTTTAATCAAAAACAACACGTGCCACAAGACGACGATCTAAATTCATTTTTTTGGTAAAATCATGTTTTTTTGGAAAAACATTACAGAAGTAAAAGTATAAAAAATACTAAAGAAAGTTTACTTGAGCCTTGGAATTAATAAATCTACTTATAAAAAATAAGTTTGTACTAATTTAGTTTTAAAATAAAATTAATTATTCAAAAATCCTTCATTTTTTATCAACTAGACAATATCGATGAAAAAATTTTAGAAATTGTATTCATTTGAGTTCCAAAATGATTGATATTTCAGGAAAAATACTATTTGTGATGAGAAATTTCCAAAAAAACATGATTTTACCAAAAAATGAACTTGGATCGTCTTGGAGCACGTATTGTTTTTATTGAAAAAAAAAAAAATTTACCTCGCGTTTTTTCCTCAAAAGGAACCTTTTTAGGGAGCGTCGTAAAATTTCATTTTTAACGACCAGTCTAATGTTTATATTGCTGAGCATCTGGCAGAGTTTTTCGATATTAACGTTTTCGTAGGCCCCTTCAAGATCTAAGAACAGAATACCTGTGTGTTGATTCCTTTTTTTTCTGCCAGTTCTGTTTCCGTTCTGAGGACTGCCAGGCATTCTTGAGCCGATTTGTTTCTACAGAATCCGAAAAAGCAATCCCGAAAGAATCCTTGGTTCTCCAGGAACCACGATATTCGATCATTGATTATCCTTTCCAGGACTTTCAATAGGCAGCTGGAAAGAGCTATTGGGCGGTATCCCGATTTGCCTGCCTTTGGAATGAAACAGACCGTGTATTCTTCCCAAACTTTAGGAGATACTCCATTTTCAAGTACCAGGTTGAAGAATTTGTTAAGCCAGTGGATGGCTCTATCCGGCAAATTTTTAATTGTATGGTATGAGAGGGGGTCGCTTTCAGGAGCGGAATTCGTCTCGCTAGTTCTGATAGCCTGTTCAGTCTCTATGAAAGAAATCGGTGAAGAGATTTCAGAGTTCTCGTTTTGGGTGTCGAGAGGGAGAGACAGAGCTTGAAATTGGGAAGAATATGATAAGTTTCCAGAAATCTTCTGGAAGGCTCACAACAGCTGAGGGTCTTCAGTGATCGTACCCTGAGATGAAGATTGGGGACTGGGGTTTGTGAATCTTCTTTTGAAGAATTTTATATTTTTCCAAACTTGGCCTATAGGTGATTGGGGGGAGAGGCCCGAGCAAAAGTTTTTGAATACCGTGGATTTTGCTGTGTCCGTTGTTCTTCCGGCTGTTTCCTTATCATTGAGGTAAGTTGTCCAGTTGGCCGCAGAACCGTATTCAAGGAATCTTTTTTGGGACTCCCTTCTCCTTTTTATGGCTTCGCTACAATCTTTGTCCCACCATATCGTGGGTTTTCGAGCCATTTTCCCCCCCTCCCAGGAGGCGAGAGATATTTTAGCGTTTGCCGACTTGAGGCAATCCAGAATAAGGCTGGTTAAGGCCTCGTATTTATCCAGGAAATTTTCTTTATTCAGGTGCGAGGTTTCTTACGCGTTGCTGATATCCATATCGGTCCTGAATTTTTCCCAATCTACTAAACGTGTGTTAAATTTTTTTGACGAGGGTTCCATTGACAAGATATTTGACTTGTATTTTATGACCATGAGAAAGTCCCATCCCAAGTTAAATTATCCGCGATATCTGGGGAAGCTATGGTCAATTCCGGAACGCTTTTTTTTAGGGGATCCCGGGATCATCCTTGTGATTTTTCCTGTATTGAGGATTTTTAATCCTAAATCTAGTGTAATTTCTGCTAAGATTTCTCCTCTATGGTTTCTCAGTTCGCTACCCCAAGTGGGGGAGTGGGCATTGGAATCTCCCATTATAATTAGGTTATCAAAGGCTTCAAGGTCGGTGATAGAACCCTTGAGCGTTTCTTTTTGGATATGAGTGCCTGGCGATAGGTAGATCAAGAAAATGTTCAGGATGATTGCTAATCTAAAGATTTTTATCCCTAAGACTTCGATACCCTTAGGGATGTTAGTCGCTGGGCGGATATGTTTGTATTGGTATCTGTATTGTACATAAATGATGAGACCGCCATGTCCCGAGTCGTCCCTGCGATCTGTTCTGATGTGGTTATATCCGAGGCATTGTTTTGTGGGGTAGAGAGGGTGGTAGTTGGTTTCGGATATCCCCAGGATATCAAAAATTTGTACTATATGATTTAGCTCGGGGGCCTTGCCCCTGAGGCCGTTAGCGTTCCAACTTCCTATCTTCATTTAGAGGGAGTTCGTTTCTTGTTTGATGGGTTTTAAGATTATGTTATTTCTGATCGGTGTTTGTGGGAGGATTTTGGGTTAATTCGTCCAGTTACGGTTGCATCAAGCCGTTCTATTACTGAGTAGGGAAGTCGATTATGGTATCTAGTCTGTCGGCTCGTTTTCTATGGCCGAAATGAGGTTCGCTTCGTTGGCCTTTAATATGGCAATTGAAGGGCTAGCAGGGTCGATTTTATCTAGAGTTTGTTGGGTCAAGATCCTCACCGTCTCAATTGCAATTGACTTATTGTTTATTTCTTCATCGTTGGAGGCTGAAGCAGTGGATTCCTCTTCTTCAGAAGCTATATCGCCTTGGTCTGTAGTGCTATTAAAGATCGGAGGGATTTGATAAGGGTTTAGTACTAAATAATCTGAGGTGTCGTTTTGTTCTCCCGAGATAGAAGTCATAAGGAGCGCGTAGCTCTGGCTCTTTTCCGCTCCGAAGAGCTCACGGAAGCGGTTTTTGACGACTAAGGTAGCCTGGAAGTTATTGCTGCCTATTTTAGCTTTTACTTCGTTAACTTCGCGGTTGAAAAGACAGAATAAGCATACGCCGTAATCTGCAGGGTGAGGTCCCTGACAGTTTGCGCATCTAGTTTCCCTTTCGCAGTCACCCTCGTGTGAATCGCCGCACTTACAGCATTTTTCAGGGAAGCGACAAGAGTAGCCTACGTGGCCAAATCGCTGGCATCTAAAACACCGTCTCGTAGGGATAACGAAGTTGAAGACGCGAGTTGGGAAGTCGTAGATTTCGACGTGTTCTGGTAGATCGCCTTTGCAGTAAACTTTAATGTCTGATGAGTCCTCCCATTCTATTTGGTCAGAGTTAGGATTGTTCGTGGTTCTTTGTTTGCATCGTTCGACTCTGTGTATTTTCATGAGGGATGAAGGATCTAATCCTTGGGTAATGTCGTCACAGGATTGGGAAGCGGGGATATCATGGACAATACCGGTTTGAAAAATAGCTTGATCAGGAATAACCGCGATCCAAAACGGATTAATCGTGGAAACTGTATATGATTTAGAAACACGTTAGCTTCTTCCCTTGAGTTAAATAGGATAATGACCCGGTCTACCCCCCCCCCCCCCCCCCCCCCCCCCCTTTGAGGATTTTGTTTTTATCAACTTTGGCTTCCTTTAGTATTTTCCCGATATAGATCGGGTGATAATTTCCTAGAAATTTTTCCCTTCTGATATCATATAAATGAACTTATATGGGCCAACGTTAGAGTCGGAGCATCTATTATTGTTCCAGAAAGTTTTTTTCCGAGCTTCTTGCGGTACGGTTAAGTTTTGAATAACTGAAGCCTCTGGTTCGCCCCCAGTTGGCTGTCTTTTAGAAACATGTCAGGTCGAGGCGTTACTGGATGGCATAGTAGAGTCTACGCTGTTATTATCGGGCTTGCTCCTTTTGAACATACTGAGCTACAATAACAAGTTTGACCTATCTTGTGTACTTTTGGTAAATCGCGCGTAGTAACAGGCGTTGGAGTGAGCGAGTGAGCGATAGTCTCTCATGCGTAATAACGACTAATTCTAATGGCCAACCAACAGAAAACCCTTAGCGCTAAGGTGATAAGCAGAAAAAGTCTTAGGAAGGGCCTTTAGCGATTTTTGAGGTAAACTTAACTGATATTTAGGTCGCTATACTGATCACGCACTTTGGAAGGGTAATGTTAGGGTGATCCCGGCTGAGAACGTATTATGTAATAGTCCGCGGATTAATCCAATGTAGAGCTTGTTGGTTATTTCATTGTTCCCGAGGGGGATCGTAAAGAACTTCAACGTACCGTTTGTTTTTCTTTAATTGATTATGAATGATCTCTGCGTTGAGTTTAGTTTGTCAACTAGTTCTAGATGCGGTTTGAATTTGAAATTGGATAATTTTAACGGCAGGTGGCGCTTGGTGAGCGCTTGCTTCTCAATACGTCCGTCTTATTCGGCGAACAACCATGAACTCCCATTCTCCCATAATAATTATACTGTATACGGCTACTTCCCGTAAGGGCATAAACATAACAGAAGAAGAGCGAAAGAAATTTTTGAGGTTTTTTTGTGAGAAGGGACCTTTTTTCAAGTTTAGGCTATTTTCCTTCGGGCAATACGCTTTGCTTTCGAGACATAAGCCTAATAAAAATCAGAAAAAGAAGACGTTTTTGAGGTTTGACGGATCGGAAAGAGAATAAGTTTTTGAGGTTATGGCAATCGGAGTACGAGAAAAGTAATAATATTACATGTAAACACGCGAGATGTGTATTATGTTAAAACGGATTCAAGACACTAACGTAAACACAAATTCTGACCCGTTCTGCAAGTGGATATTTTCGAAGTTTCACCGAAGCTGGTAAAGAAAGACATATCATGAGGATTGCTGTAGAGGGTTGTGCTCACGGAGAGTTGGAGATTATTTACGAAACGATTCTCCGACTCGAAAAGATTGATGGAAAAAAGATCGACCTCCTCATTTGTTGCGGAGATTTTCAATCTACAAGAAATTTGAAAGATCTCCATTGCATGGCCGTACCAGACAAGTACAAAGATATGTGTACGTTTTACAAGTACGTATACATCTCCCCATCATAAGCTGACAAACTACCGCATTTCACTATATGAATGCACTCTCATTACTCTCACTTCTAATACTCGAATATTTCATTCTCAATTATATGAAATACAACGATCGAGTAAAAATAACACAATCTCAAAAACAGATGGCGGGAAAATTGAATTCTTCTCATTCCTTCTCTGCCAAATTTGATCAAATGAATCACTGTTTAAATTATGAATTTACGATTACAGGTATTATTCTGGAGAAAAAATAGCTCCGGTATTAACGATATTCATAGGTGGCAACCACGAGGCTTCAAATTATCTCCAAGAATTGCCGTACGGCGGTTGGGCTGCCCCAAATATATATTACCTGGGTTATGCGGGTGTTGTAACTGTCGCAGGAATAAGAATAGCTGGGATCTCAGGGATCTATAAAAGCCACAATTGGATGCAAGGCCACTATGAAAGGCCGCCGTATACGGATAAAACATTACGGAGTGTTTATCATATAAGGAATTTGGAAATATTTAGATTGAAACAGGTGAGCCGACAAATGTTTGAAGGACATTTTTCAACCCTATTCGAGTAAAACGAATATTTGAATTAAAAAACCTCGTTTCAGATCAGCGGTAGTGTTGATATTTTTTTATCTCACGATTGGCCTAATGGTGTAACAAAATACGGAGATGAAAATATGTTACTGAGAAATAAACCGCACTTTAGGCAAGTAGAACAATGCATGAGACCAAAAATATTGCGGGAAATCCGCTTGTCATATAAAATTTCTTTTCTACAAATCAGTGCTGTGATAACTAGTCAGCTTTCAGCAACAATAAACTATGAATATTATAATGGCTCATCGGTACATTGAAATTTCTGTTTAAAAAAACGTGTCAATCTTTATCTGTTTAATATTTTTACATCAGTTGCTCACAATTTTTCGAAAAATGCTCAGTAATTAAAGAAAAAAAGATTCGGAACTAACCCGGATAATCCGCTTCTTGGTTGATCCACTCCTGGATAAACGCTTGGCTTGTACATCAAATCCTTTAACGAAATTAGCTCTGTATCTTAACTGTAAGAGCAAGCACAAGCCCTCTTTCTATGTTTACCTAACTATTTGCATTCTGCACTTTTCCTTACATCCGATTTTTTTGAAATTCATTCAGAAGGGGATTTCTGGATGACTCATTTCAGATCTAAAGTTAGAATACAGAAATCTGTCGCTCATTTCCAATACGAAGTCAAGATATGAAAATTCTAAATAGATGATCAAAATTGTAGAACGCTGAGTTGCATAAAAATTCTTGTTCCGAGCTTTCGGTGTCCATTAATGTGCATTTGATCATTTGTCCTAATTTGAACTTGAAGTTAGTGGGATTTTATCCTAGTAAAAAAGTCATTTAATAACCATAATCACTACTCATAGTCACTATACCAAATCGGTATTTGGGTAAAAATCACTTTATTGCAAGTAGTTTTGAAAATCGAATGGCCAAGTGCAATAATACAGTTCTATCAATAGGCAAGACATCGAAAACAATGTTCTCGGCAGTCAACAATATATGGAGTTGTTGCAACACCATTATCCATCGTATTGGTTTTCTGCCCATCTGCATTGTAAATTTGCGGCAATAATTCCTGAAGAGAAGGGTACCAGAGTCACAAAGTTTTTAGCGCTGGACAAGTGTCTGCCCAAACGGAAGTTCCTTCAAGTTGTAGAAATTGAACACGATGTCAGTTTACCAATAAAACTATGCTATGATTTGGAATGGCTGACGATATTGTTCCTTACCAATCATTTACTGAGCGTAAAACAAGGCCTACATTATATGCCAGGGCCAGCTGGAAATGGAAGATGGATTTACACGCCGTCTGCTGAAGAGAAAGAAAACGTTTTGAAGAAATTTAATCATGACTTGGAAGTACCTACAAATTTCAAACCCACAGTAGAACCTTATAACCCTGAATGCGATAATATATTTGATAAAAACTTGCCTACATTACAAATAAACCATCAAACCACAGAATTTTGTAATATCCTACGGATAGACGATCCAGCGGTGTTGTTACAAATGGTAGATGGAAGTCATGTAGAACCAAAATCTGAAGATGAGGAGACGAAAAACTTTGACACGCCAAGTGCAAGGCGTGAGTGCAGCGATATTTCTTATACCTCTATAGAAGAGAGTTCCGAAAACATTACATTTAGTGATTGTGACGATTCTCATAAAGCTATTGACTCTGAGGAATCATCTATCATATTATCTCCGTTAAATGATTTGAGCTCAGCAGAGGTCGCAGAACAAGGCACTCGTGTAAATTCATCTAAAGATAATGAATCGGAGATTTCACTCACTGGTGAGTTACCATGGAGCTTTTAAAGCTCTCATTTTGCTGATTAAGCTGATTTTTTCTGTTCCACAGATGACACCGAATCTGTACGGATGGAGCCTAATAGTAAAAAATTCAAGCGACGGAACTACTCAATATATTCCACAACTTTTTAAGCAATATTTTGTATTTATAATTGAATAAAGCTATTTGTATGTATATCTATATTATAATGAGTCATTAGTCTTGTTGCAAAGGCTCTGAACCATATTTAATACGTTCTTCTTCCAATGGGTGTGATACCTCATCAATTTCAATTAATTAAATCTGTTGACATAGAAACTTTTTAATTATATGTGACATACCTGCAAGCGGGGCCGAAAGAACACCAACTTTTCAGATTTGAAATGTTGGGAAATGGATGATGATAAAAACTTAATTTAGCTGTCAATAATTGTCAAGTAATTTGTTATGAAGCATCGAACTGCTTTCTAATGATGGATAACTGGATGTATTTTGCATCTTAGTCTCAGTTTTAACTCAGTTAAGAGCAGGTCAATTCGTTAAAATGATTTTCGAACAAATGCTATTTCGAGCGCAACAACTTTCTTTGCCATATTACAGTATTCACAGTTCTTTAGAAAAGTCAATAGAGTTTAGCAATTTCAGCATTTCAGCTCTCTGATGTTTTTCTGAAAAACTAGGAAGGATCCCAATCTCTGGTTTTCTCCAGAGTTTATTAAGAGATTTTTGACAAAATGTCTTTCCTTCATTCAGTTTCATAAGTAAGTACTCCATGGTGGCAACATTTATTTGCCCCATACTTCAATTAGGTTTAAAGAGGCGATAACAGTGATCTCGGGATGCTACTCGATTTGTGAGTAAAACTGGTTTGGTGAACCTGGTTTTGCCACCACATGAAATCAAGCATGAAAGATAACTAACTCTGTGCAGATGTCACTTGACAATCTTTGATTGGATGAAAGCGGCAGTCTGCTAATTGACTGGCCCAACACTCTGCTACGGATTAGTAGTCGTTCTATAATGTGTCATACAGCTGCAATTACCAACTTGCCAAACGAAATGAGGTCTGCTTACAGCAATTAGATGATATGACGTCATTATATGTCTCACAAATCAAGCCTGCTTATCAAAAAGATACATTTCCTCACAGATATGTACGAATAGTTCATCAATCACTGGTTTTTTGTTCCAAATTACTCAACTACTGTTAACAACAAGTTATCTGATGACAAATAACACTTTTTCGATTGCTGACTTAACGTTTATCGAAAATTAAATGGTTACTGAAGATATATACAGTTGAACGATTATTACTCTGAGACCCATGACGCAGCATAAGGTGTATGGAAAATATTCAATTGCAACACGGCACGATAATTCTAGAATTACATACTGAAATAATTGCTGCCTGCTAACATAGCTGCTGTGTCATTCACCTTGACCTGAATTACCTTGAGAAATATTATCCGATTGCAATGTGAAACGCTTCTGGGATGTCGTGTAATATGTACATAACATATCAGTATTATAAGAAGTATTCGTATCCTTATCTTTATTCAAATACTTTTGTATTATTTAGAGTTGGTAAGCCGCTTTGAACAAACTTCTAACAGATTGTCTGGCTCTCATCAGCTGCAAGATATACATTATATTATTGACTTGCGATCTATGCTATTACAGTTTCCAAATCTATAAAACATGATAGAAAGTGGTGAGTATAACGATTTCTCAGCACAATTCCCACGAAATATTCAACCACTTATTGTAAACAATAGTTCTGTACAACTACAAACTAAACATATGGGTATAACTGTGGAACTTAAAGTATTAATATCATTTTTTTCAGTACTTGGACCGGTAAGACTTACAGATCTTGGTCGTATTTTGACCCATGAACATTTTACGCTAGACTTTACAGGATTCTACGTACCACCTCCGGTTCATTTGGAAAATTATTTCCAAGATGTAATCACTCTGCAAAATGTCGGCCTTGTCAAACAATATCCGTGAGCTATTTTCAATAAAATAAAATCCAAAGCTGCACAGCCGCAACTATCTTGAATCTTATCAACTTGGCACATGCCAAAATGCAACCATTGTAGAAAAAAAAGATTGGATAATGCTGCCGTACACATTTCTGTGTAATATGAAGTTTTTTACAGGTATGGCAGTATGTACAACGTCACTTTTAACGACACCGATACTCGCGACGCAATTCTTTCAGATGTTAGTCTGTTGAATAAATTTGGTGGCGGTACAATTATAGAAAATACCAACCATGGGCTTCAGCGTGATATTTCCTTCATGAAACATGTCAGTCAAAAAACTGGTATACACGTCATCGCTGGCACTGGTAATTTCAAATGAAAGCGTTATATCGAGCTTTGAGTCAAGTCACAAACACTAGATATTGCTCTTCCATAGGTTTCATGTAGCTTTTGACTAGTTGTAAGGAAGCATTACGTTGGTTTTGTTGGCATATTTGTCTTAGACAATTTAGAAGTTTAAAATGAAACTGGTTGGAAATAGGAATTACCAATCTTTGGGAAATACATTCCAGGCTATTACGTCGCATCCACACAAACCCAAAGTGCGCTCGGTAGCAGTGTAGAGCAAATGTATGACTTGATATTGAAAGAAATGACAGTGGAATGTGAAGAGTCTCCTGGTGTCAAAACTGGATTCATTGGAGAAGTGGGCAGTACTTGGCCAATTCATGGTAAATTCAAACAAATAAATTATATTATTGTGCTAACATATTTAACCATTGATAACACAGGTCTACAATGAAAAGAATTCTTGAATACTAATCGTCTTTTTTTGCATTTTATATGATGCTTATTAATGTAAAAATAATAAAAAAAATCAGTCACGTAACGATTTCCAAAAATCGCGTATATTATGTTTTCCGAATATAGGAACGCAGTGTACTATTGGCTTACCTCATTTAACTTATAAGATTAATTGATGGCCTTAACGTTTAGTAAACTTTTTTCGTGATATTTTAAAGTGTTTAGTACATTCCTTGTAGCGATAAATATAACTTTCAACGTCATTGAACAAAAAAAATGCGGCAGTGCAACAACTCACCCGACAATTTTTGCTATATTTATGGTGATTGTACGGTGAAAAAGTACCAAAAAATGTTTTGGAGCTCTCTGAGCTCGAACACAGCGGGAAGTTTCAGGGCTGGCCTTATAGGGTCAACCGTTTTTCAGATTATTTTCTTTACAAATCTTCTAAATTTCAAGCCTATTTTTCAAGAAAACCTTACGTGATGGAAAAAATATAAGTAGATATTTATAAATCAGTCATCAAACCTACTTCAAACGAACTGTACTTATTTAAGAATTTTTCAATGACTTAAATTTTGCAGACCTGTGTAATACATATCTGTTGTCAGATGAAAGAGAACGTCTTTCACACATCGTGTATGAATATATATATAAAAATGATTAAACAACCTGAAAGAAGTATTACAATTTGCAAGAATCATAAAAATAAAAGTATATCTAGACTTAGATCTAGAATCAGTTCGCTCTTATTGAAACTTGGACACAATAACATTACATCGTCTATAAGATATAATATGTGTGTACAGATTTTGAGAAAAAAGCAATACGAGCAACAGGAGAAGTACAGGCGCAATTGGGATGTCCTGTGACTTTTCACCCAGGCAGAAATCGGGAAGCTCCTTTCGAAATAATCAGACTCTATTTGGAAGCTGGAGGTGCTGCTGAGAAGGCTATAATGTCTCATCTGGATCGTGAGTTGAAAATTATACGCAGGGTCGAATCTTATTGGGTAGAAACTAGGGAGACAAGTTGGTCTGGAATTAACAAAGATTGTCACCCTATAAATACTTCAAACACAGTGCACATGTGCAAGCACCCCGAATTTATTTTTAGCAATTTATTGTTCAACTCGGAAATACAGTTGCTACTGTATTGATTCATATGAAAGAATTTGGAATAAAAATAGGCCACATTATCATAACTTAATTGTTATACTAACATTAATTAGATATAACTTTTACAAGGGACACTGCTGGAGAATGAAGATCTGCTTGAATTCTCAAAGTCTGGATGCTACTGCCAATTTGATTTGTTTGGTATCGAATGCTCGCACTATCAGCTTCACCCAGCAACTGACATGCCTTCCGATGCTCAACGTCTTGATAAAATTAAGCTAATATGTGAAGAAGGACGAACCGACAGAGTGCTACTCAGTCATGACATCCACACAAAGCATCGTTTGGTAGGCGGATCATCTTCAAATTACTTAGTATACTTGGGAAAACTCATTTTAGTCCGAATAGCTCTTCTGAATAAATAAGAGTACTTCATATATAACGTACTCCCAAAGACACAAAAAATTTCAGTAAAATTTCAGTCAGCTCACCTAAACCTGATGTAAAAATATTTCTCAATAATTCTACAGTCAGGCTACTCAGTTATGATGGTAAAAATTTATTTGGAAATCTGAAGCGGTGAGGGTTGACGACTGTTCAAAAATATTTTGAATAGCCTATACGTATACTCGGGTAGATAAAATAGATTTTTTTATTTCATTTTATAGATGGCCTTTGGAGGGCACGGATTTTCGCATATCTATAACAATATTCTACCCAAAATGTTGGTAAAAGGTTTTTCACAAGAGGATATTGATGTCATCACAGTGAAAAACCCAACAAGGTGGCTCGCACCGTAACTGTACCAATATGTACCATTATATATCCATTGAATGAGAATATACTTTCACGCGACGTATAGAAGCGAAAGAACATGATGTTATTTTTCAATTACAATAAAAATTTTATTTACTTTAAATTAATAAAACACACGACATTTGTCTGTTCTAAGAAGTTTCGTGCGTCAAACCGGAATGCTACCAAACTCATAAAATGTACAGAAGAGCCTCACTTTCATACAATACTTCTGAATTTTTGATTTCATAATTTTCGTCCATATAGTTTTCTCGAAAATAAAGGTGGAAACTGTTGTCCTAGCATGGATGCTTATGGCAGAGATGACGGGAATCACACTTATTACTCTAGAATGCAATGGAAATGTGGTTGGACATTAAAAAAAGAAACTATTTGGATCATAGTATAAACCTTTATGACAATATTACCAAAAGGACTGGAAGCTTCTTCTAACCCGTTTACAAGAAGCACTCAATGTAATAAAATTCCAGCTCAAAATATAGAAGACAAACAAAATTGTTTACCAAAAGAACATTCTTGAGCGTTTCGGGTATTACTTCACAATGATCTATCACAATATACTTTACAAGCTTCACTTAAAAATTCTAACATGTCACTGGGCGTGTTCAATGTGATACATCAAAATTTTCACAAATTTGTTAAAAATACTTCCTCAAGATGTTAGTCGGCTTCTTATCCGGGCAACATGCTCGTTTTATCTCCAGTCAACATTTCACTGGACACTTACTGTAAGGGTACATAAATATTTTGTAACTTTTATTCTTAAACAAATCATAAATTACTGCTATGCTCCAAAGATGTTTCTTTCATGAACATCAGTACGAGTTTCACATCAGTACTTAGCATACGATTGACCATGACATTTTTTATTTTCACTCAGAATTTTTCCTATGATAGTATGACCCCTGAAGACCTCCGGAAAAAAATTTCCATTTTTTTGGGTCAGCCGTCTTTAATCTCCAACTTCCAAGCCCATTTCAAAAACGTCTCATCCGATTTTTATGACTGAAAAATGGAGATATGTAGATTTTGATATAAAAAATTTCCAAGCTAATTTCAGAGTGGAAGAACGTTGTTTTCTCTTCTCTTTATCGTATTTTCTATTTTCATACTCATATTTTGCGAGTCAAAACCCGGAATATGTTATATTCTAACGCATGTACCTAATCTTGAAATTGTATATAAACTATAATTCCAAAAATTGTATTTCCTACAAAACTGTTCATATGGAAGAATCTTAACTAGTCAAATATCAGTATAAAAATAGAAAATATGATTAAGAAAATAAAGAGAAACGTTTTTCCACTCTGCAGTAATTGGCATGAAAATTTTCATGCCAAACATCGAATATTTACATCTCTTCAGTCAATAAAATCGCGTGAGGTGTCTATGAAATGGGTTTGGGTCGTAAGTATCACAGGAAAATTCCTGAGTAATAATAAAAAATGTCATGATCAATCGGCTATTGAGTTGGGATAAAATACATATCCCATATATTATTACCATTATTAATTTTCATCATTAGAATTTCTTATAGTACCATTTTCCGAAGAGTACCTGGCTCTGAGTTTAGTACAAGCAGTAGACAACTACGAAAGAAATCTAGCCGAAGCATAGAAAAAAATAGTGGAAAGATAATAGTACCTCAAAATTGGTATGTATCCAGGATAATAAATTGTGACAGTAGTTTTTCTCAAAATTTCAATGGATTTGGAGTAAAAACCTAATGCGTAAAAAATTCGAGCAATTCTCGCTGTATTCACTTTCAACAAGTTATATTTTGAAGCACATATGATATCATGTAATTTTACTTTATAGCAGAGATTCACCTGATCCTATTCTAAATCCTGCATGTAAAGTCGCAGTTGTGACTGGCGCTGCATCAGGATTTGGCTTTGCAGTTGCCGATCAGCTACTCTTTAAAGGAGCTCGTGTGCGTTTCATTAAATAGTTTGCTAAACATTCAACTAGACAGTGAGCTATTTTTGAAATTTTTCACATTCATATTGATACAGGCAAAATGAATTATCGATCACTTATAGCACTAGTTCTTGGTACCAGCTGCTCCTTGTAATAAGGATATGAAATTTTAGATCATCTATTAAGAAATAAAACTTTCGAGACGTTTTAGAGGGTGTCGTGAATTTATTCCTAACTTTTCACACTGGTCAACCATATCATATTGAAGTTCATGCGCCTGCTTCTAAGGGTTAACTCTCAACTGCGAATTTTTAGAAAATCAAATTGGTTTAATGCCTAGTGTCTGGCTGGTCATCTGGGATCAGCCTTTGAGCCTCAATGATGCTAAAAACGCGTTGATGAAATAGTCCTCCAGATCTCAAGATTTGGCTTCAAAAAGTTCCCTGCGTTTTGGAAGTTGACGGAAGCGCTTCAAACTTAGAGCTTATTCGAAATA
Source organism: Tenthredo amoena (assembly GCA_963966615.1). Classification (NCBI taxonomy): domain Eukaryota; kingdom Metazoa; phylum Arthropoda; class Insecta; order Hymenoptera; family Tenthredinidae; genus Tenthredo; species Tenthredo amoena. Next base: position 9,326,435 of record OZ016490.1, read on the forward strand.
ATTTGACAATAAAAGATACAGAGCGGAATTTGAAGAATAGCTCCTGATTCCTCGTTAATTTTTAATTATTTTCTCATCATGGGTCATAGAAATATTATAGTAAATCATGGAAATCAAACATTCGTTTAAATTAGGATCTGTTTTCCGAATGTTGTTCTGCAGCTACATCTGTATTATGATTTTGAATAAGCCCTGTAAATTTAAAGCTCTTTAGTTAAATTTTGGAATGCAGAAGACCTTTGGAAACCAAAATCATGGGCTCAAAATAATTATTTCATCATAGAGTTTCCAGCTTCATCAAAGGCTAATGGAAATAACATATGAGGCCTCGAAGGTTTTACTAAGGTTGCAAACATAAAGCATGCAGCATTAATGTGGCCTGTGTCTCAAATCTTTATCGCAGTAAAAAGTTAGAAAGTCATTTTTGGGTGAATCAGATCTTTGGATCGGTTGCCATAAAGAATGAAATCAATCCTTGGACCAAATTCAAGTTTCTTGGCCTCTGATGAAACACAAGACACCTCTCTATCAGATGAGCATAGAACCTTTTGATATCTCAATTTTTGGTTGAGAAAATTCAGAAACAAGCAGTAAAAATTTATAAATTCGACAATTCAAAAAGTGAATGAATGTATGAGATTTATTGATGTTCTGGGACACTCAAGTCCCCTCAGAACAAGACAATACCAGAATGTTACATGCTCATTTGATAGAAACATCTCAAACAAAAAGTAAAAAATCCAAGCATTGATGAGCCCCTGATCATTTACAGCAACAAAGTTATTTGGCATTTTTCCTTGTTTGATCCTAATGAATTTTTTGGATTTAATTCGAAACCCGAATGAATAGGAAAAAAACAATAACTGTACGAAATTTTCAACGGATTTGAAGCTGTACACACATATACCTATACTCGAAATTAAATTTTTTCCTCATTTTTTTGCTGCTTACAATGATAGATTTTGATGTGAAGAAGCTTGTTGTGCCTGTAGCCCAATTTTGTATACTCGCTCGAACGAAATGTCTGTTTCCCATATCATTAACACAGGGAAAAGAAACATTTGTACTGAAGAAATTATAACTTGGCTAAAAATTAAGATATCGAATTCATTTTGAACTCATTTTAAAGAGGAAGGATTGAGGTATTTGTAAAAAAAAAAGTGTGCTTCAAGATTAAACTCAATGAGTTACAGGATGGACTCGAAAGATCGAGTAGTTCAAGGCGCAAAAGTATTGGAAGCTCGATCTTAAAGCCCACTTATTTTTTCATAGATACCTAAATCGCTCTCCTTCGAAACAAACTCAAAACGAACTTAATTTTCCAATTTTTAGCAGAGTTGAAATCTATTTAGAAAAAATGCTTTTGTTTCCCTGTATTAATTATATGGGTAATAATGAACTTGTTTGAGAGAGTACTTAAAATTAAGCTACAGGCCTCTTCTTTTAGGAGAAGCTACTCCACATCAAAATCTATCATTTGGGTTGTCAGTAAGGAAAAATTTTTAAAAAAAGTTTATTTTCGACACGCTAGTAAATACCCTGAATTCTGAATTTGAAATATTTTGTAAAATGCCCATGAGACTAAATCACAAACTATGCAGGGTGTGGTGATAACTGATACCGATACTCGAAAAGGTATAGTAGCGGCACAACAGCTGTGTGGAATGTATGGTAGGGAACGAGCACAATTTGTCCAATGCGATATGCGTAACGAGTGTCAACTTGAAGGTTTGCCTCTCACTAGAGGATTAATTACTAACAATTAGTTTCCAACTTCAACTACCCATGTACATACATTATCTCAAGTTATGCATAAGGATATGATGAACAGTATAATTTCTTATCACATTTTAGGAGTATTTTTGGAAACCCTCTGCAAATACCCTGAAATTCACATTATATTTAATGACATTGACAACCTGATCCCAAGTAACGTATGTCCTCGAGTGTGCTATGACAATCCAGAGTCCCACTGGGTGAGAAACATGAAATTCTGCATATAAACTTACTCAAATTTGTAATTATGGAAGACTGTTGTCCAATGATAGAAGATTTGGTGTTTGAAAAATTCAAATAATGGCAAATACTGTTTTGGAGATTTTTGTTTCCAGAAAATTACAAATGAACAAAGTTCCCTTGAATAATTACAGAAAAAATGTGTCAGCTTATTTTAATTTAATTTCGCCACCAGGGTAACACTGCGCGAGCGATTCATATAGGTGTGAAGTATGTAGGAAGGCACAACGGTGGTCCAGGTGGGATTATCGTCAATAGTACGAGCATTCTTGGTTTCATGGGTTGGCCTGAGGATCCATACCCAGTTTACTGTCAGGGTGAAGAAGTTATACAGATCACACAACAGCTTCTGGTAACATTGGGCTAATGTTCTTTTTTCCAACCATGATAGTTTTAAGATTCTACTTCTATCTTCACGTTCACATCGATAAAGAACAGGTTCATTGTTCACATCATCTATTTAACTGTAACAAATAAGTCCACTTTCATCAAGACTACAGTTGAACTCGTAAGGTAGATATGGAGTGGCAATCAACATAGATTATGACCACAGGGTCATGATGGCAGATATAGCTGCGATTAGTGAGATTTCGGTATAGGAAATAGAATTGTTTACAGATGAAAAGTACAATGGGTCTATCAAAAAATTCAAGTTTGGTGAATGATATTTCAATTTTCGCAGGGCTAAAAATCCTGATTACAGTCGAATCTTGACCCGGTCTCAATGATCCCGGATAATACACTTGCCATAGAAAATCTGTTTTCATACGTATTCAATTTTGTGACAACTAGTCAACTTTCGATTATACAATAGATTATGAATATTATAATGGCTTATGCGTAGAAAAGAGAAATAATTCAGGTCGATTGCGGATAATCCGCGTCCCCGTTGATCAGCTCCCTTATAATCGAGCTTCTATGATATTACAGGGTTACAGAGTTTGATTAGAAATAATACAATGCTCTTGGATATCTTTACAGAAGAAATATCCGTTAGATCTCACAGGAGTACGTTTAGTCACGTTGTGCCCAAGTAATAAGGGAATTGAGTCCATTGGATTGCCTTATGATCCCGGAGAAAAGGTTCCTAACAAACCGTCGAAGCCGTGTATCCCAAATTCGTAAGTGCTCAATTAAACATGACATTGACTATTTCACTATCAATGCGATAGTGAATATCAAATTTGGATCAAAAATCAATGTCAGAAATTCGTCCCGAATATATTGCGGTGGTAATGATAATTTCATAAATTGTGGAGTTCCTCGAGAGAAAATCTTACACCAAGTCGATTTCTAATCATCATTCTAATACCAAGTGATTACAGTTTCAATTATTTTTTCGAATTGATGAACTATTTATGTGGCATAGGAAATCAAGAATCGGAACAGCTCTGTCACATATTATAGCTTGGGCGAAAACTGGAACTACTTGGGTGTTGGAACCAGACCCGTGTCTTCACGAGATACCGCGCTTAATTCATTTCCCAGAGAACTCGAGCAAAGTTGGTCCAAAAGTCTCTGCTGAAATGGTAACCATATACCTGTGATGTTATTTTGTAATACCCTCAGACAAATATGTATATTGCATCTGCCAAGTATCTTGAATTCAATTATCTCAGCACATCAGCAAAACTAACTTATTAGGGCACTGCGGTGCCAATATCTTTGCTTTCTTCTTCTTAGCCGTGTCCAGTAGGGATACAAACACACTGTGCCAAGAAAGTAGATGACTAGCATACGACATAAAAGAGAGGGTGAATGAAAAGAATAATAATTATCAACTGTGGAATCCGCATAATATGATACTAGACCCACAATTTCACGATATATTACCTCAGTAAAAAACATAAATAAGATATCAAAATGTAATCTATACAATAAAGATGCAATTTAATCAATTTTTTCCTCGGTACACGTGATTGTCTCTGTATGCTCGTAGGACCTAGACCACACTGAAAAAAAAAAATTACTGATTTGATTGTAAAATTGTTGGTGTAAATAATCGAATTTATGACTCTAAACAAAATGCTATTGATTTCAATAAAATGATAAAATTAAAAGTTCTTTTTCATTCCAATAGATATATTGTCAGTCGAGAACAATATATTATTGAATCTATCTCAATAAATATCGCGAGAAAATTATGTAGTTTTGAATGCATTTTCTGCAACGAATAAAAAGGCGTTCCAATTCATAACATGAATATTGTTGATTCAAGTACACAAGAAAATCAATTTTCCCTCGTTTGATTCAGATAAAATTTCTATTGAGTATACGTATTATTTTATTGTCTCGACCATATCCGATATTGATTTTCAAAGAAAATAATATGTTATTAAAATCAATCACCTTTCCCAATATTGTATGGCATTGTAACAATGTCATATATCATTGGCACTCCGCAGTCAGATATTTATTTGGGTCAAACCATATATTTTTTGATTCAATTGCTTTTTTTTCTCAGTGCACGGTGAGCTAAGATAATCGGCATAATAACGCGATAACAATTGAAGAATTCAAGGTAATGTTAATCACTGAAGAGAAACACTTTCTCTTCAACCTTTTTGGCGCTTATGATAGGATAAGATGGAATTGTGGTTGAGAAAGGTAGTCCAGTAGATCAGGCCTAGATGTACGCTCGTATAACTTGCATCCTATGATTTATTAAAAGGTTGTTGAAACTCAATTAGGATTTCGTCTGATAATAATTATAAGAACATCTTTGAACTGGTTGCCCGTATGATAGCCTGTCGCCTTCAGAGGATGAATCAAATGGAACGGGATACCGAGGTTGGATGAGGTGTACAAAGCAGGAAGAATTAGAATAATATTTGTAATATATTAAGAATAATACCTATATGATAAAGAATTAAAAGATATAATTTCTCTTTTTATCTCATCCATAGTCTTCTACAAATGTTTCAGTCGGTAAAATTACAATTAATTAAATTGGAATTATTTCCTCGCCCAAACACTTCTTAATCAACAACCATTTTCTCTATTTTCGATTAAATGCCTCGGATAGAACGAACTAATAGTGGATATATTATAAATCGACCGACTATTCCAGGAAAAAGTCATTGATTTATAATCAAATTGTCTTTTTCGCTGAAATAATCGGCAGGTTCAAGCGAGATGGTATTACATAAAGAAAAAAAAAATGATTGAAAGTTTCTTAAAAAAAATTTAAAAACTTATTTAGGACTATAGAGGAACCTAGCTAAACATTATTTGCATTAAATATTTGTTAGGCAGCTCGAGCGAAGATATGCGGCTGATGTGCCAACAGAGCACTTAAGGTAGCGTCAAAAGCTGACAAATAGATGATGCGTTTTGTTCTGCAGATCATAGGCGTCTGTAAAATATGAACAGTACAAAGGACAAACGCCGTATTTCTCTATTCGATTTTATAATAAAAATAAATTCTATTCAAAATGAATGATTCCAGCTTAATTATACGAGCCGACATAACATAATATCAATTGAACAGCTTTCGCTAAATCTCTTCATTAGTTAAATTATATGAAAGAACGTTGTGACGATCGGAATAAAAAAATATATGAAGGTCCCAATTGATCGTTTTAAGGGGGAATTCCAAGAAGTAAGTAAATTTGATCGTGGACGTAAACCAGCCAGTCTTCTGTACCTCTCATTTCACGAATTACAGTATAAACAAACCCTTTGAGTTACTTGTACGTTACACTGACAGTAGTTTAGTGGTAAAGTTGGGCTTTAGAATGTAAATACAAGAGGGAGACGTTATTTGTATTTTCTGTTTGTGTTTTTTTTTCTTTTTTGAAATAACTCAACGTTTCACATATCGGCAACGCGGTTTTGTTCCCACTCTGCTCCAAGTGACGGAGATGAAAAAATATTTGAAGTGAAATTGATTTTTTTCGATAATGTACTAGGTTACAACTCATCCTTCCTTGGTGCGTCGTCATCTTCGTCTTCCTCTTCGGCCTGAAATGATATTTATGTAAGATGAATCCGTATTTCGAATGTCTTTTTAAAAACGGAAGACGAAAAGTAAAGATAACTTTGATTGAAGTACTAATTATTATAGATTTTGATAATGTTAATCACCTCTTCGGCACTTTGGCCATAGACGCCTCCAGTCTCCAAGAATTTCGTTAATCCTTCGAGCGTTCTTTCTCCACTGTATTCAATGACCTGTAGACAGATTTAAAACATTAGGACATTGACTCATAAACTGAAATATTTCAGTCAAATTCTTAACAGAATTCACTACGTGTAATGTAACGACCCTTTGGACTCATAATTTCGGGTACGTAAATATAAAGTTCAAACTTTAATACCATACGCAATTGCGAGATTCACGCTGAGCATTAACGAGCATTGTAAGAAGTTGATCAAAAGTTTTGCAATTAGTTTTTTATAGCAGTAGGTACTCTAAGAACAAACAAATTAGCTTTATTCGATCATAAGAATCTGCATTCAAAGTTATAATATTCACCCAGGAACTTAAAATCGATAAACCATACCAATTTGATCAGGCAGAGAAAAAAATTTTTGCTACAATTGCCTCGCAATAACGCGAATCCGAACGAAATATGGAAAATAATTGATGGATTGGATTGATCAATTTTTCGTACCTTGTTGTCTCCCTTTTGGAAGAGTTTTATTGTAGGGAAGCTAGTGATTTTCGTGTGTTCCAACTCGTTCGTGGTGGCGTCCATTTTTGCAATAAGAACTGTTTCGCTGTCTTTGTATTTCTCACCAAGCTGTAGGAAAAGAAAAAACATATTTCAACATTCTATAATGACAATTTTAAACTTCGTTCTTCCATTTGATGAGGATACTAATTGCAATATGCTCTAAGATGAATGATTGAGATTCTTACTATAACATTACTTTAATTCTACAGACATTTCTCTCAAATTTCGTTCGCAAGATGATTCATTTATTAGAAAATGAATAATATAAATATTTTGATGGCAATGTTAATAAGAGCAATTTAATATACAGTCAATTGCCTGCTTCAATGAGGACGTGGATCGATGAAAACCAACTTACAGCGTCATAGATGGGCACCAGCTGTTTGCAATGGCCGCACCACGGGGCATAGAACTCTACTAGGACATCCTTATCAGGGTTGAGTACAACCTCGTCGAAATTAGTGCTAACAAGTATTTTGACAGGTTCCTTATCCCAGTCTTCGGGCAAGTCTTCTGATAGCAAATGCTTCTTCAATTTATCCTCAGTGAACGCAGTTACGAACGCAAGTACATTTTCAGGTGATAGATCAGGTTTTTCTGGCTTATACTTGGCCATGTCTTCTTCCAGCTTGATTAAACGCATAGCGGGTACTTCTTCTTTCTTCATACCAAAGAATTCAAGGATTCTTTGATGATCTTCTTCGTCGGCATTGATGGTAACGAATAGAACCTGTGAAATGAATAGACTTAATACCTTTCGGAATGATTATGACTTCGCAATGATTTCTGGGTGATAAAATTGATTGATTTTTCTTACCTTTTCTCTGAACACCTTTGCTGCTTCCTTGATTGGTTCGACATATTTTTCATAATGTCCACTCTCCTTGCTCAAGAACATCAGCAAATGACTCTTTATTTCACCACCAAAGATTTTCTGAGCCGTTTCGTGGTTGAATTCTACGATCAGAGGCAGCGATTGGCTGGCGACAAAACTTTTCAAAGCTTCTTCGGTTACTTCACCATTAAACTCAACCTTTCCTTCGTCAAACTGAAAGAAATTGTCAGTGTTATTGTGTAATTAGAAATTTTTAGCATAATCAAGTTCAAAAAAATAGTATACCTTCTTGAACAGAACGATCTTGCCATCTTCGATCTTGTATTCGCCAAACACATCGTCGCTGCTCGATATTCCGAAGGGTTGATCATCGATGCTGTTTGCAACGGTCAAGAACGTTTTGGCAATATCTGAATCCTGGTCCTAGAATAACAAAGTTATTGTATCTTATTATCGGGTCATTCGGATCAATAGATGTCTAGCAATATGATATTCTTGTCGTTTAAAGAACTGAGTTTTACAGACATTTAAAATAAACTCTATTGCAGTCTTCATGAGAAAAGGAACTTACTTCCGACAGCTTCAATTGTTTTGTCTCTACCGAACAAAACACAAGAAAACATTTTTCAGACATTTTTATTCGAAGGAAATAGGTATTATACATCAAGTGAAGAGTAAATAGGGATATCATTTCATCAAACGTAACTACCCTTGCGGTCATCAGTTTTTTTCTTACCCCTGACAAACAATGATTGAAGATCACCAGATTAAAAAGTATCATCAGCTAATAGAACTCTGGGTATTTGAATTGCGTCCCAAGCCTCTTCGCTTCAGGCATAATTAGGACGTTGTCTGGGTTTTATTTGATTATCAAGGATTGCATTCGATAAAATTAAAGCTTTATGATTTACCTTGAAGAACCCAACAATAGCGACGTTGTTTCCATCGATGAAGGTCTTGGCTTCTTCTACGGAAGGTAAATCCTTGGCTGGAGGCCCAGTTTTTTTAAGGAGCCAGTTGACAATATCGTCGGCTTGACGACCTCCGCCATATTCAACAGGGGATCCTTTACGGAAGAATTTGAGAGTTGGATAACCCCTAACACCATACTCTTCAGCAAGTTCAGTCTCTTCAGTTGCGTCAACTTTTCCAAGCTTCACCCCAGAGCCAGAATCAGCCAATTGCTTAGCTGCTTTAACGTACTCTGGAGCCAAAGCCTTGCAATGACCGCACCATGGAGCATCTGCAAAAGACAGTATCAGATCACACATCTTTCGAGAAGCTCTATTCATTTCCACATCAGACTCTATAGCACTTTGTTATACAGGGTGTGTTATATAATAAAGCGGGGTAAAAAGGTATACAATCTGATTTAATATTTCTTCAAGGAGATATAGACACCTTGTATAGTACATTACGATACAAGTGCGCAAAGTAGGTGATTCCCGCACGAGCGGAGTTTGTCGCCCGAGCGAAGCGAGGGCGACAAAAAAGCGAGTGTGGGTACACCTACGCAGCGTACAAGTATCGTATACTATTTTTCCTATCAAGTTGCGCAAAGTTCGATCACTATAATTATCATAAAAGGTTTTAATGTATAGGCCGACGAAGGGGGTCCAGGGGCGCAGCCCCTGGTGGGGGTGCAGGGGGCGAAGTCCCCGCCGGGGGGGTTGGGAGGGGCGGAGCCCCCCACACTATTAAAAACATACTACGTTTTTTAAGAAATGCAGAACGCAGGTTTCGACAGGTTTTGATAGGTTCACTAAAGAAGACAATAAGACAGCGGGATGTAAACAAAGCGGTGCTCGAGCCAGCGGCGCTTGCACGAGACGTGTACCTATACGCCTTGGTATCGCGCGTACACTCTTATATCGACGCCTGAGCGGAATAATAGCCTATCTCAGATTATGACTGAAAACTAGCCTATGGAAAATAACTATTCTTATGAAAATTTTGCCAGTGCATTTTGAGATAGGCTAGTTTCCAATCACAATCTGAGATAGGCTATTATTCCGCTCAGGCGTCGATATATTCCCGCACGCTTACTTAGCTACATTCTAGCACGCTTAGCTACATTCTAGCACGCTCAGCTACATTCCCGCACGCTCAGCTACATTCTAGCACGCTTGGCTACATTCTAGCACGCTTAACTATATTCCCGCATGCTCTTCTAAGCGTGCGGGAAAGTGGTACTTTGCGAACGCAAATGCGTGCGCAAAATCGAACTTTGCGCACGATAGTAGGAAAAATAACTTTTTTTCCATATCCGAAATGAATTGACATTAATTTTTGAGAAAAAATACCTACTTTGTTTAATTTAGGTACCTAAGTATATTCTTCTTTACATAAAAATAAAACGTTAAAAGTTAGTTTTTCTTTTGTGGACCTTGATAACATTTTTTTTTAATTTAAAATTAATTGCCAACCCCTGTTCTATTGACTCAGTTCTTTCCGATACTGACTACTTATATTCTGAAACATCATTAGACATTATTTAAGATTTTATAGACTTAGCCTTACATAGATTGGGTCGACCGGAATAATTGTTGTCCCCAGGGTCACATCGTTCATCAAAACATTTCGAAATTTGAAGGGAAAATTCTAAAATGAGGTGATTTTAGGGCAAATCAATAATATATCGAGATGAGGACAGTCTTCTGTCATTGTGAGCATGTGACGATACGACCTGTACTCCGCGACAATCACGTTTTCTTTGGTGCAATCAATTTATGGAATGCAAAGTCCACATAAATCTCGAATAATTTTAAATTATGTTTGAAACACCGATAACATATCGACTGTAAAAAAACTGAGTCAACGCAATATTTCTTCAAAAATCATTTCCATTATATATCCTAGTTAAAAACAAAATTGGGCCGTTCATTGCATAAGGTGTAATACTATTAAAATAAAAAATTGTAAGTGTTGAATCTGTGATTTGTTCTTACTTGTTGAATAAAAAACATCAATGGATTGTTTTGTCTGTAGATAATGAGAATTCATTATCATTGTTTTTCAAATCGCTTGTAAAGATCTCAATAACAAAATAATTTTCACTAAAGCGGTCAATAAAATTAAAAGATAAGATATTTTATTTGAACAAAAAAGATTAATTGAGTATTTTCAAATCTTCCGAGGATGTCCCTGATTGAGAGTCTCAATACAGATTCCTAACAGAACATAGAGAAAATATATCCAACTGCTGGCAAAGATTAAACGTCTTAATATTAAAGATGTAAATACAATGCCCGAGGATTTAAAACATAAAAATAAGAATATCGTATATCCGGTGCGTTGTAAAATATATTTACGTCAAATAGTACAACATATTTGCTAACTTTGAGATGGTGTGTTGTCATTGATAAAATTATGATTTAAATGGAAGGCATATAATAATATGCAGATGACTGTCCTATGAGGAAGTATGAGCTGCTTAGAGAAAACTATGTCCACAAATGAGCTAAAGAAACTTAAATCAAGGAACTTGAAATTTATGAACCAAGAAGCTTTTCGAGACCTCGATATTTGATGCATAATCAAAATGTTTCTAGCAACAGAAATATTAATTTTTCTAATTCAAACGTCTCGGGCTAACTTATGGCTATAATTTGAACAGATTGAAGTAGCTTCTTGGAATTCAGGAGCTTTGTCCCATAGTACCAATTATTTTGTGATATTGTTTAAGTCATCTGAATAGGTCCTCCTTAAAATGTTCAGATCTGAAGAGATGGAAATGATAAGTTGCTATGATTGGACCAAATCACAAGGGGCAAAGTTGAAAGGTCCTTTGGAAAAGCCAGTTAGGTAATTGACTGTAGAATCAAATATTGAAACGCAAGTAACTAACAACATGACCTGTCATTTGTAAGACTGGAAACTTTCATGAAGTGGATCCTTCTAGTGAGGAAGAGTATGCAAATAGGATATAATAGTGCACATCTTGCAGTTGATCAATAAATGCAACATACAAATGTAGAAATTTCACCAAGAATTCAAGTGAGAAAATTAGAGTAACAAATTTACGTATCTTATTCTCGACAGCGAGTGATGAATCACTTACGCAAGACCACGTATTTGGGATAGTGCTTTGGGCTCAGATATCTTTATACCGTTGATGTACAAAAATTGAGTCTGTCGAGTCGATAAGCCAGAACTACCATTATAGAATATCAAAGATTTATGAAGTGAGTTATGGCTTATTAAAAGTTCGAAATCAAATTCGCTTACTTTTTCATGCTTTACCGTAAAAAAAGGCCACTTTTCCATGATTTCTTAACTAATATGCATTTTTTCTCAGAAAACCACAGTTTTTAATTGAGTTGAGAATAAAAAATAAAAATAAAATAAAGGCCGAGATTGTCGAATTCCATAAATTTTGTCAGCGGTATATTACTTAGTAATCCTTCGATTCCCTGAATGTTTTTGCATTCGGCAGAACATTTAACCCACATACATATGTCAGCAAAGCAATGCTATACCGATTATGTCTGATAAATGATGAAATATTCATTAAAAAATATCATTATCTTTGTATGGTGCCTATAAAAACAACATACTGTACTTTAATGAAAGAAGAACAGTGAAAAGCTACTATCTCCCATATTTCCATACAAATACAGCAAAACAACGTGATTAGAATCTTTATTAAACTTGCAGAAAACAATTTAACCTCATGGGTCAAGATTTTTGATAAAAACTCTACGTCTACCCCTTCTCCTCTAGCTTACAATTAGTATAAAAAGAGCAACAGATGGTCAGCTTCATTCAGGGCTTCGATCATACTTTTGATGTTTTACAAGCCTTCATCTGGGAATTAGACATGCCAGCTACTGAAAAAACCTGGCTCCTGTTTACACACCCGAGCCTTTCTTAACATCATATTCGTAGATCATAGAAGGGCGCGGTAATTTTGCAGACCTGGGCTAGCAGAAAATTTCAAGCAACTCAAGATTGGCTTTTCGAAATCTCAGAATGTTCTTAGGTAGACGAGTACAAAAAGATGCTGAATCATAAGACAGAACCATAACGCTGAAATGATATCTAAATTTACGAGATCATATCGGCGATTTTTATGTACAAGGTAAAGTACGTGGTACAATTTACGTTAACAAATATATGGACAATATTCGAAGAATTCAGAGCGGTCACGTGTAGATATTGGTAACATACGTTAGACCGAACGAATTTGGCAAGTGTCAATATTCCTTTTCTAAATTTTCCTTTAGCCGGCAAACTCGGATTACGGTAAATCTGTTGGCGCCTTCTTTCGCGAGTGACGTGTCAATTCTGTAGGACATTCACTGTACCTACTCTGCTCACGCTACAGAATACGCAGTCGTTATGTACAGATGACGTTCATTGCACCGCGACATCGAGATGATTTAATTCAGCAGTTAAAGATTTCAAAATAAAGAATCAAATACGTATGGAACAATTGTATGTAGACGCAGGGTAGAGGAAGCGATGGATGATGTTAGTCGTATCCAAATAGATGAATGGATAACCGATATTGGCAATTTACTTACAGAATTCAACGAGGACAAACTCGTAGTCGGTGACAATCTGTTGGAAATTTTTTTTCGTTATTATCAAAACGCCGTCCTCTGCTCTGATCGGTTCTTCGTCTCCGAAAACCGCGGCGATAGCGAAAATTGCAAGAAAAATAACCGCCTTCATGGTTGCCAGTAAGCTACGAGATGATGTAGTGTAGTACTTTGCCTGCCGCGAAAACGCTGCACCGCTACACCGCTACACGGAACAAATGCCGGCAACAAAGGACACGGAACAAGTGACGAAAGTGCCGGACGAGCAGCAGCCCCAGACACAACGAAATACAAGTCAGCCAACAATCGGCGGAGGATTGTATACGCGTGGCACAGCGTCGGTCGTGGTGCCCTACGATTGGTCAATTCTCAGGAGCATACACGGCCGGCAGCGATGATGCGCCGGGAATCGGACTAGCTGAGCACGGTTCGTCGAACATAGAGACGCGAGGTTGTTCCTGAATTTGAAACAGCCACGTCGTTCACATCTCCACCGTCAGCGCATCACGGAATGTGACGTCAGATCAGAACATAAAGTCGAAGCTAAAAACATCGAAACTGTAGGTTCCACATAGATAACATGGCGCAGCAACTAGGGTCGGAACGGATGTTTTTCATATGATATTCAGGCTTCGAATTAGTCATGTCTCCTATTGACATTAAACTATCACATCATGTCTTAAGGGGTCATCTCAATGTAACGGGTCGAAAAATAGCTGATGTTCGCGATTTTTTTTTCGATGGTTAAAATACGCTAATCAGTCGGATTTTTTTTTATGTCAAAGCAAAGCACTTATGAAGAACAGAAAAAAAATTTTAAACGTTTATTTTTATTTGAAGAAAAAATTTTTTTAACGGTCGGAAATGTCTTCGAAAAAAAAGTAAGTCTTCACGGTGTACACGGTTATGGCCGTAAATATTATCTGGAACAAAATTTGTAAAAAGATTATTGATCAGTGTAAACGCCGCAATCTTGCTATGGAAGCTTTTTTTTTTATACAAATTGACAAAATGGTGGCGGTATGACAAAACAGTATCGAATTTAGCTTATTTTCTCGATAGTTTTTCGTTAAAAAAAATATGGAGAATTAAAAAAAAGCTTTCATAGCAAGATTGCGGCTTTTACACTGATCAATAATCTTTTTACAAATTTTGTATCAGATAATATTCATGGCCACAACCATGTACACCGTCTTTTTTTTCGAAGACATTCTCAACCGTTGAAAAAAAAAAATTTTATTAATAAAAATAAACGTTTAAAAATTTATTTTCCGTTCTTCACAATTGCTTTGATTTGACATCAAAAAATCAGACTGATTAGCGTATTTCAACCATTGAATTGAATTCGTTCGATCGAGAAGAGCTATAGTCATTTTTGTATCAGAATTTTACTGAAGGTTATGCTTTTCACATACTATAGCCACTTTGCACTACCTTTTGTCAAAACCGTGATTATTGTGGAGCTTTCCAAGCACTAGAGGCGTTTGGCCATTTTTTTATTCTATCACAGTTTACTCCCCATTAAAAAAAAAAAAATAATTAAATAAAGCCGAGGCAGAACGTCCTCCTGAAAATTGCAGGGTCTCCTTAGTACATGAAGATCTACCCACAGATCAAATTTTATTGAAAAAAATTATGCCCTTTTGTCACAGGACAAGAAACGAAAGTACATTGAAAAATTCCGTGAGCAAAAATATCTTTTCAAAAATTTTGAGCCTCGGCGTGAAAGATGGGAATCTTCTGATTGTGCAGCACAGGTTAAAAATATTTTTCTGATCCCCCAAACCAAAGATATGTATGTATGTACACATACATGAATCTGACGATCGTACGGTGTGCTTGGAAACTGATAACTTCCGAACCAGGTTGATATTGAGGTTTATGACTGAATAGATATGTAGTTGGGGGTTGGTCAAGAACCAAAATTTCGCGTCGCACCAAAATCGGTTATCTATGCGCTGAGAAGTGTCCCGAATGATCGACAATACCCCGTACATACATATGATACCACATGACGTGAAAAACTGATAGCTGCTATAACGTCACAATTCAGTATTGTTATGAATGAGATTTCAGCGCTAGTGGATTAGATATGTTACTAGTAAACACAAAAATAATAACTATTTTCTCATGGAAACCCGATTTTAAGCCAGAATGGAAGCCATTGTGATTACTTTTGTAATTCAATCATCTATTTGAATATCCATTATATTCGTGATATGTAATTGGAATTATTTATAATGTAATTGCGTGATTGAAATATAATGCTATTACACATTTAATTATCATTTTCACTGCAGTCCTGTAATCCGAGCTTTTCCCCGGAAACGTATTATAGCTATATCGAGAATTGTCAAGAGATGCATAAAAAATGGCTGAAGTCGTAATTTTTGGTTCATTTGAACGGTGTGTAAAACAAAACGGGATTCATCTCGAAAACAAAAAAATATTCCTTTGAGTATTTTTTCCACGTTGGTCCTACTATGCAGCTGTACCTGTCAAATTTGAACACGATATGTATACCTCATTCTCGAAAAATAGGCCTTTAAAAACAACTTGTCTCCAAGATAGACAATTTAAAAAAAAAAAACAGTAAGATTAGGTATTTTGCGATCCCGAGTAAAACCAGATCACCTAAAATATAGCTTTTACTTAGTGCACATTACAACGTCTCATTGTGATAGTATAATTCACAAGAACATGTAGCTGCGTTATTCTTGGAATCCATAAAATGTATCTTGATTATATTGTACAGCAAGCGTGTTTGATTCTGACCGATATGAAGTGGCCCCACAGTCTTCTGTCTCTTTCTTTCTCTATGTAGCGATGAAGGATAGAAGAGGACAGAAGCCTGTGGCGCCACTTCATACCGGTCAGAATCAAACACGCCAAGGTGCATCTTATCTAATATCCGGTTTGGACTTTAGACTCACAGCGACTTCGGAACGATCCTGTAATTTGTGTCTTGGTGCCACAGAAGTGGCATGTCCTATATATATTTTGTGACGTCAGAAGCGATAAATTTTCGTCGACAAATTGAGCCTAAACGGAGAGACGAATATCACAGGAATTATTTTTTCATAGAAGCTAAAATTAAAGTGTAGGGCGCTTGCTCAGTGATCTGCAACGTATATTGGCCAGTGATATGTAATAAACGAAAATTATATTACATTTATACATATCCAACATGGCGGCATTAGAATCCCTGCAATTACCGACTTTTCGTATTCTTACCGCATCTGGGAGACGAGAACATTTATCACTCATCACAGGGAGCAAGCGCCCTGTAGAAATACACATACTTTTCGGGAAAACTCATTTCACCCATCTGCATCCCGTAAATAAGGCTGAATTTGTCGATGAAATTTTTTTCGTATTTGACGTCTCGGTATGTATCTATCGAAAACCTGTGAATTTACGGCAGTTCTGTGGCACCTTAAGATCCGTTGAAAAAACATCAATTCTGAGCTGACATCCGGAAGCCAAACGCAGACCTATGTTGTTATACTTCTATGGAACTATTTGTCGTTTGACGACCGCGCTCAGGGTCCCTAGATCAATAATTATAATCTTTAAAAGATCCGTTAAAATTATATTTTCGTAGATTGACTTTTGGTTATTGCAAAGGCGTAGAATCCTCAGTTAAATATTATCCATCGATTGCTAAAATGAAAAACAAATAAATTCTATTGTAAAATCAATCCTATTATCGGATCAGGCTTCTCGTCCTCCTGCAAATTGATTCTGTGAAAAAGATCTTGAATGAAACCACACGCATGATTTTTCCGATATGAGGAACCAAGTTGACGGTGATTGTGCCACACGCCAAAATTTGATCGTGTATCTGCACAAGGTCGAAGCCCTCGAAAAATCACAAAACATATAATTTATACTTGCTATAGTCCCGTTATGGGTACATGCGTACGCGTGATAGTTAAGGCGGAACTAGCTATGCCCACACACGGCACGCAGATTTGCGTGCCGAGTTGCATATTTCTGCTGAACTGCAGATTTTGCATTGATTTCAATGCATTATACACTAACTGTATCCCGCCCCTAACCACACGACGTTTGTGTCGCGTCGCCTCACTCCGAAATTTGTGGATTTTTGTCACGTGGCGTGGCGACACGTGGTGTGGCTGTGGCGTGAGCTATAAGTGAAAGTAGATTCACTCTCCTAACGTGTCATGTCGTTTTCAACCCTGAAATATCAGTATTTTCAGCTAAGATAGATTATATGTTTGAATAATTTTTATTTTTTGACTCAAAAAAGAGTTAATATAATTACGAAAAATCTATGATTATTTCAATAACATATTAAATACATGAAAAATCTCAATCTAAAAGAATATACAATTTATAGACCATATCCAATGCATTAATGCAACACTTGTTAATTCGTATAAAACACAGCGTTTTTCATAACAGTTGCAAACGACACGACACGAAACGCTACGTGGCGGCCGGAGGGGCGTTGTCTGATGTAACATACAGGCCTAGTGGGTTTCGGCCTATTTTTAAACTTTTAAATTTTCCATATTTTCAGAAAACTCATAGCATTGACAATGACGAACGGCATTCTTATGTCAAACCGAAATATAAATTAGCTGCCTTGAATCGCTTATTGTTCGAAGAAGATATTTGTGCGCTGTGCTTAATTCCATTCGCTTGACAGTTTTCTCAGTCTTTTGATTCTTGGTCCCTTCAGCATTTTGCCGCTCAAAAACCTTGCCATTTCTGGTTCTTATTTTGCTCTCTTTTCAATACATGGCGATAGAAAGAAAAGGGAGTGACTTGTGTGCCCCTTTTTTGATCAGTGATATGATTACAGTGTCAAACTGGGTATACTCGTCCCTTTATAGCGTACGAATTTAAAGCGGCATGTTGTGACGCACGGCTGGTTGTTGGTTTGCACATCGCATATGCGTCGGTATGAATTATTTGCGTATACGTATGGCACGTCAATGCATTATGTAACCAGTATTACCTAGTAGCAAAATTCAGAATAAATAATCATCTACACTCTTCAACTAGAAGCAATTATATCTCAGAACTGAGAGCGGCTAAAGTTGAAAGCAAAATTGTAACGGTAAAATTCTCTCTCCCTCTCTTTCTGTCTCTCCGTCCCTCTCTCTACGCATTGGATGATTTTCGATAGTATACAGATACGTCGAGGTAACCTACAATTGCGAATAGTAGGTATGCTTGAACTGAACACACCGTGCCTTGAACTAATTGACGGCAATCCCCGCTAATCGGTGAATCTCGCATTAGCGACAATTAACTTTTCATAGACTCACTTTTCTAATTATAAACGGTAAACAAAATATTGGTACAAAAACATCAAAGACTATTATTCACGACACTTCATATTATCATTTCGATTACATGAATTATTACATTATTGTAGGTACAGAATAATACAATGAATGCAAAATATTTTCTCGATGAATTTACTCGATACTCGGAATACAAATCTTGTTTTTTCGTTGTTCCTACACGATTAGATTCTACCGACTGCTTTCCATGAAAATTATATTCTCTCATGCTTTATGGAATGGTATTACACTGCTATAGCTAAGTTATGAATATAGAACAACAATTTTGTGGGATACCTCTGTCCCACGCTATGAGATGCCCAAACTTTCGAAGTTGAGAGCAATGCGAGGAAAATGTATAATATGTATACACTTATAAATATTGCTATATTTTATGATAATTTTGCATGACTAATAAAATCTAAGAAAACAAGACGAAGTTATAGACATAATAGAAATATAGATAACCCGCAGTCATTGCAAATTGCAACTCAATTGAGCAATTATTCCTTATTCCAAATACAATCTATTGCAAACTGCTTGTGCGTTTCTATTAACAGGTTTGTGGCAATATACTGTAAATATACAATGTCTGACAGAAAGAATATGTCTTCTGCAGGTTTATACGAAAGAGTGGTAGATAATTGACTCATTGATAGGTTTTGTTTATTAAGTTTATTGCATATTATTAATAACTAATGTAATGAAATGATCATAGTATTACCAATAACAAATGATGAAGAAATGGTAACAATATAAGTAATGTTATTACAGATACTGCACTGGCCCAGCACCCACGACAGCTGTTTGTGGCATATTGTTTATGATATTTTAAGCGCAGTAGAACAGAGTTTTTCGTTTTTTTTAACAACTTTCCAAAATGAGGGTTATTTACAAGGATTGCCTTGTGTTGGCAGTGATATGTCCAAGTGGTAACTATCATGCTCATTCAGCAAACAGCTTAAGCCTAATAATCATTTGAATTTGTCACCGTTGTTGCACAATATCAGAGATAGAAGATAGCCCAAGGTAGGCATACAAATGAACTACATATTTTCATTTTTTATGTCCACCAACTCTAAGCTTGCATGTTTCTCATCCTTCACTGCAACTAATCTAGCATCTGCTGATGAAATATGCGATGTGTATTCAAACGATCCCCAATCCATGGCTGGAACAAGCGACATGAATCGAGGAGGAACTAAGTTAACACGCTTTTACCTCTTATTCTTCCTTCTCATGATGCATTCTTTTATATACATATAGTAATGTACATAGTTGGTGTTATGCTAATAATAATGAATATGGGATGACTTGTATTCGACCATGGTGTGGCAAAGAAGTTTCTTTAGTTGAAAAAATACCATCTGCCTAATGAAAACAGTTCCAGCTCTCCAGTTGTCTCCATACGTAAAAGCTTGTGTATGGGATAATACAATTATTTTGTAGCTGGGGGTTTTTAATCCTAAAGAAGAAGTTTAGAAGAATTTTCTCAATTCTGTTGACACAAAACATGGCATATCTTAATCCTCTATCCATTTCAAAACGCAATCAGAAAGCACTGGCCAGAATGAAGAGTTATCAGCTTCTAACGACGCTGAATGGTCTAGGTTCTTTATTCTGAAACCCCTGTGTGGCGATGGAAATTGGGAGTTTTCTGATGCTTTTACCTACTGGCCACTAACTTTTATCACTTAGAATCATTGTCACGGATACAAGCATTATACAAATTTGTAGTGGCTCTTTTCTCCCTTTGAAGCCATCAAAAATATAGTAAGAACGAAACTTGTATATTTTGTTCCAAAACAGGTATGATCATAAGACCAAAGTCAGATATCTCAGGATGCAATGGGAAAGATTATTACTTCACCTTGATGAATGATATCAAATGATAATGATTTCCATACACATTTATTCATTAAATGCTTCACAGTTATTTAATTACGTCTTATAAGTAGAATCGGATAGTATCTCCAGATGCGCAGAAGCTGTCTTTTCAATAACAAGGATCTTTCATGCTTAATTGTAATCAAAAACGTGTATGTTATATTTGATTACTAAGATTATACCTATTGTATACATGAAAGAGTCTCATAATTAAAGGTGGAAAATCGGTGCCCCATGCTGATTAAATTGCTTTTTTTAAACTGCTTGACACTGGCTAATCTTCACGCTGCGAATATAAGTAAATTATAATCTTTGATTTCTAAAGATTTCAGATGGAAGCGTACAAGGTAACGTCAGAAATTCATACAGAAAATGACAACTTTTCTGTACCAGCAAAAGAACTAGGCAGTTAGTATTTCACAATTTATTATCATTCATTTATTATCATTTTTTATAGTAAAAAAATAAAAATTGACAAGCCTTTATCTACCTTGTACTAGACATTCCAAGTAATAAACGAATTACACTACTTGAGAATCAAAGTAACACGTTAAAATCTTGTACTATATTCACTTCCAAGATTCCTATTGCTATTAAGTAATAGTCATGGTGATTATGCTGCTGTTGGGGAATATATTTCTCTCTGAGGTGAAAAAGCATCAACCGAATTTGATACTTACCTATCTAATTCTTCTGTAGCAAGTAACTATGAACCATATGAAAGTTACAGAACATGAAATGTTACAGATGAAATATCAAAGTTTTTCTTCAAATATCCGCAACATTTAATAGGAATTGAAAATAATGGATTCAAGTTTGACAGCGATGGAGATTTTGTCATTGATCAGAAAAAGGAAGGGGAATTAATGATCGGTAACTGAAAATAACAATGATTAGTTTGTCTACAAAAGACCTATTTTTTTATTCATATTTGCTATCTATACCTTCTGTATCCTCATTCAGATACAAAAACACATCTTCATTTTCGTTGAAAATAGTTTTCAGAACAGGAAATTAGGTTTCCTTCAAAAATGGATATTCTCTTTCAGAGCACAGCGTATCGACGAAACTAGAGCTTGTTGGCCTACAAGTATGGCGTGGTGCATTTTTACTTGCAGATTATATTCTGCATAATGCAAAATTTTTTCAAGGCCAAACTGTCTTAGAGTTGGGATCCGGCGTTGGCCTTACAAGCATTATAGCTGGAATGTTTGCCAAAGAGGTCATTTGTACTGGTAAATAAAACTCTGCTTCAAATACACATAAACACACAAATCACACCCACATTTACTTCGCTTGTGTAAGTATTGGTAAGATTATTGTCTCTTCAGGAAATAAACCTTGCAAACCATATAGTGAACCTAGCTTCTCATTTTTCCAAATCCTACTAATAATAAATGAAGCAAGACGTACCATACCAATAATTTGCTACACTAGCTACACTAGCTACACAGAAATCACAAACACCTGAAAACACCGTCTATTGCCATGAATGATTTACAATTGAGTTTGCAGATGTGAATATAGGGGGGATACTCAAATTATTAGAACGAAATGTGGATAGAAATAAGCTTTATATTAAATCAACATTCGCTGTCATGGAAGTAAACTTTCTGGACTTGAATTGGTCGACAAGCTTGAAAGAAAAATTGAATACGGCTTCCATTATTCTAGCCGCAGATGGTAAGCAGTGATCAATCCCATCAATGATATACTTCATCACAATATAATAATCTATGTTCTTTGATCATTCTCTATTTACAACGCGTACATTTTCGTGTGATATTGACTTGTTACAGTAATTTATGATGACCAGATAACGGATGCGTTTGTTAGAACCCTAATGAAGCTGCTGGACTCACGATCGTCGAAGACTATTTTTATAGCTATGGAGAAACGATTTGTATTCACCATTTCAGAGCTGGACTCCGTAGCTCCCATGTACGAGGAATTCTTGAGATGCGTTGAGAGATACAAAACTAATTGGAATATCCAATGTTTGGATATAGGATTCCCTCAGTACTTCAAATATGACAGAGTAAAACAGCTGATGTTGATGAAAATTGAAAACAATCCTGTGTGTATATGAAAATGAAATTAGGTGACATTGTTAATAGACCAGCGTTGCAGCATTGCTAATTGGCAACATGATGTATATCTGTTATACAGCATTCTAATTAAATATAGTTTCAAATTATATTATATACTTTGTGAACTCTGCCACTTTTTTTTAATAAATATAAGGATTGAAAAAAAAGTCGCCGAGTGCATCGAGAACGCCTCATATACACAACAGAATACATCTAAATATAAGTATGATAAATATGCCATGTCATTACTACAAATTCAATCGTTCTATAAAAGTAAATACAATTTCCGAACAATGTTTAGGTCTTATTATTATTTATGGTACACGGTTACCCATGGATCTCGAAACTTATAAGTGGTAAATGCAGAAATAAGATTTTTGTTCAAAGTCCAATTGATGAAACCATTACGGCGAGCTTGTTGATCCGTTTCTTCGCGCAAAGGTTCCATTTTGCGGCGAATCACCTTCCCTGATGAACATGGGCATAAAAATTTGTCTATATGGAAAAAATTAATCACATATTGTGTACACTTTACCATAGAGCATACCTCCATCTGTATCCCCTGCATAATATATGACGTCAACTTCGGAATTCCACTGCACAGATCTTCTCCTGGATTCATAATCCTGTTCTCGTCTTTCCTCTCCTCCAGTCATTTCACACACATTCTCTGGCTCATCCAATGGCAACTTTAAGGTCAAGTTTCTTGTGTCATCTCCAGAACTAAAGTCCACTCTAGATGGACACGGTTGCAGGTCTATGAAACTATTATCCTTAGGTACTTCCATCATTGGATAATTTACAGTTCTACAATCTATTTCATTCAGCTCTTGGAAGTTTAGGCCACATTTTTTTTTATATTCCTTAAGAAAATTCGTCCTATCAACTCGCTCGTCGCACCAAGTAGACAAATCATTCTTTTTAAACGGAGGCTTATCATATGGAGTTTGATGCGATGTCTCCAGTGATTTCCGTCTCACGATTGCTTCACACATTCCTCGGTTCAGCTTCAACTGTTCTAACGAGTGTAACATTTCCATGACAGAGTAAGAATCATTCAAAGTCGTTGAAAATTTGCTTGCTTTGTTTGCTGGCAATCCAGATTTGTGTCTAGCTGATTCAACATCCGTACAGCAGCTGGCTCTGGAGGTTTTGGAATCGTTCGATGAAATCTCTAAATTAATTGCATCATCTTCGACTTCTTCATAAGATAAACCCTGATTCAAGGCACTACCAAATCGGCCAACCAGAGCTTCACCCTTAATTCGGTTTCTGATACTCTGACCAAATCTGCCTATGCAAGATCTGTTGAATACTTTCTTTTCCTTTGCCAATTGATATTGCAGCTTTCTTGCATTTATCTCTGGGTAAGTCTTACTTTTCAATGTGTCTGGCTCATCACTTTCACGCGCCGCCTCATCCTTGTTAAGACAAAGCCTTCTTCTTGGTCGTTTCTCAAGACTATTAGCTTTGACGAATGATCTTAGTAAGTTTCTTCGCGGGAATTCACTATATCTTCGAATTCTAATAATATTTTCCAAAGAATCTTTAGCACCGAGTGGCGGTAACGATTTGAAACTAAGGTTTTGACATGGCTGTTGACATCGAAGGGACAATATTTGTCTTGGTGATCCCAGTAGAGGTTTAGACGAGGGATTTTCATCAGACACTTGTAGGAATTTCGACTTCCGACTTGTTGTTTCAATTAATTTTGTCAAGCTACTTTTTTTCAGTTCACCTGGATCTGTAATCAGATGAAAACTAATTCATCTCATCAAGTCCAACTACCTTTGAATGAATGATGTGAATCTAATTTCTGGAATGCAATTTTCTAAAATGAATAAAAACTGTAGAGCGAAAAAAAAGCTCCTATACTGACTTTGACACTAAAATATCAAGATCTGCTCTGTGGTGCTGTGTGGGTTCTCGAAATTTCGGGAACCGAAATTCAGGTTCGGGTCGAGTATTTTGGCGATCACGAAACTTCGAGTCCCGAAATCTTAGGAAAAAGACCGAAAATTTGAGGAAATTCGGAAATTTATAATATTCAACCAACAGCCTGATGAAGATTTTCAGTAAAACATATATTATCATATATACGTATGTATATGTTATTTATCGGCTGGATCCTGATCTGATTCAATAAAACTGCAGTCCGTCCAGAATTCTGTTCGGTTGTCAAATTGTCACCTTTATGTTCTTAGAATCGTTACAAGTGTAATGAAAACATGAAACTTTCGAGAATCTCAGAATTCCCGGGTTCTCTGAATGTCTCAACCCAAAGAATTACAGCACCTGCACAGCACTACTGCTCTGTCATATGGATAGCTATTGGGACATACCTTCAAGTGTGGGATCTAATTTGCTGCAAGATGTGACAACAGTCGCATGATTTGATTCAGACATAATTCTTAGTGTAAGACATACAAAATTTTACATAGAATTGAGAATTTTACAGAACAGAAGTTTGCAAAGTACATTTCAGTCACGAATATCCAATCTTAATATCGTAAAAATAATATACATATGTGTTTAAAAATAAATTTCCCAATACTGAACCGGGACAAGTTCACACGTGTAACAAACTTTTGTTTTTTAATTTTATTGAATTTTTTTTCACTATTTACAGTTTAGAGTGGACAATAATAATAATAATAATAATAATAATAATAATAATAATAATAATAATAATAATAATAATAATGATAATAATAATGATGATAATGATAATAATAATGGACAATAATAGTAACGACGACCAGATTAGATAAAATTGTCTCGGCTTTGAAAAAACTGACGCGCTACTATTTCGCTAGAGGGCCTTAAGCTTTATTATTGAAACATTGAAACAACTCTATATGTATTAAAGAAAAAGTTATTCAGCATCTAATGCAATGAGGAGTACATACATACGTTAGTCACATGCAATTTGTATACATTAATCGAGACAATCTTATTTGTTCTAGCGATCTTTTTGATAATAGTTAAATATATTACACACACGTTACATTACGACGTACCTAACAGGTGAACTCTGAAAGTATAAGTCATGGGAGAGCGTTGAATATCAATATTGTACGGTATAGGTGTTAACGAATATAGATGGCAGTGACTTATGCGATTTTATTTGCGCATCTCGGCCAGGACCCTAAAGTGTTAACCTACTAACATTTGTTACTAATAATGAGGTTGCAATAAAAAAGTATAAAAACTTCTTCCATACAGTGAATTATATTCAGTTATTCATATAATTTAATGCTCCTCAATTATTCATTTTTGTTTGCTGATTCTCTGTTACTCACGTTTATGCTGTGAATTAACTTACTACAGACGCTAAGAGATTTGTTTTTTCAAGTATATTTAATTGAAATGCCGTTTAATTGCTTACATATTGACGTACAACGCTCTATTACTAATACTCTTAGTTTTGGCAAAGGCACTTTCACTTTTTAAATTTATTTCTTAAACCCAAAAACCAAGGGTTCTTTATTTTAGTTCCGATACCAGGTGGCAACTACCGTTGTGGTTTAAGCTAAATCATTTGAATGCATTTCATTAAATCACTTTCTTTCATTTCTTCTTTTGTCATCTACAGTGACACGACGTACTGCAACGGAACAGATCTGATTTAAAATTCATCCAACGATGAATGGATAAACAGACGTCATTACACCAATCACATTGACTCTTCAGATTGATATTTTCAATTAATCAGGTTGCGGAAGAGGGAAACTTCAAATAATGGTAGAGGATCGTTTGTTAGTGTAGGACCGACGCAAAGAACAAACTTCTGGGCGGTCATACCAACACAATACCAACTCTATTTTCAGCCATACAATCACAATTCGCAATGACAACTATCAAGAGTACATATGGCTTTACTTTACATACATTTAGAATTAATTGCAATCACAACGCCATAAGGACATTTATAATTACAAGAGAAAAAACAAAACGAAACTGTATTATCCATAAAATAAAATTTCTCCTCCCATCACAGTTTACAATGTAGTTTACAATTTTTTTGGGTCCAGAAAGTTCCGAATAGAATCAATAATATTTTCATACAATATAATCATAAGTTGACCAGCTCCCTTTTTTTCAACTAGCGTCAAAAAATTTATTTGGGTAAGAAATGACTGAGATGTGGCAAAAGCAAAAACTGGGGTAATTGAATTCAGTAACGTAGCATTTGTACAATCTTCGTTCCTTTTTTTTTTCTGGCTGACGTTGAAAGAATCAAATTCCGGAAAGAGAGATAGAGAGAGAGAGAGAGAAGGAAAGAGTCACGGTTGCAAAACTATAACAACATTTTGCCGTATCTCAATCCGTACTGATGTAAAATCTCACTTAATATTTCATGGGCAGTTTTACAATCTCTCCACCTTGTTTTACCCTCGAACTAACCGCTGAATTGCGATTCTAGTTGGCTGACAGACCTGACTGAGTATACATTTGAACCCAGCAGTTGAAAAGAATTGAAAGATTCAATTTTTAAAAACTAAAATATTGATTAAGCTACGCAAAAACAGATTGCGTAAAAGTCACTTGCACGTATCTAAATTGTAATCAATGAATCAATGAATCAATCATCTGTCCAATTTGGCGACAATGACGAATTGATAGAAAAATTTCTTCAGATAGCACTGTGTGTATATTAGGGTGGTCGTTAAATTATAACCCATAGTTTCGACCCTTCGAATCATTTGATAATAATTGTAAAAAAGTATACAAAGCTTCAGTTCTACAGCTTGATTGAAAAACGTGCTGAACTCCATTTAAAATGAAAAAAAAAAAATTCGTATTGTTCAACTTTTTGTTCTATTTCTTGAGAGAACACGAGGTGAAAAATTTATCGATTCAATAGTTTGATCTCAATAAAGAAAAAAGAAAATTTTTGTTTTAAAGTGCAATTTTTCTTGTTGTAAGTATTTTCTTTCATAATGGAACGATTTATTGTGAGTGGCTGCATTAAAAACACACGAAACATTTTTTTTTCCGCTAAATATTTCTTTTTTATCCCGCTTTCTTTTGGTTACACTATTGAATGATCATTTCTTTCGGCAGAATCATGAAAATTCATTCGGAAAGATGATTTTATACTTTTTCTCTCTCAGAAAAAAAAAAAAATTGTCGTTTTCAAATGGAGGTTGACTAGTTTTCCAACTGAGCTACAAATCTGGGACTTTGAACACACCCTTTGTTTTCATTATTATCTAAAGTTTCAAGGGATTGTCATTCAACGACCAGCCTAGGCCATATTATAATTAATATATATCTGTACTAGCGTGTTTACTGGCGTTATTGTGTACGGTAACAGTTATTTTGCTACTCTGCAGATTCGGCGGTGACCCGAGAGGTAGCGTCGTCTTTCTGCGCGCGTTTGAATTCGAAACTTCGTTGTTGAAATTGGTCTTTGCACTGGATCCGCTTGGCTTAGTGGCCTCTAAGCTTGATGCATATACGCCGGTGGTAACCCATCGTTCGACTTGTGCTTCGTGAGATTTTTGTAAAATCTTCTTAACGTCGCTGTTCTCACCACCTTCCTTCATTATTTCTTGCAACTTTTGAATAGTTTGATACAAAATCACTGGACTGACTAGACCAAAGTCGAACAAACTACACATGTGCAATACGAAATTGCGGTATAGATTTTTCATCAACAACTCTTTACCCTTTGTCTCTAAAAACATTTGACATGCCAAAGGTATTTGGCAATCACCGACGTACCCGTGCTTCATTACATGGAGATTCCACATTTTCATTAGCTCCTTTTCACCTTCGTTAACGTCCGTGAAATCATCTATCATCATCATTGTTTTTGTCTGCAACCATTTCGGATCATTCTCACCTTCTGAATCCACATCCATTTCTTTGGGATAGATCGGCAGACACGTTACCGTGTGATGGTAGAGCCTAGGACCAAATGGAATCAATCTGTTTTTAACTTTTGCAAAATTAAGTGTTCAGTATCAATTATTTTATACTTTTATTCAAATAGTAAACAGCAAAATTTTTCTAAAAACTTATACAAATCGAAATTTCACGTTAAACTGGGCCAATTTCTCGAAGATCTTGACCATTTGCAAGAAGTTAGAAAGATAAGTTATTCTATATTCGTGCACAGAGGCTTGGGATAGGTATTGAGAATTGGAGAAATCAAATACAAAGCAAGCCAGCAGTTGTATGATGGCTGCATCATTTGTTATTAATGAAAATGAAAACTAAATTACTGGAGTTCCAAGTAATTTAATTCGTCTTCAGTAAAATTAGCAAATCTAACAAAACCTAGTGACTCAGTGAATCTAAATGATTTCATGTTACATATGACATCGTTCCTCAAACGGCTTCATTTTCAGTTGGAAGTGTTGTTAATTTATTGTGAGGATGAACATTCTCGGAAGTATAGAAAAACATAAAAAGTGCAGTGGAGGTAGTCGTACCACTTCCCAATTAATCGAAAAAGTTGGACTGTTTAAATCAATACATTTGTAATCAATCACATTCATTTACTCATTTACTCATTTAGGACAATTTCCCTAGAAACTTCCGAAACAAAAATCTGAAAATTATAAACAAACGCTCAGATATGAAAGCTTCATTTTCAGGCTCTTTAAAATAAAGAAAACCTGTTACCTACAACTTCAATCCAAAAAAATTTGTTTTATAATGCTTTGTTGTTGAGTTTATTCGATTTAATAACATCGCATCGATATCAATTTTGAACAGCAAATAGCAATATTTACTACTGACTGTTGAAAAAAGAAAAAATTATATCACAGTCAAATTGTAGCAAATTCTGAATCAAATAAGCCGATATAGAATGGAATCTACTGAATCTAATAGATTTTTCATTACTTTGAAGCGCTTTCGAATGAAACATTGATCTCTCGACATTTGTTTATAATCTTGAGACTTTTTCATGGCGAAAGTTTCTAGAGAAGTTGTTGTAGTTTACAAATAAATAAATGTGATGAATATTCACTGTACGATTGTCGCCCCTCTCAAGAGTTATGAGATCCTAATGAGTCAGTCAGTAACAAATAGATTCACAGCTGTAGTGAATGAAAACTTTTATAAAGTCACCTGTTATGGCCTGTGATGTAAGGCCGCTGACTTTCGAAGTCATTTTCATCCAATTCCAAAAATTCTGATAGACTAGGCTTGGTCCTCTTCGGTCGGCAAACCAGAATGTTGGTAACGCTGGTACGTCGGGTTGGTCCAGTTCGAGCAAACGCGACTCCGGATGGTTGAGAAATCAACTCGTGTGGACTGCCAGAATAAGAGCCGTCATAGCATTCGTTTATCGCCACGTCTATTCTAGCTCCTTGTGTGATTGGCTGTAATTGATAAAATACGGATTTATATTGCATAAGGAAATACAACATATTTTACAGTTCAATTTGAAGCAGTATGAAAATTGCTCTGTGATACTAACCACGTAAGTAAATGTGAACCTTGAGTGGCACAATTTGAGATGCTTCAGGAGTGAGTACAATTTCCCACAGTCCAATGAACACCAAGGGCAGTGAAGATCTTCGCAAGCTTCAGTTTGTTGTCGACTATTGTTATTGTACAAAAATTGGTAGACTATTTGCTGAGTAGTCGATATGTCCATTTTTTCAACAGACAAAGATAATTTCGTAGGGGTTAATGGACTAGAAGTTGGCAGTGTTGTGTTGTTGTTATTATGGTTTGTTGAACAACGTTCCGGCGCACCTATAATTGAGCAAATAATACATTGTCAAAAAGATATACTAATCCCTGATTTCCTGGATCTTGATGGGAAACTTTCAAGTACATCTTCAACAATTCTACGGTTCCATTATAAATATTAGATCTTCTATTCGTGACATAACTTTGCGACCAAAAATGACTGAGAGATTGCAAAGAGACTTGTTTGATAGAAGCTCTAAATAATTCACAGACTAATGGTAAGTTCATTTTCCACCTACAACTCTTGCAATGAATTCTTGAAGAAAATTCAGGAAGCACCATTTTGAAGAAGACTTCCTAGCAGGCTCAACAACTTTGAACCGATTCATGACAAAACTCACCATTCCCTGGTCTGTTTTCTTTATTATCTCCATTGGGAAGTGGATGAATGGGCACCGGCCTATCGACCAAGCCATTACTTGGTTCCGTCGTCCAACTGAGTCTGAACTTTAACGTCGGACCACGACTGAACACTTCGAAGGGGCCGCACTACAATAAAGTATTATTATCGTATGGAAATGTAGTGGCACAAAAATATCAGGTGAAAAATTAGAAGTTGTCGACAATTTAAAGGCATGTGTAACTTGTACAATTACCTCTTTAATTTCACTAATGCACTCCCAGGAACTGTGCTTCTTAGGGCTGGCTCGAACGTTTGTTTGAACCTCTTGTAAACCTAATTCGTAATCACCATCAGTCAATAGGCAGCGATTGTGTTTGTCGTATACTATAAGCTCGGAACCATACAATTTGACCTCTTCACCACCATTTTTTATCGAGCCAGTGGCAGACTTGCGCCTCTTTTGGGCAGGTTCTGTAAAAGAAATCGCTTGTTTCACACAAGACATACCTAGAATTTGCACGGAGTATAAAAGCCACAGAAGAGATAATTTTCCAAATCAAAGTTAATGGCTGTTTCCTTTTTGTTACATTTCATAATATACAATACCGTTCATGAGTTCGACATCACCTTTCAAACTTCAGATCCTTTTTCCCAATGAATTATCAAACTTCTCTGTTCAGTTCGGAAATTTGAACAGACCTAGAACTCATGAACGAAATATATTCTTACCATCTAAATCACAGTTGGATATAAGGCAGCTATTGTTCGACATACAATAAACTCGGAGAAGAAGCATGTATGTTTTTACAATGTGACCGTTGCTTAGACTAAATGATTCGTTTGGTATTGAAATGGTAGGTGCTTTTGGAGGAGGCTGGTCTTCAGAAGGGTTGATTGGTACCTCGCTCGTACCAATGGAAACCTGTGAAAATAAATTTTCGCTACGGTAAGAAATAGGTATGAATCGACATTTCTAATAAAAAGAATCACTAAATATATTGAGCAATAGTCGTTTATGCTTGGATACAGTATCAACATATAACACATAGATAGAAAAATTATTAGCTATCCTATTCTCTTAGGAATATGTCTTTTTTTCTCTGTTCATCCTTCATTTCTGTATGGCGATAGAATTTCCGAGCAATCGCACTTTGTGCGAATAGGTATGCCTAAGTATCTACACCGGACGGTTAGTTAGATTAGAGAGTATGAATTCATGTGAAAAAAAACCCATACATACCTGCATTATTGGCAAACTGACGTCTTTTCGTTTTTTATGGCAAATTTTCAACAATAATGTTTCTACTTTCACCGGCTCCTGATAAGTTTCAACTGTAAAACAGAAAGTGATAAGCAGATATGCATATTTACCTCGGTAAAAGAGTTTGTGGAAGATAGTTTGCAGCACATTTAAAGATTAATATTATTGCTTGATTATTTGCAGAAAAAAAGATTATATAAGATTTATATGTCTCGAATCTGAGAAGCGAGGAGAACTTCGTTAATTAGTTCACATACTTTATAAAAATTCTGTAGCCAATGCATTACCATTCGATGGAACTATTTCACAAGTAATTGATCAAAATGTGTAAAATATGTACCTTTTTTATCATAAAATCCTAAAAACGTTAGCGTCATGTAGCCCCGCACACCAGGATTATGCCCCTGGTTATTTTTGGACATCAAACCTTCTAAAATTGTGTCGATTCTAAATGCCCGTCTAGACTTGTGACTTCTGGACATACGTTGTCCCATGTATGACAAATTTCTGTATAGAAATATTGGCTGGAAGTGAATTAGTACATTTAATCAAGGGTTTACATTTCAGATTACATATATTGTGCAAATTTGGAGGGAGTAGAACCTACATATTTAGTTTTATCGTTAGTCAATTCCAACGACAACAAAAAAACAGACTATTTTACTTTACAGGATTCACATAACAACATTCTGAACTGCCGTAGCAGTCCATATTTGTAATTCCTATAAACTCACTGTTGCATGGAGTCACAACTGTGTGAGGTATCTGCATGTATTCAATGTTTCCGTATATTGTTACCTATACTCCAACTTACTAGATCAACTTGATATACTTTATTTTTAATAATTAGGCCCGTATTCCCAACGCAAGATTATCTAAGTGTGGGTTCTTCCTACCTCAATACAGCCTTGTGATCGACTAAATATAGGCTCTTGACCAAATCAGGAGCCTGCATTTAGTTCCAACACATGCATTTTTACATCAACCTGCGGTATGAATACGGGCCTTAGTCTTGCACTCACATTCAAGATTGGAGATTGTTCTCCAATGACTAAGATAGTAGTATTCATATGTGTGTGTCTCTCAGTCTATTTTATGAACAGTTACTTTACAAAACCCATAATCATACCATTAGATTAATATTTCGGTAATTTGAAAACTTTAATTAAATTCCTACTGTACGGGAACTTGTCCCAATAGCGTGTCACCAATTTGGCAGATATGTTGCACTTGACATCTCGTACATAAACAAAATTCCTATAATTTGTCTTTTGCCTGCCTAATAGAAAGCTGATTTCTTCCATTAATTGAGCTGATAATCCTTTGTGAAACGATTATGAAAACAAAAGGTTCTGAGTGTAAAACATATGTTGAGGTTTTGTGAAAATTAGATTTCCAAGTTCAGAATTGATTGTTTCAATTGTATGTACGTTTTAGCCTTTAGATTTTGTTAAGTAGGTCTTCACAATAAATACTTTGCAGAGTTTTAAACGCTCTTGAGTTTTCTTTGAAGTAACAAATGCAAGGTCAAGCATGAATGCAGTAACGTTTTTTCAACTTCTTTTACTTACTAAATCTTAAAACTCACCGAAATTTGATTTCTCGTACGTAGAAATCTGTATATCTGCGTGGGCTCTGAAAATGATAATCTATGTATATACGTATATCTCTCCTATATGTATTCGTACACACATTGTGAGAAATAAAAACAAAATTTTGTAAAACTGTATGGTTAGCCTTGTCATCATAGTGATATTGAGATACATTCATACCGTGAGTTTTCTCAATGGCAGAACGATACGTGCGCCTAAGGCAGGTAACCAGAGTTACACCTCATTTTCAGATGAGCACCGTAGCCCGCCAACCTCATCTAAAGAGAATCATCGAAGGTAATAACGAGGCAATGGAGAGTAGGACTGTCATCAAATAATCTTTGAGGTCGGGAACGGCTGTGGCGGGCTGCGGTGCTTATGTGAAAATGCGGTGTAACTCCGGTTACCTGCGTCAGGCGCACGGATCGTTCTGCCGTTAGGAAAACTCACGGTATGATCATGCAGTCAATGCAGCCACTCAATAATTTGATTTCGTTGTTATTTCCTTTCTTTTTTGTTTTATATTCATTGAGTAACAGTAAAAGTACAGTATTTCTTTCAACTCTTTATCTCTTATTATAAGATATCATCAATGATATGATTTTTTTGAATATTAACAACGTTTCGCAACATTTCAATGGTTGATTAATAAAAAATTTAATTCAATAAAAATTCAAAAGTAAAAATAAGAAAAAAAGGATTATTATAGTACAATCAAATAACGTAACGATTTTCGTTTATTTTGTATGGAAAATGATCATGAATTGTCTTTCAAAAATAACTTTTTGGAACGAACAATTTGATGTCCTTACTTTGGATGATAAACTCAATGCAGTTGAGTGGTCTGGCAATTGCAATTGCAAATTTTGGATCTGGGAAATTAATGGGTATTCAAAAATGAATAGCTCGAGTTCTGCTGAGGATAAGAGTTCATGAAAAATTCTGATCACTTATTATTACAACTCAATGCATGAAACAAAAAAATTGGCAATGTAATTGGAATTTTAAGTGGCTGAATGTTGACATGAAATATCCCATATCTCTTGCTGAAAGGTGGGATGACTACTTGTACGAGAATTTTAAGCAAGAGTTGTTAAATTTTCTTAGTTTAAATTTCGGGTAAAATGTTTTAGCACGTTTTTGAACATCTGGTGCATATACGTATACATAAACAAATAAGAAATCTGTAATAGTAGAATATCGATAACATTGAAAAGTCTGTAGCTCATCATGGAAATCGATCCACCCTAAACATAAATAATATTTCGGAATGAGAGTACCCATGAAAAGTAACCGCAAATATCTGAACGGTAAGCGGTTTATTTAGCGTGTGTATACATTCGAAATTCCATTTCTCAAATCCAAGGGTCTTATCTGTAGTGATTAGCTATGTACGGAAGTCCCCTGAAGCTATCGTGATGATGCGCGCGCCGATATGGAAAGAAAGCAGTTGCTAAGCTTCGCCGGCATGCCAACAGATGGAAATTGCTAGTCGATTTACAAATGCATTCTCGCGAGTAAAACGAATCCCCGGGTCTTGAAAGCACGGATGAATAGTGGAGGGGTCGATCCTTCTGAGATTCAGAACGGGAGATGATGACGCGGTTTAGCCTATCTTTATGGGATGCCTGCACCGGCAAACCTTGTTACGATAACTGCAGGTCAAACCTCTCTGATCCCGTTCACTATATCGAAAAGCTTAACCAACAACAGCGGTATGGAGTTGTTAGAATATATCGAAGGAAATCATTTAGAAAATTGCGAATTACCTTACACATGTAATAAAACATATCAGTCAATTCCGTGTCTAATATCTCGAGTTAAAATCAACGGGGAAAAGAATTGAATCCGACACGAAATAGATTATTTTGAATTTGCTTGAGCTTGGAATCTTTATGCAGAAACAAAATTCGAAGAACACAACGTATCACTATACTACTAGCTATGTGAAAATTACAAGTTAGAAAATAGTTTGATAGTGTATTTGGCCCTTAAGAACATAACAGTTCAACATTTGTAATACAAATCACCGATTAAATGAGATAGTTGAAAATAAGAGTAAAATAAAATGAAATGTAATGAAAATACACACGATCTGTTGAAAAAAACTTTCTATTCAATTCTGGTGTAAATAAATTTCGGCGGGAACTGAGTTATTCGTCGTTTTGACACGTTTCAACCGTTTATCGGCAATAAATCTATAGAAAATTGTTTGAACTGAAGGTTAGATAGAATAAAATGTACAAATGGAAACTCTGTGGTCACTAGATTAATAAATAGCGGCCTGATAGATTGGAAGTTGTACTATGGTTTCCTCTGCAGGAGGCACTCGATCTATTTTTGTTTTGAAATACTAAACTTCATGATAATCTCGAAAATTACCTTGATTAGTGAGATAAACGTCGAGGTTTTCAGTAATTTTCGTCGACTCCCGAATAAAATGTTTAATGAATTTAATTGAATCCACTATTAAATAATAGTTATAACTTAATAAGAATCGAATTGGTAATATAATAATTCTGATAATTTGTATCGCGCGTGAGAAAGTAACAGTCAAAGCCGTTTCGTTTCAGCCGTCGAGCCGAAAGAGGTATTAGAAATTAAAAACAATCACCTTTTTACTGTTATTAACGAGACGCGAATTGCACGAAGGCTGGTAGATAACCACGTAACATAATATGTCGTGAATTGATATCGCGGGAAAAGGGATTTTTCACGCGATTTAAGCAGTACAAAGCTTTTTGCCGAGAAGTAATGTTATGTATTATGGCATGATTCTATTAGTATTTTTTGATAAGAAAATTATGACAGGTGTCCTGCTGAGCGTTGCGCCAGTCTGGTGACCTGACGCGCGCCTAAAAGAGAATAACTGAAGGAGAAAAATGGGGTTATGTTCGGTTTGTGGCATCAGCGATGCTCACTTCATTTTCACATAAAATTCATCCCATAGTCTTAGACGATGCTAGATCGTCGCTCGGTACATCTTATACTTCAGAATCGCGGGCAAAGCCTCCCCGAGTAGGAAGAGGCATGAAAGAAAAATTTTACTCACTTTCGAAGGCCTGGAGAAAGAGTTCGTGATCGGCTTGAATTTGATCCATTCTCGGTACCTTTTGACCCTCAGCTTCTTTCTCGCGCTTCTTAGGCGGCATCGTATTTCGTGATTTCTTTGAAATTTTTCACAAATACTGACTTTAATCACCTAAAAATACAACGAAAACACGCCCCGCGGGAAAACTTGCTGCAGCAGCTTATTGGGCAGCTGCAGCGCGCTCTGGCGGTTCGTTCATTCACTCAACAAAGGAACACCCGCTCCTCATTGGTCTGATAGAACAACCGAGACACGGTCGAACTTTGAGCCTAGAGTACAAATAAAAACTTTCTTAATGTTATGACTCATAAAGATTGGGAGAAAATGCCAGCCAGCATAATAATATAAGAGGATGAAAAACTTTGACCAGATTAATCGAGAAAAGCAACTATGGACTCTCTTTTTATAGTCATACTGAACTGTTCAGTCTTGTCGACAATTGGGATCCTAAAACCACATCGTCATATATTGAATCGTTGCAGGTACGCGAGATGTCGCACTAGTGCAGCGTTGTGCAGGCGTTGTTATTGGCGGAGAGGGCTCAAGCTCGTTTTACATGATTGAATTCATGCATTTATTTCTATATAAAATGATATTTAAACCGAGAAATGTCTGTTTCTATTTTTGCCATTTAACAATATTTTCAAAGGAAAGACACTACTGAAATTTTTACAAAGACCATTTTATCGTTGTATGTATGCTCTGAGTAGTATGTATTGAAAAAGCAGGAAATTTTACACCGAAGGTTTCCTGCATACTTCTGCGGAAGTTCTCTGCGCTTTCACTTTCACAGCGAAAGATACACATTTAAAATACATTTATATGTATACAGAACGACGTGCAAAATGAGAATTTCACAAACATGCTAATCTTTAGCCAAAAAACCATTTCTTGAAGCATTGATGTACAGCATTACAGAGCTCATGCCTATAAAAAATAACAGCTGTGCTATTCTTCATCAATAATGGAATTGAAATTTCCTGTGCCATCTTTTTTCACGGGCCACAGATATCATCAAATAATTAATTGAAAAATAAATAATTGGTAATCTAGCTCCATCCCTGATTTAGCTAAGAATTGGATGTACTACTTCAGCATACGGTATTATAGAGTTACACAATTATTTGTTGTAATGAATTCGGGCGCTCTCGTGTCAGTCTCATGCGATATAGAGATCAGTAGGTCTCATGTCTTCTTGCGCCATGTCATCTTTGTGCCCGATATGCATGTAACTTTACGTTTACGGCTTGGAGATAGGTTGAGATATATTGGGAAGCTTTTAAGCTACAGATACGATTGTTGGTCCTTTCCTTCAGATCTGACCAATGATGTCACTGTGTATACAGTTTCGCGTTAGTGTTCACTGGTGCTCACTTGCTGGGAAAGCTTCCGTTTAAATGTGTATAGTTAGTTCATAAATACGCGGGTGTAGTGATATTGGCTATTTATACAAAAATATTGGACATAACAATTGGAATAGGAAATATTGGGATCGGTGAGGTGCAGTCGGCCTTCTCCCTTCATGCTTCCTGGTCATAGATACTATCATCACGGTACATCATGGAGTACGTTGGTAAGTGAAAAAATTTGTTTAATTATTCAAAATTTGTAGCTAATACATTCGGCGAATTGTTTTACTTTGAATTTTCTCTCAATGAGTATTGATGTCTTGTTTCTAAGTTTTAATCGGAACGAAAGTGATACTTTGGGAAAGTCAATACGACATATTTGACTTTTACTTGAAAGACTATGCAAGTCAGTCTGGTTACGTTTTGACAACAATGATATTTCATATTGAACATTTGGCAAGAACGTTTAATACCTTTCCTCAGATACCAAACTACGATCATTGAACGAACTCGGATTGTCATATGATGTTTATTACACCAAAATTATATTAACAAAATATAACACAACATAACCTTAATTTACTTCGGTATTTAAATTTAAATAGTCATCTTCCATTAATCGCTATTTTCATCTCACGCAGTCAGTATTCAAATACGTTAATGTTTTAAATCCTTACGCCGATTTCGCGATAGTCTTAGCTTTTGCATATCTAGTATTATAATTAACAGATGTAGAAAAGTAACTGGAAAAAAAAATATTCTTTGTATTTGGTTGAATAATATTACTTCGTGTCGAAGTCTTCTTTTATCTTCGTCTGAATTATATTTATTCTTTGATTAATACCTAGTCATTTTTTTTCACTTTAAGGTAGTTGGGTCAAAAACATATTTACCAAGATTACTATTCACTGTAGATAAAATTTACAGTTTCCCATTGAGATCTTATAACACTTATATTCTAAAGAAGTTCACTCCAGGCGTGGAGTGTTTGTTCATTGTGAATCTCAAATGAAATCAGCTTTTGACTCCGCTAGTTATCCTCAATATTAAATTCTATCTTATCATTTATTTCACATTCAATTATATAGTCTAGGGATCGGCGCAGTCACGTGACTGATTTTGAATTACTAGCTAGAATTGTAATTTGTCAATTATCTATCATCAAACTATACTGATTCAAATTTTAATTTGCCTTTACTAGTTATGGAATATAAATTTTGCCCAAGAGCTCTAAACTAGTTTAACAATATATTGAATAATTTATGAGATTGAAGTTCGTAACGTTAATGTAATAGAATAATTAGAATGAAATTCTGTATTTCAGAACTCATACATTCCAAGAACAGCAAAATATGGTGCATAATTTCCCAGATTGAGTAGAACATGTGTACCTTACCGTATCTTGAAATTGTAACAATATTTGAGTCCTGAAATAGTGAACTTTCTTCCAGAATTTCTGTTGCATTCCCTACTCATAATAATTTCTGCATCGGATTTGTAATTAAGAAAAAACAATTTTGGAATAAGACAGTACTTAGTGTATTGCATTGTCTTATTTTATCAACATCCCTTAGTCGGTCTATTTATTTCACAGGTACGGCAACGGGTGACAGTAACGACAACTGCTGTGTTCCGGAATTGATAACAAACTCAAAAGCCAATGACAATCCAGAGGGTTCAAAAAACAAATTGCCTGAACCTAATTCAAAACCAAACGACAACACCGCAGCAAATTCTCAACAAAAGGAGCCCAAAGAAACAATAGACTTCAAAATAATCTATAACAAACAGAAGATTGACGTGAATTTTCCCTTGGACGATACTGTCAAAGATTTGAAAGCTCATTTACAGGATATTATAGCAGTACCACAGGCAATGCAGAAAGTAATGATCAAAGGCTTGGCGAAAGATGATCAAACTTTGAGAAGTTTAGGCGTTACCAAAGGCGCTAAAATTATGATAGTCGGTTCTAAGCTAGATGACGTATTGGCCGTCTCTATTCCAACAAAACAAGACCTTGTTGATGAAGCAACCGCCGCAGCTAACAAAGAACCTTTGTCGCAACAAAAAATGCACCGCAAGGTCTTGGACAAAGGTATTCCTGAGGATGTGATACCTGGTATACTGGAGAGCAAGGTTTGTGATGAGTCATTCTCTTTCTCATCAACATCCACTTTGCAATACTCGGAATAATGTTTATGCATAGCTGCCTTTTTTGAAAACTTTATCTGATGCCTGCCTTTTGATTATGGAATATGGTCTATGATATAGGAATCACTTCCGGATTTTCCACTTGCTGGAATGCTGAATAAGTCGGGTGGAAAAGTGCGCCTCACTTTTAAATTGGAACAAGATCAACTGTGGATCGGCACTAAGGAACGAACGGATAAGATACCAATGAATTCGATAAAAGGTGTTCTCAGCGAGCCCATCCACGATCATCCGGAATATCACATAATGGTGAATTGGCAAAAAAACTATAGAAACATTTTCCAATTCTAACTATTTTTGCGTCTCACATTCATGTTTAAATTGATATCAGAGTCTTCGTGCTGTGCGGGAAAACTCCGATATTCACAGTATTCAGCTAACAGTCTGAGGGACATAAAGAGCTACAGGAAAATATATCATCACATTTATATCATTTGAACCCAAAAATTTCGGGTACCCTACCCGAAGCTACTAGATTTTTTCCAACCCGAATCAGCCCTAAGATTTTCATTACCCGCACAGTACTACTGAAAGTTTCTATATGTAAATACAATTTCATAGTAAGTATAACATGAGTAAATAGTCTTTGTTTTCAAAACATTTTACAGGCAATCCAATTAGGCCCTACCGAAGCATCGAGGTACTGGATATATTGGGTACCTGCACAATATGTCTCCGCCATCAAAGACTCTATTTTGGGCAAATGGCAGTATTTCTGATTCAACATTGAACTAGAAATATCTCTTTGCAAATAAAGTGAGAACATGGTGCAAAGATTGACACGAACGACTGTGCTAGTCAAGCATTTTTCAGAGTAAGTTGTTACCGGTATCGTTTCAAGCGATAGACCGAGGTGTTTCGAATAAAAACAACAAATTCATCCTATAAAATAAATCTGCAAGCGTAACTAGCGCAATACAGCGTATAAATTAGCTAGAACCTAAAAATTACTCTAGTTTTCTGTTGGGCCTCAGACCTAAAACATATTCTTTCTATTACTTGTCGCGCGAGAGACTGGAATTTTTTACACTTTTTACCTTTCAATACATGTATACTTCAAAAAGTGTTCTTGCTCGGGTAGCACGTCCAATAGTTTAAGCTTACTACAGTCTCCCCTGAAAATTATCCAAGAATCAGATCCGTGAACTGAATTTATTAATTTTATTCGAATAATCTGATGAAAGACCGTCTCTGAATGTAAAGCAAGTTAGCCAAAAAGATTAATTTGTGATTATTTAATGTAATGATCTAGAATGTTTTTTTTTTTTTTTATACCAATAATGAGCCACAAGTAACTTAATGTGATACAAGATTTTGGTGCATTTAGATACAGTTTTCAAATTTAACATTGACATCGCATTTTTATTGAGTGTTATATTTAAATTCAGGAAGTGTGAGCAGTCCTTTGATATATTTATTTAACAATCGCTTATTTGAATTATTCTTGTAGCCTTAGTCCAGCCAAAGCGTGATTTTATAATAGTCTTGAAAGATTTAGATCTGATGCGGGGAGTGAAATCATAAATTCGTTGGATTGAAGAGTACATGCCTAGTAAAGTTACCACTGGGTATTCATTGGAGTAACTTGAGGTAAACAGCATACGAAGAGCTTACAAGTGAAGTTTCATACTTTTTCTTTTCATATTTAAAGACGAAATATTTCAACGGTTGTGTCTGCTTTCTTTTGAATATGCGAAATAGCTGTACCGGGTTTTATAGCCGTAAAAATTTCATTTTGTTAAAACTCAAATTTGGCCATATTTGAATGAGCGGTTGAAATATAATTAATACAACAAATTTTTAGTCAATGCTTTGTGATAAAATCGAAATGTATGGGTGTACATGTATAGTATACACATATTTGAATACATTCATGTATACATATACCTAGATAAATATAATATGAAACAAGAATAGGTATATATTGCGCGCAATTATGGAATATTATATATAACAACGAAGTTCACGCCAAATAAAATATAATGAGTGAATTTACCTATTATTTGTCCAGTGGCCTAGATGTTAGAGCTAAACTTAAAACAAAGTCTGAAACAGTTGCGCTACTTGAAAGCACAAATTATAAAAGTTCACCTAGGATGTAGCTTGTAAATTAGGTTTTATACCGTCTTAAGTACATATAAAATATTAACAAATATGTGGCAAATAAAAATCAGCTAAAACTACTGCAGTCTATATGTCCGAGTTTATTTGTTGAAAATATAAATTGTATTTCAGAGCTGAATTTTCAATACTTCCTCTACGCAACACCGTGTGATTTAAAAAATAAATAAAACGAGTGAGAAACAATTTCAAAGTATTCCTTATTTTTACCACAATGTTGTTTCCTGGCCCAAACGAGGAGAGGAAATTTCACTGATTGTGAATTGCTGAGACTAAATATTTATAAGAAATCTTGGTGCTATAATGGGAAAAATATAATCGTTTTAAGTCTGTTAATGGTGGGGAATATTTTCTTCATTCGTACAGTACCGAATTTCAATTGAATCCATGTTGATTCACAAACGAAGATCGTAACCAATCGGGTGAATGGAAAAAATAATTCAATTCGAAAACAATT
Source organism: Tenthredo amoena (assembly GCA_963966615.1). Lineage (NCBI taxonomy): Eukaryota > Metazoa > Arthropoda > Insecta > Hymenoptera > Tenthredinidae > Tenthredo > Tenthredo amoena. The sequence continues at coordinate 9,368,944 of OZ016490.1, forward strand.
ACTCGAATTGAGCGTCGAGAAAGTAGGAAAGTACGTTCCGCACGGATGAAACTCCTGGATCTTCCAATACGAGTGATTTATAATACAATAGATTTAGAGTAAAGTGAAGCGAACTGACAAGACTTACATGGCATGAAATTGACATATATAAAAACTTTTTCGAATTGATCTGTAGAAAGGGAATCCAATTTGAGTGAGACTTTTTTCCATTGGGCACCTTGAAATTTCTTGTAATACATCTTTAAATAATTGGTGTATAAATTTTCAAAGAATTCAAAGCAAATATCAATTTGATTTTATTATATTTGAAGCCATCTTCTGAGAGTTATAGATCCCAGAGTTTGAGTTCGGTTTGTATTTCGTCCATTCCTAGTTAGCATTAACCAGATAAGCTTTTTCGAATATTGTCAGTTCTAGAGCCCTGCTGTCATACATCAGCTTTTCTGCAGTATGTTCTGTTTTTGCTTCTGTGAATTAAACTTGTTCGAATTTAACGAACAAGTCAAGATTATCCAGACATTATACCGTGCAATATTACAGTCGCGTTGGTCTTCCGCCTTCCATAATGTTAGTATCCTTAATGAAAAGCATAAAGTCCCACATCTGTTTAACATCCAAATACAGGAAACTCCTAATTAACACCACTTCAAGCGTCGTTGACTGAAGAATCCGGTTACTTGAGCCGTTCTTCAGCTGCTCCAGCATCCCCGACCACTCTCCGACATTCAAATTTGAAATACCGACGCGGTATTTTGCTGCGCAGTGTATCGCGTATCTCTGTTCCAAAGTTCTTTGGCCAATTAGAGAGCAAACGTTCGGTCATGTGGTAGCTTGGTCGCTGCATACCTGTGTATGAATGTGTACGTATATGTATACATACTTCATATGGAAAAATTATGCATGCGCTAGTGATTTAGCTCGAGATTAGAGGAGAAAGAAAATTCAGCGCTCCTTCATTTGCAATTTACTCGCGCCTTTTCATGTTCGTGTCATATTCGTAAGAGGAAGTTCAAGGTTATATGTGAATGTGAAACCGTGAAACGATTTGGTGGCGTGACAAGTGGTTTTAAGTTACATTTTATCATTTTTTGGCGGTCATTTGACATACATTTTATATTTACAAATTGCGTGAACATTTAACAATATTAATAGTAGTATATGTATTACTCAGAAGTTATAATCTATCGTACTAGTGTTACAACTAGAAAAAAGTATTGACGCGTTGAGTTCATTCAAAATATTATTGCCCAATAGTTACAATGTGTGGCTGCAATGTTGGGGGGGGATAAACGAAACAAGTGGCGTAAATAACGGTGCCTGTCGACACTAGGGAAATTGTATCTACATTCCACATCCACACGCACGCGGACGAGGAACGAGCAAACGAAATGAATGGAACGGTCTTTGGGGTTTGGGCTCGGGAAGATAATGAAAAATGCGGAGAAATTGATAGTGAAAGTAAATGCGGCACGACAAGAGCGTCTGTAGAAGATATAATTATCATATAACAACCGCCGAGAACTTGTAAACGATTTGAAGAATGGTCAACAATTAATCGCATTCCATTTATAATGCATAACGTTCATTATGTTAGAAATGACCAATTCGAGCGAGATTTTTTCTAAAGGCAACGGCGACTCAAAGAATGATGAAAAAATTCGAGGAACTATACGAGACGCTTTTCTTGCGCTCAACGTCAATTATCTAAGACAAGGAGCTTTAATCGCCGATCTACGATCTACGAGCACTGTTGGCAAAGCGGAGACAAAAAATAGCAACATTTCTATAGTGCAGCTGACTTGCTCTAAGAAAATATTTTCTCTTATTTTTTTAACATCGCTAATTTATGGTTTACTATTCCAAAATTCGGGTATCAATTTTCTTTCAAAATTTGCTCTGGGCACGCGCTGCTTAATCTCGAACAATTACTTCGCTTGGGAATTTACGCGGCCAGTGTCCAGCTGCGATTTTTGCCGTGGGATAGATTCTGCGCTGATCCTCCCTAACTTGACAAGGGACGAGTTCAAACCATACGCATACTCATCGAGGCCAATGGTGATTAAAAATGCTGCAAATCATTGGCCAGCAAAGAAAGTCTTCAGTTTATATTTTTTCAAAAATCTTTACCAAAGCATTGATGGTGCGTATGAAAGCGTCCAGGAGGAATGCCAGTTTCTCCATTTCAAAAGCAACTTTGCTAGCCTCCAGGAAGTATTCTCAATGAGTGATCGCAGAGCTCTTAATTTGCCTGGTGAACAAGCGTGGTATGTCGGGTGGAAAAACTGCCATCCTCAAGTATTGGAAATTATGAAAGAATTTTATGAGACGCCGCACTTCTTGCCTGACGACGCTGAAACTCCGCACACAAATTATGTCTTCCTTGGATACGAACAAGGCGCAGTTATGCATGTGAGTCCGTCGAGTCTTGGCTATCACGTATTATTATTACTCACAGCTGTAATCCTGAATAGACATCAGAGTGCGAGGGATTGAACAATGAAATCTTCAGAGTTAAACAGTTGAAATTGTCTCCACCAACTCCTTTATTATGGATTCCATGAAAGTCAGGAAAGGATTAAATCAACGTGGAATAACACACACATATTGATGAGTTCCTTGATAGAGCTTATCTTTACCCCTATCTTTATTATAAGTATAATTAGGTATCAGAAAGTGAATCTCACTAAATCCGTATCGTATGAAAATGAGAAATATTGTGTACGACATAGATTTCTTATATATTTTTTTATTTTACGAGAACTTTTACTAAACTTAAATTTCATTCTTGGAACTCAAGTTTTTGTTTTGGACAAAAGATGTTTAATATATTACCCCAGGGCTGATCATGAGATATCATAACACCAAGTACAAGAGTAAAGGAGGTACTGCGAATGGTTCTTATAGTTTCAATTTCCTTTTTGATTATTATATGCGAGAAATAGATCGAGGTTCATTTGATACAACAGAGGTGACCTCGTTATCTTGAAAGAAATTATTTCATCCATTACGTCTCCTGAGTACATTAGATTCTTTGCCCTTGATGCATAATTTTCATCAAATATTTGAAATGAGAGTCAAAACAATTTACCTAAACGCACTCGAAACCAAAAGCAAAAAGCACAAGAAAAGAAAACATAAATCGAGACATAAAAGGTGCCTAAATAGCGCATGTCTTAGAAACCGCATCGTAATTGAAATAAGGAAGTACGATTCCATAGATGGCATATCTTTAAATATTTGTGAGTTGCGTTTAAAGATACACTATTTGCCATATTGTACTTTCTCAACTTATTTACAATGTGGTTCCTAAGACATGCGCTGTTTAGGTACTTTTCACGTTTGGATTTATGTTTCTTTTTGGTGCTTCCATAGTTCTTGCCTCCGTTTTAGATTTTGTATCGGCAATATAGCCCGTTTTTATACTAAGATATATTACACTATATTGAAGAGGGCTCCCTCCCAGGGTTCGGAACGTCAAATTTTTATACTTTTATTTTATACCCTACAATAATCGATAAAAGATTATGTCTCTTCCTCGACACTGCAATATTTGTCTCAAGCCCTTTCTCATGTTATGGATAATGAAGGAGTTATATATAACATATCTTTCATATGTTACCAGTTCAAAATACTACTTGGAAGAACTTTTTGTAAATTTTTTCAGATTTTCAAAGCCCATCGTTTGAGAGTGTAACTTTGTCTTCTATTGAGCATATCGTGTAAACCATATTTCATACAGAAAAATGATGAGGCAATAAATTAAATAGCCCTAAATGCTTTGTTTGCAGCTGGATTATATTCCACGTTTGATGTGGCAGGGTCAGATACTTGGAAGTAAGACCTGGTCAGTTGCACCGACGCCGGAGTGCGAAGAAGTTTGTAGAAAATTTGACTTCACTGTTGATGCCGGGGACGTAATTCTATTAGACACTAGGGTTTGGTACCACGGCACCAATGTCAAAGACGGGCAGTTCAGTCTGACTGTAACGTCTGAATATGGGTAGGCGTGGATTATTTTCTTCCAAGTCTTCACTCTTATAATAATTGTACATATGGAATTTCCTGGGCTACCTAAACAGGTAGGTAGCCACAGATTTTAACTGTTTATTTTCTGCAACGTTTAAATTGTAGATTTTAAAACGATCGTTAGCTAATGCATAAGCCATTCCAACTAGCATTCCTTTTCAAACCTTCAATTTATTTTTTTACATTTTATCTTTGTATTCGTACAAAATATGCCTCTATTTGCGTTGATTCATGGTATTTCTCAGCTCAGAAGAAAAACGTTTTTTTTCTTGAGTCAGCTGAAAGGATCTTCAGGATTTTTAAAATGTGAAATGTTGCCTGTCTATGATGAGAAAAATGTATCCAATTTAGCAAATCTGTTCAAAAATCTTCTTGTCAATGAAGCACTAACATAGTGCACAATTTTTTGGTGTTTAAATGACGCGCAAATAAGTAGGTATCCCGTGTCTTTTTTGATACTCGGGGTAAATGAAAATTGTCCAACGACGCAGGGTAAATTAATTGAATCCCGTAGGAATGTACATGTTTACGTGTAACGAGTTTATTATCTCATTTTGGAGACAACAAGCGAATCTTTAATAAGCAATCAAGTAAGAAATCGAAGCTCTTCTGAGATTAAATATATCTTGGGTGAAGTATTATCTTTATAATTTGTTGCTACTCCACTCGTGTCTTATTAGATCTGAAAAGTCTCTTTGTTTACTCTTTAAGGTGTGAGCAAACTAGAAGTGCCTGATTTTTTCAAAAAATATACCATGTGCCATACTAGTTGGCAGTTTTGACTAATTGTAATGATTAATGATTCTTGAGTAATAAATAGTATAATATAAGTGAATAGAAGAGATTAATTTGTCAATGTTATCGACCAATGTAACTAGTCTGATTGATTATGTACATTTTGTTATGAGATATTGTTTATGGGGTACGCACCCTTTGAAATGCCATTTTTTTAAGCCTCGTTGGAGTCGGCTTCAACACACACACGGAAAACAAATTTTGTTAGTTTAGGTTTACGATTATCCAATTTTGTTACAATATGTAAATAATATAGAGGTTTTCCAATTCTACGAACACTAGAAATGAGTATAACACTGTGTCTGTGTGAAATCGGCTCCATAATGGATTACAAATAATATATTCTTCGTATGTTACTGTATAACATTTGCATATTTATACTTATACATCATTCGTGTTCAATACAAAATGAAGAATTAAGAAGTTGGGATTTGTGCGCACAAAGAATTTACAAATCTTCAAATATTTATATGTCTAATGGCGTTGAAATCCATTCCAAATTTTATGGAAAATGTTATAAAACGTATCAGTCCCTACAAAGACTGATGGTGCTCTAATTTTAGTGTTTCAAATTTTGCAATTTGAGATTCGTACTATGTAATACTAAAATCAAAACTTTTGACCTTTGATTTTACCGTATAACTGATGTTGATACTATTTTTCAATTGTATTCAAATAAATTATGTATTATATGTGTACACTAATCAATAAACTGTCTACGCAAACCAAAAATATGTTATATGCAATTAATGAAATGCCCAAGTAGTAGAAAAATTACTCAGGTAACATCATTTGGACCGATAACTGAAAGTATTTAGGTGATAACACGAATGTTACAATAAACTTGAGTGTTACAACAAACTTTTTACACAAGCTATGCTTTATTTTTAGTACATACATTGGATTGAGTTAATGTACAATAAGAAAAGTGCTTACAACATCTACCGACTCTATGACCCATTAATATCTTCAGTTTGTTATCACTCGCCTAATATATTTCCAATAATACTTGAGGCAAATGTCGCCATTGCCTAAAAAATCAGGAAATGCTCTTTCAGACCCAAAGTTTTCTCCAGAAAAGGTATAAGGAGGTTTGATGTTGTTTCTTCCTGATCTGACAAATTTCCTAATCTCATTTTGCAATTATATTTCACCCGTATGCTTATCTGCGTCACCAAGAAACTTTCATAGATAAAATATAATGGCTTCATACCTATGGTATGATGCTAACAAAACAATCAACTAGAATATAGATAAGCTCAATCATCGAGTAGATAAATAACTCAGTGAATGTGTTAATACTGTGTGAAAGCATTCAACGTTGTAACGAAGCAGGAAAAAGTACATAGCTCAGTACAGCACACTCCTTGATTTTCAGAATAAGCATGATGCAATACAAATGTGGCATTCACTCAACTGAAGAATAAATTAATATGTACTCAAACGATTCTAAATCGCGTCAACTGAATATTAGTTTTATTACTATATTACATAATATTTTGGTGCTAAATTTATTAGATAACAGTGATTATATTGCATTATTATACATTAAATATATTATGTATATATGCATATACATAGCTGTATGCATCTCACGGGTGTGTGTATATATATATATGGGGACTTCCACGTCACATCGACAAGCCAAAAACAATGACCCCTTTCGATTTTTCCACTGATTTTTTATATGATAGTTCTTGGTCTAAAACGCGGATCTCATTTTTTCCAAATTTTTGTATCCAGCCGTTTTTGAGTTGTGAATTTTCGGAAACTGAAAATAGCGCCGTGATCGAATTTTTTTGGATAAATTCTCAAAAATACTATGTTCGTCGTAGGCCATAGTATTTTTGAGAATTTATGCAAAAAAATCGATCACGGCGCTATTTTCAGTTTTCGAAAATTCACAACTCCAAAACGGCTGGATACAAAAATTTGGAAAAAATCAGTTCCGCGTTTTAGACCAAGAACTATCATATAAAAAATCAGTGGAAAAATCGAAGGGGGTCATTGTTTTTGGTTTGTCGAAGTGACGTGGAATTCTCCATATGTATATTATATTTATGTCAAAAATTTACAATGAGTGTTATAGATCTGATTTTCAATTCGTTTGAATTCTATTAAACATATAGATAATAGAAATTTAGTCTGATAATCGTGTAATAAACTCGTTATTCTCAACAACAAAATAAAAATTTAATGATCTCTAGCTTGTGAAATGGAAGAATACTTTCATCATATGATTTTGTACATACATTCATAATAACCAATCTTGACAATTACACAGAATGCAAAATAAATCTGGAATAATTGCTCGATTGCTATAATTGTAATATATTAGTTCTTATTGTATATACCCAACAGCGCTAGACATCGGAATGTGCAGTGCTTTTTCATGGATACAGCACGAGAGTTGAAAGTGTTTGATTAGTATATGAAATGCCTTAAGTGATTCATCGTCAATAATCCATCTCACTGGTCTTTTTTATCTGTAGCCTGTTGGTAACTTGGTGGGCTTTCCTGAAAATGGAGATATCGAAATTAGATTTCCAAGCAGCGTCAAATATTTCAATGTCATCAACGTGGATTACAAATGTCTACTTAAAACTTTGCGTGAATTTTCGATTGAGAGCATATTCTTTTTACGGATAACTTAGAGTGTGATGAGATTATCTGGTAAGTAGGGCTGTGTGAATGCTGGGATTCTTCGGGTCCAGTCGAGCTACGAAAAGACTAGTAACTTGGGTCGTGTATCCGAAATTTCGGGTCTCTCGAAAATTTCAGGACTTCCGAGACATTGAGAAGATCCGAGAGTGCCAGGATTTTCGAAAGTTTCGTGTTTTTGTAACATTTGTCACAGTACTGAAGACATACAGGTCCTAGTTTCTCAATCGATTAGCATTTTCAAGGAATCGCAGTCTTATCGGATCAGATCAAAATTGAGTCGATAAATAAGATCGCATGGGTATAAATTACATAAATGTGATGTATTGTATATTTTACTGAAAATCATAATATGATTCTTGCGATTCCTAAAGGTGTCGGTACTTCCCGCAGATTCTGGGATTACTAAAAACGTCGATCCGACACAAACCTGTCCCAAACCCACACAACACCAGAGGTGAGGCAGATATATGAAAACTCGACGATAATTTGTAAATTAAGATTCAAAACTTACGTAGTATGCAGGTGGTGGAACGTACGCGCATTGAGGCCTGTTTGGATCATAGTATGCGCTTTGCGCGGCTTCGGCAGCTTTTGCATCTGTGCAAAAAATAGATATTTTTTTTGTTAAGAACAATAGGACTCAAACCAATAACACTGTTTACTTTAGGTAATTTCAAATTTGATATCGAATTATTACGAATCACTCACACGGATATACTTTGGATACCACAGTTTTAATTTGTTGAGGCATAGTATTGGCTCCAAAAACTTTATGATGTACAACACACGTTTTATTCCTGATCACTAATATATGGATATGAGATTGTTCTTCAAATCAACTCACACTGAGTTTAGCCTTCGGATGAGTCATAAAAGTGATCTGACAGATTTGCCCAGAATACTATGTCTATGAATTTATATTATATCTATAAAATTAAGAGCAATGAATTCTTGAATTTTCGAATTAGGTATCACAATAAAATATCACAAATCTTAGCGATGAAATTATCCAAAAACTAATCCAACTCATTCTAAATTATTGTTAAAATATTTCAACGGACATAACTTGCATTCAGCACCATTGGTAAGATATATTCATGACATATCTACTCCATAAACAGCTGTACCAAAACGGCAGAGAAAATGTTGCACATACTATATGTAAGACTGGATTATCTTTGGCAAAGATCTCTTGCCATGCAAATAAGCCAATCCTTAGCTTACAGCGGTAGGAAACAGTTAATGACTTGTTCAGTCAACAAAACCCAGTACAGCACTGCACAAAATTCCTGTTACAACCTTGGGTCATGCTTTGGGCTTGATGGTAGAGAAGTAGTCGATATGGCAGTGTCCAATTTTTACTTTACAAATAAATAATGTTACTGCAGTGTATTGAAAAGTAATTCAATTTAGTTCAAAGATGCTCTGAAATAATAGAATGCTATGGATTTGTTTATGATAAAATTCACATAACATCCAAAAACTTAGTGTCAATTCTAAGACATCACACAAAGCTGCTCTAGGATTTCTATGCGGAAGCTGTGAGATAATAACTGAGCCGGGTGAAAGTTAATCTAATGGCAGATCGGTTAAAGAACTTTTGCGCAATAATGTTGCATAATCCTGTCACACTCAAGTATAGGAGGTACCTGGCCTACACTGTTACATGCCCAGTGTAGTCATTTCCACCTCTGACTCATAGACTTATAGAGATTCGTATTCAGCCTCTTCTATTTCATTTGAAAGTGACATTATCACATAGTTAAAATGGAATAGCAAAGTGTTCACAACTGATATTAAAGTCTCTTGAAAGAACAAATACAACATTTCGCTTGATGACACCTCACTTCAGTCTAATCCATTTCTACCATTAATTAATCTTATGTCTAGATCTCAATTAGCAACATTATTCACATAATTAGTACAGATATATCACCTGTACAAATTCAATGTTAGAACCTAATGTCTTCATCTGTCAAAGCTCAAAAATGATAGCAGGCAGAATTTTTATATTCGATTTCAGTATAGACTCAAATATTTGAAGTAAATATTAAAGCAATGTTTCTTATAAATACGACTTGAATTTTTGGCTGAAGGAGTGTCCATTCGAAGCTAAAGTCTTCTTAAATTCAAGCATAACAATTCAGCCGAATGCATTCCTATCTATGTTCTTGTATATTGTTAACTGAATAAGAAAATCTACCAAGTCAACAGTTGATGCCAATAAAAACATTTTTGTGGCTTCTGAAGAGAAAATAGGCAAGAGTTTGTCTCAGTTCTTGACCAAGAAATAAAGATTAATGAGTTGTGTAATTTTCAGTTTTAGAAGCAACATATGGCGACGGCATGAAGAGAATGTGAAACTTTTTGACGTTGAAAGGTGCAAATAAAAACAGCAACTGATGTTTAACATTTATATTTTAATATTATTTCATAAAGCTATAATTATATGACAAAATACAACAGCATTAATAAAACATTTAATCTATTACAAGCAGCCAAGAATATCATGACAGAACTATAAGGTTTGCGACGGATTAGTTGTTCGAAAAATCATTTCAAAATAGGTAGGTCCCCAAAAATGTTTAATTGTAAATTATGCCATTCTTGCACTGGCAATTCATGGCCATCAATTGAAGCATATTTGGACATTGAGAAGAAGTAAAGTATTTTTCGTCATAGTAGGCGTAAAGTACGCCTGAATATGCATGTTTTGCGGGCGTAAAGTTGAATTTTACGCCCTAGCGCAAAACATGCATATTCAAGCGTACCTCACGCCAACTATGACGAAAAATAATGTTCGCATCTCGGGCGTAATAAACTTGACACCCTCGTGTGATCGCGCGACCCTCGGGCCAGCTTCGCCGGCCCTCGGACGTGGCGATCACAACTCGGGCGTAAAGTTTAACTTTACGCCCTAGATACGAAAACTACTATAAGGTGATGCGATATTCCTACCTGATCGACCGAATTATTGACATTATAATATTTCTATTGGTCGTCAAATGGTATGAGAGAATAATCGTCAATTATCATGCGACCAAACATTTATTAAATGTATAATTGCGGAAATCAAAGTATTCCACCCAAGTATGAAATGTTTTTTACATCCATAAATTACTTCTCACCGAATATGCCGATATTTCTGTGCAAGCTGTAGAAAGCATCGCTAAAAAATTATCAAAGGCTATAAAAACATCTCATTCTTTGGTTGATTTTATTGTTTTCCGCAATCCTACATGCATTGAGTCTTGAATAGCAAGAGAGATGATTTATATTTTGTCACTCAGCTTTTCAGCGTTGCCTGAAGAATTTTTAATTGAAAAACTCTAACGACTAGTTATTCTGTCATTCCGGTTGTTCATTTGATAGAAAAATTGTAATATTGATAACTCAGTCGATTAAGAAGAAGTATGGCATAGTCATACAATGCCATACGAAGTAGCAAGCAGTAAAAAAGTTTATTCATTATATACTATATAGTTCCGAAACAACAATGCTTGGTGAAATTTACCCCTGCTAGAAGCCAAAAATCTTGATGATGTCATTAATACACCAAATTGTTTAAAAGGAGTATTTAGATCCATAAGATGAAAGAACTGAAAGTTTCTAAATGATACCTACTAATATAAATGAAATTGTCGCACGGAACGGTTCCTTGGCTTCACAGGGTGGAACATATATCGAATTCTAGTAGGTCTTACGCACAAATTTTGGTGGTAAGTTAAGTAATTATCAATGATTTTAGAATTAAAATATAAGTATAATTTACTTTATGCGCTAGTCTCCTAATTAGTACTTACTATAATAATAATATGGCTGTAGTGATCGAACTAACTGTGTCTAGGACAAATTTTAGTGGGGATAATATATGTGTGGTATAGGAATAAGGTTTGTAAAGAAATTCTCAGGACACCTATTGGGGATTTTTGGTGCATATAAAAATATGTAAATATTGAAGAAAATCCTATCCAAGTAATTGGATGAATGGTAAACCGAACGTAGATTGATTCTCTCGGCGTATGTCTTTCGATTGCCGTAACTAAAACTATTTGTTTTCAATCTTACAAAACTCATAACTGTGTACACGTGAACGGCTATAATTCTGTAGATGATAGGGAGACCGGTTTAAAATAATCTTTTATGTACAAACAAGAAGGTGATATTTCATCTAAGGTAAGAGCCAATTCTAATTAGGTGTGCAAAAATACTTCATAGATTGCAATGACTCATATGGCTATTAGTACGCAACTAATACGGTTTTTCTTGTCGGTATGCGCCTTGCTGACCATAATATCCACCCTGTGGGTACTGTGGGTTCTGAGTATATTGCGGATATTGTGGTGGAGGTTGTGGATATTGGGGTGGGTTTTGTGAATATTGGGGTGGGTTTTGTGGATATTGTGAATATTGGGATGGACCGTGTTGATAATTATTGTAAGTAGGCTGTCCATAATTTGGATACGCACCTCCTTGTGACATTGGTTGAGGATTGTACCCGGGGTTACCCCATCCAGGAGCTCCGTTGGATTGAGGCTGGCCCCAGTTGTTCGGCTGTGCGGAAGCTCCCCAAGCACCAGGCTGTGGCTGTTGTTGCGAAGCTTCACCACTGGCGTAACCTCGATAAGGTCCATTGATGCCAGGGTATGGTGGTGGTGAGTCCGTCATATAGACACTATTTGCTGAATAATGACATACCAATTTCAGTTTGGTTTCAAGATTTTTAGCAGACGGATCGATTAGAACAATTGCCGTCAAAGGCGAATATATCATTTTGATAACATCAATAGATTGACATTGATTTGGATTGCCAAAGGTCGTTATTATATTTGACAAGCTTTAACTCTGTCAATCTGACATTAGTCATTGTCCATAGGATATATTATCTTATTTCAAAACCGTTGATCTATTATTCCAGGGTACTTAATTTCTCGATTACATTCTGATCTACATATCGATTGTAAGTGCATAATATTAGCAAAGATATGCCACGCTTTTATTAAGGGCGTATGCATACTTAAAAAATAGTTGTTTCTAAATCATTGGTATGCTTTTTAGAAATGTTCTATTTATTCAGTTCTCTCACAGGAAATTACTTATATTTCCAGACATAGTTAAAAATTATTTCAGATTTGCAGACTTTGTAGTAAATAGATTGAGTCTAATGAAGAAAAAGTGATCGTCGCATGGCACAGATCGCATTGTTCCTCAAAAGTTATTGACATTTGGAGAGAATATTTTTAAATGATGTTATTCTAGGGTAAATCAATAATATACATAGATAAAGTCGATGTTCTATTGTTTCGAGTACGTAACACACTGTTTTTCTCATCGTTCAGAACAAAAAAAAAAAATGGTTTTGAATAAAAACATTTTGTATCTCAAAACCAAATTCATTGAATATCATCGGTTCGCTTCGAAATCACGACAATGTAGAATATTGCCTTCGAAATAACGATAATTTAGAATATTGCCTCTAAATTCGAAAAAGTTTTGATGAACGATGCAGCCTGTACCCTAAGATAAGCACTTTTTCTTCGGTAAAATCGATCTACGTGAGGTAGAGTCCAAAGAAACCTCAAATAATTTAAAATTATCTGTCAAAATACTAGATATCAGTCGGGAAAAAACTGAATCAATAGAATATTTCTTTAGAGAGTAGCGGTTATTCAAAAAACCTGTGGTATAGCGAATATATGCAATCCATATAAGAAAAATTGTTGAAATCGATTCTGAAAATTGGGGGTCAGCAGAATATGATGTCACTATTATTAAAATTTATTAGAGTTTTTATAGTAAAAGTGAAATTCAAGTTTCCTGTGAAGTAGTTTTACCCCTCCTAATCTAATTGTATTTATAATTATTAGCTTCGGTTCCACTGGTATTCCACTGGTATGATAATTACAAGTTGTTAACATATATTTTCAACACTGCCATCTACTTTTAGAATCCTAAAACTCTTTAAGACCTGGTCCCACTACAGCTATGAATCGTTCAAGTGGATGGAAATGAGATGAATTTTCATGCTGGTAGAAAATCTTTGGAGAAAAGTATAAATAGATGTTACCTGGTGGTGAGTCGGGAAATACATTTGTTGGTGGCTGCCAACCATAATATCCAGCTGGAGCTGCCTGATATGCTGGGGGAGGTGCGGCATACCATTCAGAAGTAGGTGGTTGATACGGTGGAGGTGCATCAAGACCAGGACCGTTGCGGTTCGCTGAAAATTCACAGAATAATTTTTATTCAACTTCGTATTGCACTGTGAATCATATACAGGGGGGCATTCCCAACGTCTGTTCATTAGGAGTCGTATTGAGGCGACCAAGAGGCCAAAGCGGCAGTTGTTTCAGTGGCTAGCAACTTCTTGATTGGCTGTCTCGAGGCAGACAATTGCCGATTTGGATTCTTGGCCGCCTCAACACGGCTCTTAGTGAACAGATGTTAGGAATTTGCCCTGTTATGTATTGTACAAACTAGTTTTCGGTTTCTCTTACAACAGTTACTCGATGCTTAAAAAGTGATCAGGCCAGATTTGATATTTGAAAAATTAAATATAATATTACACAACAGTAATATCGGTGATAATCAATAGGGTCTATATCAGAAGTTGTGTAAATATTTTATTTAATTTATGAAATATCACGGATTCAAGTACTCACCCATAGAAGCAGCTCTCAGCATTGCTTGACCAAATTCAATGGCTCCTCCATTTTTGAAGTGCAGTTTGAATTTACACTCTCCGTTCCAATTACCATTGGGTTGAGCGCGGCACTTTCCTTTGATATAGTTAGCGCCAAACATTGGCTGTTCAAGTTCAACCTCACTGAGCGTAATAAATGGAAAGCTGAAGGATTGCATTCTTTCTTTTTGATCTTTTGCGTTGAAAATCATTCGATGGGTGGTTAAGAAGAGCCTGCCTCGTTTTGAACCGATAAATTCTGGCTGGTCTTGACCATGAAATTCCATGGTAACATTGTCGGAAAATAGTAGAATACTGTAATAGAGAAATGCAGAAAAATATTATTCAAGTATCTGCAGATTGAACATTAGCATGCCCGTGACTGGTGGATATCCTAGAAACCTTGGTACACTAATGACATTTCAACAATGTTTTCCCGTCCCCATTAGCCAATGCTCAACCCATACTCAGATATCTCCAGGCCACAAATCTGTTCTGATATTTCCAGATTTCATAGCCATCCTGATGACAGAAGTATTCTATTCAGATGTAAACAAATAATGCAATAAAAACGTATTAAAACTGTCCACAATGTTTCTTCTAAATATCCATAGCCCGATGTCATTTGTGCTAACATGATAATTCCATGATTAGAATGAATTTCACAATCTAAAGAGCAATTATGCAGCAATTACAATACAAAAAAAATGATATTTTAAATTTCACAATTAGTGCCTTGACTTAAAAAGGGATGCCTAGCTGGGATTTCGGTTGAAAGTGCATGGCTATACTAGAGTTGTTGACACTCAGCTACCAGAGTACCCTTTTCAAGGTAACGCCTCACGTATTATTATAAAAAGGAGTAAATTGCAATTAGTAGTGAAAACGATTTGGGTAAGGAAAAATTTCCTAATACCTCATTGCACACTTTTAGCTGGATAATAAATACGCAGAATCCCTATCAAGGAGCATGTCGGTTGAAAATTTCTTAACGTAATGAGGACTAGAATTTTTTATTACAATAGACTTTTTGGCTTTTCTGATTCATAATAATTCAGAACACAATTTCTTATCATGTGAAGAGACAACTTTTTCACGTAACTTTCACTTGAGAATAATCAAAACTAAGTAAAAAGATGAGGTCGAAGTTCTCAACGTTGATACAACAAAATAATCTGAATGAAATTCTGTATTTTAGGACTCGCACGTTCCATAAACTGCAAAATAGGATGCATAATTTCTTAGATCGAATAGAACATGTATACCTACGCGTATTTCGAAATTCTAACAATATTTGAGTCCCGAAATAGTGAATTTTTTCTGAACATTCCGTTGCTTTGACGTTGCAAATTTCAACCTTGTCTAAGAAGAGCTTGTAAATTTCTAAATTGTCTCTTCATCTGATGAAAGTTTATTCTCTTGACCTTGAAACCGCACACTGAGGTCCAGCAGAGCTCAGCAAAAATGGACTTTTGGTGCAATTTCTTTTTGAACCCTGTGCTCAACTTTGTTCCCAATATCTTTCCCTGCGCTCAACTCATTAGAATCAACTATGATACATGCTAATCTTTTCTCTACATCATAAGGAACAAATGTACTGTCTGTATAATCAAAGTTGGTCTGCTTTGACAGCATCCAACTATACACAGCGATGGCTCACGAATCGTAAATTTTGGCTGATTATCTTTCAAGAGACTAGTGAACTAGTTATAGAAGTGTCTTATTGAAACATTTTTCTCAAGCACCTGCATCTTTCAAAACATCTCCTTATAATGGGCATAAAGTTTTACAGACTGCAGTAGGCGCAGTTATCGTTTCGTCAATATAAATATGATTTCTGCCTGCCATTGTATGACATACAGCTGGCATAATGTCTCGTTCTCAAATGACAGTGATAACAAATAGAAACTCGAATGTACCATACAAGGACGTGAATACCTGCATGTAAGTATACATATATAAAATGGTATTTTCGACTAAGCTCAGGACTAGCTGTATAAACTTTGACGAGCCTTGTTTCATGGGACGTGATAAAATTCCGTGGGTGTACATAGGTAGGGGAAAATTGTTTAGAAAATAGGCGGCGATCTGACGCATGTATATTGCGCTTCTGGGAATAAACGTCATTGCGAGAATATTCGAGAGATAGGCTTTGGTTACAAAGACGTCGCTCGAATGGATTTATTATTCGGGTCGACTTACCACTCGCCGGAATGTATAAGAACACCACCGTTTGCGTGAGCTGTGTTTAGAGACATTTTCCAGCAGGATTAGCTCGCACGAAAAATGCGAAAAATTTATCAGACTACTGAGCAATTCACGCGATCAGCTGATTGATAAATTATAGACCGTAGGCGGCTCACGGCTTCCGAAGCTGAACGCTGATTTGCTGTGGATAGAGAACTTCGGTTATATGAGAAATACAATGATTGCTCTTGCTATTGTAATTGGCTTTACGCTAGCGTGTCCAACTTTACTCAAAAGAGTGTTTAGGTTTTTAATAATATTTATTTGTCAAGTGATGGAACACCGTTCAAGTGCGTATTTTGGGTGACGCGAGCCGATATGTCACTTGTAATAGAGTTAGACTAACTAGCGATATTTTAGAAAGTAAGGCTTAGTTTACAACGAAGCGGTTAAGGCATACTCTTACCACCATGGATTGAATTAAGACTCACGGGAACTGCTCCTACTTCTGGTGTAATTGTTGGTAATAGTGAATGCGTACATATCTGTAAACGATAATAATATTACGTCTAACAATAGTAAAGGCTGTGGCACACTGCGACCTATAAAGCTGGCCGGTAACTTTATTTGTTTTTGATTTTTTATATACCAAACAATTTCTCCTCAACTGCTCTTAATTGCTCCACTAAGTCTGTTAATTGCTCCAATCTGGTTTTTGAGAAAAAAGGAAAAAACGAAATGTGGATTTTCTATGGCAGGATGGCGGCCAAATTCAAATCTGAGTGGTACTGAAACGGATGGACATACGACGTTCTACAAAGAACTAAAAAATAGCTCCTTAATAGCTCTTAATTGCTGCACCTTCATTTCTAATTGCTCCCTCTTAGTTTCCGTGAAATACAATAATTAACGCGAGTAAGACCGCGACCATAACCCCCTTTCAGTGGGCGCCGATCTCGAATTCAACTTTGTTGAGAAAAAAATTCATATCGAAGGCTAAAATGATCATGAAAAAATTGCTCCACGTCAGTTTTCAATTGCTCTACCCTTACTTTCAATTGCTCCCTCTTAGTTTTTGAGAAAATTGACCAATTATGACGAGTTCAGCCAACATAACCTGATTTCGGGTGACAGCTCATTTCAAATTCCATCGCTGTATCGATTACCTCGACAATAAATGCTGAAATGCTCATGAAAAAATTGCTACTCGTCAGTTTTGAAGTACTCTACCGTTGACTGAATAATATAAAGACAGCTCCCCTTATGGACCCTTGAGAGCCGACTAAAATTCGACGCGAGCTAGCGCCCCCTCGGTAATTGTGGCGGTACATTCAGCAAGCGAGTAAAGAATATTGGAACCCGCTAGATCTGTGTTACGATTACCGACTGAAAGAAAACGTTTCCGTGATGATACGTCAGCGTAGGTAGTGACAGGAATCGCAAATATCGCCGAGCCGACGCACGATTTTCACCAGCTCGGTAGCATTGTAGCTCACAGGAACTACGTGAATAAGTTAAGGTTGACTTAATAAGTAAATGGCTACTTCCCATAGAGGTATAAGCCTAAGGAATAGAAGAAGAACTTAATAAGTAAAGACTGGTTCGTGAGAAGTTATAGCGAACGGTCATGTGAGTGCCGAGAGCGGTAAAGTGAAGACGTTTGAATAGTTTATTTAGCTGAAATTAAGAATATAACCAAAAACAAGAGGAAAACACAATAGAAAAGGATTAAGAAGAAGGAAACGTTTAATCGATTAGACCACAACAACGGGTTTTGGAGGAAAACGACCTGTGGAAATCCCACCGGAGAAGAGTACCTTCCTGCCTAACATAAACGGATGCAACGCGAATTACCGTGAGCCAGGTTTATATCATTACCCAACCACTAGTGATAGCCTAATATTAATGTTTCATATTAATTCGCTCGCCTTTCTTCAGCACAGTCATTCAAATCATCCAATTCTTGCCTCATTAAGAGTCGGACTTTGACCATAGTCGCGAAATAACGGTCGGCTGATTTTCAATTTCTCGATCTGGGTCTCTATTTAGTCTAATAGCGGTATCATATAGTCACCTTGGGGTCTAATAGGGGATTAACGGTCGGGGATATGAGTAAGAGAGATCAACCAGACAATAATAATAGTCCTTCGGTCGAACCGGGGTCTCCCTCTACCCACGCCAAAAAAAAAAGAAACACTGAGCAGGATGAGGAAGATTTAAGCTGGAGAGAGTCACTTATAAATAACAATAGATACCTCGATCTAACGTCAGATGGCCTGTTCTACGTGTTTTTATACGACAAACAGAAGAACAACTTTATCGGAAAGTATCATCCAATTATGATTGGTAAACGTCTCAGGGAAAACAACATCCCAGTCTTAAAAATTCTCAACGGTGGGCCGGAAAAGGTTATCATTGTTTTTTACTCGGGTGCCCATGCAAATGCATTCGTAGAGTTGAACTGCTCACTGGTGGATCCCAACTGGTTCGCCGTCATCCCGGACCAAGCTATCTATTCCATGGGAATCGCGCGTGATATCCCACTGGATCTTAGTATCGAAGAAATATTTAACGGACTCGACCCAGCTTCTGCATCCGTAATTAAAAAAATCGAACGTTGTCGCCAAAGGGTGACAGAGGGGGAAAACAATGACAGGGTAATCTGGGAGGAGTCCAGGGATATCAAAATATTCTGGGAGAAGGGTATACTGAACGATATTGAACTTTACGACTTCCCCACCAAAATTAATAAGTTTGTCCAGCCCACTAGACGCTGTTTCAGCTGCCAAAGGTTTGGACACATAGGCTATACATGTAGATTCCCCCCCAGATGCGTAATCTGCGGCGAGACACACAGTGATAACGAATGCATCAATGATACAAAATGTGCAAACTGCGGCGGACCCCATCAGGCGTCGGATGTTAATTGTATTTTCTATAACTTCTACAAGGAACTCAATGAGGTTAAAGCAAAACAGGGGAAAAGCAATTACCAAGCGGAGGTAATTGTCAAACAGAAATTCAAAGATCGCTTTGGGGAAGAAAATAGTAACTCTTACTCAATATTAATCCACTCTCTAAACGACGATCTAACTGATCCTCACAATATATATTTAGCTATAAATCCGTACGCTGAATCTAACTTGTTGAGGGACCCCGTAGAATCACCAGAGACTTTGATAAATACCGAGGCAGTGGCGGGTGCCAGCGGTTCCACAAGGTTAGACGTAGACACCCCCTTGGCTTGTGATTTGGAATAGGGGCGTCTCTTAGTCACCCCCTATCGACCTCGCACCACTAATATTAAGAATATGATATCCTCACTATCTCGGAGACAAGGTACTCACTCCGACATCACTCTAATACGCTTAGAGGATATAATATCCTAAGACGAGATAGACCTGACTCAAGTGGTCATGGTGGCCTAGTAATGTACCTCAAGGAGAACATTCAATATAAAAGAATTCACATGAAACAAGGGCTTCCGATAGGGGTGGAATTGATCGGAGTCAATATATTTAAATATAATTTGTTTATTAATCTATTTTTTATTTATCTTTCCCCGGGGATACATCTCAGTGAAAACTACTTCCAGCAACTTTTCACGGAGATAGACGGTTACAAAAACCTAATATTAGTGGGAGACTTCAATGCACAATCTAGGCTTTGGGGCAGTGACCTGAGCAACCCTAGGGGGGCGGTCCTATTGGAAATTATTCAGAACTTGGGATGGTCGCTTTCAAATTCAGGCGAGGCCACAAGAATTATTCCTGGCGATCACCGCAAAAGTGTCCCGGACCTAGTCATTGCCTCTCCGGATATTGTTGATTCCACTAGATGGGAGATCCTAAAGGATTCTATAGGTAGCGATCATATCCCCATGATTGTAACAGTTGACAAAATAAATATTTTCTGGCAGAATCAACGTCAAAGATGTTAACTGGGATACCTTTGGCTCCCTTCTATCGGAGCGGTTTGATGCCTCGTTTGGAGATACTAATCACTTAAACTTTCTGTCTAAATATGAAGATTTTTCCACATTAGTCTTAGAATGCATTAGGCGCTCGAGTCCTCAGAGGGAAAAGCCCAAATCTAAGAAAAGCAAATCTCCTCTTGCGGCCAAATGGTGGGATAGCAACTGCAGCACAGCAGTGAACGATAGGAGAAAAGCCCAGAAAAGTTACCTCGACAATTGCTCGGACGAAAACTGGGTTAAGTTTTGCAAGGCAAAAAATATAGTGAGGAATTTTATTATTATAATTAATATAACATTAGATAAAGCAAAATTATGCGGATTCAAAACCTTCTGCAATAGTCTGGCTCCAAATAGCCCCCTATCCATGATATGGAGTGAGATCAAAGCAGGCTTTAAGAAAAGGTCCTTAGACCCTCCCTCTCGTTCCACCGACAATTTTTGCCTCGAAAATAATCCTTCTCTAAAAACAGCCTTCGAAAAAATTTCAGGGACTTATAACTACTCCCAAGGGTTTCTTCGACCGATAGAGCACGATATAGGACCTAATCAAATCTTTGATAACCCAATGACAATTAAAGAGATTTACTACTCGATAAACAAAAGTAGGGGTGGCTCTTCCCCGGGCCTAGACAATATATCCTACCAAATGATCAAAAAATTCCCTAGGCCCATCATAGAATGGTTAAAAAACATATTCAACCTAGTTTTGAGCACGGGTAAGGTCCCGGGATCCTGGATTCGATATAAGGTAGCGTTTATCCCTAAACCGGGCAACAAGGGTTTCAGACCCATTTCCCTATCATCCGCTCTATGCAAAATCTTAGAAAGGATTGTGAATGACAGGCTATCGTGGTTCCTGGAAAATGCAAAATCTCTACCAAACAACTTCTTCGGTTTTAGAAGGAAGAGATCTTGCTATGACTGTCTAGCCTCGTTAAGAATCAACCTTGAATGCGCCAAAGAACTAGGAAAACATTCTGGCATTCTGTTCATAGATATTGAGGGAGCCTATGACAATGCGAACCTCGAAAAACTCTGTCACGAGTTAGCAAATCTAGGAGTGCATGCGAACTACATACATTTCATTAAAGCTCTGATGGGCAACAGAGAGATTTTAGCTTATGCCTTTGGCTTTAAAGTGGGTTCAGGCCGTACTAATAAAGATGTACCCCAAGGCTCAATCCTCAGCCCGCTTCTATTCAATATCTACATTGCAAAAATCAACAGCCTATTCTCCAAAATGACCAAGGCCTTAGTTTTCGCAGATGACGTGGTCATTTATGCTGCTTCTAACTGTCTCGCTGACATAACTAAAACCATTTCCGCGGACTCCTCTAAACGTGATCTCTACCTATCCAATCTTGACCTGAGGATATCGATTAATAAGACGAAACTTTTAATTATTTCTAAAGGAAAAGCATTCCCTCCGGGTGATGTCTCAATTGTGATTAATAACCGGTCGGTCTCAAATGTGGCTGAGGTGAGATATTTGGGAGTCATCTGGGACTCCAGACTGAAGTGGGAGAAACATATCGAATCTTTGGTCCTCAAGGGGAAAAAACTCCTCAGTCTTCTTAGATGTATCACATCTTATTCCTGGGGCTCGCATCCTGCAACTATGTTAACCCTTTACAAATCGTTGGTTAGACCTTGTCTGGAGTGGGGATACCTCCTCTTTGCAGACACATCAAAAAAGCATCTCTATAAATATAATAAACGGATACGGGTAAAATCATTAAAAAATAAGGAAACATAGAATAGATAACATAATTTATTTTTTGATCTTCCTCTGAAGAGGTACAAAACGAGACTGAGGTCGTCTACGTTCCCTAGTCATACATGTTTAGTGTTTACACACTCGTCCAAAGGTTACACTGGCTAGCCTTACTCTAATATCTTACATCCTCCCTTTTTAGACACTTAATACTAATCAAAAACCCTTATCACAAATTCAGCCGGTCTACCGGTCTTACTACACGCTTAGGCCTTTTCCTTACATTTTGCTACCTCGAACTCTTACTTATATCGGTCTCACCAGATCTAATTGCTAAGTCCTCGTTGACGACAGACTTATCATCGGTAGAGGAAGTTTTCCCCGCCTCCGACGCCTCATCGTTAGGAAAATAGCGAGCACTAACGTCAGGTATCGGAGTCCCTTTCGTATGATCGTCCACTAGGACTTGAGGAGGACCCTTGACATGGCTGTGCACCGAATCATGCGTTTCTTGATTTTCTCCCCCCTCAACCCCTGCATTAGCATTTATATCGAACTTGGTGGCGCTTGTTTTATTTAACCGGTCATATTCCTGTTCGTACAGAGCTCCACTTTTTAAGAGCTGATCTACATGCCTTTTCCATATCCTTTCTTCTTCTTCTAGCGGCGAACAAAGATAAATATATATCTCCCCATTTTTTCTCTGATAACCCCCCTCTGCCACGTAGGTTTCGCGGGGTTTTTATAACAACGAACGTAAACTCTTTCGCCAACATGGAAATCGACTGATCGTCTACCGTGAAAAAATTCCTTTTGTTTCTCAATCATCTTATCTACCGTTGGCCTCGTCAAAAAACTTAATCTAGTTTTAATTTCTCTATTGAACATCACTTCCGAAGGCCTTTTGCCCGTGGTCGCATGTGGAGTGTTACGATAACTAAACAAAAAACGATCTAACAGTACTGAAATATTTGATTCCCTTTCATTTGCATAATCTAGCTTCTCTATCGCTCGTTTTACTGAAGCAACCAAATTTTCAGCTTGACCATTCGTTGGAAGATTATATGGTGGTGAAGTTCTGTATTCGATTCGATTAATTTTACAAAACTCCGCAAATTTCTCTGCCGTAAATTGTGGAACGTTGTCAGAAATTATGATTCTAGGCAATCCAAAGCGGGCTATTGTTTGTCTGAGCTTATTCAATGTACTCTCAGTATCCGTTCTACCCATTATAAATACTTCAGGCCATTTGGAGTAAGAATCTATAATAGCAAGAAAGGTTTTACCTTTAAACGGACCTAAAAAATCCATTTAATTCGGATTTTCTCAAAACTCTTGAGGCAAAACTGATAGGTCTTTCTGAGTTGTCCGGAAGAATGTGAAGTAATACCGCTCCCACTCCTGTCTTAGAAGCATCACATATTAACTTGAGTGGTAAACTAGGATTAAAATGAATTAGAAATCTATCAGAAGACATTTCTTCTTTAATACTATTAAATGCAACTTCGCATTCTTTCGTCCAGTTGAACGTTTTTGCCTTTAAAATTTGATAAATTGGATTCAAGGTGTCAGCAATCTTTGGAACGAATTTGGAATAATAATTTACCATACCTATATAAACGTTTGCACTTCTGCAATGCTTGTAGGGCGTGGTGCTTCAGCCATAGTTTTCGTTTTTTCTGGGTCTTTGTGCAAACCATTCTTATCAATAATATGACCTAAATATCGAACCTCTTTCTCAAAGAATTTACATTTTCTCAGATTTAATTTAAATCCGGCTTCTCTTAACCTTACAAAGACTTCTTTCAAATTCTCCAAATGCTCCTTTTCGTTTTTACCCGTAATAATTATGTCGTCCAAAAAATTTGCCGCGCCTATTGCTCCTTGTAAGACTTTCTCTAATATTTTTTGAAAAATTGCACAGGCTGGTTTAACACCAAATGGTAATCTATTAACAAAATAAATGCCTTTATGAGTACTCCGAGCTAAAACTTCCCTTGATCTTTCAGTCAATTCTAGCTGATTGTAGGCAACTGTCATATCTAATTTTGTAAAATGTTCACCTCCACTTGAATTTGCAAACAATTCCTCAATCCTTGGGAAAGGGTGTCTATTGTCTTCCACGTGTGGATTAACAGTAATTTTATAATCTGCACAAGTTCTCAAGTCTCAATCCTCCTTAATTACTGGTACGATCTGAGTGTCCCATTTACTGTTACTTTTTAATGTGATAATTCCGTCCTTTTCCATTTGAGCTAATTTTTCCTCGATTGTCTTTTTAAATGCTAAGGGCACAGGTCTCGGCTTTATGAACACTGGTGTAACGTTATCGTTCAATTTAATATCAATCTTTTCCCCTTTGTATCTACCCAGTTTTCCATCAAACAATTCTGAAAACTGTTCAACTAATCTTTTAATTGGATTAACTGCATCAATATGATTTATACTTTCTATCCGAAACCCAAGCAATCTCATTAAGTCCCTTCCTAAAAGAGGTCTCGCACCCCGACGAACCACTATGAAACGCCCTTCAGTTTTCAAATTCCCTTTTTTCAATTTTACCCAAATTTCGCCAATTGGGACGATAATGTCTCCAGTGTACATTTTTAATTGAACATTCGTTTTTCTAAGTTTACAATGTGACAAAAATTGATGAAAAATTGCCTCTGGAATGACAGATCGACCGGCTCCAGAATCTATTTCAACATTAAAATTTCTGCCTTCAATTTCAATTTGAACTACTTCTGGGTCGATATAATCCTCTTTACTTGATAAACAATACATATCACAAATCTCTGTTAACCCATCGGCCTCCTCATTTTCTTCTACAAAATGAGCATTTGTAATCTTTTTTCTACAAACTTTAGACAAATGTCCAATCTTCTGACAATTTGAGCATATATAGCTTTTGTATTTACATTTTGAAAAATCGTGACGCGTATTACCGCATGTATTACAAGTTGGCTCTCTGGAATAACCGCTATTCGACGAACTCGCTAAGTCTTTAGCCTTGGACTGCTCTTTGTTTTCTTTATTACCGCCTCTGCCGCTGTTGGCCCGTTTCTAATACGGCTGGGCCTGGTGGATAGATTCGATGCTGCTCATCCTCGATGATTGTTTTAGCGAAGTCTCCTTATTTCTTGCCTTTTCGACGATGTCGTTCAAACTCATTGTCGTATCTTGGTCACACAATTTGTCCAAAATGGGATCCCTAACGAGTCCAGTCACAAACTTGTCTTTAATTTTATCGTCCAAACTAGCACCAAATTTACAGTAAATTGCCTTGTTTTTTATACGGGCAAACCAGTCATTAATTAATTCGCCGTCTTTCTGGTGTAGATTGTAAAATTCCACTCTTTCTTTAAAAGCAGACACTTTTGGAGCAAATTGATTTTTTAAAATTTCACATAACTGTTCGAACGTTTTGGTCGCAGGTTTTACCGGATCACAAAGATCTCTTAGTACTTGATATGTTTCTGCACCAATCTTGGTAATCAAAACTGCTACTTGTCTAGTTTGATGCACATTGTTAGCTATGAAAAATTGTTCAAGGCGTTCTGCATACAATTCCCAATCGTCACGAAAATTAAATTCCGGTAGCGAAGAGATAGTGGTTGTATAATTTTCCCCCTGATACATGGCGTCTAAATTCATTATTCCGTTTGGTTCGAGGTCACTAATTTCACTGTCCTGATTATCCACTATAATATTATCTGCCCGATAACTGTCTTGAACGCTTACTTTGTTTACATTCGACGGACCGATTTCTTCTTGACCTTCGAGCGATTGTTTGAGCTCTTCCAACTGAATTTGCCTCGCCCGTAGAATATTAGTTTGAATTTCAACTTGATGATTATCCACTTCAACTTGGATCTTCTCAGCTGTTAAAAATTCTTTTTGACTTTTTAAATTTGTCAACTCCCGAGAAACCACTTCACTTTCCAGCGCCAACTGTTTTTTTTTTTGTTGTTCCAAAAACCGTTGCTGTTCCCCTAATTGACCTCTTTCTTGGAACAAACGCAGTTTCAAAAGTTCCACCTGTTCTCTTTCTTTATCTAATTCCATTCTTGTCTCAAGCAGACGTTGACGCTCCGTTAAACGCCTTTTTTCGTCTCTCGACACAATTTTTTCAACAGAACTCCGTTTCATTACCTTTACCCACAAATAATTTTATATTTAAAAAAAAAACAAATTGTTTACGCACGTCCCATTAACCGTTTTTTAATCCTCGTCGCCATTATAATAAACGGATACGGGTAAAATCATTAAAAAATAAGGAAACATAGAATAGATAACATAATTTATTTTTTGATCTTCCTCTGAAGAGGTACAAAACGAGACTGAGGTCGTCTACGTTCCCTAGTCATACATGTTTAGTGTTTACATACTCGTCCAAAGGTTACACTGGCTAGCCTTACTCTAATATCTTACAATAAACTCGAAATTATCCAAAACGAAGCGCTTAGGAGGGTATCGGGCTGCTTTAGGACTACCCCGATAAACTCATTGCTCCATATAAACGGAATTACCCCTCTATCAATCAGGAGAAACTACATGCTTGACAGATTTCTCTGTAGATGCTGGTCCTATAGAGAGAATTTAGTTCTTAACAACCTGTGGTGTATGCACGTGTGCTGTAGTCGGAGAGTGCGAGCGAGAGCATGTGTGTGTACGCGTATAGCACGTGCGAGTGTTGGAGAGCGGCTCTAGGCCGAATACTGTACTGCGAAGGAAAGAGAGACACTTGACGAGCGGTCAAGTGTAGACGTCAATAAAGGACCCGGAATACGATACAGAGTGTGTTCATTTTTCCCTAATCCCGAATCCGCACCACGACTTAATAATAGCATACATAGCACAACCTAAAGAAATTTGAAACCCTAGCATGCGAGGCTAAACGGAGGCCCCCTGAACAATTGCTTTTTGTCCTCAGGGAATCCCAAAAGACTGAGATTTTCGTAAAATAAAATTTGTCAGGTATTTTCACTTCATTTCGTTCCAAAACGCAAAAATATTAATATTTTCACTTCAAATTTGGAAAAGTTGTCTAGTGAACTCCCAATGATGATGACATATTACTTGAAATTGATGATTTTGATCATTGAAAAAAATCATGCATTTTTTCTACAAGCCTTATCGAGGCAGGGCTCGACAATTTTCAATCGCTTCGTCTATCGAGGTAATGTCAAGCAAGCTCAAATTCCCAGCAAAATAGGATATAATAAAGTTTTCCGAATAGTGTCACTTTGATTGAACTAACTGTTGGAAAAGTACGAGCATTAAACTCGCTTTGACAGAGCGCGCGGGGCCTTGACCGGAAGGGCTCGCTCTTAATCACCGAGAATTTTCTTTTCTTTCAATCGAATATTTTTAAATTGCTATCAAAATAAAAACAAAGCATCTCTGTAGTTATGCATTCGGGAGGCATCGGACGTGTTCAGAGGTAGAGGTCTTTTTTGATTCTTATCTTTTACTGCCGGCAACTATAATATCGGTAAATATATTATTTTTTCAGTAATTGATAAAATGTCATCGGGCTTATCATCAGCGTTTCAAAGCAGTAGGAAATCTTGGAATGATGGAAATTAGTTTCAGAATATCAACAAAGAGAAAGAACCAATATATTCAGGATTTGTAATTCAATAAAGATAAGTTCTGCAATAATCATGAAAGTAAATGAAAAATTGAATTTTTAAGTTGAATCAATTTTTTTTTTTTTCTTGCAGATGTTGAAACATATAATTATATAAAAATATTCGTGTTAACTCATTCCAAAAAAATTCTTTGTGATGAAGAGCGACCCGCTCCGGCCGAAGCCTGCAGGAATTCTTCACACGAAGTATTTCAATAATGGTTGACGGAAAAATGCATAAATTATTTTTTCAATAACAAACACATGATGAAGAGCAATGAAAATTACGACAGAATTAGCATAGCTGCTCAAGATACTTAAGAATCTAGCTACGAAATTTTAATCATAGCTTTTCCCCAGATTTCGAGAAATTCAACGACGAAAGCGACGTAGCTATCACCGAACACGCATATGGCCAGTTGGTCAGTGAGTCGTCTATTTTCAATATCAGTTCATTATGTGAGCAAATTATAATTCAAAAAAATTTGATATGGCTGATATTAGAAAAAGACGACTCAAGATCAGGTGGAGCGCGAAGTAGACCACCGCGTGAGCGAAAAATCTCGTCTTGCTGTTGGCGGCTCTGAGCTGCGTAGGCACGGCCACCTTCCCTGAAGGTCTACACTCGGAAAATTTAATTAATTTGTCGACATTATTTCATGTGACGTTTGTTTATAACAATGAAGAGAATTATTTTCCACGTTGGTTTAAAAATATATTACATATAAAGATTATAAACTACATATTAAAAATATATATAGAAAGCTAATGCGAAAAATAATCCTTTTTATATTTATAAAACAAATTTGCATAAATTCATGTTGGAAAATTTATTGACTTTTTCAAGTGCAGACCAGAAATTTTCACACCCCCTTATACCGTGAGAATCAGGTGAAACCGAATGGTCCATCCGCCCAGACGGTGAATATTTGGTATTTTTAGCGGGCTAACCACTCGTTGCGCTGAAAAATCCCTAGGGTGATCCTGGCGCGCGGTCGATCTGCCGAGTTTCATCGACCGCGCGCCAAAATCACCCTAGGGATATTCAGTGCAACGAGTGGCTATCCCCATGAAAATACCAAATATTCGCCGCCTGGGCGGATGGACCATTCGGTTTCACCTGATTCTCAGGTATATCATCGTCAATGTTTACTTTTGAACGAAATAATGCATTAATTGATTAACACGTTGGAATAATGACATTTTATGTAAAAAATAATAGTGAAATTTTCTGTATGAAATAAACAAAAAATTAAAAAGTAGCTTTTTATTCATAGTTTGCCCAGATAATTGAACATTTTTTTATGAATAACCACCGCTTGATGTGTTTAATCTGTAATATAGATGATTTTTCATTGGTCTACATTTACTTTGCCAGCCGATCCATATTACGAATTCATAAAAAAAATTTTAAGTCGTAGATTAATGAACCATCTCAACAAAAATTGGAAAAATGTTTTTAGGAAATTTTATTATCTTTTTCGAATCGAGAACGAAGAAAACAAAGATATTTCGAAATATTGTTGAAAAAATAAAGAAATGTATCAAACTCAGTGGTCTAGATTCACTTACTTCGACATGTAAGAAAATTGCACGTATTGAACAATAGGAAACATCAAGGATAGATAATGTAACATAACATGAGAAGAAGGGGAAAAAAAAATGTCAATGATAAAGTGCGATAGCATACATGACATCAAGTAGCCAGTAGGAATTGCACTCTCGTGCATCTTAGTGAATAAATGAAAGCATTCGAGTTTTTCGTTTTTCTTCCGCGATCACATGTAGACTCGCATACAAGATTGCAAACACCATCAAAACGTATGTAAAAGTGTGAGAGAAGTATATGAAATTCATATTGGTCCCTTCACGTGTTTGTATACAAGTCCATTAAATTTTCGGAAACTTTCATCGGAATCTCATAATACATAAATACTCAGAGTACAATTTGGGTGTATAGAAAATATTTCCCGAAAAAATCACAGCTGCTACTTGTAGGTTTTCGCATAGTCGATAAGATGGAGAAAAAACACGCGCACTACAACAGTGTGGCTGCAAGTATCCGAGGTCTCTATCATCATTATCAATCCAAATTTACCCCACGAGTCAGTCGCAGCGACGTGAAACTGTAAATTTCAGTCGGTGTTACAGATACCGTTTACAACGCCAAGCCCACTTCAAGCCCACTTGGTCGGCTCACAAATTTACCCAGGGTGAGCTGGCCGAAATCAGGTTATGTTGGCTGAACTCGTTATAATTATTCAATTTTCTCAAAAACTAAGACGGAGCAATTGAAAGTAAGGGTAGAGCAATTGAAAACTGACGAGCAGCAATTTTTTCATGATCATTTTAGCCTTCGATATGAATTTTTTTCTCAACAAAGTTGAATTCGAAATCGGCGCCCACTGAAAGGGGGTTATGGTCGTCTTACTCGCGTTAATTATTGTATTTCACGGAAACTAAGAGGGAGCAATTAGAAATGAAGGTGCAGCAATTAAGAGCTATTAAGGAGCTATTTTTTAGTTCTTTGTAGAACGTCGTATGTCCATCCGTTTCAGTACCACTCAGATTTGAATTTGGCCGCCATCCTGCCATAGAAAATCCACATTTCGTTTTTTCCTTTTTTCTCAAAAACCAGATTGGAGCAATTAACAGACTTAGTGGAGCAATTAAGAGCAATTGAGGAGCAATTTTTTAGTTCTCTGTAGAACGTCGTATGTCCATCCGTTTCGGTACCACTCAGATTTGAATTTGGCCGCCATCCTGCCATAGAAAATCCACATTTCGTTCTTTCCTTTATTCTCAAAAAACAGATTGGAGCAATTAACAAAATTAGTGGAGCAATTAAGACCTATTTGAGGAGCAATTGTTTGGTATATAAAAAATCAAAAACAAATAAAGTTACCGGCCAACTTCATATAGGTTCGCAGCTCAGCTAATCTTCGCTGCGAGACTTACACTTAACTCGAGTCACCGTTAAGGCGGCTCGCCGGACCCGTTTTACGGGGTCAAATTATGAATCGACGTTAATGGCTCTCAAGAGTGCGTTTTAGGAAGGGAAGACGTAGCCCTTGCCTGTACACGAACCGTGCCTTCGGAACTAATTGCTTAGTCAAGATGGCGGCACGCTGTGACAGGTGAGTTAGTCTAGGTCGGGAGAATGTCTAATGGCCGTCGGCGACGCGTGAGAGGCAAGAGAGAGAGAGAGCGCCACCACGGCGTCACCCGTTGCCGGGGAAAGAGAGAGATAGAAGAGATAGAGTTACCACTTGCCTGCCTTACCACCGCGCAGCAAGCACCACGACGCATCCAGAGGAGCCCCGCAACCCGCGATGAGAAGTAGAGTCCCGCGTCGCTCCCGGGTAGATCGCTCCTCGGGTCACAAAATAAAAATACAAAAAAACACTAAACACATTAAGAATTTAAATTTTCAGAAGTTGGCGGAGTATAATTTTATAATATATTAAATGGGCCGAACCTAGCGGCACTGCAATGC